>OX375865.1:83793616-84209184 GCA_947359475.1 Heligmosomoides polygyrus bakeri | reverse complement strand
CATCGACTGAAATTGGAAAAAATCGTGTCGCACAAGGCTAACTTGCATTTTCGCACTGCTGTAACTTTATCCAATCATCAGCTACATTGCTGTGTTCCCAGTGATCTACTAGAACACTTTACTGACTACAAAAACCGACAAGCTGCCAACCGGAAAGGTTGATATATAACAGTTTTCATGCTCAGAACACACCCGCCATGCAGTTTAGCACGACAACATTCGATGTTTTCCTTGCTCTTACTCGCCCATATTACAGTTTTCATTACTTACAATAACACCATTCAATTCATCACGAAAAGCTCTATCGAACGGTATCAAGCGTGGCCCAATTCGATGATATCGGTTTTCGATGACGTCATCTACTTTCTGCCGCGCTTTGGCCGCCTCGCTTTTGATGCGAATTTGTCAAAAAACCGACATTCCCAGAATCGGTCGAGATTGGTACCGTTCGATAGCGCTTTGCATGCTGAACAGAACGGTACCACTGCTAGTGTCGAACAATAAAACCTGGGCGAGTAAGAGCGCAAGAAACTCTAACCGCTATCTTCCGCCGGTTTAAACTGGCAGCTGAGGCTAAGCATTTCAGAAAGCTGAGGAGTTCTGAGAACGTCGTCGTGAAGTGCCTTAAGCGCTCTGTTCGCTCACGCATTTCAAGACAGTTTGCTCGCCGGGTCTTCCCGCAGTGGTCCACCGAAATCGGAAAAAATGCGTCACACAAGCCTCACCTGCATGTTCGCACCCCTGTAACATTGCCTCTTCCTAAGCTACACCGTTCTGCTTTAGCGTACTACTAGACCGTTTTACTGCCTACAAGATCCACGAGTTGCAGTCGAAACGATTTGAACTTGAAAGAGTTATTGCGCTCCGAACACGCCCGCGCGTGCAATTTGCAAGCGGTCGCCCCCCCCCCTCGATTGAGAGGTTCGACTCTATATACATTGTTCACGGCGCACTCCAAAGGCTAGCTGGACAACCTTAGAGCAATTCCTTAGTAGGGCGGCTGAAAGTTTGTGATAAAACTCCCCAAACGCTCACTCTACCAGTTGTCGAACTCATTCGATTATTCGATTGATAGGTTCGATCCTACATACATTGTGTACGGCACACCTCCAAAGGCTCGTCGGACCTGAGAGGAGCAAATGCTAAGTAGGACGGCCGGAAATCTCTTATAAAATTCTCCAAACGGTGCGAGATAGTCTTTAAGGCTTTACATTTTCCATTAAGTGAAGATAGAAACCCTGTAGGCATGCTTCCGCCCATTTGATTGATAGGTTCGATCCTATATGCATTGTGCACGGCGCACTCTCGGAACATTCCAGGCATGACAGAGCACTGACAACGCACGCCATGCTTGAGATACTCCGAAAACACTGCACGTCACATGCACTTCCTGGAAAATAAGGTGCTCCAATCGCAAAAGCCAGCTGCAGTTATTTTTTCAGGCCACCCACGGAGAAAACGCGGCGTCCTGGTAAAGTTTTATACATAGTTTTGTAGATTTCGAGGAGACGAATCGAATGGTGCCAACGTTTTCTGAAACAGCGCAAAATTAAAGAAGTTATGAGCATGCGACGGTTTGCGACGGATTTTTCCGTCGCAAACCGTCTTTTTGACCGCGCGACGAGGGCGGTATTGTATGTTCACAACCACTCCCTGACCCGGAGGTTACCACAACATGATGTGATGCGTATGGACAAGGGCCCTCTCCGAAATACGAAGGTACGGGAAAAAAACGACCCGAAGTACTACACAGAGCAGAGCTACGGTCGATGAAAAGTCTGATTCGCCGAAAATGTTGTGGTATGATGGTTTAACGGAAAAGATGTCGGAATCGTAAGCAGAAGCACGAGGGCTCGAAGCTTGGGCACACTCGACATTGTTCGTGCTTAGAAAGGTACACATAAAAGATAAGGATAAAGGATAAAGGACGGCGTTACTCAATCCCTTCTGGGATGCGCCAGCGCATTCTACTTCTACGGGATGTCGTGAAGGCGACATGAATGCGTATTTGGCCATACAATGACTTGCGGTGGCCAGCCGATGAACAAGTCAGCGCTCTATCCTTCCCAGACAAGTCTGGTACCAATTCACCGACCCCGGAGGGATGGAAGGCTTGGTTGGCCTGGGCGAGAAATCCGAACCAGGAACCTGGTATCGGGTGCACGCGACAGTCGCGCCTCCTCCGACTGCGCTACACGCGCCCAGAAAGGTACACATACAGAATTCTATTCCTTAGCAATATTGGTGTATTTATTTGATCACTTCACTTTTTGGACATTATTAGGTTGTCTCATAAGTCCCCGTCGTTTTTTTTTCAACGATTCATTGCGGGTTTCGCCGGCGTAGCGTAGCGTCTCTTGCATAGCGCTTTAGAGCTTTCGAAAGGGAATGATTTGCTCTATCAGGGCGTGTATTGCATTTCTTTTTTCATCCTGATTTTTGTCAATTTTTAGGTCGTTAAAGGAAAAGTGAAAAAGCGAAAAGTGGCCATTTATCACTCCCTCTCCGGACGCTGACGAAATCCGCAATAAATTGTTGAAAAAAAACTGCGGGGACTTATGGAACAACCTAATATAAAGCGTTAATATAGTAAATCTATCAGGGTTTTTTAAAACTTACATGTACACTGCATTTGCAAGCTTTGGAGGATCACCACGGCTCCTTTACGATGGGTCGAAAATGACCCAGCTGCTATCCTATTAATAAATTATCCACTAAACTGTACTTTTCTTAATCTATCACTCTGCCTATGTTTATTGCCACTAAATTCATACCTTAGCAATAAATATAGCGAATTAAATCCCTAGAAAGCCAGAGGCATGGAAGAAAAAGGATATGGTTTAGTGGTTAACAATGAAGTTTATTAACAAAACAATCAAATTCAAAACAGGAACAAATTCGCTAATAAATTCACTTTCGGGTAGCGCATGTGGTAGCACAGTTTGAGTGGGCGCCAGATATTGCGTGTACCCGATTTCAGGATCTTGGTTCGGTTTTCCCACCCAAGCCAACCAGTCCTTCCATCCCTCGGAGATCAATGAATCGGTGGGAAATTTGCCCGGGAAGGGCAAAACACTGAGGTCTGAAACGTATGTCTAAACGAGGGGAGCGAGTCATATAAGGAGAATCCTCACCCTTCACTTAGTATAAGAATGTGTTTATTTTTTGCCAATTCGTTAAACCCAAGGAGTAGGGGGTCACAATGGAATACGGCGCAGCACGCGCTTGGGATCTTGTACGCCCGATATGCTTCTGCAGCCAGTGGATTAGAGCGCAGGTGGATAGAGGGTTGACTCATGCGAGAGAGGTTCGAGGTTTGGCTCCTCTGCGTTGCTGCACTTTTGCATTTCAAATGATTGATAGAGATTTGGGGGATTCTGACGTCTATACCATTTTCAGACGTTTTCTGCGCATTTTCCAGCGGTACTTTGTGGTATTCAACATGGTGATGTATAAATGTTCAACACCAGAGATACACAGATACAAAGTGCATGAAGCACCACTGGGCACATTACGGCTAGCGTATAAAGACTACAGGCTCCTCATAGTCTGTTTCCATACATGGACCAAAGCCCTCGGGAAAAACCATCCTGCTCGGATTTTCAAAGGAGACCACGTCGTGACGTCGGAGGCGGTTCAAATGAGAAACGAGGTGTGCGAATCCCGCAAATTAAGCTAAACGGCATCGATGCACTCTTTCCCTCATGTCTGCCTGTCATCTGGAAATCAGAGGTCTGCTGGAGATTTTCTAAAACCTAACACCAACAATGTTCGCCGACGGTGGTGATCCACCTGCTCAGCTGAAGTGTTTCCCACCTTTGGACAAGGAATCTTCGAACTCCGTCATATAAGAACCCTAGCGCACGTAGCATGAGCTTCCTTGTGAAGCTATTCTGAACTCTTTCTAGCAAAGCAATTGTCTTCTTTTTATGGGGATTAAAACAGGAGTACCATATTCCAATATAGGCCTGACATATATTTTGTACGCTTGAAGAAACACATTGGCATCCTTAGTTGATAATGCTCTAAACAAATTAAACATTACCTGAGTAGCTTTGTTGGCTATCATAGTGCAATGCTTATCGAAACTGAGATCGCTGCGAACAAGAAACCCTAGGTCCAGCAGTTCACTCACACATTTAAGCGGAGTTCCATTAATAGAGTATTGATGTTTCTTGTTTCTATTGCCTAAATGAAGTACTCGTGATTTTTCCTCAGACAAAGGGAGGTCCCAATCCAATGACCATTGGTAGACACTGGTAGCAGCTTTCTGAAGAACGTTTATGTCATCGGCATTAGATACTGGCTTATAGATCTTGAGATCGTCAGCAAATGCACAAAACGCAACCTCACTCTCGCTAAGAAGTTTAAGCAAATCATACGTGTAAATGTTGAACAAAATAGGGGAAAGGACACCCCCTTGGGGAACTCCGCTGATGGCAGATCTAGGAGCGGAAAAGGAGGCGTTTACGCGAACAACGTACTTTCGGTTAGACAAGAACGATGCAACCCAGGAAACTATGCGCGGATGGATGCCAACAGCTCTCATTTCCACAAGGATGTTCCACAGAAGCAATATGGTTGCAAGGTGCTTAGACTCAACACATTTGATGACGACTTATGGCTATCGCGAAAATAACCGGCTTGACTACTATTCGTAAATGGATTGTATATTGTCAAACAAAGCCTTTCTGCCAATCGGCATCTTTCCATTTTCCAAGCCAAGTCGTGACCATTTTGAAGGCTTATCAAATTGTTATACTCAACTTTTTTTAACAATTGATAAAAGCTTTATCAAATTTGTTTGTTGTAAAAAATAAAATATCTGCTATTTTACCTCTGCGAAACCATAAAGAGGACCACATAAACGAGTGACTGTCGTGCTTCACGAGGACCGCAGTCCCACAATTACTCGATTTGTTATATGCGTTCTGAAACACTTTTCCCAGCAAATCAGCCTTCTTAAGACCAGATAATGTTAGTCATCCTACTTAAGGACTTAAGACGATTTCTGCTTCAAGTGTGTACGAATATTTCAGTGGATTTAGGTAGGATTGCCATTGATATGTCAAAGAACTCATTCACGGACCCAACACAGATATAAATAGCAATCCAGTCAATGTTCATTAGATGCCCGTGATAATACAATAGTCCACAGATTTGAAGTCTCTTATGAACCTGAATTTCACTTCGCTAACATTCATGGTAGGTTTGAATGCGATAGCACTATGATGGCTGTTACCAATGGGTGAACACAGCTTAACCGAATGGGCCATGTACCATTTCTTGCATAGAACTAGACCAAGTGTTGAGTGCTGTTCCTCTTTTAGCGTATGTAGTAGTAACAAAACGACTGAGTTCGTGAGTGGCGATTGTGTTTCCGATGAGCTTGGCTACAGAGTTTGCGCACTTGTCAGGCAAGCCTGACAAATTTGAGAGACCTAGTACTGGGGCAGGGGTAGTAATAATGGAACGAGCTGTGGTACGTCAAGAGGAATATTTGGAGCATCATAAGCAGCAAACTATTACTAACTGAGCGGTGTTCAACGAAAATGGAATGCGTGGCGCATCCTAAATAGGGCCAAATGACGCCTATTATTATTTTATGCTCATATTTATCGCTTGGTGGAGATGTGATGTCTTTGCTTTACGAGATGCTACTCCTTGAATCGAATTTGCACCATTCATTGGTACAGGCTGCTTTTCTGGGAAGCTGTTGTGGATACCATTGAGTTTTCGGATTCATTGTAAAAGGTAGTTAATGAACGATATAGCTTTCCAGCATATCGATAGAGTAATTACCGTGGAAGTGCCCGTGTCCTGCAGTTCCAGCACCTTCCTATGATTAAGGCTTGAGGGTACTCGTAGCCAATTGACTCGGGTACCAATTTTCCTCAATGACTTCCTACGCTATTTGCAGTTACTGGGGATACAGTTTCCTATCGTGTATCTCTACCTATACTTTGCCTGCCTGCTTTTCACTCTTCTTTACTATTTCCCTTTTTCACACCTTCCCTTCTCTCTGACATGCATCCTTTCGCGTTTGGTTCTTTTGTGGCGCGCTCTTTCTGTTTAGTGTACAAATAAAAGAGAAGACAACTTAAATGGCAGTCAATATGCTAGTCGCTACTTACTGCTCCCTTACAAGAATTTTTTCTATCTATTTCCAAAAGTGGTGTCATCATACGTCATCGGAGATCAGAGAGTTGATCTAAACTCTCGCTAGTCTCGCTCAACTTTTTCGGAATTCATCTACTTGAACGGCTCGCGTTTCGCATTCTTCTCCGTGAAACAGAAGAACAATACTGCTCAAATGTTCTGTCTCAGATTCGTCGAGTGTCAAGAAGAATAATGGCCTAAGTGAGTTCGGCAGCAATGCTTTACAAGAGGTGAGTCGCACTTAATTTCCTGTGTCTATACGTTGTTCGAGATGAATACGAGCCCGCATGGAAGGTTTGTTGATGCAGTGGGCCCGCATGCATGTTTTGTCGAGGGTGTCGGGACGAGGGGAGGAGGGGAAGTAGGGGAGTATGATTACCCACATTCACTACGGAATCGTCGACGACAAAGTCGCCCCACTCTTCAGCGCTCGTCAAGATGTGAGTTGCTACTGGCTGATGAGGTGTTGCTCTTACTATACGGAGGGAAGGAGACCTATGTGGAACTATTTATTATGAAACGCCTTAAAGTTTACTTGTGTATAATGATGGATTGAAAGTTGAGTCCTGATTCTTGGCCAACACAGTGCTTTGATGGGTTTCTTTGTTCTTTCTTTTGATGCTTCTTTGTTTCTCTGTGACTCATGATTTTCAATATTTTCTTTAAATCTTATTTGGACAGACATGACGATCGCTCATCTGTGAGTTTTCATTTTTTAAATACCTTTTTTATTTTCTTTAAATTCTGTGCATCTCATTTCCTGCTAGACCTTTAGAGACCCAAACTTTGACTGAGAACATTCCTTGATCCTGTTCGTTTCTTAAATTTAACTTTTATACAATCAGTGCTTCAACACGTTTTAACACCGTAACACCAAATCGAAGACCAACATACATAATAGCAAAAAAGTTGACCAAACGATTGAATGCTGTAGAACGAAATGTAAAGAGGTGCAAGGTTTTTGGCCTTACCATAAGCCGCTGAATAGTATCGAGCCCTTTTCACCTTATTACTTGACCAATGGATTGAAATATGCGTGAAAGGGTTAGATTCCGCAATATGTAGACCCCCGATGGTGATTTCTTTCCAACAGAATAGTGCTGGCCACAACATTTAGGTAGCACTTCGCTGTTATCCCGAGTGAGATCTATGTATGTATATGCGTGATGTAATTCGGAAGAGCTATGTTTGGACAATCTTCAGCAAGAAAACCTGGTCTTGTAACAGGCTTGTATTCTGGTTAAAGGAGGCGTATTGGTGGTTGAATAGCCATTGCGCACATGAAATTCAAACCTTGTGAAGATAGGCATCAGATTAGCAATCACGACAGTTGAACGTCAAATTTAAATTTCTGCCTGCTAGTCATAGGATGAGAGAAAACGAAAATTCAGCACCACATCTGAATTCGCATTGAGCCCGTATTATGGACACCAAAAGGAATTTGAATTTGACAACATGTGGTGCCCTTTTTCTTGATGCTAAACTTTCTTGATCTTCACAAAGCCACCTTTTGTTATGAAAACAAAAAGTCTGGAGTCTTCAAAGTAGCAGTTTCATCATGCTTCCAGCACTTTTAAGGATAAACCGAAAGCCTCAATAAATTTGAGCTTGCATCTACGAACATAGCGATCCTCTCCGACAAGCTTGTATGTAGCTAACGCTCGGATCCACCTTTTTCGTTCAGCTGTTGTCCAACCTGCACTCAATGGTTATAGAACAATGTTCGCTTCCTCCTTGTCAAATTTCATCGAGTAACTCTGTCCGTTTGCTGGCAGTTTACGGTCGGGTGCTTGCGATAGCTTAACTTGCCTCACGCTTGGCCTAACATTGTTAGCTGAATCGCGGCTATGAGATAAATCTTGCCGTATCGTCGGCATGCATTGAAATCCTCCACGTTTTCAACCAACAGTGACCTGCTGTTGTTAAACTAGAATACTGGGCGCGAAAACGTAGGATTAGAATTTTGCCTTAAAAATGGCCAGAGTGATATATATATATATGCTGTACATATATACTGTATATATACTGTATATACTCCGAACCAAACGAAGAAATCAGCGTAAGAACCAGCGTCTTCTTTAACCTAAGGAATAAAATATTATAACAATGTAATATGTAATAAAATACGATATATATTAGGTTGTCCCATAAGTCCCCACCGTTTTTTTCAACGATTCACTGCAGATTTCGCCGGCAGTCTCTTGCATAGCGCTGCATAGTTTCGAAAGAGAATGATTTGCCCTATCAGACCTTATATTGCATTTCTTTCTTCATCATGAATTTGGTCAATTTTTAGGTCGTTGAAGTGAAAAGTGAAAAAGTGAAAAAGTAGCCATTTGCGCCCTTGTTCTCTCCGCTTAGGTTTGTAATTTTTTGCGCAGTTTTTTATAGCATTTGGGAGACAATGCTCTGTACTACAAGAATATATGTTAGTGCTATTTGCTCATTTGTCCTTTATTGATTTTTAGGTCATCAAATTGGGACGTCCGAAGGAGGATCGTTATTTTTGCCGACAGCTCCTGTTCTGTGGTTGGACTTTTTGGGTTGGTGTTATATGTCATTGGAAAGAAAATGTCTTGCTCTATAAGAATATGTGTCGCGTTTATTGATTTCTTTTGAATATCAACAAAATGCCAAAAAGAGAAAAATCGTCTTCACCAACAACTCCTTCTCCTTCTTCAGTTGTTGATATTCGACAGAAATCAGCGTGAGCCAATAAACGCGACACAAATTCTTACTGAGCAAGGCATCCTCTTCCAAACGACATATAACACCAAGCAAAAAAGCCCAACCACAGAACCGGAGTTTTGGTAAAATTCGGACGGAAAAGTCGGAATTCCCAATTTGATGGACTAAAAATCAATAAAGGGCAAGTGAGAAAATAGGACCAAAACATATTCTTGTAGTACAGAACATTGTCTTCCAGGTGCTATAAAAAACTGCGCAAAAATTACAAACCTAAGCGGAGTGAACAAGTGCGCGAATGGCTACTTTTTCACTTTTCCACTTTTCACTTCAACGACCTAAAAATTGACAAATTTCATGATGAAAAAAGAAATGCAATATATGCTTTGATAGAGCAAATCATTTTCTTTCGAAAGCTGTGCAGCGCTATGCAAGAGACCGCCGGCGAAATCTGCAGTGAATCGTTGAAAAAAACGGCGGGGATTAATGGGACAACCTAATATAATAATATACTTCTTAGGCTGAAAAATACGCTGGTTCTTGCGCTGTCGATTTCCTAGCTTAGTTTGGAGTGCATACTCCATCAAGTACGTCACTCTGCTTACTTTCTAGGAAAAATTCTTATCCTACGTTTCCGTTTCCAGCCAAAAAGCAAATGACTCACTTTGGAATGCATGCTGTTGTCGCCGGAAATTCATAGCATCTGTGAATATTACAGTGGTAACGCCAAGAAGTGCTTACATAGCTCAGCTGATATAATGCTGATAGAAATAAAATTATATATATATATATATATATATATAAATCTAAGAAACCACAAATTTCACTAAACACAGGCATTAGTGGAATGACACTAGAAATTAATAATGTGGGTACGTTCATTAAGGCGAGATTTTGCTGTCACTCAAAACTTTCGTATTCAAGGAAAACCGTAGGTGGCTTTGGATTATGTTTATAGCTCTGGAATGACCTCTGTCATGTCAGGCATTTTACCTCGTGAATAAATTTTGGCGTAAATATCGGGTAATCGCCCAGCAGCACGCCAATGCACAACAAAAAGCTGTGAAAGCTTAAAACGATTGCGTGTGCCAGGCAAGATGTTGAAAACGACCGGGCGGAATCTATAAGCCATTTACTGTTAGAAGCTTTTGCATGTCTTTTGAAATTCAAGTATTTTCGTATCTAAATAACAGCAAATGACAATGGCTACTGAACCGCCATTTGCACTAAACTTGGAGCACACATTAGAATTAAGGTTTTCAAATTAGTGGTGAAGTAAAGGTCCACTCTTTAATTTAGTTTAGTTTCAGTTGTTGCTAGTTTTTTTTTTTCGTTGAAACTAACGGCACTGCTGACTTTTCTGTGCACTCATACTGCCCGACAGTTTTTCTTTTCGTTCACAGTTGTTTACAATTTTTCATCATTGCACAGTTCTCGGTACCGATTTTTTTATAACCATATTTTATGATGATTTGGTGTAGAGGATTCGGACTTCAGATGCAAAAGCTCCAGAGTGAGACCCACTATTGGTATGTGGAGGCAAATACCTTTTGTGTTATATTACTCTTATAACTTACTGGAGCATTTGTCAAATACGAAAGTTGTGGGATCCATTATATTCTACATCATATTGCTTCTATCACGTTACCTTTTATGTGCTCTTGAATGGAGCGTAGCCAAGCCAAGTTTCCTTCTATTTTTCCCCACATTTCTTCCTTCAGACCTTAATCTGTGAAATTCTGCTTCGAGGTGATCTCATTCACTCATTTCGGCATTCGTCTAGTGGTCAGGGCAGCTAATATCCATCCAAACCAAACGTTGGTACGTAGAGTCGAGCTAGAAGTCGTCCGCCAAGCATCGATTCGCATGCAGTTCATTGTCCTGCGCGGTTTTGCGCTCCAGTGCGAATCTTCGCGCCGCTGCCAATTCGCCATGTTGCGCCGGCCCTTCGTTTTCATGGAAGCTGCCTCGTTTCCACCTTTTTCGGGGTTTCGGCGTTAGCAGTGGAATGGGTGTGTGGATAGGCCGTGAAGTGTGAAGTGCTCTGTTAGCTTTGGATGAGGTTCTTGACAATAAGCGGTTACTTTATAACGAGCGATACGAGAATGGGATTTTATAGGGGCGTGGAATGGGATGGGTTAGTGCTGTGTTATCCTTGCAATCTATTACAGAGCCCCAAAAACTAAGAGAGGCTTCCATAGCCCTCTAACTCTCTAGAAGGATTACGTATTTCTCTTAGGACGCTTCTTCTCATCGCTTCCCGCATCTCCGTTCCACTTGTGTTCCTTCACATTTGGACTCTCATCTGAGTGAGGTCATCAGCGAATGCATGTTCGCTGGCTGTCCAGTCGGAGTGATCGTGTAGCTGACGGTCCTTGGCTGCCATCGATCTCCTCGCCTTGCTGTTTAGCTGTCAAACACGGCTGCTCGTCGGCTGGACAACATCCGCCGGAGCGGCTCTGTTAATTGCTCGACCTCTGCCCTCGTGTTCTGATTTACACTTTCGATGTTCGCTTCTTAAAATAGAAATAAAACAAGTGCAAAGGTAGGCAGACATTGAGGGGAAAGTAATTTTTTGTATGCGCCACGCACTCTACTTTTCTATAATGTCATTAAGCGACTTTGTGCATATTTGAGCAGCAGACTCTGACTTGCGCATTCCTAGATGGTAAATAAGCGTTGATGAAGTTCGGTGTTGAGAAATCCCTTTATGAGAGGCTCCACACATTCTTCACCTGCGAGATGTCGTGGAAGTAATTGAAATGGGTTTTTGGCCTACACAACAACTTGCAGTGGCTATACGATGAACACGTCGATGTCTTGTCTTTCCCAGACAAGTCTTGTACCAATTCACCGGGATGTGAAACTTGGCTGCCTTGGTCAGGAGCCGAACCAAGTACCTCGGTTCGACGTGCACACGACAGCCGACACCCCCCCCCCCCCACCGCGGTACAACGCGCCCGAACAAGCGAGACATTGAGCGGAACTCACGTTGAGAGTTGTTTGCAGAACTCCCAGGCAAGACAGGACCTCGGGGTTCTTCACCTGCGTTCTTCGATAGAATGTTCGCCAATGCAGGAAAATGTGTGGTAGCAACCTCTTTAAACCTGAATATAAATTCCTCAGTAATAGGATACGGTGATGGTCAGCCACCAACCACTACCTCCTGGAATGCCCCATGTTTTCTTCTTATATAGAGAGCTAGTGTTTTTCTCCTCATCCACTGGTACACCCGCTCCCAACTCTCTGGGTTTCCCTGAGAGGCAAGTGCATTCCTAACGAAATCTCAGAGACGCACGGATTCGTGAACGCCTATATCCGCGGGTACGTGGGGTATAGGAGTGGACGTACCCACGATGTGGCGTTCATGGTAAATCTTACCCGCCACATCGTGGATATAACAGTAGATCTAGAAAACCCATTGATTGTCGTGGGTACGTCCGCATACCCCCTACCATTTCAAGCCTCACTATTTACAGAAATGCGCTAAACTGAGATCAGCTGTTCTCACGAGGTCCTGTGAGCTGCTTCTTTTCCTGAAAACAAACTTGTGAAGTCTCCTGTAACTACGTCATCCAGAAAATATACGAAATCACGACGAATAACCCGAAACTCCGAGAGAAATTTCCGATTAAAATAGCGGATTTTTCATATATTTCTCCCAGTCGGAGAGAATTCTACGAAAGTGGCTCCCTCATTCCCCCTCCTTCCCTAACTTGGACAACTTTTTCGTTCCATATTGGCAGCGGAATCAGCGTAATGCTAGAAGTGCAAAACTTTTCTGGACGTCTGTCAGGGTTCTTCTACCTTGCCCTCGTTTCGTTTGAAGAATACGAATCGTGCCCTATATCTCCGCTGTAAGTGATGGTCTTACCCTCCGTTACTTCTACCCGTACCTTTCGTTTGATGAATCCGGGCGCAGGAAAGGTATTATTTTGTCCTCAGATAAATCTGGTACCGATTCACTGACCCAGGGACTGGAAGGCTGGTTCTCCCGGCGGCCTCTATACTTCATTCGACTCAAAGTGCGACGGGCAGCGGATCCTCCGCCTGTGTTACCTGAAAATTCTAGATAAGGATAAGGATGAAGGACGGTGTTATTCATTCCCTTTTAGAATGTGCCACGAGTTCTACTTCTACGGCATGTCCTGGAGGCGTTATCAATGTGGATTTGGCATACACAATCACTTACGGTGGCCAGCCGATGGCCATGTCAGTGTTTTGTCCTTCTCAGACATGTGTGGTACGAATTCACCAACCCCGGAGGGATAGAAGACTTGTTAGTTAGCCTGGGTGGCAGGAGCGAACCAAAAAGCTGGGATCGGGTGCACGCGACAGCCGTACCTCCTCTACTTGCCTAAAAAATCCTAGATAGTAAAGAATGTGGCAATTATGGGTTGCAACAGGAGTCTAACCGAAGAGTTCGGAACTCTAAGGCCTGAGTTATACTCCCGCGGGAGCATCCGCGGAAGGGCGGGAATCGCGCCGAGACTCCTCACCTGGCCAATCGAAGCGCCTCGCCACGCCCGCCTCCGCCGTGCACCATTGGTCCGCGGACGTTCCGCGGATGCTCCCGCGGGAGTATAACAGATGCCTAAGAGATGCTCTATCTTTGACGGCCGAGGGTCTGCTCTCATCCGTATTAGCAACGAGCAGGTTTGTACCTCACAGGTTTGTCAGAGGACAGCAATACAGGAACCAAAAGTTGTTTAATATCAAGGCACTGTTGCTGCTACATGATCACTCCGCAGCTTAGGGCGTTCGCTATGGATAAAATGTGAAGAGCTAGGATCTATCCTATCCGAGGGGGACATAGTGATTTGCATCTTCATTCCCTGCGTTGAGTTTCTAGGAGAGCGTCAGCTGCTATCCCATACTGCGAGGGCTCTTATTCAAATACAGGGAATTTAGTTGTGCAGAATAGGATGACGTACGCAACTGACACTTTGTGGTTGCCCCTCCTGACTAGGATAGATCCGGGAACTGTATTGCAGTGTTGTCTTCGACACTTGATTGCATGAATTTTTAAGAGCGTCTCCGTCCTCCGTTTAAGACGAGTCTGGTGCAGAGGTCGGACGAGCGTCACTTGGTCTCTTTGAGACTGCAGCCCCACTAACCTGTTGATTAGTTCCTCCTAGTCGATAGGCTGAACCTAGGCTGTAATGCCGTCATCTGGCTCGAAACTGGCTTGGCCTTCTTGTGTCCACCAACATCGCGGTGCGGCGGCTCGTGCGAGCCTTCGGTGTGCTTTGGGAGAGTCAAAAGATCGAAGGAGTGCCTAATCTAGGGCTCTGATTTAAAATTCGCCTGGATATCTGAAAGTAGTGACCTGAATAGCAAACAACAGCATTTAATCATTCCGCACTTCATGTGATTGTTCGGAGCTCTATTGGTAACTACGTTTCGAGCACAAGCCCTTCTTCAGGTCTAAATACAGTAGTGCTACGAAGCACATGATACAGTAAAACGACAAGAAATACCTACTTCCAAAAAAGAGAAAAGAGTCAGACTGTGAAGCATTATTGCGTTCAACCCTTGAGAAGGACTTTTGCCCAAAACGTGGTCACCAATAAAAATCGACTTCGAGCTTCCAACAATTATATCAATCGAACAGACAAAATGAAGCCCAGTGAACACTTATTTTAACCATTTCACTCTTCTGCAAGAAGCAGCAAATGTGGTGCAAGCCGAAGCGGCAGTGCACGAGAAGAGCGTCAACCTCCAGTGCGTCTAGGGAGGATCCATTCTAAGTTTGAATGGCTTTTGGGAAGTCAACCATTCCTAACTATTCTACTATCAAGTGAACAAGACTGTCCCCCGATTTGCTCTTCATCACCTCAGCCGTTTGATTGTTCATGATTCGCCCCTCTCCACTCCCTGTTTGGGAGTTTGAGTCTCATATGGAGCTGTCAGCAGTGGCTCATCGTGAAATACGATCCCTGCATTGCTCATGGGAAAAGGCCTGGCAGAGGCTAATGCGATGCGATGCTCCGTAGGCTGTCCGTGCGCTTTTTGCGCCACCTCCCTGTCTTCCGGGAAATTGCTCCAGTGTCATTTGAAGTCTTTCATCAAAACTTTACAGTGATCATAAATGTATTTTTGGATTCATCCACTGGGAATCTAGAAATAGGCAGAGTGAATTTCCTCTGCAACTCATCTTATATAAATCAAAAATTCTGGAAGTGGGGCTCTACTATCATTTGTATATTTGTATAGATTCATATGGATACATTCGTTGAATCTATTGTGTTCAGTTTTCCATCTAACAAGTCTCGGTTAGTTCAATATGAAAGAAAGATGTTGAGGTTGCACTGAAGTGCTGAATATTGGTTATTTCTTGCCGTCCGGCTAAAGTGGTGAGAGTTTAATTCACGTATGCCATACGGTTAAGATGTCGATGTTCAACCTCGGATTCGTTATTGCGAGTTAATATGACGAACATGCAGTTTCCTTCTTCGATACAGTCACGCTAAGAAGAGATTACAGGCCCAATAAGGAATTTCACTACATTAGCTTTATCCTCTATTTTTGTACTATTATTGACCAAAGGCCCTGCTACGCTGATAAGTTTCATCGGCATATGCATTTTTTAGTGGGTGCATGGAGTGCAGTTGGATAAGGTGCCGGGTATCGCATGCACCCGATACCAGGCTCCTGGTTCGGATTTTCCGTCCAGGCCAATCAAGCCTTCGATCCCTCCGGGGTCGGTGAATTGGTACCAGAAATAAAGCGCTGACTTGTTCATCGGCTGGCCACCACAAATCGTATATATGGTGCGTACATGATATTCCATAGAAGTAGAATGCGTGGCGCAACCCGAAAGAGATTGAGTAACGCCGTTCTTTATCCTTTATTCTTTATGTATTTGGCTATCGCCACTTTGTCGGAAGATATTGTTTTATTTTTCCTTCTTCATCTTCCTGTCCGCTAACTTCTTCACACCGTGTCTCTTAGATGCCTGCATACAGCGAAGGTTGCCAACCTACGCAATGTAGCAGATCACTGGGTAAATTGAAGCTTAGTAGTACGCCTAACTGCTCGATTTCGTGTACTTAACCGGGAACTACCTACATGAAGATCTGAGCCACCGATGCGACGCACACGGGAGAACCGCATCCCTCTTGAAAGTAAAGAAGTGCGAGTACCTCGACCCGAATACCACATTGACCAGGGCTGCGATGAAAGCTGCACCAAGGAGGTTAAATGGTGCGCATGGAAGGTGATATGACATTACTTTCATGTGCATTGTTATCTCGAAGCCGTGAGTTGACCATTCCTATTGGGTAGCGTGGTTGACTCATGAGCGGAAGGTCGAGGGTTTGCAACCTTTGTGGGCATCCATATATTTTTTGCGCTTTTGCATAACTCGTGCTTTGTGTGCAAACTGGTTGGTTGCCACGGAAGCAGGCAAACAGCCAGTTTGCAGGTTGACCTTTTACCTTATACCTACATGTGTACCATTTTCACGTCGATCTGGGTACTTTTCAAACCAAACTGGATATTTTTCACGCCAAATTGGACGCTCTTCTAAGCTAATCTAAGGCCTTTGAAATCAAATCGAACATCTTACAAATCAAAACGAGTTCCATCTACATTAAACTAGAGACTGTAAAAAGCCTCTTTGTTCAATGAAAATTTTACTACAGCTTTCTTTGAGGTTTTAGTTCATCTACCCAATAGGTGAACATAATGTTTGAAACTTAATAAATTTTTTGTTTATTTAAGAAAATAATGATTTAGAGCTTTTTTAAAGAACAGGAAGACAGCCATTTTTTAGTACCAAAAGGGAGATTGCGACATGCCCTCTTCCAAGACGGCTCGATTTTTATTCGATTGATAGCAGAATTTCTGTTTGCATGGAGTTTGACACCTGTTAACGATACAACAAAAACAACTGTAAAGAACGCACATATTCTCTCTTTGACGATTCATGTAAAAGTGGCGTTTACACTATCAATCAAACAAAAGTTGAGAATTTTATGCACGGTGATCTTTTATTGCGCTATATGCTTTCTTATTTGCTGTGCTTTGAGACAAATTTTGGTTTATTATTCTTTCTCTATTCGAAAAGTAAAAAATACCAACTTATTGGGCAGGAAAACAAAAAAATCCAACAATGTTATACCAAATTTTCCTTGAGCAAGAAATTATTCTAACCATCTTATTGAGTCTGTAATTTTACCTGCCTGAAGGTCATGTCGATTCGGAAGTGTACGCCTTGGCTTCAAAAGTCTTAAAGCACACAGCACACAAAGCTAGCCCAGAAGATTGTCCAATTTGATTTGAAAAGTGTGCATTTCGGCGTGAAAATGGTATAATACGGAGCATTTCTACATGTGGACAAACGTAGCGCAACGCTGAGCACTCCCGTGGAGATACCATGCCCAATCTTATATGTACAGTGTTAGTATAATTTATCCAAGCTTTATGGTTCATTCAAGCCAGAATGTTTATAAACAAACGACTATGCTATGTAGATCCAGCCTACAACTTCCTTCACCGGCTGCAGCTCTGCTCAGCACAGCACTCGGATCTGGATACTTGCACTTCATTACTTCCAAGAAAGAGGCGATTCTGCTTCAATACTCGCATTGCTCGTTCAGACCTACACTGTAAGTGGTTTCCCGGTCAGTGTGAAGGTACCATCTACAATTGGAACTCCGATATGTAATGAATCTAGCGTATCCGTGTCAAAATTGACCATATGGCGCTGTTCCTTCCTTTGCTGAGCCTGTACTAGCGATACCTCCCAGAGAAGAGTGCGGGATCCAATTAAAGCATCCCAGATTCGCGCAGATGCAGATATCGCCTAGGTATCTTAATTTCTTTACTTCATCTTTGCTTTGAGGCAAGTGGTGGCAACGTCGAAAGAGGCGCCGGCTGACACGTGCACCCCGACTTAAGGTTCTTGGTTCAGATTTCCCGCCTAGGTCAACCAAGTCTTCTGTCCCCCAGGGGTCGGTGAATTGGTAGCACACTTGTAAAGGAGGAATTAACGCTGACCTCTCCATCGGCTAGCCATTAGACCTTGGATCCGACACCGATACGGATAATTCGGATCCGTCATTTTCTTCAAGCCCTGATTAGATATACTGTGCTTACAATGGGATCTTTGAAAAGCGCAGATCTTAGGGTGATTTAGATAGGTATGACTTTGAACAGTTTGAATTTTCGGATTCTTTAAAAAGCTGATTTTGATCAGAAATCTGATGGCGTATCCGATTCGGATATCCGATGTGAGATTCAAAGATAAATCAATCATTTAGATCATCTGAAAATCCTTATTGTTAGAGCTACTCTTTTCTGAATCACTCCCAAAATGCGGAGTTCTTAAAATGTCATTATTGGCATAATCCTTTTGACCGGGTTTGGAAAACAAATGACGGATTCGAGTCGTCCGAATCGGTATCGGATCCAATGTCTACTAGCCACCATAGCCCGCGACCGCGCGACGCGGGCGTATGTATGTATGTACAGGCCAAAAAATGCATTCAAATTGTCTCCACGTGGTGTAGAAGTAGAGTGTTTGACAATAAAGGGATTGACTAATGCTAGCTCTTGTACTTTTCCTTATTTTGACAAGGAAATACAATTCAAGCTTGCCTGAGATTTCTGCTTCTGTTTGCTTTGCTGAATTTGAGGCTTTATTGCAGTGCGTAATTTCATTATTGGGAATTCAGAGGCAGATCAGGCGAGCACAAATGAGCTCTTTTTTGATTTGAATACTATATTATGCAGTTTTATAATACATTTGGCGGCACAGACGGCGTTTTTTTAGCTTCTCGGTGGCACATCCTTGTCCTTGAATATGTTCAGGAGGACCTGCACAGGCACCTAATCCTCCAGTCCATATTAAGCTTTTGTAGTCGTTACCTGGTGTGGAATTCAGGGAGAGGGATATAACGTCACCAGCGGACTCGACGATGGGATGGGTTTCTGACCCCACATGGCTCACCATACTCGACGCCGGCGAAGCCAGCTAGCCTAACGTGGCCCGCCCGGCCAGAGTCGGGTGCGGTGAAGCCCGCAACCGACGCTGGTAACGTTATAGTAGGTTTCAGCGTTTTTCTCATTCTCGAAGGGTTTCGAATTCATTTTTACGCTCGTCTAAGAACGACGCCTAAAGTGAAGTGTTTGACAATAAAGGGATTGACTAATGCTAGCTCTTGTCGTTCTAGTCCAAGCGTTCCATTTTCTTCGTACTCAGCCTCGCATCATTACCAGTACCACTATCTGTTGCGCGTTCGCTCTTTTTCCTACTGGAAGGAATCCTTCGCCTTCCATTCGTCCTTATATGGTTACTATACCTCTTATTCTGAAGTCTCCTTCGTGCAGCCTGTATATACACATTGGATCCGACATAATCATTTACGGGGATCCGATTAGGATATTCCAATCCGAATCATTCGAAAACTGAGTCCGCGAAATCGCTTCTGTCCGAATCATCCAAAAATCTGGGGTCTGTAAAATCATCGTTATCCGAATCATCTAATTATCCGAAAATTTTCGATTGGATCTATTGTATAGTCCCTCCCGTGTGGTTGTATGTATACTCTTCAACGATTAAACCTGGGTCGGATTCATCAACGACTTACATAACGTGAACTGAGAATTCACAGCGGAACACTCAGATAACGCGGCTTATCGTCCACCATATCGCTTGATAAACCGCGTTATCAGGGATCTCGGCTGTAATTCTCTGTTAAATTGCTGTAAGTCGTTGATGAATCCGGAGGGATGTAGTGAAGAAGGGAGAAATATCCCCACGATGAGGCCGGCATTCATCTACCCACCCATTCGCGGGTATGCTGCTGGGTGTGCTGAGTGGAGAACACTCGACGGTCCTCGTACATCGAAATCTGCGCATACCCAAGAGAACTTCTTCACCTTCACCCCGAGACTGATGAGCTCGGCCTCTGGTTTGCGTGAGCCTCAGCCTTCACTCGCAGCTCGTGTTGTGGCAGAACGGAACGGGCGGAAGCTTGTTTACACCTGGTGTGTTGCTTCGCTGTTATGGCCACCGCTGGCGGTCGTCCGCTCAGCTTCCGGGCCCTCTGTCTTTCTCTCCTTTTCTCCCTCTTTCTCTCTCTCACTCTTTCTCTCTGTCTTTTTCTGCTTGTCTCGTCCGCGATGACTACACTGTACATTGGATGCGATCGAAATCTTCGGATAATTGGATGATTCGGATAGGGGCGATTTTGTAGATCCCGGATTTTTGGATCATTCGGGTGAAGGCAATTTCGCGGACATCGAATATTTGGATGACTCGGGTCCGGTTATCCGAATTGGATATCCGAAACTGACTCATTCGGATCCAATGTATAATCTACATTCGCAGTTGGCAGAGTCTCGGTTTCCAGTTGACGGGAAAATTGAAATAAATGCCTTTCTACCATTTCCTTCCTAATCTGGATACTATTGCTTTTAAACTGGACACTTTTCGATCCAAACTGAACGCGTTTTATGTTAGACAAAACGATATTTTTAAATTTTTTAAAAATTAACCAGGGAAGTGTCTCTCTTTATGTTCGAATGTCGAAAATGAATACCACAGCGAGAATCTCCACACCTCAACTACATAGTGGATTAGTGCGTGGTGCACATTCTAAAAAGGGTTGAATAACGCCGTTCTTTTCCTTTATCAGAAGCCCTTGAGCTGTTTATGCTTTCTTTAAGCGTAGAGGACAAATGTCTTAATCAGTCACTTACGTTTAATGAGGTGTGCCCGGTATTCCACACTTACCACGTAAGTCTGTGAACTTTCCCGAACGATTCTCAACATACCTATACGGTAATGTAGGGCGTCTAACAAGGAGCAAGTGGTGAAGTTCATTTTTGTGTGGTGGTCCAAAAGTGGCGAAAATTTGTCGCCTAGTACCAACTCATCGAGGGGGCTCGCGGGTGCATATCCCTTCTTATGCAACTAGTCTCTGGCCTTGTAATGTTATTTCTTTGTTTTCATGAATCGCATGTTCGTTTTGCTCATGACAATGGATAAATAAAACGTGTGGTCATTTTCCGCGTTCACTTTAAACCGATTTCATGTGAGCTTTTGAACTTTAATCGAAATTTGTGCTAGAATTTCCTTGGCAGACTTGTTAACTCGGTGGTTTCCATTCCTCTCGACTCCGCTGCAAGTCACTGACGAGTATACCGCCGACAGTTTTTTTTTGCCAATTTTGGACCACCCAATGGTCCTCAGCGAAAACGAACTTCAACTTGTACTCCTTGTTAATTGCCGTGGAAGGCTGTATGTAAAAAGATTTCTCGGTTGACTCGATAGCCACGCGGTTTCGATCCAAGAAATTAATTGTACCAAGTTTATTCCAACAACCACAACAGCGTCACGACAACGAAAGCGTCAGGAGCGCTTCGTCACTTCAAACTTGGGTAATTGAACCAACCTCTTACTCAAAAATACGTTGTGATGACTGAGTGCTGAAATCGAGGAACATAAAAAATGACAAAGTATGCCTCGAAGTAAGGAGAACTATGATCCGAGAAAAAGCCAACAAAATATGTGACGAGGCGGCTTTGTTGAGAATCGGGCTGAGTTCACAGACGTTAGTTGCAGCTAATTTGCTTGCGTATGCGGGGCAATGACTATGCGTTGGATAAGTTCATGTTTACTTTCTCACCATCAGATAAATGTGATACCAATCTATTGCCTCCAAAGTGATGGAGGGTACTTTGGTGCGATCCGAATTATGTACCTATGAGTCGATTCGAGTTGCAAGCGGGAGCCCGTACCCTCCTTCGAGTAAGCTATCCACTCCCTCCTTCACTCTCTTTCACCTTTTTAAAGCTCTTCGTTGTGTTTACTAGCCGTTTAGTTGTTCTATTCTCTTGTTACCAGTTACATTCTCGCTTGTCTTTAAAAAATTCTCGTGCATCCTTTTCATGCTTTTCCCCTCTATTCTCATCGCTGCATTTTATGTGGTCAGACGACAGACCCATTTGTTTGATTGCTCACAATATCACGGTTGATAAAAATGCAAGACTTTAGCAGTATTTCTTGTTAGCGTCTTGTTTTAGCCAGTTAATATAGCCCACTTTTCAAAACGCTTCCAACACATAACTGTACATTGCCTTTGCCATTGAGATGTATCCGTATACCAATCCTACACTCCACTTCGTCTCAAACAGCCTGTCTTGCAAGCTCTTACAGCTTTTCGTTTTTTAGTGAAACTGCGGCGTTGTTGTTTCGCGAGCAGAGAGCCACGCCACCCGTTTCCTGTCTGGCCGTAGTGGTTAATTCCATGTGCGCCGGCCGCAGTTGTTATTCGATGCTGTGGCGTTGGCGAGAGTTCGCTGATCGTCGTCGTCTGGCGAGGAGTGTTGTCGCCTTTTCCGACCCTCCTCACTCCCCTGCTTTACATCCGGCGCCCGCAAATTCGGTCGCCAACCTCTCGCATTCAAAACACGCAATTTCAGCCGCCATTTCATCGTCGCTTCGCTGCGCCACCGACTCGATCTGAATGATCGCCGTCACCTCCTCTTGCACCATGAGCTTGTGCTTGTGCTGATTACTGCACAGCATGGAGTAATGGGCGCTCTTCTCTCCAATGGGTCTGTGCTGCAGCTGCAGAGATCATTAGGGTCGGCTTCACTGCCGAGGATCAGATGTTCCCGAACAGCCGTCGAGTAACGAGCTTCGCGAATCACCTTCCAGATTTCAAACTCTCGTCTAGTGCAGACCCTCTGGTGTTAGGATCTTGTTTCTCTTACTTTTTTACCACTATGGAACTGCCGTCTGTAACTGCTGTACTTGCCTCACTTCTACCCACTACTTCGTCGATCTTTGTACTTCTAACACTCTTGGTAAGACCGTGACGCAGCATTTGTATTGAATTCTAGTGCAAAGTTTCTTTCCTCTTTAGTGGGCTCCGCAAAGAGTTGTTTGCAAGGACGGTTCATAAGATTTCATTCGGTGATTGGGGAAACGAACGTCCTGCATGATCTGACCGTTAGCTAAGTGAACCTGAAGTATCAGTAGACCAGCAGTTGAAGGAGTACAACAAGTAAATGTGAATTACTGCCCTCTGTTTTCAAAGCAAAATGCTGTACATGGGGTTGGATAAAGATAATAAAAGTAGACTACGGCGTTTTTCAATCCCTTTTGCGATGCGCCACGCATTCTATTTCTGCGGGATATCGTGGAAGCAATTTGGATGCGTATTTGGCTCATACATTATAACTATATTTGTGGTGGCTGGACAAGCCAGTGTTTTATCCTTCCTAGACGAGTCTGGTACCAATTCATCGATTCCGGAGGTATGGAAGGCTCTGTTGGTCTGAGCGAGAAATCCGAACCAAGAACGGAGTACAGGCGACATCCGGCGCCTCCTCCGACTGCGCTACGAGTGTTGGATACCAAAAAGAATTACCCGGATATGATAAATTCGCAGCTGAAGTTAAGTAGGAGCAAGAGGTATTCTTTTCTTACTTATAAAGGAGAACCGAGAAATTCTTCCATCTTGTTCTTCTATTCTTTTGTCAAACGTCTGAGCGCGTGAAATCGGTATCAAAACATCCCTGCACATAAAGAGTGTACATAGAGGAGACAACACCCCAAAACGCGCAGCTAACACATGCTTCCATACGTCTTTGTTCTTCCTTTTTTCGCAGGTATGAATGGGTGGAGTGCGTGGTAGCGGTCGGAGGCGCGGGATGTCGCGTGCACCCGGTACCAGGTTCTTGGCTCGGGTTTCCCGCCCGGGCCAACTAAGCCTTCCATTCCCAAGGGGATTGACGAACTGGTAGCAAACTTGGGAAAGGTAAAACACTGACCTGCTCCTCGGGCAGCCACCGCAAGTCGTTGCAAAGGCCGAAAATGCATTCCTGTCACCTTCACAGCATCTTGTAGAGGTGGCAATGGGTGACGCATCCCTCAAAGCGATTGACTACCGCCTACCTTTATTTTGTTGTCATAGACAAAAGAATAATAATAATAGTAATAATAAAATGAAGGACGGCGTTACTCATTCCTATTTGGGATGCGCCACGCATTCTACTTCTACGGGATGTCGTGGAGGCGATTTAAATGCGTATTTGGCCATGCGATGACTTGCGGTGGCCAGCCGATGAACAAGTCAGCGCTTTATCCTCCCCATACAAGTCTGGTACCAATTCACCGACCCCGCAGGAATGGAAGGCTTGGTTGGCCTGGGCGGGAAATCCGAACCAGGAACCTGGTATCGGGTGTACGCGATCGTCGGCGCCTCCTCCGACTGCGCTATACACGCGCCCATAGACAGAAGAAACGACGATAAAACATAAACGAAAACACATCAACAGATGAGCTTATTTTGAGCGAAAAGGAGGACTAGTCTAGGAGCTGAAATACTAAAAAGTACAGCAGGCCAGATTACCTGCAGTTTAAGTGTGGTTGAACTGCCTCCGAGTTTGTTTTCGAGGTTCTGTGGAAGGCACCCGCATGAGAACCCTTGCGAAGGCTTAGCTCGAGCTTTCTCGAATGCTGCTGCTCTCTTCACGGGCCTGAAGCTTTTGGCATATGCACATCTTTCCCGGAACTCGAGCAGCTTTGCTTTTCTTTCTGAGAGGAAGAGTCGTCCTCGCTTTGCTAACCGATAATGCTTCGACGTGCTGCATTTTTTAGTATTTGCCTTCCTACCGTACCTTTGTTTTTCATTCGGAAGGAGCCTCCACATGCGTGAGTTTTAGATTAGAACTATCTCTTTCCTTTTTGATGATTTCTTGCCCTTGAAGGGTGAAGCGTTAACCACTCCCTGTTCGGGGTGCGTTACTCATTCTGATTATACCGGACTCCGTGGAGGCAATTACATAGAATGCGCATTTGGCCCATACAACGATTTGCTGTGAGCAGCCGTTGTAGTGTGTTATTCTTTCGAGACATGCCGGATACTAAATCTTCAACTCTGAAGGGATGAGAGCCTTGGTTGGCATACCTGGTCTAGGAACGATCTAACAACTGATTTGTCTTGCTATGCGAACTCGAGTCCTCTTCCGAGTGCACTCGTAGTCGATATAGAAACATGTGTCGCCTTGTTAGCGTTCCGTTCTTGTTGAAAGCTCTCATTCACCGCTAGATGGTGCAACTCCGTCGTGTCACACTGCCGCTCGCTGTTATCATTCCTGTTTTTCATTGACCATAGGTTATTGCTCATCGTTTCTTCCCAAATTGTTTTAGACGCTAATTCTCTAAGATGGGCTTTTTTCTATGTTTTTCACTGCACAGTTTTAACGACGGCGATACATGGTTAGGAAATATGTAATTAGGCGCCATGTTTTAACCGTGGCGGCTGCGACAGAGTTTTGCGCCCTTTAGCCCTGCTCATCGGAATGGAAGTCGGCTGAAGAGCGGATCTATCCTAGTGGTGGTAGCGGGGATGGGGAAGCCCACTCTGACTTTCGAACAACGACGGGAAAACTGAAAGCAGACTACTACTTTACAAGGGCAGTGCCCTAATGAATTGGCCTAGGAGAAAAAGTTTCTAATCAAGTTCCTAGCCTGGAGATAGCACACGGTTTACATTTGTTTCCGTTTTCTAGTGATACCCTCCTCCGACTGGGATGGATCGTGGAAGACCTCACGCAGAATTTTCTCGTTTTCGATGGGAAATTAACAATCCGGACATTGATATGCCTCGGAGGCTAAAAAAAGAGAAGAAATTTCACGGTTGATTGATGTTCGACACGTCGGCTCTGTCCCGTGCGTATATTAGGCAGTAGTTAATGTCATCCATTTTCAATGCGCTTCTTAATCTCATTCCTTTATTTCCCCATTTACTTTTTTTTTTGAATTCCAGTAAATTAATGTTGTAGCTGATCGTTGTTCTCTTCTGAATTTTGAGGCAAATTCTGTTGCTTTTTTGTCTTCGCTCTGGCTTGTGTCACTTGGATTCGTCTGAGTGCATGCGCCTAATTCACTTGTGGCGGCCGTTTATCAAATCTTCTCCTATGGACTAACTTCCAAGGAGCTTAAGAAGTTTCGCGTCCAAGACGGCGAAATAGGGGCTTGCTCACTCTAAAACCTGTGCACCTTGGAGAGTACCCTTGTTTTGGGTCTCTTGGTTTAGCAACCGTTTCTCCATGGCCACTGAGAGGCCTCAGATGAACTAGCTTTATGGTGACGTAACCTCGAAGGACTGACCTGAGTAAATGTTGGTCTTCATCGAAGTGAATTCGGCGTTCAGTGACTTTTGTTGTTTCAAGGGAGTCTCGATTTACTCTGGTGTTTTAGAGCCGTTGTGATTTCTGTATTCTTCCCAACATAGCAGGATACTAGGGTTGGTGTTCATCAATTAGGACGCTTCAAATTCTGCTTCCACTGCATCACTGAAGACGCTTTGGGGTGTATTTTGGCATTTGGGTTTGTCCCACTGAGCTGGCTACGGTAGGTCATTGTACAGGGTCGAGCCAATAGCTTACGGTAATCAGCTCAGGGGCAAATCAGTGCTTTATCCCTATAGTACCAATTCACCGAGAGGGGAGAGTTAGAGTGCTTAGTTGGCTCGGACGGGACTCGATCCAAAAATCTCGAATCAAAGTGCACGCGACAGTCGGCGCTTTCTCCGACTGCATTATCATGCTCCCAGCCCTATTGGGCGAAACAATGGAGAAGGCGATTTTCTGGTATGAAACATAGCAGGGCCTAAGATTACGGTGCAAGTGCAAGACTGCCTGGACAGGAAGGCTATTCCTGTTCTTGTTGCCCTTTTTGAGGAGAATCAACAGAAATATCGATGGCGTGTAGAAACTCCATTCGCGCAAAAACAATGCTGTTCAGTCGACGCTGCGTGCAAACAAAGACGAAACATTAACAGACCATCACTAATCTCACCTGACAGATTCGTCAATCGGCGAGTGATCGGCAACAGCCGTTCAGTTCTTTCTAAGGGACGCTGTGCGCCTAGAATGCGAGAGCACACGCTAGCACCATTTCTACCGTTTTTCAGTGTCTGTCCGGCGCTAGTACTTTCACCACTCCAGAGCTCGAGGAGAGGTTGAAAATAAATTTCGCTCCAACTTCGCCCAGGGGTCATTTGGGCTGTTCACGACTCTGACATCAGTTTTTGAGATTTCGGACGTCTACGGTAAGTTCAGGTGGATAAGGCTCCATGTCATCATAACCCGCACCAATAGTTACCTACCGTAATCGGCTTATATTTCAAGAAACGGATGACAGATTTGTGATCAGCACTACAAATAACGCCCGTGGGTGAAGTTTCGGAAAAATCGGTGGCTATGACCTACACAGACTTAGTCACCGCACCTATCGTTACCTACCGTAATCCGCCAAAATTTCAGAAACTTTGGAGTCGTGAAAGTTGAATTTTTTACTCACTCAAACTGAAGACGTTTTTACTATTATAAAGAAGTCTACAACACAGATCTAGAATATCCTACAGAGATCGCCAGCTCCTCTCAACTTGACACCTCAAAACCTCGAAGTTGTTATCCAGTATGTCGTGCGCAAACGAGGGTTCCAGGAGGATCATTACGTAGAAGGGCTCGATTGTCGAATTCTCTTCGTCTTTAGAGGCCTGAACGTGTTGGGTAGGTCGTCGCCTGCGCTATACTCCACGAAGCGCATTAACTATTCTACCTACTTTCAAGACTCTGAAAAGGGCGAAAAGTTGAAGCGCGTCAGGCCGTGCTAAATAAGAATTTTCCTGGAACCCCATTGTGCACAAGATACATTGGCAGTCGTCTGACAACGTTATCTCTGGCCGAGTCATTTGTTGCTCTCCACATCATTTTTTAGGGGAAACCTGGGTCGATGGAAGTTTGCTTCGCACTGAATATCTATCTGAGCGTGCCCCTTTGGCACATCATAAGTATTCTATGCCCTAGTCTACCCCAAATGGTTCACCTTTGATTCGTTGGGGTGTTCTCGGCCCCAGACTGGAAGGGCAGAACTCCTTCTGTACCTGCTTGATAACGCGCGGTGTTCTGCGAGATAAGAATCGCTCGTGCGTGTGTTTGGCTTTGCGGTGACGTCGGGGAATGGCGAGTTGGTGGCGGTGAAGAGGCGCCGCCGACACGGACACCCAAGTGTGACATCGATCAGCAGCGGTCGGATCAAAGGCGGCGCAAACAGTGCCGCGCGCTCGGCTTTCACTTTCCGTCTTCCTTTTTTCGAAAACCGTTCTTCTGGCACACGGCACCGACTACAGTACGCGCAGAGGCTTCCAAGTGAAAGGGCTCCTTCGACAGCTCTATTGCAGCAGAACTTCGGTTTTCTTAAGCTCTGTCTCTTTGCCCTTCCGGAGTTTTTGAGTCACCATCGGACAGCGATCGGCACTGAAAGATGGTGGCCTATTGTCCCTGAATCCATTCAACGGGGCGAGTCTGTCATTGCATGTCTGTGTCTGTCACTAAGGCGTCGTGTTGACGTCTCATTTCTTTTTATTCAAGCGTACATATTGCTCTCGACTAACTAGATTTCCTGAACGTGATGGTGCAGTCGATAGGAGAGCTGATCTTGCATGACTCCACTGGTTGATTCCAGGTTCGTTTCGCGCTCGCGATCCTCCATCTTCCAGAGTCTTGCTACTCACTTGGAACAAAGGTCATTGTATAGATCGGATATCAGACCCGGTGTCGCCACGATATCCTCCGAAAGCATTGCAAGCAGTTTTGACTTTAACATTTATTCCTTTATTATTAGAACCCACACGTTAAAATATCAATTCCGTGAAGCTGTGCACCAGCTTTGTTACAGTTCTTTATCCAGCGGTTTCGCCTTTTCCGGAGCCTTTGTAGTGGAAGCCAAGAAGCTCCACCAGTCACCGCGATTCCCCAATGTCTACCTTCACCTGACAGAGATTGGTGGAGTTCTTCGGCTTCTACCAGTACAAGACTATGAAGAATGCGCAGCCCTCGAAATGTAAGCCGAGTAAAGTGCAATCCTGGTGCACAGCTTCAGGAAGTAGACATTTAACAAGGAAGCCGAGGAGCTTTTGCGGAGATTCCTAAAAGCTTGACGTGGAGATTCCACATGTTTACGAGTTTATAACCTTTCAGAAGGATTTTTCCGTAGGAAACAATTAGCTTTGAGGTCTGGAAAAGCCCCAGCCGGTTCAAGAGACTAAGCTGCTCTGAAATTTCACGATTCTTTTCGACGGTATTGTGTGAGGGCTTTAGGTGACGTAAAGGGCAAGGTTGCGTTAGATGGCTGAAAAACAGCCGAGCTGCTTCGCAGTAAATGGAGACCTGGCCAATTTTCATCTTCTCTACTTGATGCGGGGCTAACGTGTTCTAAGTGGATGTTCATATGATTTCAAGCGATCTATCGAACAACAATCAACAGCTCACAGTTTTCAACGGTCTGAAACCTGTATCACCTGTCGTTCCGTTGATCATCGAGTTGCTGAAGAGCTTCGGGGATGAGGCATCCCCTCGCCGCCCCTCTCTTCACGTTGACGATGACGCGAAGAAAGTCTCAAACCTAACCTTCATTAGCAGAGCAGACGTAACATCCTTCGTAGCGTCACGTATCATTAGCTTTGCCAAGCTGCGGACTCACTGCTAGCCCGCATCTGGTGTACTAGCCGTTGTCCCACAATCGAATTGCCTTCTTTAACGGCTCCTTTCCCGCTCCCTGCCTTACCTGTTCTGTCCCATTTGCTAGTGTTCTGAGTGTTTCGGCTTATGATAGGTTTACGAGAGTTCGAGGGGGCAGAGTTCCTAAGAGGAATATGTGTTGCGCATGACCATAAAAAATTCTGTTACTATTCAACTGATTTCAACGCTTGGGGAAGGCAACGTCCGAAATCCTATTTTAAACCCTATTAAAGCGCACAGCTTACCTTTTATGAGTTTTACACATTACTCGTCCAAACCTGCAGTTCGGAAAAGAATTTTGGAAATTTTGAGAGAAATTTAAGCCAGAACTAGTTCGCTGAGATGAAGACTAAAATTCGTTGGCCTCGTTATCCTTCGAATAGGATTGATCTTCTTCAACTGAGACACCTTCAGAATGTTAGATCCAATGGATGACCATGAATTGCGAAAAGATCGGTTAGCTATCTGTGCATTCTGCACCAGTCGGAACGCATTTTTCAATCCTATCATCCTATTTTCGATAAGGGAGTGATTTTGTGGCACATACTTTTGTCCTGTCGTGACGCTATCCTTCCCTTGTGTTGCCACAGAATTCTGGAGACTATCTCGAAGAAGAAGCTTTCTTCTGGATTGAAAAATAGTGCGGCTGCCCAATTTTCTCGTTCTTTTCGGAGCATTGGTTTGACCAAAAGTTTTGTGAGTAATTCTAGCTAATCAGAGCTCCTACTCACTAGTCAGAATGAAGATTCAGCTGATCCGTCTAAAAGGAAGAAGAAATCATTGTCACACCCACTATAAAATAAGCAATACAACTCTGCTGTGTCGAAATACGTATTGATTTTGTGATGTACTGTGTAACACTCCAATTAGGCAACATGTAGAGGAGCAGTAGGAGTTCTTATTGTATAAACATTCTGTAGCAGAAGTTCGAATGACTTCGTGGGTTCAGTAAGCGCTTTAGACACGTCAGTTTGAATGAATGAAAAGTGCTTTGGCTCTTTCTGAGGGTTCTGCTTGTTTGGTGTGTTTTCACATTTCGTATTGTTCTTGGAATTGCTCGATGGGTATGAAGATTCAGTCATCCGCTTCCCTCGAACAGCCTTTAGTTCAGCTCGATGCCGCTTTGTTGAGCTAGTAGCCAATGTTGGTGTCAGGATTATTTAGCTTGGCTCGCTTTACATTTCGGCGACTTCTTCTAGCCTCAAAGAGTCGAAAAAACGTCTATGAAGTTGTCCTCTCTAGCACCGTTTCATCCTACCGGGTCGTTCCTTCGGAGCAGATTAGTAATGTGTAAGGTGAAGTGGGTGGGCGCGTGTAGCGCAGTCGGAGGAGGCGCGACTTTCGCGTGCACCCGATACCAGGTTCCTGGTTCGGATTTCCCGCCCAGGCCAACCAAGCCTTCCATCCCTCCGGGGTCGGTGAATTGGTACCAGACTTGTCTGGGAAGGATAGAGCGCTGACTTGTTCATCGGCTGGCCACCGCAAGTCATTGTATGGCCAAATACGCATTCATGTCGCCTCCACGACATCCCGTAGAAGTAGAATGAGCTGGCGCATCCCAGAAGGGATTGAGTAACGCCGTCCTTTATCCTTTTATCCTTTAAGGTGAAGTGGATTTGGGAAGACAGCTTCATAAATGTCTTTCGTCTCTTTCAGGCCTTGACGAAGGCGAAGTTGCCGAAACAGAAGTCGAGCTAAATAAACCTGATACCATAAATGGTTACCAGGTTAACAAGGCCACAGCGATCTGAAGGCAATATGCAAAGATTTATTGAATGTCGGACCTGGACAGACTCTACCATTAGTTTAGCCTTCCTCCCTGTTAGATGGCACTAACCTGTATGAGCCCGATTTGGTTTAGTGCACAAGTTTATCGCATATTCAGCCCGTACGAATTTGAATTGCAACACAGAACGTCGGTGGGTTGTTACCGTTTGACAGTAGTGCTTCCTGGCCTGTCAAGTCAAGCTTGAGGAAGGGGTCAAAGTTTGTGAGCATTACGTGGACTTCGCTTGAAATGAAGGTGCATCGCAACTCACACAGACAGGCCAATGTTTAAAGTCTTGAGAACGGCGAGACTGGCTGACAGATTGCGTAGTCCCGTCATGGTTCAGTTTTTGCCTTCGCCGCTCATGACACACAGACGCTGTTATCAACATTCGCCAGAGCAGAGATTGAAATTCGCCATCGTCGTCGCACTTCTTTCCGGTCTTTGCTGTCGTGATGAAGATGGCCTTTCGTCAACGCTTTATTCTGTGCAAGTCACATCAGATCACGGCGAGCACGAGGGCTTTCGACGCCTTCGCGGTGTAATTAGAAGTCCCTTCCGAGGAAATTTATGCGCATATGCAGCCGCCGGTTGTCGCCATGGGACTCTGGGGGTGACCCGTGCGCGTGAGGATGATCCGCCGATGGCCTTCCTCACTTTGCTCTCTCGAATTCGAGGATTTATCGCTCTCCCGGAAGCCCGCACGTCTACGAACTCCTCTGCGACTACCTCCGTCATTACCTCCGCCGCCATGTTGTATTGATTCCGTGCACCCTGACGTCTCAGGTTGCTCCCGTCGTCTAGAAGCTAACGAGCGTAATCACCTCCGTTAGAATGCGTCGCTGCTTCTTCTGAATACCTTCTTACTATCGAAAATGATTAGATGCAACTGCTTTATGTATGCGAGCGTGATTGTGAGGAAGGAAGCTTCATTTCTCGTGTGTTACTCAATGGCGTAGCATTTAGAGAGTGCTGTGCAAGTGGCGGCGTTTATTTCCTGATTTTTCGAGGACTAATTTAACAGAAGAAGACTTCATTTTCCAGCATCTTTTGACGCACGATTGATCCTTAGTTTTATCACGAGATATCACAGGGGCAAGCTATGACCACAGCTTCGACTACAGAGGAATTCGAGCTCTATATGTTGTATCAAAGTTGCTGGTGTCTCCACGGTGCTACACAAACAATTTTCAATGTTTTTAAGAACTGATCTGTAGATTCTTGAGAACCGTTTGAGTCCAGTTCTTCTGCTGCAAGTGCTGAAGCTTTAGTATTTCCTAACGCCTTTTTCTTTCAGTGGCTTTCTGATGCATTATATAAATGTGTAGAGCAAATTCACATGCATAATCTCAGAAAGATACTACATACAAAGGATAAAGACGGCGTTACTCCATCCCTTTTGTGATGCGCCACGCATCCCAAAAACTGACTTCTACGGGTTGTCGTGGAGGCGAATTGAATGCGTACTTGGCCATACAACGACTTGCGGTGGCCAGAACTGCGCTTTATTCTTGACAAATCTGATACCGATTCGCCGACCCCGGGGGGGATACAAGTCTTGCTTGGCCAGAGCGGGAAATCCGAACCATGGACCTGGTATCGGGAGCACGCGACAGCCGGCACCTGCGCTACACTAGCCCACATCATACAACGTTAATATCAATATTGTTTAACACGCGCAGTGGCGCTGCTGGAAGAGGCCGCTGCTGCTAGGGCTAGTATTAATCTACCCACAAATGGAGATTAACACTGGCTTTTTCGCCTTATTATTGGTGAGGTGTTTGAAGGATAAAGGTGGGCATTAGTTGATACTCAGCAGGGTGTTCAATGCATTCTGCTTCTACGGAAATTCATGAAGCTTGAATTTGAATGCGCATTTGACCTATATAGCGATTTGCAGAGCAAACAGATAGATAATTCGGTATTTTATCCCTTCCAAATATGTCTGGTACTAGTTAACTCACACCGGAGGGATGGGAGGCTTGGTTGTCATTCGTAATTCGCCTGTATACGAGCTAATGAGGTACTCTTGGATTGACTAAATTTGTAAAATGTGTAAAATCATCACATTTTCCAGAAATATTACTTGAAATTTGGCATAATTGAATTAAAATTGAAAGAATTAGAAATTAGTTTCGGTGTTGAATGCCTATCTAGTAAGGCATAGTAGTAAGAAATACAAATGAATGAAGGAAAATGGAGAATTTAATAAGGTAATGCTCAGCTTTTCTTAAGCGTTCATCAATGCAGCTTGTTCATAGCTTTAAGCTATAAGCTACATCATTGACATTTCGAGTGTCTTCATTGCACATGGTGTCATATGTAAGAATTTTGATTTTGAACACTTCGTTTAACCTCTTCAAATAAATCGGTGGAACTCCTCTATTTCAATTACTCGTTACGATCGGACCCTTGCCTCTAGACAGATTCGAGCACGCATTCTGTTTCTGTCTGGGTAAAGTATTCTAAAAAATCGAATATTACATAGAACGTGCATTCCAATTTTGAACATCAAACCGATGAACAGCTCCATTTGATGTTCATATTCGTCCTACAAAAATGTTGCTCAAATAATGTCATTTTGGTTGACATCGACTACCGAAAATCATTAGTTATTCTCTAAGTTCTTGATGAAGATCATATGCTCACTTGATTATTCGTCATGTTAAAAATTGGTTTTGCTTGCTTTTGCGTTCGTTCGAAGAGTCTGAGAACACCCTGTCGGGGAATGAATGTTCTGAGTGCTGTAGTATATCATCCTAACATAGTATCAAAACCCTTCGTCCTCCAAGTTTTCTGTAGTCCACGGGAGGCTACATAACATCAGGGAGCGTGGTGTAAATCTGCTTCAGTCAACGATTGGCGAATAATTGAATAGGCAGGTTGATTTGATGCGTGTTCAGTCACCCGTGTTCCGCGAAAAGAATTAAAGGATTAGGGCGGTAGCAACGACATAGCCGACCGGCATCCCTCCGCTGGAGCGGGAACTGGTGAATGGTGGCGATGTTGCGAATCTTCAGTGATGAAGACTTGTATTTGCTCTGTCGCATCTGCTCGGCAGTCGACGATAGCAGCGATTTTTGCCTTGGCACTTATCCTGTTAAGGTCTCGATCTTAGCTATTCAGTTACAGCCCGACGTCGTTTGCCCTCCATTGTTTTAAGGCGACGGTTTTTTGGAACGGAACTTGTGTTAAGGCAAATCCTCTACGCGTGTTTCGAATACCAATACACAGTGAACCGCCAAGTCACACCTATTGAGCCTTCTACCCCTCTGTTATCCGAACGTGTCCCCTCATCCGCACTCGTTCAGAATGCCATAACGCATTCTCATCATGACAGCAGACTGCGGCCTTCACTCGTTGTTGCAGCTCCGTCTGAAGGACGTCGCTGAAAACAGAGCCGTTTCTCTCCCACGCCTATAACAGCCTCGACTGTTGCCATCGCCATTCTCGTCGCCATTTCAATGCCGGGATAACGACGCGAGTTTCGTGGGCCATCGCCGATTCGCATCGTGATCGTCAACATTCCCTCCTTTCTCAGCGTTTGTCTTCCCTAAAACGTTTTTTTTTTCGTTTTTACGATGGCCTGCTAGGTCTCATGGAGACAAGGCGCTACGAATCAGCAAACTTCCGTCAACCTGGAATTGTTGCTCTGCAGCAATAGAGCTGCGCAGCATTACTTGAAAGACGTCGTCGTTACAGGCTAACTGTTATGTATAATCCTATTATTGGAAGGAAAATTATAATGATGTGGAAAGATGTCGCTTCGTTAGAGCTTAACTGGAATGACTCGAATGCGTCAGGCATTCTGGCTCCAACACATTTCGCAGAGACAGTTTCTGCATATGTGTCCTATGCAATGTCATGCAGTTGCCACCTAGAGAACAATTCGGCTTTTTTCATCACAGACAGGTCTGGTACCGATTCGCCATGGAAGATTTTGTTGAAGGCTTGGTCCGCCTGGGAGGCTGCCAACTATTTAAACATCTACTTATGATGAACACAAAAGCAGATGCTTCCTCCTCCCGCTCTAGTCGCACCCATAACCCTATTACTCAAAGAAAATTTAGAATTACAATGATATGGAAAGGTGTTGCTGCGCTGAGGCTGATATATTACATTCATTTTTTTCTAGGTGTTTAGTGTTTTGTTATCAGATATTTTCAAAATGAAATGTGCTCTGCCCGAAGTACAGTACCGTCGGTAAACGTTCGCCAAAACGCGGCCGGCGGCGGATTAATCCGCCGCCGGCCGCGTTTTGGCGAACGTTTACCGACGGTACTGTACACTTTTCCTACCTGCAGCCATTCACCACAAATGTGATCGCGCTGGTTGCTTTCATTGTTTTGTGGCTGAGGATTCGTTGAATTGATGATCTGCCTCATCAATTCAACGAACTGCTTCGCCAAGTTCTATCCAAATCTTTTCCAGGGACTCTCCTTATCTAAAGGCTCATGAACGGGTTCAGTGGCTACCGCAACACAGACTCACACGGGTGGTAGGGGCTTTATGGATCACCAGGCTACATGTGTCGCCTTTCGATCAATTAATCCTCCAGCTCGTTTTCACATTCCTCCTTAGCGTCTCCATGAAGGTGCTCGACCAATAGTTTTGTGGGCCCACCGCATTTCGTGTTGCACAAAAACTGATTATTAGGTCGTCCCATAAGTCCCCGCCGTTTTTTTTTTTTTTTTTCAACGATTCACTGCAGATTTCGCCGGCAGTTTCTTGCATAGCGCTGCATAGCTTTCGAAAGAGAATGATTTGCTCTACCAGAAAATGTATTGCATTTCTTTTTCAATCATGAATTTTGTCAATTTTTAGGTCGTTGAAGTGGAAAGCGAAAAAGTGAAAAAGTAGCCATTTGCGCACTTGTTCTCTCCGCTTAGGTTTGCAATTTTTTGCACAGTTTTCATAGCGTTTGGAAGACAATGTTCTGTATCACCTGTATCACCTGTCGTCCCGTTGATCATCGACTTGCTCGAGCGGGCGCCAGCAGCGTCTCCATTCGTCCCTGTCGCGTGCCAGAGTGGTCCAATGGATCCTCCTCGCTCGAGGAACACGAAGAGCGTCATATCGGTCGTTCAGGGCTTTCACGAAGAAGTCCGACCAACGCGTTGGTGGGCGTCCTGGTGTTCTTTTGACATCCCGCGGAATCCAGTCTGTGACGGCTCTCGTCCAGCGGGTGTCTGCGAATCGCATTACGTGGCCGGCCCACCTAATTTTCGACGACTTGGCCCATGCGACAGCGTCTCTGATCTTCGAACGTCGGCGAAGCTCGGAACTCCGGAGGCCTTCTCTCACTTGCGTGAGTCGTGTCACTCCGAGCATCGTCCTCTCGATTCCACGCTGCGCGACGCTGATCGCGTGTTCATCCTGCTTTCGTATAGCCCAGGTCTCTGAGGCGTATGTTAGGGCAGGAAGAACAGTGGAGTCGAATAGGTGGGCACGGAGTCGGACGTTCTTCGTTTTCTTCACGACTTCTTCGACGCTCTTGAAAGCTCCCCAAGCCGCTCGTTTCCTCCTGCTCAGCTCTGGTGCTAGGTCGTTGGCCATGTTGACTTCGCGACCCAGATACACATAGCTGGAGCATTCGGAGATGTTCGTTCCGTTGAGCGAGAATGGGGCATCAGAAACCCATCCGTTCTTCATGAACATCGTCTTCGTAAGATTCAGCTGCAGTCCAACGCTTCCACATACACGATCGAAGTCGGCCAGCATTCGCTCCGCCTGAGTGATGCTCGGTGTTATGAGCACGGTGTCGTCAGCGAAGCGAAGATGGTGCAGTTGCCGGCCGTCGACCTTCACTCCCATGTCATCCCATTCTAGTTCGCGCATGACGTTTTCGAGGGTGGCGCTGAAGAGCTTCGGGGATATGGTATCCCCTTGTCGAACCCCTCTCTTCACGTCAATGACGACGTCGTTGTAGAATGGTGAGATCTTGGTCGTGAATCCACTGTACAGCTCTCGAAGGACTCTGATGTACTGAGTAGGAACGCCCTGGGTGAGCAGGGCTTCCATAACCGCTTCAGTCTCGACGGAGTCGAATGCCTTCTTCAGGTCAATGAACGTAAGGCAAAGCGGCAGCTTGTACTCTCGCGACACTTCGATGAGCTTCGTAATGGTGTGTATGTGGTCGATCGTGCTGAATCCTCTCCGAAATCCTGCTTGTTCGCATGGCTGTCCTTCGTCCAGCGTTCTACTAATCCTATTCAGGATGACTCGAGTGAACAGCTTGTAGACTACCGACAGCAGGCAGATCGGGCGATAGTTGCCAATGTCGTGCACGTCTCCCTTCTTGTACAGCAAGACGGTCTTGCTGGTCTTCCACTGAGATGGAACCTTGCATTCGGATAGGTAGCGTGTGAAGAGCCGCGCCAAGGTGTTGATGAGCGCTGGCGGGAGGTTCTTCAGGTGTTCAGCTCTGATCCTGTCAGGACCGGGTGCTGTACGTTTCTTCACCGACGAGATGGCGTGTCGGATCTCGGAAGGGAGAACAGAGGGGATGACGTATCCATCCTGCGGAAGATGGCGTAGGGGCAGGTGGACGTGGCTATCGAAGAGATCGGAGTAGAAGTCGTGGATGACTTTCTCCATGGTCCTTCTGGAAGAGGTGACGGTTCCGTCAGGACGTCGGAGAGCGGTCATCTTGGTCTTGAAGTTGGCGAAGTTCCGGCGGGCATTGCGGATGCTCAGCCCTGCCTCTGCTGCTTCAGCCAACACTTCCGCCCTTCTCTCCTTCAGATCTTCCTTTATCGCCGCTCTGCATAGCTTTGCAAGCTCGGACGTCAGTTGATAGTTGCCTGACGCTCGTGCTGCTCCACGTTGGCGTATCAGCTCGAGAGTTTCCGGAGACAGGCGTCTCTTGGTGGTCTTCAAGCTCTCGGCTCCCTTAGCACTATCGTGGAGATGGTGCACGAAGCGATCGTATTCCTCGTCGACGTTGTCCATGACGGCATCTTCCCAAAGGCCGACAAGAGAGGTGTAGAGATCCCAGTTGATGGTCGTTCTGGGACTCCTCTTCTTGAACTTCGCGGCCTTCTCTCCTTGACGCGAAAAGCGGAACCTCGCGCGAAGGAGGCGGTGGTCCGATCCCGTGTAGAACTTGGGGACAACGGAGACATCGGTCAGGCAATACTTGCGATTGAAGATGATGTGGTCGATCTCGTTGTGGAACTGGCCACCGGGGGATTCCCAGGTCCATCGTAGGGAGGGAGGCTTCTGGAACTGCGAGTTTCCATGGATGGTCTTGGTCGACATGATAAACTCAGACAGCCTTTCACCTTGCTCGTTCCACTCCAAACCGTGGGTTCCGATGTGAAGTTCTTCCAGCGACCTTCGTGGCCCGATCTTGGCATTGAAGTCGCCGACGATCACCTTGTAGAAGGTGTGATCTTCCTTATAGAACTTCTCCAGCTCCACGTAGAAGGCCTCGACGTCTTCGTCGTCGTAGTCGGATGTTGGGGCATACGCGACGAACACAGTCAAGGCTGGCACGGAGCCACATCGCTTCAGTCGCAGACGTCCGATTCGGCTTGTCAGAGACTCGTACGAATCGATGTTCATGGCCAAGTGCGTGTTGACGAGGACACCAACGCCGCCTACTCCCCTGCTGTCGCATGTTCCGAGGAACAGTTCTTCTCCGGAGTCGTAGGCGGCGTGTAGGGGGTGGTGTCTTCTCGTCTCGGTCAGTCCGATGACGTCGTACTTGATCTTCCTGGCTTGCATCATCAGGTCCTCGACGGATGCTTCCGACGCAAGCGTGCGGGCGTTGTAAGTACAGATCGTCATCCTAGTCCTTCTCAGTTTGCGCAGCCTGGTTAGGCCCTGAGATTTTAGCAGCCTCTCCGTACTCGTCCTTCCCATCGCTGCAGAAATGGGGGCTCTTTCGGGGTCAGGGGAATGAGGCCCTTTAGTGCTGCTGTGTTTGACTGGAATACAACACGGGTAGCTAGTCAGGCTCTGTCGTGCGGGCGGGGTACTCCGGGCAGCCAGCCAGACTGCCCGAAGGGACGGGGCGAGACTTAAGGCGGCCTCGAATCGCCTTACATGTACTCCCAGTCTACCGAGTGCAAGCTTTTGGCCGAGCCGACACAGTTACAATCCGCACAGTCACGGACACATCCACGCACATTGTGCACGAACATGCCGCTCCCACGCACAAGGAACGCATCGACCCGACACAGCAGGAGCAAGGAGTCCATCCCCTGCATCCCACCTGCGTCTCTGGGCAGTACACGGTCGCATTTGGTTCGCGTTTAATTCCCCTATCCACCACCCGGGGACGCGCCACGTGGCCCTGCGACAAGCGGCCCGAGATCCCTCTTAACAAGAGAGCCCGAAGGCTCTCTATCGAGGGAGATCCGTGGAATGTTCTGTACTACAAGAATATGTGTTAGTGTTATTTTCTCACCTGCCCTTTATTGATTTTTAGGCCATCAAATTGCCACCTAGAGAACAATTCGGCTTTTTTCATCACAGACAGGTCTGGTACCGATTCGCCATGGAAGATTTTGTTGAAGGCTTGGTCCGCCTGGGAGGCTGCCAACTATTTAAACATCTACTTATGATGAACACAAAAGCAGATGCTTCCTCCTCCCGCTCTAGTCGCTCCCATAACCCTATTACTCAAAGAAAATTTAGAATTACAATGATATGGAAAGGTGTTGCTGCGCTGAGGCTGATATATTACATTCATTTTTTCTAGGTGTTTAGTGTTTTGTTATCAGATATTTTCAAAATGAAATGTGCTCTGCCCGAAGTATGTAGATACAATGCATTGGATCCGCGAAATGGCCGATATCCGAATCATCCAAAAATCCGGGGTTCTGAAGAAATCAGCGCTGTACGAGTGATCCAATTGCTGGAAGATTTTTCGTAGGTGGAATGTATCGAATGAATATCGGGCCGGATATTCCGATCTGAATAATTCAAAATTCTTAGACCACAAAATCGCCCTCATCCGAATCATCCAATTATTCGAAGATTTTCGATCGGTTCCAATGCACAGAATATTCATCAGTAAGGTGAAGATGGAACCGTGGTTTCTGGGATTCTGCACGCATTCCACCTTTTTCCTGAAATTATGGAGAAACGTTGATTTTTTCTGCCTTCTGCGTCACGTCTACCCACGAAGAAGTCGTGTACAGAGCCTTTGCAATGCCCGTCCTCACATTCATTTTCTACCGTTAGGGCTTCGTTTAGCGTTTTTATTTGGTTTCCTACGTACTGTGGTGATATTGGTTCTAAATCAATTTTTAACAGATATTTTCCATAACAATGTTTAACACGTGTACGCGTCTCACATGCTCTAACATAATGTGGCTGCAGGATTTTTCAGGGGAATGGGAAATACTTTTTAGCCGAATTCTCTAATGCCAAAGCAAGCGGAAAGGTGCCCAATGCAACCTTCGGTTGATGGTACAAGTTCATGAGGTTATTATCGGCGGTAATGATGTATGATAGACTGCCCACGATGGGTTCCCATTCCCTAGTTGAGTAGTGAACCCGCTATGGTGCTGGACGGACGCGTTGCACAGTTGTAATAGGAGGCAACGACTGTCGCGTGCACCCGAACCAAGGTTTTTGGTTCGGCTCCCATCTAAGTCAACCAAACACTCCATCCTGGCGTGATCGATGAGTTAGTAGAAGGATTAACTCACTTGCCCATCGGATAACCACCACAAGTCATTGTATAGGCAAATCAGCATTCAAATTGCCAACGAATCAAAGTGAAAGGGGGGAACAATTTATGTCTGCTTCTGTACGTTTTTATTTTAATCGATTACTGTTTGATTTATATTATGTTCACTTTAAACTAGACATATCATTCAGCGAACGCTCTTCGTTCTACGCTGGACACTCAATTGGACACTGTTAAAACCGAGCATTCTCAAAGCAAAAGTAAACATCAAAGGCAAGATAGACACTTTATAACAAATGCAGAACAATCTTTTGTTTTAACAAAATTTGTGTAAAAGAACTCTCGTACACTTTCTGAATGAACGTAGCATTTCTATTAATAGAAGAAATAGTGTCCTAGGTGCTAACTCTACTAAAGTGCACCAACGCAGAGCATTGTTCATGTGAAGGTACTATGCCAGGAACTCGTCCAAATCATGGCGTAGATTATTATTTGAATAGTATAAATGCTCTTTACTTGAAGTGATGTGGTGGAGAATGGTGGTCTATTTTTCTGTTAGGATCGCTTCTGCTATTTGTTGTTTCTTTGTACGCATGGAGTGATGAATTGTGAACGGGAATTGTGAACATTGTAATTTCTGCAGACATTCTCCATGTAATGTATAGAACAAGTGCGCGGTGCAATCTTTCCTTATCACACAGTAGCAAAATCATTGGTCTTCGGCACCACAGTAAAATCTAATAATATTGCTCAACTTTAAATGATAAGAATTTTTTTCTATTTTATTCAGACAGTACACTTACTTTTTTCTTAACTGACTCTGTAAAGATGAATTTCTAATAAAAATTTTCTTCAAAAAGGGGATAATTTAATTGGCTAGACAATTTAAAATTTATGGTTAGATAGTTTTAGTTGATTTACCAAGTTGTTACAGGATGTTTTGTTACGATCAAAACTCCTGCGCCAGGCGGGACTCGAACCCGCATCTTCTGCTTTCCGGGCAGCGATGTTCGCCTTACACCACCGGCGCTGTTTGACCGCACGTAACATCCGCGATACCCTCGAGGTCCGTCAGCACCCACCTGTGATACGGGGTTGTGCCGGCCGCTGATATCAGCATGGAACCGGTTAAGCTGAGGACCTTACTAGTAACAATGCTTGAGCACATTATAGGCCCATGCACACTTCTACGACACCGCGGCGCGGCAAGTGGGGCGACAGCTACCTCCGCGAAATCCGGCGGTCGCGGCGCGGTCGCGTTAGAGCACCGTTTTAGGCAACGGGACCGACGTCCCCGTGGATGCAGCGCCGCCAGGAATGGTTTGAACCATCCCAGCCTGCGGCATTCAGCGCGGCGTCGCCTGCGATAGCCGCCGCGACAGCCGCAAGAGTGTGCATGCCCCCTACCTGCGGCACGTGTCGCAGTGTCGCGCCGCGGCCGTCGCGGTGCTATGCTTCATCATGGCCGCGCCGCGCTGTCGCAGAAGTGTGCATGGGCCTTATGTAGTTAAAGCCTGGAGCGGCTGATATAGAGGCTATAAGTTGTTACAGGATGTCGAATGAATGTTGATTTACCAAATGTTGGTATTGTTTCTAATGCCGTCTGGTTTTGATTCAAAAATTGTCCAGTTTAAGCTGAAAATTTAAAATATTAAAGTGAAAAATGGTTTAAAATTAAAAGAGTCCAGTTTAAAGTAAAAATTGTATAGTTTGTTTATTAGGTTGTATTTGACTTCCATCTTTCCGATTTCTTTCTGAATTCGAAGTACAAAGTGTTCATGAAATTGCTTGCATTTATTTCATTCTCTACAATTTGGCCCCAACAAATGGTTATCTTCATTCAGGTAGATTGCTGGTTGTGAAATTCACAACCGGCTGAACACTCATAATGCGAATGAATGTATATGACTACGATTATGACTACGACTTAACCATATCGATCACCGACTGAATACACACCCACCTCCTCCTCCTCCCTTCTCGCACAGTTATTCGAAAATACCCCGTTTGTTCACGTAGCTTCAGTCGTCTGTGTTCAGGCGCCAGAAACGAATGTCTCCGGGCACCTCCCGTCTGTACGAGCTTCAGCCCGATCCGTACGACATCACGCAGCGACGAGCGATTCGAATCTGTCTCTTCACCGAAGTGAAAAACGCGGTCTGTCGTTCAGTTTCCATTTGTCGCCGCTTTACTCGGGATTAGTTTCTCGTTGCAGCACGTTCTGCGCAATAAGCTGAGGAATGGGGAGATAGATGCCGCCTTGATTCGAGCAGAATTGGTGAGTTAGTGCAATATTCTTCCGCTTTGATTCTATGCTGTTCAAGAAATGCGTCATTCGCTAAAAAATACCACTACTGTGGACGCGGTGCAGGCTTGGACATCTTGTAGCTTTAAGGGATATGGAGGAGAAAAAAGTATGAAGACCATCCGTTGGATTCGTGCCATGCACTGGAGTGGTTCCCAAAATTTCTCGAGTCGATTGCTTGCTTAAACACTGGATACGTTGTCCCACTGCGGAGAACTTAATTAGCGGCTCGCCCTCAGCGAAAAGATGTAATGAGAATCGTAGCAGAGGGTAAGCGCGCTGCTAGGTGTTGTCCACTGATTGTGGAATGAGATATTGCTGACTCGTCTCTTACAAGGGAAGGGTCTGAAGCGTATGTCTGAACGGGGGGAGCGAGTCATATAGTGGGAATTCTCACCCCTCGAATACTATAAAAATGTGTTATTTTTTGCCAAATCGGTAAACCCAAGGATAGCGAGTCCTTGAAGTTATAATGGACTACGGCGCATCGCGAGTTCGGGGGTCTTGTACGCCCGCGATGCTTGTGCCGGCAAGCGGCTCAGAGCGCAGTGGAAGTGGGGTTGCTTCATGCGATGAAGGTCGGGGGTTTGGTTCTTGTGTGCTGCTGCATTTTTGCATTTCGACTGACTGGTCGAAATTTTGGGGATTCTGACGTCTATACCATTTTCATACATTTTCTGCGCTTCTTTTTTCTAGCTGTACGCTGTGGAGAGTACCTTTCTTGCGACTTGTTTATTACTGACGGATTTCTAACCACAACGTCTTTGTCAACTACAAGTTGATGTGCTTCGAAGTCCTTTAGTATGCTGGCCGTCCGTTGAGCCAGCTTAATTTCTTCCCTCGAAAATTCCTTGTCTAAAGGTGGGCCACACTTCAGCGGGAGCAGGTGGATCACCACTCGAGCATCTTCAGACATTGCTGGTGTTAGGTTTTAGAAAATCTTCGGCAGTCCTCTGATTTCCAGGTGACAGGCAAAGATGAGGGAAAGAGTGTATCGATGCCGTTTAGGTTAATTTGCGGGATCCACAGACCTCGTTTCTCACCTCTGACGTCACATCCTGGAAGTGAGAGTGGACAGTCTCTTGAAAATCCGAGCAGGATGGCTTTTTCCGAGGTCATTGGTCCATGTATGGAAACAGACTGTGAGGAGGCTGTAGCGTTTATATGTTGCGCGTATTGCGCCCAGTGGTGTGGAGCTTCATGCACTTTTCACCTATGTATCACTAATGTTGAACATTTCTACATCATCATGTTGAATACCACAGCATTCAGCTGGAAAATGCGCATAAACGTCTGAAAAGACGTCAGAATTTCCCAAATCTCGACCAGTCAGTCGAAATGCAAAAATGCAGCAGCGCACAAGAACCAAACCCCGACCCTCCTCACATGAAGCAACCCCACTTCCACTGCGCTCCGGGCCATTTGCGGGCTGAGGCATCGCGGGCGTACAAGACCCCCAAACTCGTGATGCGCCGTATTCCATTGTAACTTCAAGGATTCCGTACTCCTTGGGTTTAACGACTTGGCAAAAAATAAACACATTTTCATACTAATTGAGGGGTGAGGATTCTCCTTATATGACTCACTTCCCCCGTTCAGACCTACGCTTCAGACCCTTCCCTTGTTAGAGGGGGTGCAGTATCAAGTAGAGGCACTATGCTGTAGTGTTTACAGTATGGTAGCCATCGTAGAAGAAGTGAGCCTTCTTTCACATTTGCAGGCATATTCCCTTGCCTCTTCAGATGCAGATGAGAGATGAATTGCGTTCCGCGTCTTGTTCGTACTGTTTGAATGGTCCTAAAAGTCTCACCGCTTCAGCTGCGCTTGCGCTCTCTAACTTGATTCAAAGTGCTAAAAAGCAAAAATCTTTCGCCGCTTATCCGTACTTGGGCTGCTTATCGGGAGTGTCTGGACCCCCTGGGTGTATGTGTAGGTAGGAGTGAAAAGCAAAAAGGGTGAAGATTAGTGTTGGTCAACCCCTTTATGACGTAATTCACATATCCAGCTCCGAGACAAGTGCGCGGAGCAATCTCGACTTCTAACGCACAGAAGGTTTTTGAAATCTTGCTTGTTGAAACATCTACAGTAACATTTACATTTATTTTCACTATGCTATGTGCAGTGATCATGAAATTGAAGAACATTGACACTGCTTGAAGTAAGTAGTGGTGATGAAAAAGAAGAAAAAAAGCTGAACTCCTCACCAGATCGACCTAGAGTCTCATGTAGTTGCTGAGGCAAAATTTAATCAACGTCGAGAAGACGCTTCAAAAAATTAAAAAAAAAGAACGCAAAGCCAAGAGTGGTTAGTCTAAGAATAGGCTAGTGATAATTGCTGCGGCTGAAGAGTTAAGAAATTCATAATATTTCAGACCGTCTAAAAATTAGTTGGTATTTCCTCCGTATTTCAGTTAAAAATGTGTTCCTTTGCACATACGTAAGTTAATGACACACAGAGGGACCCAAAGATGGAGCATGGGAATTATCTGAGTGGGCCTTGACTGATTCCTCTTGAATGCAGTGCCTCCATTTGAGTTTGGAGGAATCGAACCCAACATACTCTCTCAGCAGCTGTGTGTAGAACAGGGGTGTGCGTTTAACGATTTGCCGGCCTTTTTCGTTAAAATTTTTAACGAAAATTAACGAGGAAAATTTCGTTAAATTGCATTGACGACATTTTACGCACCATACTTGTAATTTGACTTCTTCTTCATGTAAATGAATTTCGGGCGAATTTTTTGGATGAACTTTCGCAGTATCGTTGCGATATCGAGGAAACCATCTACTTTCTTTAAAGAGTGGAAATAGGCAGTGGATATCATATTCATATTTCGAGACAGAGACATATTTTTTTGTTGACATTCTTTCTCCTTCACCAATTTATTTGCGCTCTCCATTCTTCTATGCAGTCGTTTTGTATTTTTTGAACGTCATAAGCCGTCCTTCGCAATTGATTGTTATTAGTTTTTTTATAATTCCAAATCAGTCAGTTTTTTTTTCGCATTTTTTTGCGGTATTTATTTCATAAATGGTGTTGAAAGGCATAGAACACGCAAAGAAAACGCTACGAAATGCAAATAATGCAAAAGGTTCTGGCTTTTAACATACTAAAATACAGCCAAACTGACTGCAGCTAAGGGAAATTTTGTTTAACGATTCTACCAAATTCAAATTCAATTTAACCCAAAAATTTTTCGCTTAAAAATAGTCGTTAAAAATTTATTAAAGAATTTAACGCACACTCTTGGTTGTTCACCAGCTACAGACTAGGATTTGTGCTTGCAACGTCTTTACTAACGATAAGTCGTGCAATGGGTTGAGCTTGAGCGCTCCTATATCCCGATATCCGCTGCTGATGTTGAGTTTGCAGGTACTGGAACCGTTCATCGTGCTCGCCGCTGCGAATCGAGCTGTTCATCAAGCGGCTCATAACCGGCTGTCGACACGGAGTCTCTCGGCCGAGCTTGTCTACAGTTTGTCGCCCAGCCGAAATGTATGCTCATCCTGCACTTTCTTTCAACCCTCGTGCTCCTTTATTCTTTTATCTGCCGAATTTTGAGGACACGCCGGAGCTTCTGGGTGTTCGAAGACAGGTGGAATTTGGTTGCATTAGATTGGCGGGAAGGTTCTGGTGGTTTTAACTGGTCCACCTCAAGCTATCGTAGCTTTCTTTTGTCTGCATTTTATCTTTACTCACCGGATTCAGTCGAAATAAGCACCATTCGAATCAGCACACTTTTCCAATGCGGTACTGCCTGACCAATTCCATCAGCGAAACAACTAGGTAGTCGAGATGCAACAATTTCTATGAAGGCTGTTTTTGCATGGTTCTGATTTGCAAAGGTTCTACCAGCGAGGAAGTTCTGAAGGTGCTCAAAAGGTGGTAGTCGAATGGCGAATGGTCAACTGAAGAATGGCACCTCTTCGGTTGTGCAGTGCCGGCTGCAGTTAATGCAGTTTCGGTACATCTCGTCGACGGTAGGACTCTGCTGTGATGGTTCAATGTGGTTCCAGAAAGTTGTAGTGAAGCCGCCGACCACCACACCATTACCATCGTCTTTTTCTGGTGGAATTTCGGATGTGGAAAGTGCCTAGGGGTTCGTCGACATCAACCCACTGACCTGATCTTCGTCGGTTATCGTGCAGAACCCACTTTTCATCACATGTGACCCTCGATCCTGAAACGGATCGTTTTGATGCCGGAGAAGCAAAGAAAGACAGATTTCGAAATACGACAATTCCTGGTGATCGCTCCAATCCTGGGGCACTCAGTTTCAGCTTTTTCGCCTTTCCGAGGCGTTTCAAACCATCTGTAACAGCTGTTTTACTGATATCTAGGCCTTTCGCCATTTCACGGACTATTTGCGATGGATTAGCTTCCACGAATGCCTTCAAATCGTCATCCTGTATAGCTTAGCTCTGCCGCTTCATGCTTCACCTTCAAGCTTGAAATCTCCAGAACGCAAACTTTTCGCATCACCGTTGTACGGTCCCTTCTCCAATATTCGGCTCCCTCGTATGGTTGGTTTGCCGGGCTGTTTGGACGGCAGATCGGTCCAGTTGAAATTGGAAGGAAATATCGTTCGGAATTGCTCTTTTGACATACTCCAATAAGTCTTCGAAGGAACACGATTATTAAGCATTGCTCAAGCAAAAATTACTCCGTCAGATAGAGCGAAGAATTTCGTATTAGAATTTACAAAGTGCGAAGTAAGTTGAATGTTGATTCAGTAATAAACGAACGAAAGGCAGTTGCACAAAAACCGCCAGAACTTTCCGGCCAACCTAATAATTCTTGTGGGGTGACGCAAACCTGTACGATGTTTTAACCTGCCATACTTGCATTCATTTCACGTCATTACTTTACATCATTGCTGTCCTCACCTAGCTTGAGCGGCAGCGGTTTTTAGGGTTGCAGATGTTTGCAAATTTCTGTTTAAACCGTGCTTTTGAAATACGATATTATCTGCTCAAGGTCGGCCTACAGTAAATCTTGCTTCGACTTGCGGCCCTATTTGGACTGACGCAAAATGTTCCGTTTGAGCGTTCTTCGTTGCAGATCTCCGACTCCCTGGTGACGTTCGGCATCGCCGACACGAGCAAGAACATTCTGGTGTGCATATTCGATGACAAAGACGGGTCGAAAATGAAGAAACTTGCGAAGGAGATTGAAGGCCAGGCGGAGTCGCTGGACAAGCTGTCCTCGATCATGGATCTGAAGATCATTCGAAAGGTTGGCCCTCTCAATATATCGGCTAGAGCTAATCGTTGGGGTAGTGTGCGCTGCCCTTTGCAGTCATTCATAATTATTGTTGAATTCGATGGGGGTTTATAGGAAAATTCGATGTATCGTGGGAACCTTAGGGGATTTTCTTTCGATTTGGTGTTGTCTTCGAAACGCAGAATGAAGAATTCGCAGTTGAAATTCTATATCGGCCTGTATGTACCAGAACGTTGTGCAGCATCTTCTTGTTTCCTGGAATCGTTCTTAACCCATTCGTTAGAATTTCGTTAGAGAAATTAAGGTTTATCTCATTTTTATTTATTTATTATCGATTAGAACCACACACTATAAGGGGGGAAAGGTCACAGAAGGAACAAATTAAATTGGTTGCTGGAAGATGACAAATTGGCAACTCTGATGACCCCTGTTCCAGATCTATCAGCTGCGGGACGAGAAGTTCAACGAGGACTCGTTCTCGGATCGGGTGCTGTCGCGCATCATCACGAAGGACTTCATGTCGTGACGACGCTGCCGCGTGCGGACCGACCGTGTACAGTTGCTGTTCTAGGTGGGGAGGGTGTAGTGGAGTGCCCGTCGCCTTCGTATCTCGAGTGAAAATCTCCTGCTTATCCTGTGTGCTCGCTCTGATCCGACCGATTACTGCCGCCGCCGCCGCCGGTGTGGGGCAGCGGTTCTCGTAGACATCCCCTAGGGTGTGATACTTCGCTAGAGTGCTACGACCAAGATTGAAGGGTTGATTGCGTGATCTTTGTTGTTCGTCGTCTATTTTCCTCCCCTAAGTGCTTACCACTCCTTGTTCGGTGGGGTATCGAGAAGTCTTCGTGTTTGCTTACACGTATTTCGGTTCATTTCAGAAAGTGAAACGGCTAGCGTTAGGTGCAGTAGCGGCTGTGTTGTTGTGGCAATTGTTTTTGCGTTTAGAAATAAATAACTTCATACAAAGCTGCTGTTTGTTAGGATTTGCCGGAAATTTTGAGATAAGTTTGTAGAATGCTCTGACCACAAATGAATCCGCCGATGTTCACGGATGCGATGTCTTCATCCCACAGAAAATCCTGATTGAGGATTCTCACAGTCGCTTGATAGGCTACAACGACGTCGTCCTTCGTCGATATCAAATACCGTCTCTTAAGTACTTCGAGGCTTAGGCCGCACATGGTTAGAAGTCGCTCCTGCGATTTCGTCTGCACAGACTGCAGATGTGGCAGGGTAGGGATGACACCCGAATTGGGCACTCTTCAAATCAAATTGGACCCTCTTATAAGCTAGCCTAAGACTTCTGAAATCAAAGCGAGCACTTCCAATCAAATTGGAATGAGCTTCTGATATCAAAGCCAACACTTCCAACCAAATTGGAATGAGTTTCTTCTGCATCAGGCTAAAGGCCTTAGAACAATCCTTTGCCCAAGGAAAATTTCAGTGTAACTTTCATTGCAGTTCTGATTGATCCACCCAACAAGTGAGCACATTGTTCGAATTTTTATAAAAATTTCTATTTTCGAGGAAAAACAATGACTTAGAGCTTGTTAAAAAGTAGCAAGGCGCAACCTTCCAGTGCCAACACAGCGATTGCGCCATACCCCCGTCCGAAAAGTCATTTTTATGCGATTGATAGAAAATTGCTGTTTGCATGGAGTTTTGCACCTGCAAACAGAGCAACATCAGTAATTGTAAAAAAAAACACATCCTCAACTTGAGCTGCATGTAAGCAGTAATTGCACTAACAATCAAACATTGCAACTTGCTTTTCGAGTGTATTGCGCGATCCAGCCTTTTAATCCGCTACATGATTCCTGCTTTGTTGCGTTCTGAAACAAACCTTAATTTATTGTGTTTTCGCAAAAAATCAAATTTTCATGAAATTATTGCAAATCTTGGGGAAGGTGATCTAAAAAATTTCAAAGAAAGTTCTACCAAATTTATTGAGCAAAAAATTGTTTTAACCGTTTTATTAAGTCTGTAGTTTGACCTGCCTAAAGGTGAGGCTGCTCTGATTTCAAAGTCTTGCACTAGCCTAGAAGAGTGTTCACTTTGACGTGAAAGGTGTCCAGCTTGATTTGAAGTGTCCAGTTCAACGTGAAAATGGTTACATATATGGTCAGCAGATTCAATTTTACATCGTTTTATTTTGCAACAGATGTAAACGTTAACCCTTTTAAATGGAATCATGGAATTTTATGTAGTAAAATTTCACTTCTATAAGCCGCATTTATTGGGTGAAAGAATTTTGTTCTTATAAAAAACAACAATTTCAACCCGGCTCTCCTAATCGTACAGGAGGTTATGTGAAAGTTGCTCAGTTTGATTTCAAAAGCGTCAAGGTTGTTTAGAAGAGTGCCCAATTTGACGTGAAAAGTGTCCAGTTTGTTTTGAAAGGGGTATACAGCTGGGGGGTGAATCCTCCACACGTTAGGGTAGAAGTCGAGGGGCCCGATTCTTTCTCCATCGCGGGTTAGAGCTGAAGAAAACCTAATGTGTATGAGAAGATGATCACGAGGATCGTCGAGTATCCTTCAACTAGCATCATACCCACGACTGGGTGGGTGTACCTTATGAATGCCACGTCGTTGGTATCTTTCTGCGTTCCACCCGCTTATTCAAGAAGTAATCGTTGTTAGGAAGTTCGGCAAGTGAACGAAAAGTCGCTAACACGTCTATTTCTTCTTTCTGTTAGGATAGTCACTCTACCTTAGTGCCTATTTTGCCTTTAAATAGTGGGATTGAGTTCATAAAAATGAGGTTATACTGTCTTGCTTATCGAACAAAGGTTTTTTTGTTGATTTTCACGCTTGTGACACAAAATCCAAGGTTGTTTGAGAAGAGCTATCTAGAAAATTAAAGAAGAGGTAAAGTCCTGTGAGCAGCCGACCTTTGCGTGTCATCAGATTCCTCAGGAATAGTAATAAGCACACTACTATTTCGACATTTCTAGAATGCCTCAGATACTAGAAATTTTACAGCAGAAGAACCAGTGGCTGGATTGCTAGCTCGCGCGCACCTGCTATGTACGCTAACACATCTTTACGGTCTAGACTCTTCTTCTCACAGCTGAGCCTATGAATTTCTTGCGACCTATGTAGTTGAGTTGTCCTTGTAGGCTTTTTCTTAGACTCCAAAGAATACATCAAGTGGTTAGCACACGAATGAATATTAAATTTATTTCTTCCCGTTGCTGCATTCTCCATCATCGCAGAACTAAGAGCGTTCTTCAGCTCAAGCTCATTCATCTAGTTTTTACAAAGGGGAAGGCCCTGAGATGACCTACACGACATCATGATACTGAATGTTCGTCTACCAATCTTCAGAAATTTAGCCACTTGGAAATGAGAGTGCCCCCATGCGGCGGATCTGAGGAAGATAGTTGGTCGTTTCAAATGAGAGCCCCCTACTTTTTAATACGGGGAGCTGGAACAATGATGATCACCAGGAGCATAGTACCAGGGATGTACTGCTTAGTGCTAGTTGTAGTGTTCAAGAAATAGAATCAGCTAATAATATATGTAAATTATTTAAATCTCTCAGTACGTTAACAGTTCTAAACTCAAAGACCTAACAACCAATTGGAATATATTATACAGAATCAGGCGTATATCTGTGCTTCAAATCACTCAATACAAGCACAAGTAGAAGACAAGCAACAACCAAAACAATGACAACAACAACGCCAAACATGTTTTGTTTCGCCTCTATCTTCACACAGAATATGTTTATAATTAGTTACACCGAGGCTCATCAGTGAAGAGGGTAACTAATTAGTTTATTTGTTAGTACTGTATTAGGTATATACAGGGTGTCTCAAAGAATCTATACACTGTTTGAAAGGTCATAACTTTGCACAAAGCAAAGATACAGAGGAAGTTAAGGGCTCCTATGAAAGCGTAAGAGAATAGAAATTTTCTGCCGTATGAGCGGTATGGACTGAGCCATGCAGTCGTCTGAAATTTTGCATCTTACGCTCGATTGGTTGCGTTTCGCTTGAATACTTGTTATAATTTCTTCACGAAGTGATCGTTTTGATTGATTTGCGCATTTCTTAAGGTTTAAATTTTAAAAACACACCATGCATGCGAAAAATGCAAGTTACCCTGAAAAATGCAGATACATTCGAAAGTTTCAAACATTGCGGCTAGTAATGCTTTTGAAGATGTTTGAGACCAATATGAAAGTACAGAGTAACGAAATTTTTGTGGCGTGTAACAGTCAAGATTGTGCTATGCTCTCGCCTGAAGCCTTGCATTTCAGACTCGATTGATTGCGTACTAGTTGAATGCTTGCTACAATCTTGCTACTACTACCAAATTAACCCGTGTTGTGCTTCTTTCAATGTTTGGAACTTGAAAATTATGCGAAAGACACGTGACATGCTAGTTTATTGACTGCACAACTTAAATTTGAGCAGGAGACTCATTTTTCAAGGCGGATTCTGTTGACTGGTGAAGCAACATTCAAGATGAATGGAGAGGTTAGTCGCTATAATTGTAGCTACTTGGCGACGGAAAACGTTAAAAGAATGACAGCGCAGGTCAATGTGGCGATGTAGTAACAAGAGTGTAACAAGCATTCAGCCAATGCACCATCAATCGAGTCGGAAATGCAATGTTTCAGGCGGGGACATGGCGCAATTTTGATTGTTTGCAAGCTGTAGAATTCTCGTTACCCTATGTTTTCATACGAGCTTCAAACATTTTCAAAAGGTTCACTAGCAGCAATATTAGACCATTTAAACAGGACATGCATTTTTTACCCTGCACTTTTCGCAAGACGTAGTGTGCTTTTAAGTTTTAAACCTTAAAATAAGCACGAATTAGTCGATACGACCACTATGTGGAGAAATTACAACAAGTATTCAGGCGAAACGCAATCAATCGAGTGTAGAATGCAACATTTCAGACGACTGCATGGCGCATTCCATAATCCCTCATGCGTCAGAAGATTTCTGCTTTCTTAAGCCGTCATATGAGCGCTTAAACTCCTTAGTATCTTTACAGTGACCAAAGTCGTCAGGTTTCAAACAGTGTATACAATTTTGAGACACGCTGTATTGGGTTGGCAACTAAATTCGTGGACTCATTCGTAGTCACTCCTTCTATAAAGATTATCAGGTTATTTGTCCATCAATTCTTTTGCTCCTTCCCCGGTTTGGAACCAAATGGTCTGTACTTCTCGAAACTATTTATTAATTTTAATAATTTTGTTGTCTTGCCATTGCGATTTAGTAGAATTTTTTTCAATCTGGAATGAATGGACACAGAGCTGCTCTTCGCGAACCCTTCTTCATGAGTACTAGCTCGGCCATTCTGCAACTGCAACCCGACAGAACATATGTGCAGCTGTAGGAGATGGAGTTCTCCAACAGTGTATTTGACAGTGTATTTCAGGAGGTTCCGTGAGGGCAACGTCGAAATTGAAGACAAGCGACGCACCGGACGACCGATTGTCCGTGATGGTCAAGCTGTAACTAGCGCCATCGAAGGAAATCCGAGCTTGGCAACTTAGCGGTCGACTTTAGGCCCTCACACACCTATATTGAGAAGATTCTGCACAGCATTGGCTTTTCTGTAAAACTCGGTAAATAGGTGCCTCACGACTTGACGCTTTCGCAGAGGAAGCAGCGCGTGGATGCCGCGAAAGAATTGTTGGACCCTCACAAGCAGGAACCATTTCTCCACCGACTGGCAATATGTAATGAAAAGTGGATTCCAATAGATAATCGTAAATGCTCCAACTAGTAGCTTATAGCAAAATAGAAGTTGCTTCCAACGCCTAAGCCTGACCCCCACAAGAAGGTGATGCTCTCCGTTTGGTGGTAACGGGAAGGCGTTATCTTCTGGAAACTCATCGAGAGTGATACCAGCATTGATGCCGAAGTTTACTCTTCTTAACTTGACCGCGCGCAGGCTGAACTCCACCAGAATCGGTTAGTACAGCTCTTCAGAAGTGGCATTATCTTTCAGCAGGATAACACCAGACCACACGTCGCGAACCGGACTCTTCAAAGAATCGAGGACCTTGGCTGAAAGCGTCTAACTCTTCCACCTTACAGCCCAGACCGTGCGCCGAGTGACTGCCACCTTTGCGTCAGCACTCCTTGGCTGAAAGAAGATTTACCAATGTGGACCAGGTCAAAATGCATCTCCAAGGAATTTTCGCCCGAAAACCACAAGAATTCTACAGTCATGAGATATGCCAGCTACCCGATAAATGGGAAGCAGTTCTGCGTTCCAAGGGATCTTACTTCGATTATAGATTGTTAGTAATTATTTGTTAATAAACGCTTTTGTTGAAAATGCGTGAGAGTCCACAAATTTAGTTACCAGCCTAATATTTTTAAAATTGAGCTTTAACTTGTACTAACAACTAAATTCTACAAATGAAAACACTATAGTTAACAATTATGTTTTGATACAATTGCACTACGTTATAAAACCACTAAACGAATGTTATTTTATATATTTATATATATATATATATACATATACACATATATATATTAGGTTGTAACGAAATAAATGGCACTGAACCACTGTAAATTTAAACAGTTAATATCTCGGCTTGTAGGCAAGTTTATTAATCGAAATAAAGACCTTCTGATTCTACACATCTTTGCCAACGTAACACAATCTTTTTTATCCCAGTAGCATAAAAATCAGAAGTTCTGCAATTGACGAAATCTTCGAAGGCACTTTCGGAATCCTGTTGGTATTTGAATATTTTCCCTACTAAGAAGTCGCCAGGATGCTTGAAGAAATGGTAGTCTGTTGGGGAGAGGTCGGGAGAAAACGGAGGATGTGGTAGAGTTTCAATGCTCAGTTCATTCAATTTCTGCAACGTCATTCGTGCTACATGGGGGCGAGCATTGTCGTGCAGGAGAACTCGCCTTCGGCTTACCAAGGCCGGCCGGATATCCTTCAACTTTTTCATCATTTCTTCAATTCCAATGCAGTACTTCTCTGCCGTGATGGATTCACCGGGAGGGAGGAAGCTGTGGTGAATAATTCCCAGCGAACACCACCATACTGTCACCATTACTTTCTTTTGGTTTCGCAAAAACCTTGGGGCTCTCATCGCCGTCCACCCACTGTGCCGATCGTCGCCTTTTGTCGTACATTATCCATTTCTCGTCACAGGTTACGATGCGATCAAGGAATGGGTCCGTTTCGTTCCGTAGAAGCAGTGCGGACGAGATCTCATATCGTCGGTTTCTTTGCTCCTCAGACAGCTCGTGAGGCACCCATCTTTCCAGCTTTTTGGTCTTTCCAATTTCCTTCAGATGCCGGGCAGCTGTGTTGTGACTGACGCCAAGAACCTTCGCTATCTCCCTGGTACCTTTGTGTGGATCCTCCTCTACCACATCTCTCAGCTTGTCCTCATCAACATCACTATGCCTCCCACGACCTTCATGTTCTTCCAAGCTCTCATCTCCATTCCGGAACTTCTGATACCAACGATACGCCGTCCGAATTGTGGAACATCCTAGACCGAATGCGGCGTTGATCTTCTCGTCCGCCTCCTTAGCTGTAGTGCCCAGCTTGAATTCATACAAGTAAATGTCTCGGATTACCCTTTTGTCCATCTGCAAAAAAGTCAATAAAACTCTAAAGTTTTCCCACTTTTACATAGAAAATTTGGTACTCTCCGGTAGAGCAAAGTTTGCGCTTCTAAATGATATGCCACATGTTACGGTTTGTTCTCGATCAAACGCGTAAAGACGCGCCTAAAAATGGCGCGAGCCAGTGCCATTTAATTCGTTACAACCTAATATATACATTTTTATTTTTTATATTTTTATTATTCTTTATTTTTCATAAATTTTATTTATGATTTGTTTTTGTTTTTATTGTAGTTATTAATTTTTTTATTTTTTATAATTTTTATTTACTTTTAATTATTTTAAATTTAACTTTTCTATTTATTTATTTTTTAATGTATTAAAAATTATAGTACAATGTATGTATTTCCAGTTAAAAACTTACCATGTCGCGAAGCGCAACAAATGTACATAATGGTCAGAAAAGATTTCATTCTATACGATTTAGTTTTGCTTTTAAGTTATCTGCTTGCTGATCAGACGTTTTGTTTACAGATTATGCTGACATTCCTTCTCTCGAGCTCGATCCAAGACCGTATAAAAGCACAGCAAGAAGCCGAGATGACACCCTTCCTTCCGTCTTCGATTCGACTCGACTCCAGTCGCCTGGACTCGTCGCCTCCAGCTTCAATACCTGCGATCAGCCTTCGACCGATCAAGAGGACTTTCAAGAGGACGCGGGACTCAATACCACCGGCTAGATCTCCTAGCGTACCGAAACCTCTGACTCCAGCCAACTCGGACGAGGCAAATTCGACCTGCGACACGACCTCTCCGGACCAAGAAGAAGTCAGCAACATCGACATATTAATCTGCGGCAGATTTGGGAATAAACATATTATAGTTTTGGGTACTCCACCGCGTGGCCAGTCAAGGAACGACTGTTAGGCGAGCAACCCACAACCACAATTTGGTGCATCGGGTCAATAGGATCTGGACCAACTCAAGTATCGAGGACAATAGTACTCAGGTCGGTTCAATACTCCTCCAACAGTTCGGCGGTTTTTTTTGGATCTTCAATATCAAGAAAGACCTAACCGCCCTTTACTTTTCGTGCTCAATATTTCAATAAGGCCCGGTTCGAATCAATACCTTGTTTGACCAGTCCTTTAAGAAGATCTAGCCTCTGAGTTCCCTCAGCATTGGTCCCTCATATAAGGCCCATAATTGTGGCTTAGTAGGGAAGGTACTTTTGCCAAATTAGCTTCAACCAAACGCTATGGCCTACCAAATAAGGACCCAAAAGAGGCTCTTAACGGTCTTCACCAATAAGTTAGAGCACATTCTGTCAAAATTGAAAGAGGAGGGATTGGAAAATGTCCCACTGGACTCGAATAACCCTCAAGAAGTAAATAATAACGCGCTTCGATTGGAGGAAAGTATTAGCGCTATTGAGTCAATAGTCTTGAAGGTAGAACACACTCTGTCGGATTTCGCCTCATCAGTAGATAAGTGCGAAACTTCCAACAGCAAGGAGCAAGATGAATTCGAGACCTATTACTGTCAGACAGAGACTTCGCTCTCATGGTCAGAGGCAATCGACTTCAATATCTTGCTACAAGCACGACTTCGTGCTCTTCGTTCCTGTGTTCAATCAACACCGACGCCATCAAGAGCACTTGATGCACCCAATACGTCTGATGCCGCGCAGATTAATCAAACCCAACCAAGGGCACTTGAACTTCCTAATTTACCAATACCCACCTTTAACGGAAATGTGTGGGAATGGACCAATTTTTGGGAGCTGTTCAATAACAACATTCACTCCCAACCCCTTCCAGTTATGTTCAAATTCAATTACCTGCTATCAGCTTTAAAAGGCGAAGCAAGAGAGTCAATAGGAAAGTTTCAAGTGACTACAGAAAACTACGATAAGGCGATTCAATTCCTTTGCGCTAAATATGGCAATAAGGAATTCCTTATCAATACCCTGATCGAAAGGTTGGATGCATGCACGTTACGGAGCCCATCCGTAAAAGATCAGCGATTCCTGCTGGAGCAAGTTCAGGTGATTACTTCACAACTTGCGGATCAAGGGGAACAATTAGACAGCTCCTGGATAATCAAAAAGGTGTTGTCAAAATTTCCCACCCGTGTGATGAAAAAGGTCATTGCAAAGAAGCAGAATCAGGGTGGTCCCCAAAATTACCTCACGATGAAGAATGCCATTCAGTACCTGGATGAGATTCTCTCGACAGAGGAATTGTGTGTGCTCTACACGGGAAAAGGGTCTTTCAATTCGTATCAAGGCGAAAAAGGTCGCTTTTCCTCTCAAGGGAACAAAAGCCCATCAACCTCATTCTCACATCAGGTGTCAAGCAAAAATACTGGCAGCCATAAATGCATGTTTTGCAAGGGGTTACACTCACCATTCGCTTGCGCAGTACACACAACTCCTCAAGCGAGATCTCAATACCTACGGCAAAACCAACTTTGTCTTCTGTGCGCTTCACCGTCGCATAAAACGACAGAGTGCACAAGGCGACCCTGCTTCAAATGCAAAGGACTTCATCATACTTCCTGCTGTTTCAAGCAAAAAATCAATAGCGATCCGTCATCGTCTCCTCCAAAACAAGAAAAGACCGTAACTCCAGGAAGGCTACAAGAGAAGCCGCTGAAAAAATTCAATAAGCCGTCAACTATGGTACACTCGAGTCAAGCTGTCAATTGCGATAGCACAGCTGACGGCAACATAGTTGAGCAACCCCAGGTGGTTCTCAATACACAATCAATAAATCGGTCATTTTTACCGACTGGGGAAATCACCATACTGGACCCTAATTCAAGGGAGTTGCGAAAAGTGGAGATACTTTTCGACAGTGGTGCCGAAGTATCCTTCATAGACAGCTCTTTAGCAAATCAACTTAAACTCCCAGTCGTATGCGAAAGACGGATGCGATTGCATACCTTTGGAAGCGAAGAAGCTCGCGACACTTCGTGTAAGCTGGTTCGCATTGAAACGTGGGACAACGATGGAAAGCCTCATTTAATGGAGCTCTATACCCACGATGTCCTGACAAAATCGTTTTCTCCTCCTCTCATCCCGGAAAGGGATATGGAAGCGATACGCTCGCTTAATTTGTCAATATGCACTCATGCGGACAAGAAGATCATTAAGCCAGGAATTCTGTTAGGATGCGATCATCTCTGGTCTCTAGTATGCACTGATAAGACCCCAGTATCGCTACCCTCAGGGCTAACCCTGCTTCCGACAAAGCTCGGATACGTTGTAGCAGGGAAACCCAATTCAATATCACAAGTCCTTCAAGTTTCAAAGGAAATTAGTGAGGTAGATCAATGGGAGAACTACTGGGGAATGGATGCCGTCATCAATACTTTGGTATTCGATAGTTCTGAAGTGAGCGAGGAAGAGAAGGAGCTCTGGGAAAAGTACTGGGCTATGGACGCCGCTGGTACTGAAGAGTTCCTTGGACCGAAAAAGGAAGAGCAAGAAGTCATCGACCAAAAAGTGTGGAAGCAATTCAATGACTCCATCGAGCTAAGGCAGGATGGCTATTATGTCCGCCTGCCGTGGAAGGATCAACACCCTCCATTACCTGATAATCGAGCTCTAGCATACAAACGCCTTGTCAATATATGGTCATCCCTAAAGAAGAACGAGGAGCTACTCGATCAATACAACGAGGTGTTTATGGACCAGCTCAATAAGAATATTGTGGAAGTCGTAGATGGCAATCCCTCCGTATTCGGAACTCAAGTTCACTACATCCCACACCAGCCGGTACTCACCCCTCAGAAGGCAACGACAAAGCTTAGAATCGTCTTTGATGCATCTGCACATTATAAAGGAAATCCCTCCCTGAACGATGTGCTGCATAGAGGACCGGTTATACTGCCTTCCTTATATGGCCTTCTGCTACGTTTCCGTACCGGAACAATCGCCTTAATATCAGATGTAGAGAAGGCATTTCTCCAAATTCGACTCCACGAGGCTGATAGGGACGCAACGCGATGTCTATGGCTTCGGGATCATAAAAGTCCTCCATCACCTAGCAATGTCCAAATATTTCGCTTCACAAGAGTTACATTCGGGCTGAAATCCTCGCCTTTTCTACTGGCGGGAACCACTCATCACCATCTCAATAAGTGCGAGGACGATCCAGTGGCTCAAGAAATCAAGTCCAACCTCTATGTTGACAATCTCATTCTAACCATGGACTCCGAAGAAGAGGCAATACGGTACTACCAGCGATCCAAGCAAATTTTCAATAACCTCAATATGAACTTGAGAGAATTTGCATCCAATCACTCCAAATTGATGGATTCAATATTAGATCGCGACAGAGCCAGTAGTACATGCCCCAAGGTGCTAGGAATCACTTGGAGAACTAAATCAGACGAACTGGTAGCTTCATGCACCCTTCCTCAAATGGAAGTCGTAACCAAGAGGACCGTGACGAGTTCAATAGCTGCTGTCTACGACCCATTGAGATGGCTTATCCCTTTGCTTCACCGATCAAGAACATTTCTACAATCGCTTTGGAAAGACCAATATGGATGGGACAGCCAACTCTCCGTCAAGAAAGTTGAGGAATGGCAAGAGATTCGAAGTCAAGTTAGCGGTTTCCACAAGGCTCCTCCACGCTTAGTGGTACCAAAGGCTAGCCAAGTCATTTTGGTCACCTTTGCGGATGCAAGCTCAAGTGGAATGACCGCTTGCACCTATTTGCATCATAGTCTGCTGAAGTCGACAACTCTGTTGATGGCAAGAGCAAAACTTCCGTCTCTTCATGGTCAAACTACAATACCCAAATTAGAACTCAATGCCTTAACCTTGGCAATGAGATTGAGTAACTCCATAGTATCTCAGCTGGAATCATCCCTCAATATTGAAGGAATATACATTTTCACCGATTCGGAAATTGTGTTAGGATGGATCAAAAGCAAGCCTGGAAAGGAGCTTGGAACATTCGTCAATAATCGTCTTGCTGAGATAAGGAGAATCACAAGCCATCTGTTAAAGAGCCAATACTATGTAAGATTCGGATATATCTCAACAAATAGCAACCCAGCGGACTGCGGAACTAGAGGACTGACAAAAGAAGAACTCCTGAATCACTGCTGGTGGAGAGGACCAGAATTTCTCTATCAAGAAAAAGAAAAATGGTCGAAAAAAGAACGTATCTTTGACGCCCCACTAGATAATGATGGAGAAGATGCTAAGGAGGAAGAAGAAGAGCTTTTTAGAGCTTGCAATACGACGCAGCATGACGATATCAATGGGACCAATGAGTTAATCAAGAAAAAACAAGCTCGGTCATTCTCCCAGGCTAAACGTATTATGGCTTACGTACTACGTTTTGTGAAAGCAGTAGCTACGAGCCTCAACAGCAAGAATGGCAAGCAAATAGTCCTTTCAATATCGAAGGATACGACGTGCTCCACAGCTACTCGATTTCTGACAGCGCAGGAGATCAAAGAGGCGGGGATGGTCCTTGTCAAGCAACATCAAAAAACAAGTATCAATAAACATATACTTAATTCTCTTCAATATCTCAATATTCGTGAAGATTCGGAAGGAATATTGCGATGTTACGGACGACTAGGACGTGCTCAACTACCACTACAAGCAAAACATCCCGCGCTGGTGCTGCAGGAAACGCCTCTTGCTGAAATGATCATTAATGAGGCTCACGAAAAAGGACATCCCGGTATAAACCACACAGTTGCTCTCGTTCGACAGGAGTTCTGGATTCCGCAGCTACGCGCACAGGTGTCACGACTGATTCGCAAGTGCGTAAAGTGCCAGAAGTTCAATAATCTGCCATATCAATACCCTGCTCAAGAGGACTTACCGAAAGAGCGCGTAGTGCGATCCTGCCCATTTGAGCATGTGGGACTAGATTACTTTGGCCCATTGTCAATAGCTCTTCCGAACGGAGGCAATGGAAAATGCTATGGAGCAATAATCACGTGTATGGTCACACGTCTGCTACACATAGACGTGGTTTCTGACCTTTCGACGGTAGCATTCCTCAATATGCTAAAGAGGTTCTTTGCGCGAAGAGGAGTTCCAAAGTCAATAACGAGTGACAATGCTCCGACGTTTCTTCTTGGAGAGGCAATCCTCAACGATAGCATTCAAGCAGCCCGTCAAGATCCTACCATTGCCAAAGAGTTAGGTAATAGAGCGATTGATTGGAGACATATCACGCCTTACGCTCCCTGGCAAGGAGGGTTCTATGAAAGGCTCATAAAATCCATCAAACACTCAATGTACAAGACTCTTGGAGGATCAATGGTCTCTCTCGACGATCTTTTTACAATAATAATCGAAATCGAAGGAATGCTCAATACGAGACCACTGACGTATATTGCTCAGGATTTCGATGGATCACACATCTTGAGGCCAATAGACTTCATACAAAAGGATATGGACATCAAATTCCCAAATGTACAAGCAGAAGAAGGCCGACAAGATCCATGCTTCATACCAGCTTCAGAACTGGCTACCTTGCAGACCAAAAGGCAAGCGGTAGCGGCATTAGAAGCATCCTGCAAGTACACAGAAGCGTTCTGGAAGGTATGGCAGTCGCAATACCTTACGTCTCTCAGAGAAAAACACACTCTTCTTGTCAATACCAGGAAAGGTTGTGCTCAGCCTCCTCAAGTAGGGACTGTAGTGCTGATCATGGAAGCAGCTATGCCACGCCATTGTTGGAAAAATGGAATAATCGAAGAGCTCATATCCAACGCTAACGGCACCGTAAGAGAAGCTCTTGTCCGTCTTCCGTCTCGACGCATGATAAGGAGGCCAATAAATCTCCTTATTCCTCTGGAGTTGGAAGATGAATCAAGCAGCTCTAGTTTGGGCTCAAGGAGAGAAGACTGCAAGCTCCAGACAAGCGACGTGAACCACGAGGTACCTACTTCTACTAGGTACAACCTTCGTGAACGACGAAAAATCAATTACGATGAAAGCAGTGAGATCGGAGCAATAGGTACCACCACCTCAATGTCACTGATACAATTGCTCACCGTAGCACTCCTTTTTGGACAATGTCAAGCAATGCCATCCTTCGAAGGCAATCTATCATCCTCAAGAAGAAGGATTCAATGTTCACAAGGAGGAGTGCAGGTGTTCTTACCTGAAAGAACTCCGTTCGAGATTTGCGCAGAACAATACTGCGTAGAATTCAATAACCCTAGGGAATATGAGAACGTCAGCTTTCCGCCAGAGGTCGTTCTGCACGACCACCTCATACAATGGAAGTTTGTACACTCGAATTCGGTTGAAACTTTCGAGACATACTGTCCAGCCGCACCATTTTGCCATTCAGTACACTGCACGTTGTGTAGCGCCAATATTCTGAACCCGGAATGTTGGCCAGTAAGGGCCATCAGTGCTGTGGCAATCATTATCTACTTCCTTATAACCGGGTGCTATGTCTTTCTGTACGTTCCTCTGGTTGTTGGACGGCCTATAAGAGTGGTCGTCAACATCCTTTGGAGATCAATTCGGTGGCTCCTTTGTCATCTGAAGAGGCGAATTTCAAGACTCAATAGGAATTCTATAGCCCGGCGTAGGAATCTGGCTGAGATTCTCGCCATAATCTGCGCATTCTCAAGCACTTCACTATGCTGTCAAATGGTTAACATCTTTGATCATTTCATGACAGTGTGCTCAACAGGAGGCAAGAAGTCATGTAACGTACAACACTCGGAGGCATTCAAGATCAATACCTTCAAGACCGATGCATGTCTCAGATTATCGGTAAATGAAACGACGATGCACGAGCTTCGTCTGCGCTGGAAGTCACTTTCGCTACATTGCGAGCCTGTAACGACCTTCTTTACGAGGGATGTCGTTCACAGAGTAGTAGACAGCAAACGCTGCCCCCACAGCAGATCTTGCACAGGCGAAAAGTGTGCTGCGATCAATTCGTCTACCTTGATACCAGAACTCGAAAAGGGAAATAGGTACCCTGGCAATACTGCGTGTGTGGAATCATGCGGAGGGCCAGGGTGCGACTGTTTTTACTTAAGCTCTGGATGCTTATTTTACCGGATCTATCTTGAGCCTCTCACCACGAAGATCTACGAAATATTTCATTGCACCAGATGGACAGAGGAAGCCAAAATAGAAATCACCCACTACGACGCCATCAATAGGAAATCATCTACTCTGGTAACCCATTTATCCCCCAATATACCTACAAGTTGGAAAACGTTTGCCTTTACCCTCACTTCGCTTACGGTTCCTCCCCTTCCTCTGCTCCATACTCAATTTCTAACGGATTCAATAAGAACATCAATATGGCACTCAAACATTAGCCCTCCACTCCATTGCTCTAGCGTGGAAAATGCGCGGTTATTGAACTGCACAGTGCTGGACAAGTGCCAATGCTTTCCTGCAGAGACGAAGGCTAACTGTCGATGTAAAGACGTGCCAATGGAGCCACGGATCAATAACATGCGAAACCAACTGCCTGTGGTTTATCCTTCGCTGTCGTTTCAACGACATGTGAAATCAAGGGTGCAGGCTAAGGTGTCAAGCATGGTAACTTCCGAAATTATAGTCAAATTCCAGGACAACCTTACACCAGAAGTTCTGGTGGATGACGCAGTTTGCACGGTCAAGGCTTCCGATCTGACTGGATGCTACAATTGCGAAAAGGGTGCCATAACACGAGCGCAATGCACTTCTTCGCAAGATAATAGCCAAGCAGAAATCGCGTGTGGTCAAATAGGATTTACAATACCGTGCAATACTACCGGTGTTACTTCGATACTACGCTTCAGTTTTTCTCAAGTCAAAGCATCGGTAAGGTGTACCGTAGCTTGCGGGAAGAAGAGATCCTCTTTCGAATTAACCGGTATACTGAAATTCACTGCGTCCGTCCAAAGTGTGGTAGAACAATGGCTCATGAGCGACTCAATAACAAAGTCAGAAATACAATGGCCGGACTTCTTCCACATTGGTTCTGTGTTCTGGCAATGGTATAAGACCCTACTGGCAACCGTAATAGGCGCAATTATTCTTTTTCTAATCACATACCTCATCTTGTCAGCTTGTGGATTACAGATCGCAATATTGATCATGATGCCTCCATTAAAAATAGTACGGTCAGCGGTAAAATTCATGTTTGCGTGCGTCCGAACGATGTCTACAAAAATTAGGCACTCAAGGCACAGCAAACAATACTAGTGCCCAAGAAGCACCAATATATGCCATGTATATAGTAGAAGTAATATCAATAGCCATTGTTCTGACCAGCTTCAATTCGCTTCATTTTCAGATGCCCGGCTCAATCATCGATGGCGCAGGCAAATCAATATCAACAAGACTTTCAATTCCTCGCCACGCTTCACGCTGACTCAATATCAGAACTCGAGTTGGAACGAGACATGACGTCCACCCTTGACGAAATTCATCGATATATGGACGTTTCGAAAACGCTCGACCTCGACTGGACCCATCATCTACTAAGCACCACTTGCGCAGGGCTCACGGGAGAAGAACTCGCCTTGCTCACCAATCGACTACTTCGGACGGCCAGCGTCACCAAGGAAAAGCTCCAAAGTCTCATGCAACGCTTCACGCTCTTCGACTCTGTCTACCTGAATTTGGTGAACCTGGGAAGGATCAAAAGGACGACAAGAGAGCGGTGGCGTCAAGGACGTGGAAAGCATGACGTGAACGCCATTGATCTTATTCCTGCAGTTGTCAAACAATTGACGAAGCTGGACAACAACATCTCTGAAATGGAGTACGAGCTGAGAACTGCAGAAAAGATAATTGGCGACGAAAAACGCAGGGGAATAGTTACACCAATCAACCCCTTCGAAGAAAAGGTTCAGAAAATGGAGGAAAAGCTAGAGCAACTTGCCGTCAAAGTCGAAGCTACGAACAAGGAGCCACAATTGTCAAAGCGAAAGCTCAGCCTGTCGGAAGATGGCCGCTGTTACAAGGTTCAAGTCTTGTCGGACGACAAATATCTGTCACAACTCATTCATGAAAACTCGGGTGCCGAGCAAGACGTGTCAAGCGAGGAAACTCAAGCTTGCCACCAGGAGAGGAAGACTCCTCAAGACAGGGATCAAAAAGAGGAAAGACCTGATTCCAACCGCCAAGACAGCCATCAGGAAAGACCTCGAAGCAGCCGTCAAGAGTACGAAAGACCTCACTCCAGCCGCGTGGACAATGAGAGACCTCAAAGCAGCCGCAAAGAGAGCGAGAAAACACACTCCAACCGCCAAGAGAGCAGCAGCGAATCGAGAACTGGCTACGCACTGCAAGTTCCAAAACTCTTCAAGACCAATAATTCAAGAAGAGATGATTCACATGTGGCCGAAATTCAGAGGGACCTCTGGGATCTTCAGCGCGGACTGCAAATGCTCCCGAAAAGGAAATACAACGATTGTCCAGCACTTGTTCACCAACGTCTTATCTGCGCATTCTGTAGGGAATCAGCACTTCATTTCTCTGATTCATGTCCAGAAATAAGGAGCGGTGAGGAGAGACTCGCATTCGTTGAGAGAAATAACCTTTGTCGGTTTTGTCTTCTTCGATGCGATGGTGTTAACTGCAAATATCGCTACAAGAAATGCTGGTACTGCGAGATCGTGGAGGTCACGATCCTAAGATTCCTCATTCCTGTGGACGAAGGACATCACCGCGCGCTATGCAGCATTCCGGATTCCAAAGAACGGATACAGGAGCGCATAAACGAAGTTTCACGGGAGCTTGAAGCGGCCAAAAGATCACATTGACACTGCCGCGCCGGGAGTGTCGCGAAGCGCAACAAATGTACATAATGGTCAGAAAAGATTTCATTCTATACGATTTAGTTTTGCTTTTAAGTTATCTGCTTGCTGATCAGACGTTTTGTTTACAGATTATGCTGACATTCCTTCTCTCGAGCTCGATCCAAGACCGTATAAAAGCACAGCAAGAAGCCGAGATGACACCCTTCCTTCCGTCTTCGATTCGACTCGACTCCAGTCGCCTGGACTCGTCGCCTCCAGCTTCAATACCTGCGATCAGCCTTCGACCGATCAAGAGGACTTTCAAGAGGACGCGGGACTCAATACCACCGGCTAGATCTCCTAGCGTACCGAAACCTCTGACTCCAGCCAACTCGGACGAGGCAAATTCGACCTGCGACACGACCTCTCCGGACCAAGAAGAAGTCAGCAACATCGACATATTAATCTGCGGCAGATTTGGGAATAAACATATTATAGTTTTGGGTACTCCACCGCGTGGCCAGTCAAGGAACGACTGTTAGGCGAGCAACCCACAACCACATACCAGTCATTTTTATGTTTCAATAAAATGAACCCGACTATGTATATGTAAAAGTATATCAAATATATTCCTACCACAATCCGTCAAATTGTCAATGTCAAAATTAACAGACGCCTCTTGGCAAGCCTCCAAATTTTATTGCAGTGTCTATGGGCCACCCTGTAGGGGGCCCTTGGACCAACTACTGCTATCAGCAGCTGGTGCGACGAACGCGTCGACTCACCTTGTTCAGGGGCACGTTTGGCTTCTATTGAAATGCACTGCGGTGCTCTCTTCTAGTGATCGTCTTGTCTCCTCACAATGTGATCGGCCCACCGACATTTAGCCCTCCGCTGGAAGCATGAGGCCATAATCTGTCGAGTCACGAAGGCGGCCACATCTCATATCGGAGCTTCGAAGTCCGGCTCGATGTGGAGTTCGTCGGTCGTGCTTCAGAAGACATCGCACTAACGCGTAAACGTGGTTTTTAGCTTTTTTGACGTGGCGGCAGTATCGGCCTGCGTCTTTTCCCCGTAGAAGAACGCAGACAGGACAGTGGAATCGATTAGGTTCGCCCACAGGTTTGACAGATGGGACGTAACCTTCCCGACGGGCACGAATGTGGCCCCTACAGAGGGTTGCACCCTGATCAGGCATTTGATCGGGAAAAGTGGCGCCAACATTCCAGGAAAGCAGACCTCTCAACTAAGCGGGGCAAACGCTGAAGAAGAAGAAGAAGAAGAAGAAGAAGTGAGGAAATAACGGGATTTGCTTTGCCTCTAGCAATTACGAGATTGGAAAAGAAGTGTGAAGAAGAGCTTGTCAGTCTAATTATTCGATAAATGTTTATTACATCGTCTCTTTAGTAAACATGTTATGTACAACTGATTTTTTTACAATACCCGCACTGCAAGAACAAGTCCAACGACTCCTAACGTGAGACTTCCCACCGAATTGCAAAGATCCCCATCGCAGCAGCAGTTTCGCTCGTCATTCGGCCCTTCGCAGCCAGTTTCCTGAAGTGATTTAAAACTATTTCAAGCTGAATGTCCAAGGAAGGAAATTTGCCTTAGGCAAGCAAGTGCTCTCAAAAAGCGTAGGAAGAGGAGAGGGAGTAGCAAGGAGCAGCACGTTATTCAGCGTTGAGCCCTTCCTCAACCAAAAATGCAGCAATACCTAGTCTCTTAATGCCAATCTAATCTTGCCAAACCTCTGTCTGTACTTAGCGGGATATTGCCCTGTGCGGATAGATGGGAAGAAATGTTTGTGCTCTGTGTTCTCCTCTGCTCTCTCCTGGCGTGGCACATAGCACCAAGAAAGGGGGCTGAGCAAGCAACTTAAGATATGCCAAATTTCTACAGAAACACATTCAAGAGCTGCAGAATAGCATTCAACTAAGTAGCGTTCTGTCTGCAGGGCGGGTGCGAGCCTCTTCTTCTTCTTCTTCTCCTTCTTCTTCTTCTTCTTCTTCTTCTTCTTCTTCTTCTTCTTCTTCTTCTTCTTCAGCGTTTGTCCCGCATCGTAGCGGGGTCCGCTATTCTGGTGTTATAACGCCACCTTTCCGATCCAGTGCTAGATCAGGGTAAACACCAGTAATCTTCAAGTCCTTATGTGACGTATCAGCCCAGCGCTGCTTCGGGCGCCCTCTAGGCCGCTTTCCTATTACCTCGAAGTTAAGGCCTATCTTGCGGACGCTGTCTTCCTTTCCACGCAGAACGTGGCCGTACCACCGCAAGCGAGCTTCGCGCATCTTGTCGGCTATCGGCGCGACACCGAACTTCTGCCGAATAGCATCGTTTCGAATGCGGTCCATGCGCGTGACTCCAGCCGTCCAGCGCAGCATCTTCGTCTCCATGACGCTGAGGCGCGTTTCAACTTCCCTGGTCGCAGGCCAACGCTCAGCGCCGTACATCGCTACCAGGGTCAAGCTTGAGATTCGGGAATCGAAGGGGGGGTCGTGCTGTGGCCTCGTCTGGAGGGGGGGGGTCGTGCTCTTCCGGTTTTGGCAGAGGATTCTCTCTTATTCTTCAGGTTTTTTGGTGATTTTTTTAAATCTTAATAAATTGTTTTTTCCAGGAATGCTTACGAAGGTGTGGAGTCTCTCCTTCGTCCCGCAAAGTTGTAAAAATTAATATAGCAAGTTTCAAATAATGATTGTATTACTCGTTAGAAATAAAGATTTTCCGCCGGCAGATTTGGAGTCAATGAGAACTTTCCATTTTTCAGTTTTTTTCAGGAAGTCATGGACGCGACAGTTTTCTGCCTGGACGAGCGACATCTACGTCCTAAATTGCAGTCTATCAAATTTGAAGTGTCAATTGCTAAGGAAAATTAGGTGCTTTTCCTACAAGATTTTTGGAAGCACTCTTCGAAGCGATGACCGAATGGCAACCGAGGATGGACTTGTCACGGAATTAATTTTCTCTCTTCTGCTGGGAACAACATCAGAAAGTGAAGTTGTACCCAATGAAGTTTTAATCCACCGGTTGACACAAGGGAATAGAACGTGTTTTTGTGAGACAATCTTCTGTATAAACAGACGCTCCGATTTGTACCATTTGCCGAAAAAATTCGATACCGTTAATCACATGGAAGCCGCTATTTTTACAAGGTGCTTTTTAAAGCGTAGAACCCACACCTCTTACAGTTTTAAAAGCTCTGTGAATTTTTCAGAGATGTCGCACAAACTCCGAAATATGGTAGGTCACGTGGAGCCATTGCGTTCTCCGATATCACCGATCGCCACTGAAGGACGGACTTCTTGCGGCAAAAAAAATTTCTACCTTCTGGAGGAAGAGCATCAGAGAGTGAAAACTGGGCCATCTTAGAGCTCAAGATGTGATTAATATACAATCATAAACTAAGCTTCTTCGCAGCGATCTCCGATATGATTAGGGCTGATCGTATTTAAATTTTTCGCTTTTCAAGAAAAATTAATTAATTTTTACCTGAAGCAATCACCCACACAGTTGAAATCTTGCCACAAAAAGTTTCAAGTTTTGTTTAATGCACAGTGTGAAAATTATGGTTTTCTGAAACGAATAGACTGGATCGACCACTGGTCGATATGGTACCGACGTCATGGGAGCGACGAAATTCGACGTTCACAAAAATGACTATAACTCGGTAAGTTTTCAACAATTTTAAAAAGTCAAAAGTTTTTTAAAAACTACAAGAAAAGGTATTTCATAGGTGTAAAAATCGGTTTTCAAAAACTAGGTCTTCATAGGGGCGGAGGACTTCGATTTTTGTGCGAAAAAAATTGAAGTGATATTGAATAAGTAATCGTAACTCGGTAAGTTTTTCGAGTTTTACAAAAGCCAATAGCTATTTGAAAACTAGAAAAAGAGCGCTTTCAAACCGTGTAGTAATTAGTTTTCAACAGGGACGTTTTCATAGGGGGCGGTAGGGGTTCAATTTCTGGTCCACTGTTGCAGAAATACGTGCCAAAAATCGAACCCCCTCGCCCCATATGAAGACCCCTTTTTTAAAAACTGCTCTCTATATGAGTAGAAAGCATCTTTTTTCTATTTTTCGAAAAGCAATTGGGGTTTTTGAATTTCGAGAAGGGAACCGAGTTATGATCAAATTTGTGAAGAACTGGTGGTAGACTCTGCACCGTCGACACTGGAGTGATTTCATAAAAATGATCATAACTCCGTTCGTTTTTCGAAATTCAAAAATCCCAATTGCTTTTTGAAAAATAAAGGAAATATGCTAACTGACCATGCATAAATAGTCTTTCAAGAAGGAGGTCTTCATAGGGGGCGAGGGGGTTCGATTTTTGGTCGATTTTTGGCAAAAATCGACCAGAAATCGAACCCCCACCGCCCACTATGAAGACCTCCCTGTTGAATACAAATTTCTACATGGTTCGAAAGCGCATTTCCTCTAGTTTTCGAAAAGCAATTGGGATTTTTGAATTCCAAAGAACGTACCGAGTTATGGACATTTTTTGTGAAATCACTCCAATGACTCCGGTGATGGGCCGACCAACTCTTCTGGTTACGGTTTCACAAAATTAATCATAACTCGGTTCATTTTTAGAAATCCAAAAATCCCAATTGCTTTTTGAAAACTAGAGGAAAAGCGTTTTCGCACCATGTAGAAATTAGTTTTCAGCAGGGAGGTCTTCATAGGGGGCGGTGGGGGTTCGATTTCTGCTCCATTGTTGCAGAAATACGTGCCAAAAATCGAACCCCCCTCGCCCCCTATGAAGACCTCCTTTTTGAAAGACAATTTATGCATGGTCAGTTAGCACATTTTCCCTACTTTTCAAAAAGCAATTGGGATTTTTAAATTTCGAAAAACGAACGGAGTTATGATCATTTTTATGAAATCACTCCAATGTCGACGGTGGAGAGTCTGCGAGCCGTTCTTCACAAATTTGGTCATAACTTGGTTCAGTTTTTGAAATTCAAAAATCCCAATTGTTTTTTGAAAAATAGAGAAAAAGTGCTTTCTATCCATATAGAAACCGGTTTTCAAAAAAGGGGTCTTCATACGGGGCGAGGGGGGTTCGATTTTTGGCACGTATTTTTGCAACAATGGACCAGAAATCAAACCCCTACCGCCCCCTATGAAGACCTCCCTGATGAAAAGAAATTTCTATATGTTTTGAAAGCGCTTTTTCTCTAGTTTGCAAATAGCTATTGGCTTTTGTAAAACTCGAAAAGCTTACCGAGTTACGATTACTTATTCAATATCACTTCAATTTTTTTCGCACAAAATCGAAGTCCTCCGCCCCCTATGAAGATCTAGTTTCTGAAAACCGATTTTTACACCTATAAAATACCTTTTCTTCTAGTTTTTAAAAAGACATTGGCTTCTTAAAATTGTGGAAAACTTACCGAGTTATAGTCATTTTTGCGAATGTCGAATTTCGTCGCTCCTATGACGACGGTGCCATATCGATCAGAGGTCGATACAATCTATTCGTTTCAGGAAACCATGATTTTTACACTGTGCATTGAACAAGACTTGAAACGTTTTGTGGCAAGATTTCAACTGTGTGGGTGATCTGCATCAGATAAAAATCAATTGATTTTTCTTGAAAAGCGAAAAATTTAAATGCGATCAGCCCTAATCATATCGAAGATCGCTGCGAAGAAGCTCAGATTTTTACTGTGTAATACTCATGACTGAAAAATCCATGAAGCACAATTTCACTCTTGCGTGTTCTTTCCTTGAGAGGATTGAAAAATTTTCCGCGAGAAGACCACCCTCAGTCTCCATCGATGATATCGGCGAACGCAATGGCTCCACGTAACCTACCATATTTCGGAGTTTGTTCAACGTCTCTGAAAAATTTCCAGAGTTTTTAAAACAATAAGAATTGTAGATTCTACGCTTTAAAAAGCAGGATCCATGCTTCCATGTGATTAACGGTGTCGAAAATTTTCGACAAATGACACAAATCGCTCCGATTTGTGTCATTTGTCGAAAATTTCTGTTCACAAAGGATCGTTCCAGAAAAACAGGTTTTATTGCCATGTGTCAAACGGGGGCTTAAAATTTTATTGGGTACAAGTTTACTTTCTGATGCTGTTTCCAGCAGAAGAGAGAAAATTAGTTCCGTGACATCCTCCGGTTGCCATTCCGTCATCGCTTCCGAGAGTGTCTAAAAAATGTTGTGGATAAAGCACTTAAGTCAGCCTTTGCAATTAACACTCTGCATTGTATAGAGTACAATTTCGAATGCAGATGTTGCTCCTTCACGTACAAGAATGTTCCGTGTTCACGAGATTATCAGAAAGCCTGAAAAGTTGAACTCGTTGTGATTAATTCGACAACTGCTCTCAAAAGTGCTTTATTTTCAACTGTAAACAAGCAAAATATTATTATCAGAAGATTACACAAACAAAACCTTTATCAGCGTTTTTTCTAACAAACTACTAAATCAAACAGTTGCCCTCTTTCTTGAGCTAATCTGATACAGTCGACGCTGCACCTGGAAAGAAGGACCTATTAAAGAGTACAAAAATTGCATAGAAAATTTTAAAAAATCAGCGCGGATAGGAAATAAAACGGTGGTTTACACAAGGGGGAGGGTCGTACCAGATCCGCTCTGGGACGGGGGGGGGGGGGGTCGTAAATTTTCGGCAAAAATCGAACCCCACGCTTGACCCTGATCGCTACTGGCCGGACGACTGCTCTGTATATCTTCGACTTCAAGCGCTCCGGTATCTTCCTATCGCAGAGCACACCAGTCAACGAGCGCTACTTGGACCAAGCTGCACTCACGCGTGAATTCACTTCAATCATCAGTTTGCCGTCAGACGTGACTGCTGATCCCAGGTAGTTAAAGACCGAAGTGCGTGGGAGCTCGATGCCGTTAACCTTGATGGAGCTGGACTCAGTAACGTCCGTCGTTAAATACTCGGTCTTCTTCACGTTCAATCTGAGTCTAAACCGCTCCAAGCGATCACACCAAGCTTGCACCTCTCGCTCGAGTTCATCTTTATCTTCGCTAGCGAGCATTACGTCATCAGCATAAAGCAATGCCCAAGGGACGGGGTTCTGAAGATCTCGTGTGATGGCATTCATGACGACAACAAAGAGGAGTGGGGAAAGCGCAGAACCCTGGTGTACCCCGACAGAGATGGGAAACTCCATCGAGGTTCCAGCTGCAGCTTGAACTCGACTCTTTGGACAAGAGCAGAGAGTTCGCACCCACTCTATGAGCTCTTCAGGAACTCCATGATGTCGCAAGGCGTACCATATCACTTCACGCGGTACGCAGTCAAAGGCCTTCTCTAAGTCGAGGAAGGCGATATGCACCGACTTCTGTTTCTCGCGATGCTTCTCTATAAGGAGGCGGGCGGCGTGTATGGCATCAATGGTACCACAGCCAGCCACGACGCTGCACTGATTGCTGGAAAGCTGGACGATGTCACGAATTCGTTCGTCGATAATTCGCTCAAAGATCCTCATGCTGTGCGAAAGCAAGCGAATCGGACGGTAATTGAAGCAGTCTGCAGGACTGCCGTTCTTCTTCCAAATCGGAATCGTCGTACTTTGGCGCCAACACTCAGGCACTTTTTTCTCCGCCACAACCTGATTAAAGAACTTCGCCAACCACTCAGCAGGGTACCAAAACTTCGACTTCCACAGTTTTGCTGCCACGTCGTCGGGCCCAGTCGCTTTGCCTGGCCTCATCTTCTTCAAAGCCGCTTCAATCTCCTCCACGGTGATCTTCTGAACGGGGCCGTGGGTTGGAGCCGTTGAGGGGATGGCTGGATGAGGAAATTCTACTGTAGAGATTTCCTCAAAGTAATCGCGCCATCGCTTCAATGCCTTCTTGCGGTCCATAAGAAGATGGCCGTTCTCATCATTGATGCCGAAGAACTTCTCGATGTCCTCAGTCTGGCGATGGCGATTCTTTGCGAGTCGGTACAGATACCGCTCACCATCGCGCGACTCGAGCTTCTCGTTGACATCTCCATAATGATTGGCTTTTGCAACAGCCACGGCCTTCTTTGCAGCTTTCCTCGCTTCTTGGTACTTCCGCCAGTTATCGGCTGTCTTGTCGCTGAGAAACACGTGATAGAGCGACTTCTTCTCTCGAACTTTTGCTTTTACGTCGTTTGTCCACAGCCATGTCTGCTTGTCGACCTTCCGTCGTCCAGGCTTCGTGATGCCGAGCTCCGACCGTGCAGCGTGACGAATCGCGTCGGTGGCCTTCTCCCAAGTTTCGTCGACAGTCGTGACTGTCGGTAACCGTACGCGAGAAATCACAGCTGCTTCCTTCTCTTTCATTCGCCACCACTTGATTCTTGGTGCACCCATCGCTCGACCTGCTTCAGCCTCGGAGGGGCGATCTTTAAAGTACAGATCAGCGGTCGATGCTGTGGGGCGACCGTCTCATACGGCACGACCTTCGCGTCTGTGACAAGACTTCGGTCTCGATCCTTCACAAGGACAAAGTCTATCTGAGTCCTGGTGTTCCCGCTATAGAACGAGATGAGGTGGGAATCGCGTTTGCGAAATACGGTGTTCACTATGGTGAGGTTGTGCGATTCCGCATATTCAAGGATACGCTCACCATCTGCGTTACGCGACCCGTAACCGAACCCACCATGACAGCCGTACCCGTCTTTCGTCGCGCCGACGTGCCCGTTGAGGTCACCAGCGACCATGATGACATCTTTCGATGGTACCTCTGCTGTCTTCTCATCAAGCAGGCTCCAAAACTCTTCCTTGGCTTGATCCGAGCAGCCAGTCTGCGGAGCATACGCAGAGAAGGAGTGATAGAGTCGCTCCTTCGCGGCGACAACGATCTTCATCAGTCGATCGTCAAAGCGCTCGACGCTTACAATCGAGTCACGAAATCGTTCGGAGACGATTATTCCGACACCACTGGTAGTCCTGGGACTTCCACATAGAACGGCCTTGAAGCCTCGTCCTATGTCCCTTGACTTGCGGCAGGACCACCTCGTCTCCTGCACCGCACAGAAATCAAATCTTCTACGCTCCAGTGCTTCAACCAACTCGCACGAGCGGCCCGTCAACGTACCCACATTTAGCGTAGCCACGCAGGTCCTGCTTACGTTACGGGACTTTCGGACTAACTCAGTTGCCCCCCGATGCCGCCCTCGCATCAGGGACCCTCGCATACTTTTCACCTCGCCGGGCTTTGCGAGTGCGCGTCGGCTCCCGCGGACGCCGTAGCACTATCTCGATAAACCTGAACAATCTACACCATGTGATGTGACATGGGTCTTCGTAGGCCGGCCTGTCACAAGGGCCTGTCGCCTGCAATCGAATGTCCGTGATCGGCTTAGCTCGCAGAGCGAACAGTTTCCAGTGGCACCACGTGAAGGAACGGACATCGCCACCGGGTGCGAGCCTATACGCCGCATATTTTTTCTAGATTGATCATAGCGCCTTTCATAGCGCCTAAACAGAAGTATCATTCTTAGTCCGGAGCTGAAGAAAATCCCGTAGGAGGGGTAGAAGTATGTTGTCGCTGAATAACCGCTAAATCTCTTCGGGGATGCGCCACACACTTCTGCAGGGTAATCTGAATGGCTAACATGTGGACAAGTCACCGACGAATACTGTAGGATTTCAACAAACTCGGGGCGATGAAACGCATGTCGACCTGGCCATTGACTAAGGTTGAACAGATAAGGAGTGGTTGTGGAGGAAGTCCCAATTTCTTATCACAAGGAGCAAGCAGGTTTCGTTGAATTAACATCAATTAAGCGAGGCTAATGTGGTAACCATGGTGTTAATAGCCTAGCTCCCTTTATTCGATAGGTCTCCGCAGTAGCGTACCTGGGGAGGAACTGATCTGGGGCTCCGAGAAGTGCCGCTCGACACAGCGAAGACCGGAATTTGTCAAACATTCCGCTTCGACAACAATGACGACACAGTGCGCAAATATCGTGCGTGGAGTCATGCATGATGAGCTGAACCCTGACGATCAACAAACGATCTGCTCAGGAATCTCGGTCTTTGGTGCTGCTAGTATTTGTTTATTTTGCCAACATGAAATAGTTTGCAGAGGCGAGCCACGGAAGAATTTAGGTAGTAATTGGCACTTTGCAAAGAGCAATAGGAATAACTAAGCAGTAGGAGAGAAATGGAGAGAAAAAATTCAGACAGCTGCACATTGCATACAGGAATGAGCCGTGACAGTCTGCATGCTAAGGTTCCAGGCGTAACTTGTGTAAGTAGAACGGGAAACGTTTGCAGTTGAAATGGAATTTAGAGGGCGAATGACATACCAATAGAAATATGGCACCTATGCATTAAGTTGGTGGCGATGCCAATAAAATCAGGCGTTAAGAGAATGAACCAAGTGCGAATGACTACATTAAACAGACCAAAATGGTAACAAAAGCAAAAGAAGGCGACTAAAAATGGACTTTCGGGCACATCCCCTCCTCAAGTGAGTCACGCAAGTCGATTTCTGGACTCTCAGAAGAAAGCAAAGTGATTTATATCTGTTTGCACGCTTTCAAACTGGAGTCGAAATTACAAATCTAGTGTCGACAAGAGCATCAAACACCCGAGATGGTGGCGTTAAGAATGATACTAATACTGCCAAACACAACCGTCGCCGTTTCCCCCTAACTCATAGGACGTCATATGAGAAGCTTCGCAAAAGGACTTCTGGCCATCAGACTACAACGCTTGCAAAAAATTCCTCCGTGAGCGTATGCGTTCCTAGAGTAAGGTAATTCAGATGTTACGAACTTTTATTTGTTTGACTCTCATATTTACACCTTCGATATATTGTAGCTGCTAGCAATTATTTAATAAATAAATAAATAAATAAATAAAATCCTGACCATAGTTTAGGAAAACAAACAAAAGTATTCGGAGCACAGAGCTTTATTATTGGTCCAAAATCGAGAAAGCTGCTGTGGCTCCTGTTGTGGAAGATGAGGAGCTTTAGGGAGATTCGAATTCTCTAGAGTTATCATTTGTTTGCATACACTCATGTAGGGGAAGAATGAAAATTTTTTGTTCATGTCGCGAAGGTGGGCAGCATTGGGAGGTAGGATCTCGCCAGCCAATCGTAACCAAACAGAGACCAATTGAAGACACATCATCTAATTGAGATACCAAACGTACATCCCATATCTGAATGATTCCATTCGATATGACCTACCAAAATTTCAAATATATTTTATGTTTCTTTTTATTTATACATACATGTCCATTAATCTATTAATTGAGAGTGCACAATAAAGATGTCCCTTCATTCTATGAGTACGAAACCTCAGTAATTCGATGGGGTTTTCAAGCTTGGAGCTGTCGTTAACAAGAAAAACAAAATCCGACTACGTGTCCCTCATTTTACTGTTCTTCCGCCTCTAACCTACATAACGTTTATTGAGGAAGACTTCTGACTTGAACTTTTGAGCCTATTGGAAGTTCGACGATCAAGTGGGACTGGCGCATGGACAAGGCCGTTGAAAATTACGGGAGAAGGTCATGTACATTTCGCTGTCGTCCGTTAAGGAGTTCTAACCCATTGGAATCCGGGATGTCTAAAGAACTTCAGGAGAGCCATCAACAAGTCGACCTGTTTCGAGAATACGCAGGAAGTGTAATGTGATATTACCCATGTTTCATGGTTGAGGAAGGCCCATTGGGGTATTCTGCTACATGATAAAGGAATGAGGGATCGACGGTAGTCAATATATTTGAGGGATGCGCCACGCACTCCACTTCAACGGGATGTTATCGGACCGGATTATGCGAATGCGAACTTGGTCAACACAGTGATTTGCTCTGGCTAACCCTAGCCAACCCATGCATTATGATTCTCAAAATGTGTGTAGTGCCAATTCATCGACATCGGAAGAACGGAGACATGGATGACCTAGGAGAGACTCGAACCAGGAACCTCTGCTGGGGTGGTGTACGTGATAGCTGGTGCCTCCTCGGACTGCCTGTATCAGCACTCTTCGTGTTTGATAGGTATGGTGTTTGATAGGTGTGGCCCCTGCTTACGGCCGATTTGCTTGAGCGCGCTGGTAACCGTTTACCAGCGCGCTCAAGCAAATCGGCAGTAAGCAGGGGCCAGATTCATCAACCGCTTACCAACCCCTAACGGTTAAGATACCTCCAAACCTGATGCTGATGAAATGCCATATCAGGGGCCGCATGCTCGTATTCTCCCATTGGGGGAAATCCAATCAATATCAACACATCTTATCACGCCCAATCCCCCATCTGGGAAGACTCGGGGCAGACGAGCATAGCCCCAGGGAGTTTGGAGGTACTTTTCGCAATTACCGGCCAGTAAGCGGTTGATCAATTTAGTCCCAGGAGGATGTGTAAACCAGATGAGTGGCATAAAGCTGAACCCCCTGGCAATTATGACAAGTTCTTTCAGCTATTGACCAAGATTACCAAACGATTGCTTCAGCCTACATTTCAGTGTCTTCGCCTTTTTCTGGTGACTGCAATATTACGAAGGCTATTGGAAAATTCAGAATTCGCATATTCTCGCTGATACTGTCTGCCGTGCTTAGCCGCCATAGAGCAGGTCACTCAGCATAGTCATGAGTAGTGAATACGCAAGAAAACTCAATGAACTCACAAAGCATTTGCCGATTTCTCCGCAGCTTTTGGTGATCGTGTAGCTGTTGTCGCTGTTGTGACCCCTCTTCACAATGCTATTGAAGCAGTACTCGGCCGTAGGGCAGTTCACTGAAAAGACGGAGGGTAGTCTCCCGAATAGTTTCCCGGAAAGCGCAGAAGAGCAGTCCACCTGCGACGTAGGGAGTGCCTTGACCGGCGGGAAACGTCTCCTGTCCCTGGAAACAGCGAATCGCCGCCAGCGAACCGGTGATTGCCAGAAGCAGCACAATCAGGCAGTGCATCGCGTCGCTGGAACTAAAGCCAATCAGCGACGTCACTCACATTCACGCCGACACGAACTTGGTCAACTGAAATGTGGGAAGCAGGGGAGAGTGAACTCTGTCAAGTGATCACTCTCCTGAGCGAGCTCGAGGGTGCAGCCCGGAGAGGAAATTTATGACAACTATTCCAGGCATGAATTACTAGCCATGGCACACTTAGGAAACAGAGCGCAAACATTAAGGAAATAGAGACCAGAAGGGTATCAGCGACTCTAAACCTAGAAGAATCTAGAAAATTCCTTCACGGGATTTAAAATTGCTTAAACTGAGACATAGACATATTAGCAAAACCTTTGGAACTTGGATTTTTGGGATGAAACTTAAGCCTTACACCTCACAAGGGCTTTATTACATGTATCTTTATTAATTTTTTATTTGGCCTTATTATTTATTGTAAATCGAACTTTAAGTCGTCGAATGTAAGAATGAGAGCCATTTCAATACTTGTGCCGATTGAGGTTGTAAAGTGGATGAATGTTATTAGGCGGCATAACGTTTCGACCATCATTTCGTCGTCTTCACAAGCCGGCGAAGTCGATACTGCGGTTGTTGGTAGCCGAGTGGTGACCACTTATTCTATACAATTATTTACTCGAAAAGATTTGCAGCTATCCAAGCTAGTCAAGGATGCAAATGCCCTTGCTTTTTCCAGCAACCTTGCCCTTGCTTCACTGTCATTGACACAATGAACTGTTATTAAGATGTAGAAACTGAGATCACAACTTCCCAGCCAAGGCTATGAGGTATTTTGGAATTGCATTAAATAACGCTATCCCAACTCAAACGGAGGAGTACTCCAATAGCATGCCTTGCCCAAATTGTACCTTAGGCTCGATTTTAGCTTGGGAGGGCCTGTGTTCTGAATCCTTTGTTTACGCGTGCTGAAACAGTGCTCATGCAGAGGATCACGGTGGGAACTGCATTTAAACTTGTTGTGTAGCACACGCATAAATCCGCCGCCGTTGGATTTCACGATTAGAAACACTGTCGGATCGTGTGGCATCAACTCGAGTAGAAGGAAAAAGTGCTTGATCGTATACATATCCCCAACTCGAATAGGGGTTAAAAGATAAGCAAATAAATATTTTTGTCGGAGGAAGTGAATGAGACAACTGATGAAAACGATGTGCTGAAGCCATCCACTTGCTATATGAATTGCTTGGATAAGAGCAAACAGCATTATCACCTAAAAATAAAGGATCAAGGACAAAGGACAACGTTATCAATCCCGTTTGGGATTCGCAACGCATTCTACTTCTGTGGAATATCGTTGGGCAAATTAAACAAGTTTTTAGTTAAAACAACGAGTTGCCGCCAGTCAATAGATACGTCAGTGATTTATCCTTCTCAGACAAGTCAGATTACAATTCACCAGCCCTGGAGGGCTGGAAGGTTTGGTTGGCTTAGGCGGAGTACACGCGACGCCTACTCCGACTGTGATCCTGGGCCAAAAAAAAACAACAGATGATAAGCAAATAAATATTTTTGGCGGAGGAAGAGGCGAGGTAAAGGATCAGAGAAGAATAATGGGTTGATCGGCGGTTGAAGGTTCGGCGGAGGCGGCCGAAGAGCTAGCCGAACTCGAGCCGAACTATCAACAAATACCTGGCGCGGCATCGCCCTCCGCGCACTCTGCCCACTCACCGTTTGAGAGTCAGGGCGTTCCGACCATCTGAAAACCATTCCGCGTCAGGCATATGTTTACCTTGCGACCAGCCATTCTCATCATTAGGAAGTAGGCGGCAGGTAGAATCTCTGCGGAGTTATGTGGCATGTCCCGCACAGTGTTGCACTTCCACTGGAAATAAATTTTCTCTTTTGAGCGTCGGCAGGAGGTCACCTTTCAATCTCCATCAGAACGCATCATGGATCTGCTATTCCGTCAGATGTCTTCGTTGCCGTCGCGTACGAAATCTCATGAGATCTGGAAACGGGAGTTTGCTTGGATAAAGCTTGAGATGATAAATAATAGTGGTTCATGGCGGAAAGAAACGAGCAATGGTTGCTAAGATCAGAAGCACCAGGAGCTGACGTCTCAATGGATAAACTCAACTTTCGAAAATATTCGACCAATGGTCCCACACCATGTTGCGCTGAACTCTGAGATGAAAAGAACAAAAAGGATGCGTATAACGCTGATTCCGAATATGTTCAACATCTGGTGAGGATATCGATGAACGGAGTAATAGATCTAGACACGGTGTCTTCTCAGGACACTTCGTCCGCTCAGAGCTGATCACGATGTCGAGCTCGTGTGCAGAGCGCAAGAATCACTAACGTAATAGAGGCGGCGCAGTTGGTAGAGAAGCGGTATTGTGGGAGTACGGGATTTGTAGTTTGACTCCCCGAAGACGAAGTTGGGCTACGTAAAATGATCCGGTATGATATATTAAAAATCCATAGAAAATTGCAAAGAAAAACTTCGCTGGAGAGGAGTTAATGTTTGTCGGCAGTGATGCAATCTCACGAATTCAGAGGCGGAAAAAGACTTGACCGCTGAAAATTCCTCCAAAGAGGTTATCTGGGAGGCTGGTCGAATATGATATCTATTTCTTGGCACTGTACGTTACGGTAGGCATGCAGGATAAACGTGCTAAGTTCATGATCACCGATTTCGTCGAAACGTTACCGTGAAGGGGGAAGGGGTTATTTAATGAGCTGATCGCGAATATGGCCACTACTGTACTTTACGGGATTCAAAAGATCGAGGAGAGGCCGCTCTGCTTTAGTTAAGGAAAGAGGGTGCTTTTAGGATAGACTGATCCTCCAACATGCTTCTACTGTTAGTTCGTCCGTTGAATGAGCAGAAGCAATTACAAAATATCATCAAAATAGCTTCAACACCGCTCCTGTCCTTTATTTTTGGGTGGAATAGGCGCAAAGAACTGTCGTTTCGCTGCTTCCCATTAATCTCTTCAAAGGGGTCTATTCAAGAAAGTTACCATCCGAATAACACGAATACAATGTTAGCGATCTATCCAATGTAGGCATCATACACATCATACAGTGGTTTAAGAAAAAAGAATAAACTTGAGACGTATAACCTGGACCCTGTGGGTGCAGTTGTCTCAAGCGATAGGAAGTGGGTCGTCTCCGACAGCTTTTATAGGTTACCAAAACTATATCTTTCTAAGAGCGCTGGATGATACCTACAACACTGGATAGATCACCGAAATTGGATTTGGATGACAATTTTGTTTAGAAATGGCCTCTATGAAGGGAGTTACTCGAAAAGGGTAAAAAGGCGGTTTTTTGTATTTATTCGGCCCAAAACCCAAAAGACAGGAGTAATATTTCTCATATCTACATAGTTCTCATATCTGTGTACGCCATTGTAATTCCAGAATACTTTTTGAGATTTAAGTGGAAACTGTGACTCCTGCTCCACCATTCATACCATACAAACCGGTACCTGTCGTAATTGGCTGAAATTTCAAAATCACATGTCGTGTTCGTGATAAGTGCACAAATTACTATTGCGCTCTCCCCTCCCCATGTAGGTGAAGTTTAAGCGATCTGCGATTTCTGTTCGATATGCGCACAAGCAGAGCGCTAGAAGTGGAAGTGCTTCGCAACACCGTTCTCCGATGCCCGTTACAGATACGGAAATGCACATGTACATAGAGTCAGAACTCGATGCTTCTTTCCGCACTGTGCATCTCATTCCAAAGCGCCACCGCAACTTGGAATCCTTTCCTTATGAGAACGGTCTCAGTGCTACTGTGCTGCCCTGCTGTTGTAGAGGTCCCCATTCCCGAGGGTAGTGCCCGCCAGAAGCGTGACGTGGCCATCGATAGGTGTCGACTACAAGCTCAGCTACAATGCTGTGACCACATTTTTCGCATCGCTTGAGAGATACAGTTCAGTATCAATGTTCGCAGAAGAAGATAGAGAGGTATCACCCCCTACAAAAGGCAACTGACAAAGGTGGCTTAAGAAATTGTCCTATAAGCCGGAAGGATGAGAATTTTTTCAAAATCATTTTCATTTCATTTTCATTTATTGAACAAGTTGTGCGCCTTAAGCAAACAACAGTAGGCAGGAACAAGAATATATGCTGCAGATTGAGTGTTTTTCAACCCTTTGATCCTAATGTTTAGGAATCTTTTAAAAGATTTGTGATCGTAGCAGACTCGTAGTCAGTAATTGGAGAGAGGCGAAATGAATATGGCGGCAGCAGTACGAAAGGAAAAGCAGACAGAGAAAGAGGTTTGCGTGTTAATGCTTCTGTGTCGTTGCAATAACCATTACATCATCAATAAGCTGAAACGATGTGAGAGAGCGAGGACAATGTATGAAACGATGAGAATGTGAAGAAAAGACAACGAGTAATGCTACGAGCTGCTAATTTTAATGACGGTTCGAAAAACACTCATATAATTGACAACAACAATACAGAATTCTACTCTTGAATATCTTTAAAGCACGTTTTCTTGATCTGCCGGTGTCTTCATGGAATTTACGAGTGTGAGTGTTGCTGCTGAGGACGGAAAGTGGTTAGAGACTGAAAGCACTAACGGTTGCTTACTCTTTCTAGAAGCTGCAACAATTCAATACTTTCCAATTTTTTCTTGAAACTAGAGCTGTTCTCGGATTGCAGAATTTTAGCAGGTAAAGCTGCCATCCACTTCGCAACTCTATAAAACACAAAGTTGAATAATTTGCTGAAACCCTCCTTTGAATGCGATGATAGTGAAGGTTAAAACCACCTGTTCTCTCACCACACGACCGGAATATCCACTACTTACTAGGTGTCAATTTAATTTCCCTGCGTAGAATGCGGAAACAAAACACAAGATCAGCAACAGCACATCTGTGTTGTAAAGTTTTCAATCCCTACAATTTCAATCGATTAGGATAATCAGGTAAATCAACAAAATTCGTTCGTGAATTGTTGGCACGGTGGAAAACCAGTTTCGTGAAGGTCTTTTGAGCTCTTTCGATTTGCAAAATCTCCTTCTTCTTGCTCGGGTTCCACAGCTGAGAACAATATTCTAGATGAGGAAGAACGTAGACTTTGTACAATCGCGAAGTAAACGAGGATCAGTCGTATGAACGCTGCGAAAAATCAAAAGTCAAATGAAGAGCGCATTTTCTGAGGTATGAGTCTTCCATAATTATTGGATGATGCAAAAATTATCTGTTGCGTTCGGTGTGATTCAAAAGAAAGTTTCTGTCAATGCGTTTGATTGTCAAGTAGAAATGCCGATGTGCATCCACAGTTCTGCATGTGGCTGAATATCCACGTGAGACGACGGCATGGAAGCAGTCAGGAAAGCACCCTCAGACCTTTTTCAAAGACACTTAAGAACTCACATTGACACTGAAAGAGCCGAGATAAAGACAGAACTTTGCAGAATACGAAACACATTGAAAGCTAGACAAGATTTGAATAGCGACGGTTGGTATGGAGAGTTTTAAACGCGGAATTCATTCGATGCATCGAGTCCAAGAGTCCGAAGTGCCTTTTCCTGAGAGCTAATGGAAGAATATCAGCATTGCTCTCTGATTGATATGAAGCATATATTGCATTTTAATTCAGTGAGAATATATAAGTGCTGTGTTATAATACTGGCATTTCTTCAATTGTTTGAAAGCTTCATATTCGTCTGTGCAACGCGATGAGAGACTTTTTCCAGAGGTTAATAATGAATGATTGCTACAACGATGTAGAAAACAGTTATAGTCCGAAAATCCTTCCTCTCGCTTAAGGTCTGATGTGTTCGCTGAAGTGAATCCATATTGTCCATTATTTAGAGCAAACGTTAAGACCTCCACACGACTTTCTACTCCAATAGCTTCCACTTTTCGAATGGAAGCTTTTTAGCAAACCAGCCCTACGTCCAATTGCCTGAGTCCTCTTATCGTACATAACTTTGGATGAGATTTGTGTCCTCACAAGGCAATTTTTTGTTAAAAGCCATCAGACTATTGACCACATTCACGCTGAGACGAGTTTCGCCGAAAGATAGAGTGAGAGTATAAGTTGTCAACGTTCTTTACCATCCTCGACCTAAAGAAGGCATTCTACTCCTCAGAAGCTAAGGCAGTCGCTAGATTCCTCGGCACACAAGGTGGTGCTCAGAACACATCGAGACCTGTACAGTGAATTCATGACCACTACCTCACCATTCTGCAATGGTGCCCTCGTCATCGTAAGGAACGGAATTCCGCCAAGGGATATCATATCCTCGAAGCTCTTCCGCGCACTCTCGAAAATGCCATGCGCGACCTAGAGGGTCAGACAGGGAAGAGCAAATCGACGGCCGGTTGCTGCGCTGTTTTCGCTTGTTTGACGATACCCTGCTCACTACACCGAGCGGAGCGAAAGCTGACCGACTTCCATAGTGGATGTGAAAACGTTGGATAACAGGTGAATCTTACTAAGGCGACGCTGATGATGCTGATGAGAAGCGAGGAATTTCTGATCCCTCGAAACACATCTCTGTGTCACTCAGCACTTCTGTAGTTTTGCTGAACTTAACGACACCCTGCGGTCACTTTCCAGACACATTTCGCCGTGTTCATGACCGCAGAAAGAGACCTACCAGGTTTCTGTGAAGCTAATTTGCCCACTTGGCCAAAAATATCACGTCTTTCTTAACGGATAACAAAACCTTGCTAGGAGTGTTAGGCCGGCAGCAGAGTCTTGCGGGTGCCGCGGACCCGCCATGACAACGGCGGGTGGTGCAGCGCCGCAAGGGCTGCTGTACGCAACACTGCGTACTTTTGCCAGCAGTTACGACCTCTAAGAATGTCAGAGATGAAGTAAGCAGAACGCTTTTTCTTTTGTAAAGAAGCGTTTTCTAAGTCAAATTAGGAGTTCTTGAATCTAAGCCCCGAAATCTAATAGAACACTTCTTATAACTCAACAGTTCTGTGCCATTTTGCGCTTGCTCTCTTTTTTGTCGATCTGCCTCCACTAAAAGTTCCTCGCTTGTCAAGCAGCTCGAAGATAATGTGCTAGCCCTTGTGATGACAGCGTTCCGTCCGATGCCCTGTTGAGTCCGGGAGGTCTGATCGATGTAGTTATACCCCGTACTAAAAAGAACGGTCTGCTTTCTTGTTGCATTTCTGTGCAAGGGTTCTCCTTAAATCTCAGACGGCTAACTTGTGACTGGAAGGTCACGGAGATTTTCCAAGCAATTAAGGTTACCTAACATCGTACTAAGGTTTTTTTTTGCGTTACGTTTTGAGTGCAGGATTCCATACACCTCCATTTGTCGACACTACCGGTGATTATATTGTTGGTTGTCAAGTTCCTTTATGGACAGAGATTATGCACAACCTACTATATCCCTAGCATGTAGATTCGTTTAAAAAATGTTTAGAATAGATGAACCATAATGGACACCCATCTAACACGCCCTCCGGCGGGTCTCACCCGCTGCTCCTGGCGCTGCGGGTGAGAGCCGCAGTGAACTGCGGCAGCCCTCGGGGACCTATGCGTGCGGCGGCTCCGCGACAACTCGTCCGCGCCGCGACTTCCACCACAGTGGCAACGTGGGTCCCACCACGGCGGGAGCGATATGGACGAGTCCTCGGGGTGCTGCCGCGAGACTCTGTAGAGGCCCTTAGGTAGAGTACCCACATCTGTTATGGGCTACTGCTTCGAGAGGCAATATTCATTAGCAGATCTGCTCCACTACTTCTGGTTTTCTATTGTGCGGCCTCCCTCCCCACTATTTCGACATCCGCCACTAGCGAACTTCTTGCTTGCATCTTCCCGCCCTTCGAATGTGAACGCACTGTTTTGCTGCCTATTCCTTCGTTCTATCTTGATATTTTTAGTTTATTGCTGTTTTTGTTTGTTTCCTAACATCTGAACGAGCCCCCTGCAGGATGCTCCTAGTAAATATTCACTGCGTTTTTGTGATCTATCAGTTTTTCACTTTAAGTCGAAGGATACCTCAGAGCACACCCGTCTTTCGGAAACATTTACTCGCCTGACGAACTTACTTCGTTGGTGGGTGCACAAATGTTTGCCAGGAAAATCAGCAGTCGCATGCTGGAAGCAAAGTACCCATAGTTGAGTTCACAACATTTTTCGATGCCTGCCTTGTCAGTCCAACTTTAGATTCGCGCAATATTTTCTAAAGGACTATCGGAGGTATAAAAATGTTGTGGTAGCACAGCGGCTGTCCAGAAAAGTTACCCAGATGTAAAGATATCTACAGTGCGAGAAAAAGATACTAAACCGCTCAAATTCTTTGAAAGAAAGACGCTTTGCAAGGATTAATCCGCCACAAAACGTCGCTTTTCCGAAACGTGCTTTAAAATTACTCTTGTGGATTCCAGCTAACACCATTCGATTCCTCTCTTCACTGCACATTCGGTTCCCCCAAGCGGCGCTCAGTTCGACAACCTGTGACGTAGTTATGGAGCATTTTCGTCTGAGGGGTCCTTAATTGATTCACGCCCTCTTTAAAACTGACATTGGCAGCTAGCTCGGTCACTCCACCAGGCGATTTCTGCGAATTCTCTGTTTCTCTCAAAAGATCTGAATGTAACTTGGTGCGACTATCATAGTAACACTAAACACTACTTAATTTGGTTGACTTTGATCTCACCGCATATTTAACTCACTTGCTCTAAATGTTCACTTTCAGGACGTCCTTTCTCATTAAGCACTTTCTCGCCTGCAAGTATTTGTTCATTCTGTGTGAGCTGAGAAGGGCCTCTTACAAGTTTGATAAAATAGCTTCAAGAGCTAAAAAGCGGCCTCTTTAATATGTTCCTAAAAACGGAGTTCTTCGATCGCTGCAAAGAATTTTCCCATATTAAATTCGTTGTAGGATGCATAATAAAGCAGTGGAAAAGCTCCAATTTTCTTCACAGGGCGGTAGCAGCGTCAGTTTTCAAAAACCAGCAGTTGATAGGACTGGCTCTATCCGAAGCGATTAGTTTGTGGCCTTTACTGCCGTCCAAATTTGGTATTTTCTTTTGTTTTCTTCAATCTTCATGTTGTTTTTGAGTGAGAAAAACGGTTATTTAGCCATTCTGGCCGCATAAACAGCTTTTCGGCGGTACAATATGGCTCAGATAGGAGGTGGTCGAGATTTCACCCTTTCCTCAAGGAGTCAGTTCTGAGAGCGGGATATGGCTGGGCGTGGGCCCTGTGCTCGGCCTCGGAGTCGTGGGTGACCTCTGCTCGGTTCGCGTGCTGGTTTCTGCACTTAAAATAAGCTCAATACCCTTTTAATAGGTAAAAGACAAAGTAGTATATGGCAGTTTAAACACTGTATTCACGTTGTGGTGAAAGAAAATAGAGATTTCCAAAGAAGACCGTAGTTACTCACACAAATCGAAAATTCTACAGGGTTGGCTCAAACGAGGTGTTGGTCATTGCTTAAACGGAATTTTCCATTAGTTCTTGCAGAAGTCCCATTGCACTATTGCGACAGCTTTTTTGCAAAATGCAAGAGCGGTAGAGTACCTGCCAGCAGCTGCAAAATTAGTGGAAGGTTTGTTAAGGGTTATGAAAAGAGTCAATATTGCAGTAATGTTCCAGCACAAAGCATATGTTTTGGACCGAGAGTTGAAATTCTCGAATCATATTGATATTATGGTGCGAAAAGCGTTTTCTAGCCTCTTTTTCATTTTTAGGAATCTAAAATGTAACGACAGCTCAATTCTGATCACCTTATATAAGACATACGTCATTCCAATTTTGGAGTATTGCTCTCAAGTTTGGAGCCCCTGCTCAAAAAAGAGTCAGGAAAAAAAATGAAAAGGTTCAAAAGACATTCACAAAAATCTTGTTCTACAGGTGTTTCCCAAATACCACAAGTACTAGAATGATTCCCGGATATACGGAAAGGCTCAAAATATTTAACCTCAAAGTCTTCTTTATAGGCGTGTCTTCAACTATCTAATTTTCTGTTTCAAAATCCTCAAGGGTGAGTCAAGGCTGAAGGCTAGCAAGTACTGGGTTTTCGTGCCATCGCAAGGTCGTCATAATAGGTACTGCCTCCACTATCCCAAGATAAAGAAGAAAAATAAGGAGAAGGTTTTCCATTCACTTTTGTACCGTGGACCCCATTGGTTGCAAATGTTGCCTCCTACCATACTTGAGGCGCCCAATCACAAAGTTTTTCGAAGTAGACTAAAAAATTGACTTGCTTTCCACACTCCACATCTCTGACATTAGTTGATTGGGGTGCATTTTTTTCTCATTTTTTCATATTTTATTTTGGTTTTTTATTTTGATTTTATTTTTGATTTTCTGGTTTTTTGGTTTTCTAGAACTTTTTTTCGTATTTTCTCTTCATGTGTTCTTTTTCATCCTTTAGTATTAGTTCTTCATTATGCATATACATACCTCTACAAATATTCTTAGCTTCTTATTTTGCTCTCCTATCAGTTTTTCGGTTGTTTCCTAGTTTCTATTCTTCCTAGTTCACTTTTTCTGGTTAGTTTCCTAATTGCTCTTAATTCAATAGTTTACTGTTTGAGAGACCGGTCTTGTATGAGGTGTCAGACTGAGTGTGCATAAAACTCTTCTGTTGTTTCCCTAGCAGCCATAAGGTATGAGATTTGTTGGAGTTGACGGACCTACTAAGTTGGTATCCGGAGCCGATCCCACGACTTGCAGTGTTGGAGGTCCACTGCTCTTCTCCGTCAAATTCTCATCCTTCCTCGACCCCCTCCCCTGCCCTGTTCAATCCTATTCAATTTTACAGAAGACTTTGCACAGAATTTGCCGGATTTCTTTGTTATAATTTGCAGTTCCTTCCTACTTTGTAGAATTATAGTTTAGTCAGTTAACTAATTTAAATTTTTGTCGCAGATGGCTTTTAACTTCTTGTTTTTCACATTGTGTTTTCAGCGATTTACCGTGTCCATGTAGTTGTTTTTTTTGTGCGCACTATATTGCGCAAATAAATAAATAAATAAATAAATATGTTGATAGCCTGTAAAAACGGCCTAAAAGTGCTTCGAGAATTTTAGAATGAGTTAGTACAATTAAGTCATTTAAAAAATCAACGAGCCAAGGCCGAACATGGGAGGCATCTCAAAAGATCAATCTGTGTGGCTTTTATTGCTGCAATGCGGCGGTGCCTCTAGGTATCGCAACGAGGTACGAACCGAGCAGAGGTCGCCCGCGACTCGGAGGCCGAGCACAGCGCTTATGCCAAACCATATCCCGCTCTCAAAACTGACTCCTTGAGGAAAGGGTGGAATCACGACCATCTCCTATCTGAGCCATATTATACCGCCGAAAAGCTGTTGATGCGGCCAAAATGGCTAACTAAGCCGTTTTCTCATTCAAAAACAACACAAAAATTAATTTTTTAAAATTAATACATCCATAGGCATGTGCCAACAATGATCGAGAACAGGCCGCGAAAAAACTGCCCGGAAAGAATAAAAAAACTCAGAACTAAGAACAAATTGAAGAAAACAAAAGAAAATACCAAATTTGGACAGCAGTAAAGGCCACAAACTAATCGCTTCAGGTAGAGCCAGTCCTATCAACTGCTGGTTCTTGAATACTGACACTATTACCGGCCTGTAAAGAAAGTTGGAGCTTTTTCACTGCTTTATTATGCATCCTACAACGAATTTAATATGGGAAAATTCTTTGCAGCGATCGAAAAACTCGGTTTTTAGGAACATAATAAAGAGGCCGCTTTTTAGCTCTTGAAGCTATTTTATCAGATTTGTAAGAAGCCCCTCTCAGCTAACACAGAATGAACAAATGCTTGCAGGCGAGAAAGTGCTTAATGAGAAAGGACGTCCTGAAAGTGAACATTTAGCGCAAGTGGATTAAATGTGCGGTGAGATCAAAATCAACCAAATTAAGTAGTGTTTAGTGTTACTATGATAGTCGCACCAAGTTAAATTCAGATCTTTTGAGAGAAACAGAGAATTCGCAGAAATCGTCTGGTGGAGTGACCGAGCTAGGTGCCAATGGCAGTTTTGGAGAGGGCGTGAATCAATTAAGGACCACTCAGACGAAAATGCTCCATAACTACGTCACAGGTTGTCGAACTGAGCGCCGCTTGGGGGCACCGAATGCGCAGTGAAGAGAGGAATCGAATGGTGTTAGCTGGAATCCACAAGAGTAATTTTAAAGCACGTTTCGGCAAAGCGACGTTTTGTGGCTGATTAATCCGTCGCAAAGCGTCTTTCTTTCAAAGAATTTGAGAGGTTTAGTATTGTCCGCTGAAATTTGATTCTTCATTCCACTAATACTCATAGGTGGAATGCTAAATCAGCAGTATTCAACAGCCTGCCAAAGGATAACGACATATGTATTAGGAAGTTTCAATGAGATTGACTTCCATGCGAGCCCATTGCTGGAAACTGTTAGAGATTTAACCCTTTATGCGACGCATAGACAACACAGATTTCATTATGCGGACAGTCTTTTATATGCAAAGGCAAAACTTTCGGGAGATGTACTGCTAGATTTCTCTCTAAATGGGTAATTAGCTATCTTATCCGCGGAAAGCTAGGTAGGTTGGATGGAAAGTGCCGCCGTTTTGGTGCTAACAGTGTTTACGCCTTTTCTCAAACACCAGTCAATCCATCTGTCGTAGCCATTATAGTCATTATAGTCGCAATAACCGCTCAAAGTGCACATATAACAAAGCGTCATCAAAAAGTCGCGTCTGCAGTCCGGAGCTTAAAACGTCCAGCTAACAACGAAAGCATAATGAGCTTTCTGTAGGACGTCTCACATTCTAGTATCAATGTAGCTTCTAGGGCTGACCAAAGCTTCCTCTGTAGTGAATATCCGACTAGTGCAGCAGCGCGACATTTCAAGGATGCGGTTTGCTGTTTATTTGCGATTATACCCAATTCCCAAGCATGCTAGCATTAATTCGCTATTCGGCCGTGAGCGCAACCTACCATTACACAGTGTGTTATCCAAGAAACTACAAGGACAGCTGTCCAACACTGTAATAAAGGAAAGGACATGCAACGAGCTGTGAGCAGAAGAGGGTAGAAACGAATGGTTAACTAACGCTCCGGAGCACATCTCTCGAGTTGGGTATGCAAACATCGCTTTGTTTGATGGAAAATTTCGCATAGCTGAGTCTTTCTACATAGAAAGGTCATTGTAGCAAAGGTTTTGACGAAAAAGGTAATAACCTGTAAATGCGATCTTCACTATGATGCAACAAATAAGCACAATTTTTCGAATTTTTCCAATTTTTATTTTTTTTTCCTGTTCCGCGGCAAAATGCACACTACGGCGATCCGACAGCAAATACATATAAAACGAACGGCAGCGGTTTCCTGCCCATCTGCACAACAGCATCTGTAAAGGAGTAACCGTGAAATTCCATCATTTTGTGCTACTTGATTCCTTATTTAATTTCTTGTAGAAGAAAAGCTGCGTTATAAGCATAGAGAAGCGGATAGTTTGACCGTTTTGATACAAATTAGGAATGCAATACCGTAAGACGTGCTCTTATGCGGCCTCCTATGTTTCTAACACGATCTTAAGGTTCTCGTTAATCTATTGTAACCGTTATAAACAATACTGATCGTCTATCATAATCACAAATGCATGAGAAAACTGCATTTTTAATTGCATCAAATTTGGTAAATTCAACCGCTTTAATCCGACTAAATTTCCATTGTCATAACTATGAGCCAAGTGAACAGGATTTGAGCTACCTTAGAATAGATATCGCTGCAACTTGGTTGAGTACCTGATGATCTTCTAGCATTTCTAAGATCTTCAAGTTTGAGCCCTTGTGATAAACCGTCTCTGCCGCTAAAGAGTCAGGGATGTTAGGTTATCGCTGTCGACATTGTTTGGGCACTGCTGTAGGTGTTGATCGGCAATAGCCACCTAGAGCAGAAGTGAACGCGAGTGTCTCAAACTATTTCCTAGGTCATCGCAGTCTTCGAGCTTTAGCGGATCTCAGTCTTAGACGAAAACGATGTAGTAATGAATCGACATTTGAAAATGAGGTCAGCGGATGGCTGAATGCTATTGGAAGCTTTTCTAATTTAAAGCTACCTTCATTCCAACATTCAGGGAGATTTGTTTCGCAATTCTCTGCATACCTGCCTTCATAGCATTAAGCGACCGCATTTATTCGGTGAGTGACTTGCCTGGTTTACTTGAGGATGGAATAGGAAATGCTTTACTGACAACTATTCTCCAACACCGCTTGTTCCAGAACTGGGACGAGCTGCCCTATCGTCATTCTTCAGATCTCCGAAATGCTAACCTTCAGGTACCTCTTCTGATGAACCGCTGTCTCAGGGAGAAATTTCGTTAAAGTGATCTTTCAGCAAAGACTTTTTCCAACAAACATTTCGATGTGGTTCCTTTTGTCGCCCTCGGCAGAGGTAACAACAGTGTTATCTATTTTCTATAATATTGCTTGGAAATCTTTCTTCTAGAGTTCCATAAAAAATAAAAAACCTTGCGATTTGGATTTAGTCCACAGCATCCACACAACACCAAATATTCTTAGGTTGACAAGCAGACATCACTGGTATCATTAATTCTCCATACAACAAAAAAGTTTATACAGTTGCAATGAATAAGACCCTACAATTTTGCTCGGCGCTACTAGCAGAAGCAAAATTTGTGTCTAATCCCAGAAAAGAAAAGGAGAACAGGAAATTCTGACAGACATCAATTTCTTAACAAATAAAATGAAGAACATTCAGATTGCTACAGAAGACTACTGCAAATCTTCGATACTCTACGTAACAAAAACGGTATGATACATATTGTGTAATGTAAATAGAAAATGATATGTGATTTCATTTGTTCGCTTCAGGAACTCAGTTCCTCAGAACCTTGGCTGCCAAAATCCTTTGTCGCCGAGGTAGCTCAGTTCATCTTTGCACTAGCATAGACTTCTCTCGATAGTTTTCTGAAATGATTCGAATTCAGAACGTGACCAGTCCATGGGTTGTTGGAGTGAAGAGGACACAGGTACGTTACACTACTCGAATAGTGTTTTTGGTGCCGTGACGCTGAACACTGCTCATGTATTCAGATGCCTTGGCCCGCTCCTCAGAGAGCTGCTGATGTGCCAACTGTAAGAGTGTTTTCTCGTATGTTCTCCCCAGTGTTCTCGCTTCCGACATCGTGCTCGTTTCAGCCACCGACGATGAAAGACCTAGGCGAAAATCCATGGCTCGTGCTACCGAAGCAGGTAAGATCACCAACAACTGATCCTCCTGCACTATCCATGCTCTTAGCGAGCGCGCGGAGCTAAGTGTGTATACGCGTCGATTTCAGATGCCCTCTCACGCAGAACCTTGGCTGCCAAAATCCTTTGTCGCCGAGGTAGTTCAGTTCATCTTTGCACTAGCATAGACTTCTCTCGATAGTTTTCTGAAATGATTCGAATTCAGAACGTGAACAGTCCATGGGTTGTTGGAGTGAAGAGGACACAGGTACGTTACACTACTCGAATAGTGTTTTTGGTGCCGTGACGCTGAACACTGCTCATGTATTCAGATGCCTTGGCCCGCTCCTCAGAGAGCTGCTGATGTGCCAACTGTAAGAGTGTTTTCTCGTATGTTCTCCCCAGTGTTCTCGCTTCCGATATCGTGCTCGTTTCAGCCACCGACGATGGAAGACCTAGGCGAAAATCCATGGCTCGTGCTACCGAAGCAGGTAAGATCACCAACAACTGATCCTCCTGCACTATCCATGCTCTTAGCGAGCGCGCGGAGCTAAGTGTGTATACGCGTCGATTTCAGATGCCCTCTCACGCAGAACCTTGGCTGCCAAAATCCTTTGTCGCCGAGGTAGTTCAGTTCATCTTTGCACTAGCATAGACTTCTCTCGATAGTTTTCTGAAATGATTCGAATTCAGAACGTGACCAGTCCATGGGTTGTTGGAGTGAAGAGGACACAGGTACGTTACACTACTCGAATAGTGTTTTTGGTGCCGTGACGCTGAACACTGCTCATGTATTCAGATGCCTTGGCCCGCTCCTCAGAGAGCTGCTGATGTGCCAACTGTAAGAGTGTTTTCTCGTATGTTCTCCCCAGTGTTCTCGCTTCCGACATCGTGCTCGTTTCAGCCACCGACGATGAAAGACCTAGGCGAAAATCCATGGCTCGTGCTACCGAAGCAGGTAAGATCACCAACAACTGATCCTCCTGCACTATCCATGCTCTTAGCGAGCGCGCGGAGCTAAGTGTGTATACGCGTCGATTTCAGATGCCCTCTCACGCAGAACCTTGGCTGCCAAAATCCTTTGTCGCCGAGGTAGTTCAGTTCATCTTTGCACTAGCATAGACTTCTCTCGATAGTTTTCTGAAATGATTCGAATTCAGAACGTGACCAGTCCATGGGTTGTTGGAGTGAAGAGGACACAGGTACGTTACACTACTCGAATAGTGTTTTTGGTGCCGTGACGCTGAACACTGCTCATGTATTCAGATGCCTTGGCCCGCTCCTCAGAGAGCTGCTGATGTGCCAACTGTAAGAGTGTTTTCTCGTATGTTCTCCCCAGTGTTCTCGCTTCCGACATCGTGCTCGTTTCAGCCACCGACGATGAAAGACCTAGGCGAAAATCCATGGCTCGTGCTACCGAAGCAGGTAAGATCACCAACAACTGATCCTCCTGCACTATCCATGCTCTTAGCGAGCGCGCGGAGCTAAGTGTGTATACGCGTCGATTTCAGATGCCCTCTCACGCAGAACCTTGGCTGCCAAAATCCTTTGTCGCCGAGGTAGTTCAGTTCATCTTTGCACTAGCATAGACTTCTCTCGATAGTTTTCTGAAATGATTCGAATTCAGAACGTGACCAGTCCATGGGTTGTTGGAGTGAAGAGGACACAGGTACGTTACACTACTCGAATAGTGTTTTTGGTGCCGTGACGCTGAACACTGCTCATGTATTCAGATGCCTTGGCCCGCTCCTCAGAGAGCTGCTGATGTGCCAACTGTAAGAGTGTTTTCTCGTATGTTCTCCCCAGTGTTCTCGCTTCCGACATCGTGCTCGTTTCAGCCACCGACGATGAAAGACCTAGGCGAAAATCCATGGCTCGTGCTACCGAAGCAGGTAAGATCACCAACAACTGATTCTCCTGCACTATCCATGCTCTTAGCGAGCGCGCGGAGCTAAGTGTGTATACGCGTCGATTTCAGATGCCCTCTCACGCAGAACCTTGGCTGCCAAAATCCTTTGTCGCCGAGGTAGTTCAGTTCATCTTTGCACTAGCATAGACTTCTCTCGATAGTTTTCTGAAATGATTCGAATTCAGAACGTGACCAGTCCATGGGTTGTTGGAGTGAAGAGGACACAGGTACGTTACACTACTCGAATAGTGTTTTTGGTGCCGTGACGCTGAACACTGCTCATGTATTCAGATGCCTTGGCCCGCTCCTCAGAGAGCTGCTGATGTGCCAACTGTAAGAGTGTTTTCTCGTATGTTCTCCCCAGTGTTCTCGCTTCCGACATCGTGCTCGTTTCAGCCACCGACGATGAAAGACCTAGGCGAAAATCCATGGCTCGTGCTACCGAAGCAGGTAAGATCACCAACAACTGATCCTCCTGCACTATCCATGCTCTTAGCGAGCGCGCGGAGCTAAGTGTGTATACGCGTCGATTTCAGATGCCCTCTCACGCAGAACCTTGGCTGCCAAAATCCTTTGTCGCCGAGGTAGTTCAGTTCATCTTTGCACTAGCATAGACTTCTCTCGATAGTTTTCTGAAATGATTCGAATTCAGAACGTGACCAGTCCATGGGTTGTTGGAGTGAAGAGGACACAGGTACGTTACACTACTCGAATAGTGTTTTTGGTGCCGTGACGCTGAACACTGCTCATGTATTCAGATGCCTTGGCCCGCTCCTCAGAGAGCTGCTGATGTGCCAACTGTAAGAGTGTTTTCTCGTATGTTCTCCCCAGTGTTCTCGCTTCCGACATCGTGCTCGTTTCAGCCACCGACGATGAAAGACCTAGGCGAAAATCCATGGCTCGTGCTACCGAAGCAGGTAAGATCACCAACAACTGATTCTCCTGCACTATCCATGCTCTTAGCGAGCGCGCGGAGCTAAGTGTGTATACGCGTCGATTTCAGATGCCCTCTCACGCAGAACCTTGGCTGCCAAAATCCTTTGTCGCCGAGGTAGTTCAGTTCATCTTTGCACTAGCATAGACTTCTCTCGATAGTTTTCTGAAATGATTCGAATTCAGAACGTGACCAGTCCATGGGTTGTTGGAGTGAAGAGGACACAGGTACGTTACACTACTCGAATAGTGTTTTTGGTGCCGTGACGCTGAACACTGCTCATGTATTCAGATGCCTTGGCCCGCTCCTCAGAGAGCTGCTGATGTGCCAACTGTAAGAGTGTTTTCTCGTATGTTCTCCCCAGTGTTCTCGCTTCCGACATCGTGCTCGTTTCAGCCACCGACGATGAAAGACCTAGGCGAAAATCCATGGCTCGTGCTACCGAAGCAGGTAAGATCACCAACAACTGATTCTCCTGCACTATCCATGCTCTTAGCGAGCGCGCGGAGCTAAGTGTGTATACGCGTCGATTTCAGATGCCCTCTCACGCAGAACCTTGGCTGCCAAAATCCTTTGTCGCCGAGGTAGTTCAGTTCATCTTTGCACTAGCATAGACTTCTCTCGATAGTTTTCTGAAATGATTCGAATTCAGAACGTGACCAGTCCATGGGTTGTTGGAGTGAAGAGGACACAGGTACGTTACACTACTCGAATAGTGTTTTTGGTGCCGTGACGCTGAACACTGCTCATGTATTCAGATGCCTTGGCCCGCTCCTCAGAGAGCTGCTGATGTGCCAACTGTAAGAGTGTTTTCTCGTATGTTCTCCCCAGTGTTCTCGCTTCCGACATCGTGCTCGTTTCAGCCACCGACGATGAAAGACCTAGGCGAAAATCCATGGCTCGTGCTACCGAAGCAGGTAAGATCACCAACAACTGATCCTCCTGCACTATCCATGCTCTTAGCGAGCGCGCGGAGCTAAGTGTGTATACGCGTCGATTTCAGATGCCCTCTCACGCAGAACCTTGGCTGCCAAAATCCTTTGTCGCCGAGGTAGTTCAGTTCATCTTTGCACTAGCATAGACTTCTCTCGATAGTTTTCTGAAATGATTCGAATTCAGAACGTGACCAGTCCATGGGTTGTTGGAGTGAAGAGGACACAGGTACGTTACACTACTCGAATAGTGTTTTTGGTGCCGTGACGCTGAACACTGCTCATGAATTCAGATGCCTTGGCCCGCTCCTCAGAGAGCTGCTGATGTGCCAACTGTAAGAGTGTTTTCTCGTATGTTCTCCCCAGTGTTCTCGCTTCCGACATCGTGCTCGTTTCAGCCACCGACGATGAAAGACCTAGGCGAAAATCCATGGCTCGTGCTACCGAAGCAGGTAAGATCACCAACAACTGATCCTCCTGCACTATCCATGCTCTTAGCGAGCGCGCGGAGCTAAGTGTGTATACGCGTCGATTTCAGATGCCCTCTCACGCAGAACCTTGGCTGCCAAAATCCTTTGTCGCCGAGGTAGTTCAGTTCATCTTTGCACTAGCATAGACTTCTCTCGATAGTTTTCTGAAATGATTCGAATTCAGAACGTGACCAGTCCATGGGTTGTTGGAGTGAAGAGGACACAGGTACGTTACACTACTCGAATAGTGTTTTTGGTGCCGTGACGCTGAACACTGCTCATGTATTCAGATGCCTTGGCCCGCTCCTCAGAGAGCTGCTGATGTGCCAACTGTAAGAGTGTTTTCTCGTATGTTCTCCCCAGTGTTCTCGCTTCCGACATCGTGCTCGTTTCAGCCACCGACGATGAAAGACCTAGGCGAAAATCCATGGCTCGTGCTACCGAAGCAGGTAAGATCACCAACAACTGATTCTCCTGCACTATCCATGCTCTTAGCGAGCGCGCGGAGCTAAGTGTGTATACGCGTCGATTTCAGATGCCCTCTCACGCAGAACCTTGGCTGCCAAAATCCTTTGTCGCCGAGGTAGTTCAGTTCATCTTTGCACTAGCATAGACTTCTCTCGATAGTTTTCTGAAATGATTCGAATTCAGAACGTGACCAGTCCATGGGTTGTTGGAGTGAAGAGGACACAGGTACGTTACACTACTCGAATAGTGTTTTTGGTGCCGTGACGCTGAACACTGCTCATGTATTCAGATGCCTTGGCCCGCTCCTCAGAGAGCTGCTGATGTGCCAACTGTAAGAGTGTTTTCTCGTATGTTCTCCCCAGTGTTCTCGCTTCCGACATCGTGCTCGTTTCAGCCACCGACGATGAAAGACCTAGGCGAAAATCCATGGCTCGTGCTACCGAAGCAGGTAAGATCACCAACAACTGATCCTCCTGCACTATCCATGCTCTTAGCGAGCGACCGGAGCTAAGTGTGTATACGCGTCGATTTCAGATGCCCTCTCACGCAGAACCTTGGCTGCCAAAATCCTTTGTCGCCGAGGTAGTTCAGTTCATCTTTGCACTAGCATAGACTTCTCTCGATAGTTTTCTGAAATGATTCGAATTCAGAACGTGACCAGTCCATGGGTTGTTGGAGTGAAGAGGACACAGGTACGTTACACTACTCGAATAGTGTTTTTGGTGCCGTGACGCTGAACACTGCTCATGTATTCAGATGCCTTGGCCCGCTCCTCAGAGAGCTGCTGATGTGCCAACTGTAAGAGTGTTTTCTCGTATGTTCTCCCCAGTGTTCTCGCTTCCGACATCGTGCTCGTTTCAGCCACCGACGATGAAAGACCTAGGCGAAAATCCATGGCTCGTGCTACCGAAGCAGGTAAGATCACCAACAACTGATCCTCCTGCACTATCCATGCTCTTAGCGAGCGCGCGGAGCTAAGTGTGTATACGCGTCGATTTCAGATGCCCTCTCACGCAGAACCTTGGCTGCCAAAATCCTTTGTCGCCGAGGTAGTTCAGTTCATCTTTGCACTAGCATAGACTTCTCTCGATAGTTTTCTGAAATGATTCGAATTCAGAACGTGACCAGTCCATGGGTTGTTGGAGTGAAGAGGACACAGGTACGTTACACTACTCGAATAGTGTTTTTGGTGCCGTGACGCTGAACACTGCTCATGAATTCAGATGCCTTGGCCCGCTCCTCAGAGAGCTGCTGATGTGCCAACTGTAAGAGTGTTTTCTCGTATGTTCTCCCCAGTGTTCTCGCTTCCGACATCGTGCTCGTTTCAGCCACCGACGATGAAAGACCTAGGCGAAAATCCATGGCTCGTGCTACCGAAGCAGGTAAGATCACCAACAACTGATCCTCCTGCACTATCCATGCTCTTAGCGAGCGCGCGGAGCTAAGTGTGTATACGCGTCGATTTCAGATGCCCTCTCACGCAGAACCTTGGCTGCCAAAATCCTTTGTCGCCGAGGTAGTTCAGTTCATCTTTGCACTAGCATAGACTTCTCTCGATAGTTTTCTGAAATGATTCGAATTCAGAACGTGACCAGTCCATGGGTTGTTGGAGTGAAGAGGACACAGGTACGCTACACTACTCGAATAGTGTTTTTGGTGCCGTGACGCTGAACACTGCTCATGTATTCAGATGCCTTGGCCCGCTCCTCAGAGAGCTGCTGATGTGCCAACTGTAAGAGTGTTTTCTCGTATGTTCTCCCCAGTGTTCTCGCTTCCGACATCGTGCTCGTTTCAGCCACCGACGATGAAAGACCTAGGCGAAAATCCATGGCTCGTGCTACCGAAGCAGGTAAGATCACCAACAACTGATCCTCCTGCACTATCCATGCTCTTAGCGAGCGACCGGAGCTAAGTGTGTATGCGCGTCGATTTCAGATGCCCTCTCACGCAGAACCTTGGCTGCCAAAATCCTTTGTCGCCGAGGTAGTTCAGTTCATCTTTGCACTAGCATAGACTTCTCTCGATAGTTTTCTGAAATGATTCGAATTCAGAACGTGACCAGTCCATGGGTTGTTGGAGTGAAGAGGACACAGGTACGTTACACTACTCGAATAGTGTTTTTGGTGCCGTGACGCTGAACACTGCTCATGTATTCAGATGCCTTGGCCCGCTCCTCAGAGAGCTGCTGATGTGCCAACTGTAAGAGTGTTTTCTCGTATGTTCTCCCCAGTGTTCTCGCTTCCGACATCGTGCTCGTTTCAGCCACCGACGATGAAAGACCTAGGCGAAAATCCATGGCTCGTGCTACCGAAGCAGGTAAGATCACCAACAACTGATCCTCCTGCACTATCCATGCTCTTAGCGAGCGCGCGGAGCTAAGTGTGTATACGCGTCGATTTCAGATGCCCTCTCACGCAGAACCTTGGCTGCCAAAATCCTTTGTCGCCGAGGTAGTTCAGTTCATCTTTGCACTAGCATAGACTTCTCTCGATAGTTTTCTGAAATGATTCGAATTCAGAACGTGACCAGTCCATGGGTTGTTGGAGTGAAGAGGACACAGGTACGTTACACTACTCGAATAGTGTTTTTGGTGCCGTGACGCTGAACACTGCTCATGTATTCAGATGCCTTGGCCCGCTCCTCAGAGAGCTGCTGATGTGCCAACTGTAAGAGTGTTTTCTCGTATGTTCTCCCCAGTGTTCTCGCTTCCGACATCGTGCTCGTTTCAGCCACCGACGATGAAAGACCTAGGCGAAAATCCATGGCTCGTGCTACCGAAGCAGGTAAGATCACCAACAACTGATCCTCCTGCACTATCCATGCTCTTAGCGAGCGCGCGGAGCTAAGTGTGTATACGCGTCGATTTCAGATGCCCTCTCACGCAGAACCTTGGCTGCCAAAATCCTTTGTCGCCGAGGTAGTTCAGTTCATCTTTGCACTAGCATAGACTTCTCTCGATAGTTTTCTGAAATGATTCGAATTCAGAACGTGACCAGTCCATGGGTTGTTGGAGTGAAGAGGACACAGGTACGTTACACTACTCGAATAGTGTTTTTGGTGCCGTGACGCTGAACACTGCTCATGTATTCAGATGCCTTGGCCCGCTCCTCAGAGAGCTGCTGATGTGCCAACTGTAAGAGTGTTTTCTCGTATGTTCTCCCCAGTGTTCTCGCTTCCGATATCGTGCTCGTTTCAGCCACCGACGATGGAAGACCTAGGCGAAAATCCATGGCTCGTGCTACCGAAGCAGGTAAGATCACCAACAACTGATCCTCCTGCACTATCCATGCTCTTAGCGAGCGCGCGGAGCTAAGTGTGTATACGCGTCGATTTCAGATGCCCTCTCACGCAGAACCTTGGCTGCCAAAATCCTTTGTCGCCGAGGTAGTTCAGTTCATCTTTGCACTAGCATAGACTTCTCTCGATAGTTTTCTGAAATGATTCGAATTCAGAACGTGACCAGTCCATGGGTTGTTGGAGTGAAGAGGACACAGGTACGTTACACTACTCGAATAGTGTTTTTGGTGCCGTGACGCTGAACACTGCTCATGTATTCAGATGCCTTGGCCCGCTCCTCAGAGAGCTGCTGATGTGCCAACTGTAAGAGTGTTTTCTCGTATGTTCTCCCCAGTGTTCTCGCTTCCGACATCGTGCTCGTTTCAGCCACCGACGATGAAAGACCTAGGCGAAAATCCATGGCTCGTGCTACCGAAGCAGGTAAGATCACCAACAACTGATCCTCCTGCACTATCCATGCTCTTAGCGAGCGCGCGGAGCTAAGTGTGTATACGCGTCGATTTCAGATGCCCTCTCACGCAGAACCTTGGCTGCCAAAATCCTTTGTCGCCGAGGTAGTTCAGTTCATCTTTGCACTAGCATAGACTTCTCTCGATAGTTTTCTGAAATGATTCGAATTCAGAACGTGACCAGTCCATGGGTTGTTGGAGTGAAGAGGACACAGGTACGTTACACTACTCGAATAGTGTTTTTGGTGCCGTGACGCTGAACACTGCTCATGTATTCAGATGCCTTGGCCCGCTCCTCAGAGAGCTGCTGATGTGCCAACTGTAAGAGTGTTTTCTCGTATGTTCTCCCCAGTGTTCTCGCTTCCGACATCGTGCTCGTTTCAGCCACCGACGATGAAAGACCTAGGCGAAAATCCATGGCTCGTGCTACCGAAGCAGGTAAGATCACCAACAACTGATCCTCCTGCACTATCCATGCTCTTAGCGAGCGCGCGGAGCTAAGTGTGTATACGCGTCGATTTCAGATGCCCTCTCACGCAGAACATTGGCTGCCAAAATCCTTTGTCGCCGAGGTAGTTCAGTTCATCTTTGCACTAGCATAGACTTCTCTCGATAGTTTTCTGAAATGATTCGAATTCAGAACGTGACCAGTCCATGGGTTGTTGGAGTGAAGAGGACACAGGTACGTTACACTACTCGAATAGTGTTTTTGGTGCCGTGACGCTGAACACTGCTCATGTATTCAGATGCCTTGGCCCGCTCCTCAGAGAGCTGCTGATGTGCCAACTGTAAGAGTGTTTTCTCGTATGTTCTCCCCAGTGTTCTCGCTTCCGATATCGTGCTCGTTTCAGCCACCGACGATGGAAGACCTAGGCGAAAATCCATGGCTCGTGCTACCGAAGCAGGTAAGATCACCAACAACTGATCCTCCTGCACTATCCATGCTCTTAGCGAGCGCGCGGAGCTAAGTGTGTATACGCGTCGATTTCAGATGCCCTCTCACGCAGAACCTTGGCTGCCAAAATCCTTTGTCGCCGAGGTAGTTCAGTTCATCTTTGCACTAGCATAGACTTCTCTCGATAGTTTTCTGAAATGATTCGAATTCAGAACGTGACCAGTCCATGGGTTGTTGGAGTGAAGAGGACACAGGTACGTTACACTACTCGAATAGTGTTTTTGGTGCCGTGACGCTGAACACTGCTCATGTATTCGATGCCTTGGCCCGCTCCTCAGAGAGCTGCTGATGTGCCAACTGTAAGAGTGTTTTCTCGTATGTTCTCCCCAGTGTTCTCGCTTCCGACATCGTGCTCGTTTCAGCCACCGACGATGAAAGACCTAGGCGAAAATCCATGGCTCGTGCTACCGAAGCAGGTAAGATCACCAACAACTGATCCTCCTGCACTATCCATGCTCTTAGCGAGCGCGCGGAGCTAAGTGTGTATACGCGTCGATTTCAGATGCCCTCTCACGCAGAACCTTGGCTGCCAAAATCCTTTGTCGCCGAGGTAGTTCAGTTCATCTTTGCACTAGCATAGACTTCTCTCGATAGTTTTCTGAAATGATTCGAATTCAGAACGTGACCAGTCCATGGGTTGTTGGAGTGAAGAGGACACAGGTACGTTACACTACTCGAATAGTGTTTTTGGTGCCGTGACGCTGAACACTGCTCATGTATTCAGATGCCTTGGCCCGCTCCTCAGAGAGCTGCTGATGTGCCAACTGTAAGAGTGTTTTCTCGTATGTTCTCCCCAGTGTTCTCGCTTCCGACATCGTGCTCGTTTCAGCCACCGACGATGAAAGACCTAGGCGAAAATCCATGGCTCGTGCTACCGAAGCAGGTAAGATCACCAACAACTGATCCTCCTGCACTATCCATGCTCTTAGCGAGCGCGCGGAGCTAAGTGTGTATACGCGTCGATTTCAGATGCCCTCTCACGCAGAACCTTGGCTGCCAAAATCCTTTGTCGCCGAGGTAGTTCAGTTCATCTTTGCACTAGCATAGACTTCTCTCGATAGTTTTCTGAAATGATTCGAATTCAGAAAGTGACCAGTCCATGGGTTGTTGGAGTGAAGAGGACACAGGTACGTTACACTACTCGAATAGTGTTTTTGGTGCCGTGACGCTGAACACTGCTCATGTATTCAGATGCCTTGGCCCGCTCCTCAGAGAGCTGCTGATGTGCCAACTGTAAGAGTGTTTTCTCGTATGTTCTCCCCAGTGTTCTCGCTTCCGACATCGTGCTCGTTTCAGCCACCGACGATGAAAGACCTAGGCGAAAATCCATGGCTCGTGCTACCGAAGCAGGTAAGATCACCAACAACTGATCCTCCTGCACTATCCATGCTCTTAGCGAGCGCGCGGAGCTAAGTGTGTATACGCGTCGATTTCAGATGCCCTCTCACGCAGAACCTTGGCTGCCAAAATCCTTTGTCGCCGAGGTAGTTCAGTTCATCTTTGCACTAGCATAGACTTCTCTCGATAGTTTTCTGAAATGATTCGAATTCAGAACGTGACCAGTCCATGGGTTGTTGGAGTGAAGAGGACACAGGTACGTTACACTACTCGAATAGTGTTTTTGGTGCCGTGACGCTGAACACTGCTCATGTATTCAGATGCCTTGGCCCGCTCCTCAGAGAGCTGCTGATGTGCCAACTGTAAGAGTGTTTTCTCGTATGTTCTCCCCAGTGTTCTCGCTTCCGACATCGTGCTCGTTTCAGCCACCGACGATGAAAGACCTAGGCGAAAATCCATGGCTCGTGCTACCGAAGCAGGTAAGATCACCAACAACTGATTCTCCTGCACTATCCATGCTCTTAGCGAGCGCGCGGAGCTAAGTGTGTATACGCGTCGATTTCAGATGCCCTCTCACGCAGAACCTTGGCTGCCAAAATCCTTTGTCGCCGAGGTAGTTCAGTTCATCTTTGCACTAGCATAGACTTCTCTCGATAGTTTTCTGAAATGATTCGAATTCAGAACGTGACCAGTCCATGGGTTGTTGGAGTGAAGAGGACACAGGTACGTTACACTACTCGAATAGTGTTTTTGGTGCCGTGACGCTGAACACTGCTCATGTATTCAGATGCCTTGGCCCGCTCCTCAGAGAGCTGCTGATGTGCCAACTGTAAGAGTGTTTTCTCGTATGTTCTCCCCAGTGTTCTCGCTTCCGACATCGTGCTCGTTTCAGCCACCGACGATGAAAGACCTAGGCGAAAATCCATGGCTCGTGCTACCGAAGCAGGTAAGATCACCAACAACTGATTCTCCTGCACTATCCATGCTCTTAGCGAGCGCGCGGAGCTAAGTGTGTATACGCGTCGATTTCAGATGCCCTCTCACGCAGAACCTTGGCTGCCAAAATCCTTTGTCGCCGAGGTAGTTCAGTTCATCTTTGCACTAGCATAGACTTCTCTCGATAGTTTTCTGAAATGATTCGAATTCAGAACGTGACCAGTCCATGGGTTGTTGGAGTGAAGAGGACACAGGTACGTTACACTACTCGAATAGTGTTTTTGGTGCCGTGACGCTGAACACTGCTCATGTATTCAGATGCCTTGGCCCGCTCCTCAGAGAGCTGCTGATGTGCCAACTGTAAGAGTGTTTTCTCGTATGTTCTCCCCAGTGTTCTCGCTTCCGACATCGTGCTCGTTTCAGCCACCGACGATGAAAGACCTAGGCGAAAATCCATGGCTCGTGCTACCGAAGCAGGTAAGATCACCAACAACTGATTCTCCTGCACTATCCATGCTCTTAGCGAGCGCGCGGAGCTAAGTGTGTATACGCGTCGATTTCAGATGCCCTCTCACGCAGAACCTTGGCTGCCAAAATCCTTTGTCGCCGAGGTAGTTCAGTTCATCTTTGCACTAGCATAGACTTCTCTCGATAGTTTTCTGAAATGATTCGAATTCAGAACGTGACCAGTCCATGGGTTGTTGGAGTGAAGAGGACACAGGTACGTTACACTACTCGAATAGTGTTTTTGGTGCCGTGACGCTGAACACTGCTCATGTATTCAGATGCCTTGGCCCGCTCCTCAGAGAGCTGCTGATGTGCCAACTGTAAGAGTGTTTTCTCGTATGTTCTCCCCAGTGTTCTCGCTTCCGACATCGTGCTCGTTTCAGCCACCGACGATGAAAGACCTAGGCGAAAATCCATGGCTCGTGCTACCGAAGCAGGTAAGATCACCAACAACTGATTCTCCTGCACTATCCATGCTCTTAGCGAGCGCGCGGAGCTAAGTGTGTATACGCGTCGATTTCAGATGCCCTCTCACGCAGAACCTTGGCTGCCAAAATCCTTTGTCGCCGAGGTAGTTCAGTTCATCTTTGCACTAGCATAGACTTCTCTCGATAGTTTTCTGAAATGATTCGAATTCAGAAAGTGACCAGTCCATGGGTTGTTGGAGTGAAGAGGACACAGGTACGTTACACTACTCGAATAGTGTTTTTGGTGCCGTGAGGCTGAACACTGCTCATGTATTCAGATGCCTTGGCCCGCTCCTCAGAGAGCTGCTGATGTGCCAACTGTAAGAGTGTTTTCTCGTATGTTCTCCCCAGTGTTCTCGCTTCCGACATCGTGCTCGTTTCAGCCACCGACGATGAAAGACCTAGGCGAAAATCCATGGCTCGTGCTACCGAAGCAGGTAAGATCACCAACAACTGATCCTCCTGCACTATCCATGCTCTTAGCGAGCGCGCGGAGCTAAGTGTGTATACGCGTCGATTTCAGATGCCCTCTCACGCAGAACCTTGGCTGCCAAAATCCTTTGTCGCCGAGGTAGTTCAGTTCATCTTTGCACTAGCATAGACTTCTCTCGATAGTTTTCTGAAATGATTCGAATTCAGAACCTGACCAGTCCATGGGTTGTTGGAGTGAAGAGGACACAGGTACGTTACACTACTCGAATAGTGTTTTTGGTGCCGTGACGCTGAACACTGCTCATGTATTCAGATGCCTTGGCCCGCTCCTCAGAGAGCTGCTGATGTGCCAACTGTAAGAGTGTTTTCTCGTATGTTCTCCCCAGTGTTCTCGCTTCCGACATCGTGCTCGTTTCAGCCACCGACGATGAAAGACCTAGGCGAAAATCCATGGCTCGTGCTACCGAAGCAGGTAAGATCACCAACAACTGATTCTCCTGCACTATCCATGCTCTTAGCGAGCGCGCGGAGCTAAGTGTGTATACGCGTCGATTTCAGATGCCCTCTCACGCAGAACCTTGGCTGCCAAAATCCTTTGTCGCCGAGGTAGTTCAGTTCATCTTTGCACTAGCATAGACTTCTCTCGATAGTTTTCTGAAATGATTCGAATTCAGAACGTGACCAGTCCATGGGTTGTTGGAGTGAAGAGGACACAGGTACGTTACACTACTCGAATAGTGTTTTTGGTGCCGTGACGCTGAACACTGCTCATGTATTCAGATGCCTTGGCCCGCTCCTCAGAGAGCTGCTGATGTGCCAACTGTAAGAGTGTTTTCTCGTATGTTCTCCCCAGTGTTCTCGCTTCCGACATCGTGCTCGTTTCAGCCACCGACGATGAAAGACCTAGGCGAAAATCCATGGCTCGTGCTACCGAAGCAGGTAAGATCACCAACAACTGATTCTCCTGCACTATCCATGCTCTTAGCGAGCGCGCGGAGCTAAGTGTGTATACGCGTCGATTTCAGATGCCCTCTCACGCAGAACCTTGGCTGCCAAAATCCTTTGTCGCCGAGGTAGTTCAGTTCATCTTTGCACTAGCATAGACTTCTCTCGATAGTTTTCTGAAATGATTCGAATTCAGAACGTGACCAGTCCATGGGTTGTTGGAGTGAAGAGGACACAGGTACGTTACACTACTCGAATAGTGTTTTTGGTGCCGTGACGCTGAACACTGCTCATGTATTCAGATGCCTTGGCCCGCTCCTCAGAGAGCTGCTGATGTGCCAACTGTAAGAGTGTTTTCTCGTATGTTCTCCCCAGTGTTCTCGCTTCCGACATCGTGCTCGTTTCAGCCACCGACGATGAAAGACCTAGGCGAAAATCCATGGCTCGTGCTACCGAAGCAGGTAAGATCACCAACAACTGATTCTCCTGCACTATCCATGCTCTTAGCGAGCGCGCGGAGCTAAGTGTGTATACGCGTCGATTTCAGATGCCCTCTCACGCAGAACCTTGGCTGCCAAAATCCTTTGTCGCCGAGGTAGTTCAGTTCATCTTTGCACTAGCATAGACTTCTCTCGATAGTTTTCTGAAATGATTCGAATTCAGAAAGTGACCAGTCCATGGGTTGTTGGAGTGAAGAGGACACAGGTACGTTACACTACTCGAATAGTGTTTTTGGTGCCGTGAGGCTGAACACTGCTCATGTATTCAGATGCCTTGGCCCGCTCCTCAGAGAGCTGCTGATGTGCCAACTGTAAGAGTGTTTTCTCGTATGTTCTCCCCAGTGTTCTCGCTTCCGACATCGTGCTCGTTTCAGCCACCGACGATGAAAGACCTAGGCGAAAATCCATGGCTCGTGCTACCGAAGCAGGTAAGATCACCAACAACTGATCCTCCTGCACTATCCATGCTCTTAGCGAGCGCGCGGAGCTAAGTGTGTATACGCGTCGATTTCAGATGCCCTCTCACGCAGAACCTTGGCTGCCAAAATCCTTTGTCGCCGAGGTAGTTCAGTTCATCTTTGCACTAGCATAGACTTCTCTCGATAGTTTTCTGAAATGATTCGAATTCAGAACCTGACCAGTCCATGGGTTGTTGGAGTGAAGAGGACACAGGTACGTTACACTACTCGAATAGTGTTTTTGGTGCCGTGACGCTGAACACTGCTCATGTATTCAGATGCCTTGGCCCGCTCCTCAGAGAGCTGCTGATGTGCCAACTGTAAGAGTGTTTTCTCGTATGTTCTCCCCAGTGTTCTCGCTTCCGACATCGTGCTCGTTTCAGCCACCGACGATGAAAGACCTAGGCGAAAATCCATGGCTCGGGCTACCGAAGCAGGTAAGATCACCAACAACTGATCCTCCTGCACTATCCATACTCTTAGCGAGCGCGCGGAGCTAAGTGTGTATACGCGTCGATTTCAGATGCCCTCTCACGCAGAACCTTGGCTGCCAAAATCCTTTGTCGCCGAGGTAGTTCAGTTCATCTTTGCACTAGCATAGACTTCTCTCGATAGTTTTCTGAAATGATTCGAATTCAGAACGTGACCAGTCCATGGGTTGTTGGAGTGAAGAGGACACAGGTACGTTACACTACTCGAATAGTGTTTTTGGTGCCGTGACGCTGAACACTGCTCATGTATTCAGATGCCTTGGCCCGCTCCTCAGAGAGCTGCTGATGTGCCAACTGTAAGAGTGTTTTCTCGTATGTTCTCCCCAGTGTTCTCGCTTCCGACATCGTGCTCGTTTCAGCCACCGACGATGAAAGACCTAGGCGAAAATCCATGGCTCGTGCTACCGAAGCAGGTAAGATCACCAACAACTGATTCTCCTGCACTATCCATGCTCTTAGCGAGCGCGCGGAGCTAAGTGTGTATACGCGTCGATTTCAGATGCCCTCTCACGCAGAACCTTGGCTGCCAAAATCCTTTGTCGCCGAGGTAGTTCAGTTCATCTTTGCACTAGCATAGACTTCTCTCGATAGTTTTCTGAAATGATTCGAATTCAGAACGTGACCAGTCCATGGGTTGTTGGAGTGAAGAGGACACAGGTACGTTACACTACTCGAATAGTGTTTTTGGTGCCGTGACGCTGAACACTGCTCATGTATTCAGATGCCTTGGCCCGCTCCTCAGAGAGCTGCTGATGTGCCAACTGTAAGAGTGTTTTCTCGTATGTTCTCCCCAGTGTTCTCGCTTCCGACATCGTGCTCGTTTCAGCCACCGACGATGAAAGACCTAGGCGAAAATCCATGGCTCGTGCTACCGAAGCAGGTAAGATCACCAACAACTGATTCTCCTGCACTATCCATGCTCTTAGCGAGCGCGCGGAGCTAAGTGTGTATACGCGTCGATTTCAGATGCCCTCTCACGCAGAACCTTGGCTGCCAAAATCCTTTGTCGCCGAGGTAGTTCAGTTCATCTTTGCACTAGCATAGACTTCTCTCGATAGTTTTCTGAAATGATTCGAATTCAGAACGTGACCAGTCCATGGGTTGTTGGAGTGAAGAGGACACAGGTACGTTACACTACTCGAATAGTGTTTTTGGTGCCGTGACGCTGAACACTGCTCATGTATTCAGATGCCTTGGCCCGCTCCTCAGAGAGCTGCTGATGTGCCAACTGTAAGAGTGTTTTCTCGTATGTTCTCCCCAGTGTTCTCGCTTCCGACATCGTGCTCGTTTCAGCCACCGACGATGAAAGACCTAGGCGAAAATCCATGGCTCGTGCTACCGAAGCAGGTAAGATCACCAACAACTGATTCTCCTGCACTATCCATGCTCTTAGCGAGCGCGCGGAGCTAAGTGTGTATACGCGTCGATTTCAGATGCCCTCTCACGCAGAACCTTGGCTGCCAAAATCCTTTGTCGCCGAGGTAGTTCAGTTCATCTTTGCACTAGCATAGACTTCTCTCGATAGTTTTCTGAAATGATTCGAATTCAGAAAGTGACCAGTCCATGGGTTGTTGGAGTGAAGAGGACACAGGTACGTTACACTACTCGAATAGTGTTTTTGGTGCCGTGACGCTGAAGACTGCTCATGTATTCAGATGCCTTGGCCCGCTCCTCAGAGAGCTGCTGATGTGCCAACTGTAAGAGTGTTTTCTCGTATGTTCTCCCCAGTGTTCTCGCTTCCGACATCGTGCTCGTTTCAGCCACCGACGATGAAAGACCTAGGCGAAAATCCATGGCTCGTGCTACCGAAGCAGGTAAGATCACCAACAACTGATTCTCCTGCACTATCCATGCTCTTAGCGAGCGCGCGGAGCTAAGTGTGTATACGCGTCGATTTCAGATGCCCTCTCACGCAGAACCTTGGCTGCCAAAATCCTTTGTCGCCGAGGTAGTTCAGTTCATCTTTGCACTAGCATAGACTTCTCTCGATAGTTTTCTGAAATGATTCGAATTCAGAACGTGACCAGTCCATGGGTTGTTGGAGTGAAGAGGACACAGGTACGTTACACTACTCGAATAGTGTTTTTGGTGCCGTGACGCTGAACACTGCTCATGTATTCAGATGCCTTGGCCCGCTCCTCAGAGAGCTGCTGATGTGCCAACTGTAAGAGTGTTTTCTCGTATGTTCTCCCCAGTGTTCTCGCTTCCGACATCGTGCTCGTTTCAGCCACCGACGATGAAAGACCTAGGCGAAAATCCATGGCTCGTGCTACCGAAGCAGGTAAGATCACCAACAACTGATTCTCCTGCACTATCCATGCTCTTAGCGAGCGCGCGGAGCTAAGTGTGTATACGCGTCGATTTCAGATGCCCTCTCACGCAGAACCTTGGCTGCCAAAATCCTTTGTCGCCGAGGTAGTTCAGTTCATCTTTGCACTAGCATAGACTTCTCTCGATAGTTTTCTGAAATGATTCGAATTCAGAACGTGACCAGTCCATGGGTTGTTGGAGTGAAGAGGACACAGGTACGTTACACTACTCGAATAGTGTTTTTGGTGCCGTGACGCTGAACACTGCTCATGTATTCAGATGCCTTGGCCCGCTCCTCAGAGAGCTGCTGATGTGCCAACTGTAAGAGTGTTTTCTCGTATGTTCTCCCCAGTGTTCTCGCTTCCGACATCGTGCTCGTTTCAGCCACCGACGATGAAAGACCTAGGCGAAAATCCATGGCTCGTGCTACCGAAGCAGGTAAGATCACCAACAACTGATTCTCCTGCACTATCCATGCTCTTAGCGAGCGCGCGGAGCTAAGTGTGTATACGCGTCGATTTCAGATGCCCTCTCACGCAGAACCTTGGCTGCCAAAATCCTTTGTCGCCGAGGTAGTTCAGTTCATCTTTGCACTAGCATAGACTTCTCTCGATAGTTTTCTGAAATGATTCGAATTCAGAAAGTGACCAGTCCATGGGTTGTTGGAGTGAAGAGGACACAGGTACGTTACACTACTCGAATAGTGTTTTTGGTGCCGTGAGGCTGAACACTGCTCATGTATTCAGATGCCTTGGCCCGCTCCTCAGAGAGCTGCTGATGTGCCAACTGTAAGAGTGTTTTCTCGTATGTTCTCCCCAGTGTTCTCGCTTCCGACATCGTGCTCGTTTCAGCCACCGACGATGAAAGACCTAGGCGAAAATCCATGGCTCGTGCTACCGAAGCAGGTAAGATCACCAACAACTGATCCTCCTGCACTATCCATGCTCTTAGCGAGCGCGCGGAGCTAAGTGTGTATACGCGTCGATTTCAGATGCCCTCTCACGCAGAACCTTGGCTGCCAAAATCCTTTGTCGCCGAGGTAGTTCAGTTCATCTTTGCACTAGCATAGACTTCTCTCGATAGTTTTCTGAAATGATTCGAATTCAGAACGTGACCAGTCCATGGGTTGTTGGAGTGAAGAGGACACAGGTACGTTACACTACTCGAATAGTGTTTTTGGTGCCGTGACGCTGAACACTGCTCATGTATTCAGATGCCTTGGCCCGCTCCTCAGAGAGCTGCTGATGTGCCAACTGTAAGAGTGTTTTCTCGTATGTTCTCCCCAGTGTTCTCGCTTCCGACATCGTGCTCGTTTCAGCCACCGACGATGAAAGACCTAGGCGAAAATCCATGGCTCGGGCTACCGAAGCAGGTAAGATCACCAACAACTGATCCTCCTGCACTATCCATACTCTTAGCGAGCGCGCGGAGCTAAGTGTGTATACGCGTCGATTTCAGATGCCCTCTCACGCAGAACCTTGGCTGCCAAAATCCTTTGTCGCCGAGGTAGTTCAGTTCATCTTTGCACTAGCATAGACTTCTCTCGATAGTTTTCTGAAATGATTCGAATTCAGAACGTGACCAGTCCATGGGTTGTTGGAGTGAAGAGGACACAGGTACGTTACACTACTCGAATAGTGTTTTTGGTGCCGTGACGCTGAAGACTGCTCATGTATTCAGATGCCTTGGCCCGCTCCTCAGAGAGCTGCTGATGTGCCAACTGTAAGAGTGTTTTCTCGTATGTTCTCCCCAGTGTTCTCGCTTCCGACATCGTGCTCGTTTCAGCCACCGACGATGAAAGACCTAGGCGAAAATCCATGGCTCGTGCTACCGAAGCAGGTAAGATCACCAACAACTGATCCTCCTGCACTATCCATGCTCTTAGCGAGCGCGCGGAGCTAAGTGTGTATACGCGTCGATTTCAGATGCCCTCTCACGCAGAACCTTGGCTGCCAAAATCCTTTGTCGCCGAGGTAGCTCAGTTCCTCTTTGCACTAGCATAGACTTCTCTCGATAGTTTTCTGAAATGATTCGAATTCAGAACGTGACCAGTCCATGGGTTGTTGGAGTGAAGAGGACACAGGTACGTTACACTACTCGAATAGTGTTTTTGGTGCCGTGACGCTGAACACTGCTCATGTATTCAGATGCCTTGGCCCGCTCCTCAGAGAGCTGCTGATGTGCCAACTGTAAGAGTGTTTTCTCGTATGTTCTCCCCAGTGTTCTCGCTTCCGACATCGTGCTCGTTTCAGCCACCGACGATGAAAGACCTAGGCGAAAATCCATGGCTCGTGCTACCGAAGCAGGTAAGATCACCAACAACTGATCCTCCTGCACTATCCATGCTCTTAGCGAGCGCGCGGAGCTAAGTGTGTATACGCGTCGATTTCAGATGCCCTCTCACGCAGAACCTTGGCTGCCAAAATCCTTTGTCGCCGAGGTAGCTCAGTTCCTCTTTGCACTAGCATAGACTTCTCTCGATAGTTTTCTGAAATGATTCGAATTCAGAACGTGACCAGTCCATGGGTTGTTGGAGTGAAGAGGACACAGGTACGTTACACTACTCGAATAGTGTTTTTGGTGCCGTGACGCTGAACACTGCTCATGTATTCAGATGCCTTGGCCCGCTCCTCAGAGAGCTGCTGATGTGCCAACTGTAAGAGTGTTTTCTCGTATGTTCTCCCCAGTGTTCTCGCTTCCGACATCGTGCTCGTTTCAGCCACCGACGATGAAAGACCTAGGCGAAAATCCATGGCTCGTGCTACCGAAGCAGGTAAGATCACCAACAACTGATCCTCCTGCACTATCCATGCTCTTAGCGAGCGCGCGGAGCTAAGTGTGTATACGCGTCGATTTCAGATGCCCTCTCACGCAGAACCTTGGCTGCCAAAATCCTTTGTCGCCGAGGTAGTTCAGTTCATCTTTGCACTAGCATAGACTTCTCTCGATAGTTTTCTGAAATGATTCGAATTCAGAACGTGACCAGTCCATGGGTTGTTGGAGTGAAGAGGACACAGGTACGTTACACTACTCGAATAGTGTTTTTGGTGCCGTGACGCTGAACACTGCTCATGTATTCAGATGCCTTGGCCCGCTCCTCAGAGAGCTGCTGATGTGCCAACTGTAAGAGTGTTTTCTCGTATGTTCTCCCCAGTGTTCTCGCTTCCGACATCGTGCTCGTTTCAGCCACCGACGATGAAAGACCTAGGCGAAAATCCATGGCTCGTGCTACCGAAGCAGGTAAGATCACCAACAACTGATCCTCCTGCACTATCCATGCTCTTAGCGAGCGCGCGGAGCTAAGTGTGTATACGCGTCGATTTCAGATGCCCTCTCACGCAGAACCTTGGCTGCCAAAATCCTTTGTCGCCGAGGTAGTTCAGTTCATCTTTGCACTAGCATAGACTCCTCTCGATAGTTTTCTGAAATGATTCGAATTCAGAACGTGACCAGTCCATGGGTTGTTGGAGTGAAGAGGACACAGGTACGTTACACTACTCGAATAGTGTTTTTGGTGCCGTGACGCTGAACACTGCTCATGTATTCAGATGCCTTGGCCCGCTCCTCAGAGAGCTGCTGATGTGCCAACTGTAAGAGTGTTTTCTCGTATGTTCTCCCCAGTGTTCTCGCTTCCGACATCGTGCTCGTTTCAGCCACCGACGATGAAAGACCTAGGCGAAAATCCATGGCTCGTGCTACCGAAGCAGGTAAGATCACCAACAACTGATCCTCCTGCACTATCCATGCTCTTAGCGAGCGCGCGGAGCTAAGTGTGTATACGCGTCGATTTCAGATGCCCTCTCACGCAGAACCTTGGCTGCCAAAATCCTTTGTCGCCGAGGTAGCTCAGTTCCTCTTTGCACTAGCATAGACTTCTCTCGATAGTTTTTTGAAATGATTCGAATTCAGAACGTGACCAGTCCATGGGTTGTTGGAGTGAAGAGGACACAGGTACGTTACACTACTCGAATAGTGTTTTTGGTGCCGTGACGCTGAACACTGCTCATGTATTCAGGTGCCTTGGCCCGCTCCTCAGAGAGCTGCTGATGTGCCAACTGTAAGAGTGTTTTCTCGTATGTTCTCCCCAGTGTTCTCGCTTCCGACATCGTGCTCGTTTCAGCCACCGACGATGAAAGACCTAGGCGAAAATCCATGGCTCGTGCTACCGAAGCAGGTAAGATCACCAACAACTGATCCTCCTGCACTATCCATGCTCTTAGCGAGCGCGCGGAGCTAAGTGTGTATACGCGTCGATTTCAGATGCCCTCTCACGCAGAACCTTGGCTGCCAAAATCCTTTGTCGCCGAGGTAGTTCAGTTCATCTTTGCACTAGCATAGACTCCTCTCGATAGTTTTCTGAAATGATTCGAATTCAGAACGTGACCAGTCCATGGGTTGTTGGAGTGAAGAGGACACAGGTACGTTACACTACTCGAATAGTGTTTTTGGTGCCGTGACGCTGAACACTGCTCATGTATTCAGATGCCTTGGCCCGCTCCTCAGAGAGCTGCTGATGTGCCAACTGTAAGAGTGTTTTCTCGTATGTTCTCCCCAGTGTTCTCGCTTCCGACATCGTGCTCGTTTCAGCCACCGACGATGAAAGACCTAGGCGAAAATCCATGGCTCGGGCTACCGAAGCAGGTAAGATCACCAACAACTGATCCTCCTGCACTATCCATACTCTTAGCGAGCGCGCGGAGCTAAGTGTGTATACGCGTCGATTTCAGATGCCCTCTCACGCAGAACCTTGGCTGCCAAAATCCTTTGTCGCCGAGGTAGTTCAGTTCATCTTTGCACTAGCATAGACTCCTCTCGATAGTTTTCTGAAATGATTCGAATTCAGAACGTGACCAGTCCATGGGTTGTTGGAGTGAAGAGGACACAGGTACGTTACACTACTCGAATAGTGTTTTTGGTGCCGTGACGCTGAACACTGCTCATGTATTCAGATGCCTTGGCCCGCTCCTCAGAGAGCTGCTGATGTGCCAACTGTAAGAGTGTTTTCTCGTATGTTCTCCCCAGTGTTCTCGCTTCCGACATCGTGCTCGTTTCAGCCACCGACGATGAAAGACCTAGGCGAAAATCCATGGCTCGGGCTACCGAAGCAGGTAAGATCACCAACAACTGATCCTCCTGCACTATCCATACTCTTAGCGAGCGCGCGGAGCTAAGTGTGTATACGCGTCGATTTCAGATGCCCTCTCACGCAGAACCTTGGCTGCCAAAATCCTTTGTCGCCGAGGTAGTTCAGTTCATCTTTGCACTAGCATAGACTCCTCTCGATAGTTTTCTGAAATGATTCGAATTCAGAACGTGACCAGTCCATGGGTTGTTGGAGTGAAGAGGACACAGGTACGTTACACTACTCGAATAGTGTTTTTGGTGCCGTGACGCTGAACACTGCTCATGTATTCAGATGCCTTGGCCCGCTCCTCAGAGAGCTGCTGATGTGCCAACTGTAAGAGTGTTTTCTCGTATGTTCTCCCCAGTGTTCTCGCTTCCGACATCGTGCTCGTTTCAGCCACCGACGATGAAAGACCTAGGCGAAAATCCATGGCTCGTGCTACCGAAGCAGGTAAGATCACCAACAACTGATCCTCCTGCACTATCCATGCTCTTAGCGAGCGCGCGGAGCTAAGTGTGTATACGCGTCGATTTCAGATGCCCTCTCACGCAGAACCTTGGCTGCCAAAATCCTTTGTTGCCGAGGTAGTTCAGTTCATCTTTGCACTAGCATAGACTTCTCTCGATAGTTTTCTGAAATGATTCGAATTCAGAACGTGACCAGTCCATGGGTTGTTGGAGTGAAGAGGACACAGGTACGTTACACTACTCGAATAGTGTTTTTGGTGCCGTGACGCTGAACACTGCTCATGTATTCAGATGCCTTGGCCCGCTCCTCAGAGAGCTGCTGATGTGCCAACTGTAAGAGTGTTTTCTCGTATGTTCTCCCCAGTGTTCTCGCTTCCGACATCGTGCTCGTTTCAGCCACCGACGATGAAAGACCTAGGCGAAAATCCATGGCTCGTGCTACCGAAGCAGGTAAGATCACCAAAAACTGATCCTCCTGCACTATCCATGCTCTTAGCGAGCGCGCGGAGCTAAGTGTGTATACGCGTCGATTTCAGATGCCCTCTCACGCAGAACCTTGGCTGCCAAAATCCTTTGTCGCCGAGGTAGTTCAGTTCATCTTTGCACTAGCATAGACTTCTCTCGATAGTTTTCTGAAATGATTCGAATTCAGAACGTGACCAGTCCATGGGTTGTTGGAGTGAAGAGGACACAGGTACGTTACACTACTCGAATAGTGTTTTTGGTGCCGTGACGCTGAACACTGCTCATGTATTCAGATGCCTTGGCCCGCTCCTCAGAGAGCTGCTGATGTGCCAACTGTAAGAGTGTTTTCTCGTATGTTCTCCCCAGTGTTCTCGCTTCCGACATCGTGCTCGTTTCAGCCACCGACGATGAAAGACCTAGGCGAAAATCCATGGCTCGGGCTACCGAAGCAGGTAAGATCACCAACAACTGATCCTCCTGCACTATCCATACTCTTAGCGAGCGCGCGGAGCTAAGTGTGTATACGCGTCGATTTCAGATGCCCTCTCACGCAGAACCTTGGCTGCCAAAATCCTTTGTCGCCGAGGTAGTTCAGTTCATCTTTGCACTAGCATAGACTTCTCTCGATAGTTTTCTGAAATGATTCGAATTCAGAACGTGACCAGTCCATGGGTTGTTGGAGTGAAGAGGACACAGGTACGTTACACTACTCGAATAGTGTTTTTGGTGCCGTGACGCTGAACACTGCTCATGTATTCAGATGCCTTGGCCCGCTCCTCAGAGAGCTGCTGATGTGCCAACTGTAAGGGTGTTTTCTCGTATGTTCTCCCCAGTGTTCTCGCTTCCGACATCGTGCTCGTTTCAGCCACCGACGATGAAAGACCTAGGCGAAAATCCATGGCTCGTGCTACCGAAGCAGGTAAGATCACCAACAACTGATCCTCCTGCACTATCCATGCTCTTAGCGAGCGCGCGGAGCTAAGTGTGTATACGCGTCGATTTCAGATGCCCTCTCACGCAGAACCTTGGCTGCCAAAATCCTTTGTCGCCGAGGTAGTTCAGTTCATCTTTGCACTAGCATAGACTTCTCTCGATAGTTTTCTGAAATGATTCGAATTCAGAACGTGACCAGTCCATGGGTTGTTGGAGTGAAGAGGACACAGGTACGTTACACTACTCGAATAGTGTTTTTGGTGCCGTGACGCTGAACACTGCTCATGTATTCAGATGCCTTGGCCCGCTCCTCAGAGAGCTGCTGATGTGCCAACTGTAAGAGTGTTTTCTCGTATGTTCTCCCCAGTGTTCTCGCTTCCGACATCGTGCTCGTTTCAGCCACCGACGATGAAAGACCTAGGCGAAAATCCATGGCTCGTGCTACCGAAGCAGGTAAGATCACCAACAACTGATCCTCCTGCACTATCCATGCTCTTAGCGAGCGCGCGGAGCTAAGTGTGTATACGCGTCGATTTCAGATGCCCTCTCACGCAGAACCTTGGCTGCCAAAATCCTTTGTCGCCGAGGTAGCTCAGTTCCTCTTTGCACTAGCATAGACTTCTCTCGATAGTTTTCTGAAATGATTCGAATTCAGAACGTGACCAGTCCATGGGTTGTTGGAGTGAAGAGGACACAGGTACGTTACACTACTCGAATAGTGTTTTTGGTGCCGTGACGCTGAACACTGCTCATGTATTCAGATGCCTTGGCCCGCTCCTCAGAGAGCTGCTGATGTGCCAACTGTAAGAGTGTTTTCTCGTATGTTCTCCCCAGTGTTCTCGCTTCCGACATCGTGCTCGTTTCAGCCACCGACGATGAAAGACCTAGGCGAAAATCCATGGCTCGTGCTACCGAAGCAGGTAAGATCACCAACAACTGATCCTCCTGCACTATCCATGCTCTTAGCGAGCGCGCGGAGCTAAGTGTGTATACGCGTCGATTTCAGATGCCCTCTCACGCAGAACCTTGGCTGCCAAAATCCTTTGTCGCCGAGGTAGTTCAGTTCATCTTTGCACTAGCATAGACTCCTCTCGATAGTTTTCTGAAATGATTCGAATTCAGAACGTGACCAGTCCATGGGTTGTTGGAGTGAAGAGGACACAGGTACGTTACACTACTCGAATAGTGTTTTTGGTGCCGTGACGCTGAACACTGCTCATGTATTCAGATGCCTTGGCCCGCTCCTCAGAGAGCTGCTGATGTGCCAACTGTAAGAGTGTTTTCTCGTATGTTCTCCCCAGTGTTCTCGCTTCCGACATCGTGCTCGTTTCAGCCACCGACGATGAAAGACCTAGGCGAAAATCCATGGCTCGTGCTACCGAAGCAGGTAAGATCACCAACAACTGATCCTCCTGCACTATCCATGCTCTTAGCGAGCGCGCGGAGCTAAGTGTGTATACGCGTCGATTTCAGATGCCCTCTCACGCAGAACCTTGGCTGCCAAAATCCTTTGTCGCCGAGGTAGTTCAGTTCATCTTTGCACTAGCATAGACTCCTCTCGATAGTTTTCTGAAATGATTCGAATTCAGAACGTGACCAGTCCATGGGTTGTTGGAGTGAAGAGGACACAGGTACGTTACACTACTCGAATAGTGTTTTTGGTGCCGTGACGCTGAACACTGCTCATGTATTCAGATGCCTTGGCCCGCTCCTCAGAGAGCTGCTGATGTGCCAACTGTAAGAGTGTTTTCTCGTATGTTCTCCCCAGTGTTCTCGCTTCCGACATCGTGCTCGTTTCAGCCACCGACGATGAAAGACCTAGGCGAAAATCCATGGCTCGGGCTACCGAAGCAGGTAAGATCACCAACAACTGATCCTCCTGCACTATCCATACTCTTAGCGAGCGCGCGGAGCTAAGTGTGTATACGCGTCGATTTCAGATGCCCTCTCACGCAGAACCTTGGCTGCCAAAATCCTTTGTCGCCGAGGTAGTTCAGTTCATCTTTGCACTAGCATAGACTCCTCTCGATAGTTTTCTGAAATGATTCGAATTCAGAACGTGACCAGTCCATGGGTTGTTGGAGTGAAGAGGACACAGGTACGTTACACTACTCGAATAGTGTTTTTGGTGCCGTGACGCTGAACACTGCTCATGTATTCAGATGCCTTGGCCCGCTCCTCAGAGAGCTGCTGATGTGCCAACTGTAAGAGTGTTTTCTCGTATGTTCTCCCCAGTGTTCTCGCTTCCGACATCGTGCTCGTTTCAGCCACCGACGATGAAAGACCTAGGCGAAAATCCATGGCTCGGGCTACCGAAGCAGGTAAGATCACCAACAACTGATCCTCCTGCACTATCCATACTCTTATCGAGCGCGCGGAGCTAAGTGTGTATACGCGTCGATTTCAGATGCCCTCTCACGCAGAACCTTGGCTGCCAAAATCCTTTGTCGCCGAGGTAGTTCAGTTCATCTTTGCACTAGCATAGACTCCTCTCGATAGTTTTCTGAAATGATTCGAATTCAGAACGTGACCAGTCCATGGGTTGTTGGAGTGAAGAGGACACAGGTACGTTACACTACTCGAATAGTGTTTTTGGTGCCGTGACGCTGAACACTGCTCATGTATTCAGATGCCTTGGCCCGCTCCTCAGAGAGCTGCTGATGTGCCAACTGTAAGAGTGTTTTCTCGTATGTTCTCCCCAGTGTTCTCGCTTCCGACATCGTGCTCGTTTCAGCCACCGACGATGAAAGACCTAGGCGAAAATCCATGGCTCGGGCTACCGAAGCAGGTAAGATCACCAACAACTGATCCTCCTGCACTATCCATACTCTTAGCGAGCGCGCGGAGCTAATTGTGTATACGCGTCGATTTCAGATGCCCTCTCACGCAGAACCTTGGCTGCCAAAATCCTTTGTCGCCGAGGTAGTTCAGTTCATCTTTGCACTAGCATAGACTTCTCTCGATAGTTTTCTGAAATGATTCGAATTCAGAACGTGACCAGTCCATGGGTTGTTGGAGTGAAGAGGACACAGGTACGTTACACTACTCGAATAGTGTTTTTGGTGCCGTGACGCTGAACACTGCTCATGTATTCAGATGCCTTGGCCCGCTCCTCAGAGAGCTGCTGATGTGCCAACTGTAAGAGTGTTTTCTCGTATGTTCTCCCCAGTGTTCTCGCTTCCGACATCGTGCTCGTTTCAGCCACCGACGATGAAAGACCTAGGCGAAAATCCATGGCTCGTGCTACCGAAGCAGGTAAGATCACCAACAACTGATCCTCCTGCACTATCCATGCTCTTAGCGAGCGCGCGGAGCTAAGTGTGTATACGCGTCGATTTCAGATGCCCTCTCACGCAGAACCTTGGCTGCCAAAATCCTTTGTCGCCGAGGTAGTTCAGTTCATCTTTGCACTAGCATAGACTTCTCTCGATAGTTTTCTGAAATGATTCGAATTCAGAACGTGACCAGTCCATGGGTTGTTGGAGTGAAGAGGACACAGGTACGTTACACTACTCGAATAGTGTTTTTGGTGCCGTGACGCTGAACACTGCTCATGTATTCAGATGCCTTGGCCCGCTCCTCAGAGAGCTGCTGATGTGCCAACTGTAAGAGTGTTTTCTCGTATGTTCTCCCCAGTGTTCTCGCTTCCGACATCGTGCTCGTTTCAGCCACCGACGATGAAAGACCTAGGCGAAAATCCATGGCTCGTGCTACCGAAGCAGGTAAGATCACCAACAACTGATCCTCCTGCACTATCCATGCTCTTAGCGAGCGCGCGGAGCTAAGTGTGTATACGCGTCGATTTCAGATGCCCTCTCACGCAGAACCTTGGCTGCCAAAATCCTTTGTCGCCGAGGTAGTTCAGTTCATCTTTGCACTAGCATAGACTTCTCTCGATAGTTTTCTGAAATGATTCGAATTCAGAACGTGACCAGTCCATGGGTTGTTGGAGTGAAGAGGACACAGGTACGTTACACTACTCGAATAGTGTTTTTGGTGCCGTGACGCTGAACACTGCTCATGTATTCAGATGCCTTGGTCCGCTCCTCAGAGAGCTGCTGATGTGCCAACTGTAAGAGTGTTTTCTCGTATGTTCTCCCCAGTGTTCTCGCTTCCGACATCGTGCTCGTTTCAGCCACCGACGATGAAAGACCTAGGCGAAAATCCATGGCTCGTGCTACCGAAGCAGGTAAGATCACCAACAACTGATCCTCCTGCACTATCCATGCTCTTAGCGAGCGCGCGGAGCTAAGTGTGTATACGCGTCGATTTCAGATGCCCTCCCACGCAGAACCTTGGCTGCCAAAATCCTTTGTCGCCGAGGTAGTTCAGTTCATCTTTGCACTAGCATAGACTTCTCTCGATAGTTTTCTGAAATGATTCGAATTCAGAACGTGACCAGTCCATGGGTTGTTGGAGTGAAGAGGACACAGGTACGTTACACTACTCGAATAGTGTTTTTGGTGCCGTGACGCTGAACACTGCTCATGTATTCAGATGCCTTGGCCCGCTCCTCAGAGAGCTGCTGATGTGCCAACTGTAAGAGTGTTTTCTCGTATGTTCTCCCCAGTGTTCTCGCTTCCGACATCGTGCTCGTTTCAGCCACCGACGATGAAAGACCTAGGCGAAAATCCATGGCTCGTGCTACCGAAGCAGGTAAGATCACCTACAACTGATCCTCCTGCACTATCCATGCTCTTAGCGAGCGCGCGGAGCTAAGTGTGTATACGCGTCGATTTCAGATGCCCTCTCACGCAGAACCTTGGCTGCCAAAATCCTTTGTCGCCGAGCTAGTTCAGTTCATCTTTGCACTAGCATAGACTTCTCTCGATAGTTTTCTGAAATGATTCGAATTCAGAACGTGACCAGTCCATGGGTTGTTGGAGTGAAGAGGACACAGGTACGTTACACTACTCGAATAGTGTTTTTGGTGCCGTGACGCTGAACACTGCCCATGTATTCAGATGCCTTGGCCCGCTCCTCAGAGAGCTGCTGATGTGCCAACTGTAAGAGTGTTTTCTCGTATGTTCTCCCCAGTGTTCTCGCTTCCGACATCGTGCTCGTTTCAGCCACCGACGATGAAAGACCTAGGCGAAAATCCATGGCTCGTGCTACCGAAGCAGGTAAGATCACCAACAACTGATCCTCCTGCACTATTCATGCTCTTAGCGAGCGCGCGGAGCTAAGTGTGTATACGCGTCGATTTCAGATGCCCTCTCACGCAGAACCTTGGCTGCCAAAATCCTTTGTCGCCGAGGTAGTTCAGTTCATCTTTGCACTAGCATAGACTTCTCTCGATAGTTTTCTGAAATGATTCGAATTCAGAACGTGACCAGTCCATGGGTTGTTGGAGTGAAGAGGACACAGGTACGTTACACTACTCGAATAGTGTTTTTGGTGCCGTGACGCTGAACACTGCTCATGTATTCAGATGCCTTGGCCCGCTCCTCAGAGAGCTGCTGATGTGCCAACTGTAAGAGTGTTTTCTCGTATGTTCTCCCCAGTGTTCTCGCTTCCGACATCGTGCTCGTTTCAGCCACCGACGATGAAAGACCTAGGCGAAAATCCATGGCTCGTGCTACCGAAGCAGGTAAGATCACCAACAACTGATCCTCCTGCACTATCCATGCTCTTAGCGAGCGCGCGGAGCTAAGTGTGTATACGCGTCGATTTCAGATGCCCTCTCACGCAGAACCTTGGCTGCCAAAATCCTTTGTTGCCGAGGTAGTTCAGTTCATCTTTGCACTAGCATAGACTTCTCTCGATAGTTTTCTGAAATGATTCGAATTCAGAACGTGACCAGTCCATGGGTTGTTGGAGTGAAGAGGACACAGGTACGTTACACTACTCGAATAGTGTTTTTGGTGCCGTGACGCTGAACACTGCTCATGTATTCAGATGCCTTGGCCCGCTCCTCAGAGAGCTGCTGATGTGCCAACTGTAAGAGTGTTTTCTCGTATGTTCTCCCCAGTGTTCTCGCTTCCGACATCGTGCTCGTTTCAGCCACCGACGATGAAAGACCTAGGCGAAAATCCATGGCTCGTGCTACCGAAGCAGGTAAGATCACCAACAACTGATCCTCCTGCACTATCCATGCTCTTAGCGAGCGCGCGGAGCTAAGTGTGTATACGCGTCGATTTCAGATGCCCTCTCACGCAGAACCTTGGCTGCCAAAATCCTTTGTTGCCGAGGTAGTTCAGTTCATCTTTGCACTAGCATAGACTTCTCTCGATAGTTTTCTGAAATGATTCGAATTCAGAACGTGACCAGTCCATGGGTTGTTGGAGTGAAGAGGACACAGGTACGTTACACTACTCGAATAGTGTTTTTGGTGCCGTGACGCTGAACACTGCTCATGTATTCAGATGCCTTGGCCCGCTCCTCAGAGAGCTGCTGATGTGCCAACTGTAAGAGTGTTTTCTCGTATGTTCTCCCCAGTGTTCTCGCTTCCGACATCGTGCTCGTTTCAGCCACCGACGATGAAAGACCTAGGCGAAAATCCATGGCTCGTGCTACCGAAGCAGGTAAGATCACCAAAAACTGATCCTCCTGCACTATCCATGCTCTTAGCGAGCGCGCGGAGCTAAGTGTGTATACGCGTCGATTTCAGATGCCCTCTCACGCAGAACCTTGGCTGCCAAAATCCTTTGTCGCCGAGGTAGTTCAGTTCATCTTTGCACTAGCATAGACTTCTCTCGATAGTTTTCTGAAATGATTCGAATTCAGAACGTGACCAGTCCATGGGTTGTTGGAGTGAAGAGGACACAGGTACGTTACACTACTCGAATAGTGTTTTTGGTGCCGTGACGCTGAACACTGCTCATGTATTCAGATGCCTTGGCCCGCTCCTCAGAGAGCTGCTGATGTGCCAACTGTAAGAGTGTTTTCTCGTATGTTCTCCCCAGTGTTCTCGCTTCCGACATCGTGCTCGTTTCAGCCACCGACGATGAAAGACCTAGGCGAAAATCCATGGCTCGTGCTACCGAAGCAGGTAAGATCACCAACAACTGATCCTCCTGCACTATTCATGCTCTTAGCGAGCGCGCGGAGCTAAGTGTGTATACGCGTCGATTTCAGATGCCCTCTCACGCAGAACCTTGGCTGCCAAAATCCTTTGTCGCCGAGGTAGTTCAGTTCATCTTTGCACTAGCATAGACTTCTCTCGATAGTTTTCTGAAATGATTCGAATTCAGAACGTGACCAGTCCATGGGTTGTTGGAGTGAAGAGGACACAGGTACGTTACACTACTCGAATAGTGTTTTTGGTGCCGTGACGCTGAACACTGCTCATGTATTCAGATGCCTTGGCCCGCTCCTCAGAGAGCTGCTGATGTGCCAACTGTAAGAGTGTTTTCTCGTATGTTCTCCCCAGTGTTCTCGCTTCCGACATCGTGCTCGTTTCAGCCACCGACGATGAAAGACCTAGGCGAAAATCCATGGCTCGTGCTACCGAAGCAGGTAAGATCACCAACAACTGATCCTCCTGCACTATCCATGCTCTTAGCGAGCGCGCGGAGCTAAGTGTGTATACGCGTCGATTTCAGATGCCCTCTCACGCAGAACCTTGGCTGCCAAAATCCTTTGTCGCCGAGGTAGTTCAGTTCATCTTTGCACTAGCATAGACTTCTCTCGATAGTTTTCTGAAATGATTCGAATTCAGAACGTGACCAGTCCATGGGTTGTTGGAGTGAAGAGGACACAGGTACGTTACACTACTCGAATAGTGTTTTTGGTGCCGTGACGCTGAACACTGCTCATGTATTCAGATGCCTTGGCCCGCTCCTCAGAGAGCTGCTGATGTGCCAACTGTAAGAGTGTTTTCTCGTATGTTCTCCCCAGTGTTCTCGCTTCCGACATCGTGCTCGTTTCAGCCACCGACGATGAAAGACCTAGGCGAAAATCCATGGCTCGTGCTACCGAAGCAGGTAAGATCACCAACAACTGATCCTCCTGCACTATCCATGCTCTTAGCGAGCGCGCGGAGCTAAGTGTGTATACGCGTCGATTTCAGATGCCCTCCCACGCAGAACCTTGGCTGCCAAAATCCTTTGTCGCCGAGGTAGTTCAGTTCATCTTTGCACTAGCATAGACTTCTCTCGATAGTTTTCTGAAATGATTCGAATTCAGAACGTGACCAGTCCATGGGTTGTTGGAGTGAAGAGGACACAGGTACGTTACACTACTCGAATAGTGTTTTTGGTGCCGTGACGCTGAACACTGCTCATGTATTCAGATGCCTTGGCCCGCTCCTCAGAGAGCTGCTGATGTGCCAACTGTAAGAGTGTTTTCTCGTATGTTCTCCCCAGTGTTCTCGCTTCCGACATCGTGCTCGTTTCAGCCACCGACGATGAAAGACCTAGGCGAAAATCCATGGCTCGTGCTACCGAAGCAGGTAAGATCACCAACAACTGATCCTCCTGCACTATCCATGCTCTTAGCGAGCGCGCGGAGCTAAGTGTGTATACGCGTCGATTTCAGATGCCCTCTCACGCAGAACCTTGGCTGCCAAAATCCTTTGTCGCCGAGGTAGTTCAGTTCATCTTTGCACTAGCATAGACTTCTCTCGATAGTTTTCTGAAATGATTCGAATTCAGAACGTGACCAGTCCATGGGTTGTTGGAGTGAAGAGGACACAGGTACGTTACACTACTCGAATAGTGTTTTTGGTGCCGTGACGCTGAACACTGCTCATGTATTCAGATGCCTTGGCCCGCTCCTCAGAGAGCTGCTGATGTGCCAACTGTAAGAGTGTTTTCTCGTATGTTCTCCCCAGTGTTCTCGCTTCCGACATCGTGCTCGTTTCAGCCACCGACGATGAAAGACCTTGGCGAAAATCCATGGCTCGTGCTACCGAAGCAGGTAAGATCACCAACAACTGATCCTCCTGCACTATCCATGCTCTTAGCGAGCGCGCGGAGCTAAGTGTGTATACGCGTCGATTTCAGATGCCCTCCCACGCAGAACCTTGGCTGCCAAAATCCTTTGTCGCCGAGGTAGTTCAGTTCATCTTTGCACTAGCATAGACTTCTCTCGATAGTTTTCTGAAATGATTCGAATTCAGAAGGTGACCAGTCCATGGGTTGTTGGAGTGAAGAGGACACAGGTACGTTACACTACTCGAATAGTGTTTTTGGTGCCGTGACGCTGAACACTGCTCATGTATTCAGATGCCTTGGCCCGCTCCTCAGAGAGCTGCTGATGTGCCAACTGTAAGAGTGTTTTCTCGTATGTTCTCCCCAGTGTTCTCGCTTCCGACATCGTGCTCGTTTCAGCCACCGACGATGAAAGACCTAGGCGAAAATCCATGGCTCGTGCTACCGAAGCAGGTAAGATCACCAACAACTGATCCTCCTGCACTATCCATGCTCTTAGCGAGCGCGCGGAGCTAAGTGTGTATACGCGTCGATTTCAGATGCCCTCTCACGCAGAACCTTGGCTGCCAAAATCCTTTGTCGCCGAGGTAGTTCAGTTCATCTTTGCACTAGCATAGACTTCTCTCGATAGTTTTCTGAAATGATTCGAATTCAGAACGTGACCAGTCCATGGGTTGTTGGAGTGAAGAGGACACAGGTACGTTACACTACTCGAATAGTGTTTTTGGTGCCGTGACGCTGAACACTGCTCATGTATTCAGATGCCTTGGCCCGCTCCTCAGAGAGCTGCTGATGTGCCAACTGTAAGAGTGTTTTCTCGTATGTTCTCCCCAGTGTTCTCGCTTCCGACATCGTGCTCGTTTCAGCCACCGACGATGAAAGACCTAGGCGAAAATCCATGGCTCGTGCTACCGAAGCAGGTAAGATCACCAACAACTGATCCTCCTGCACTATCCATGCTCTTAGCGAGCGCGCGGAGCTAAGTGTGTATACGCGTCGATTTCAGATGCCCTCCCACGCAGAACCTTGGCTGCCAAAATCCTTTGTCGCCGAGGTAGTTCAGTTCATCTTTGCACTAGCATAGACTTCTCTCGATAGTTTTCTGAAATGATTCGAATTCAGAACGTGACCAGTCCATGGGTTGTTGGAGTGAAGAGGACACAGGTACGTTACACTACTCGAATAGTGTTTTTGGTGCCGTGACGCTGAACACTGCTCATGTATTCAGATGCCTTGGCCCGCTCCTCAGAGAGCTGCTGATGTGCCAACTGTAAGAGTGTTTTCTCGTATGTTCTCCCCAGTGTTCTCGCTTCCGACATCGTGCTCGTTTCAGCCACCGACGATGAAAGACCTAGGCGAAAATCCATGGCTCGTGCTACCGAAGCAGGTAAGATCACCAACAACTGATCCTCCTGCACTATCCATGCTCTTAGCGAGCGCGCGGAGCTAAGTGTGTATACGCGTCGATTTCAGATGCCCTCCCACGCAGAACATTGGCTGCCAAAATCCTTTGTCGCCGAAGTAGTTCAGTTCATCTTTGCACTAGCATAGACTTCTCTCGATAGTTTTCTGAAATGATTCGAATTCAGAACGTGACCAGTCCATGGGTTGTTGGAGTGAAGAGGACACAGGTACGTTACACTACTCGAATAGTGTTTTTGGTGCCGTGACGCTGAACACTGCTCATGTATTCAGATGCCTTGGCCCGCTCCTCAGAGAGCTGCTGATGTGCCAACTGTAAGAGTGTTTTCTCGTATGTTCTCCCCAGTGTTCTCGCTTCCGACATCGTGCTCGTTTCAGCCACCGACGATGAAAGACCTAGGCGAAAATCCATGGCTCGTGCTACCGAAGCAGGTAAGATCACCAACAACTGATCCTCCTGCACTATCCATGCTCTTAGCGAGCGCGCGGAGCTAAGTGTGTATACGCGTCGATTTCAGATGCCCTCTCACGCAGAACCTTGGCTGCCAAAATCCTTTGTCGCCGAGGTAGTTCAGTTCATCTTTGCACTAGCATAGACTTCTCTCGATAGTTTTCTGAAATGATTCGAATTCAGAACGTGACCAGTCCATGGGTTGTTGGAGTGAAGAGGACACAGGTACGTTACACTACTCGAATAGTGTTTTTGGTGCCGTGACGCTGAACACTGCTCATGTATTCAGATGCCTTGGCCCGCTCCTCAGAGAGCTGCTGATGTGCCAACTGTAAGAGTGTTTTCTCGTATGTTCTCCCCAGTGATCTCGCTTCCGACATCGTGCTCGTTTCAGCCACCGACGATGAAAGACCTAGGCGAAAATCCATGGCTCGTGCTACCGAAGCAGGTAAGATCACCAACAACTGATCCTCCTGCACTATCCATGCTCTTAGCGAGCGCGCGGAGCTAAGTGTGTATACGCGTCGATTTCAGATGCCCTCCCACGCAGAACCTTGGCTGCCAAAATCCTTTGTCGCCGAGGTAGTTCAGTTCATCTTTGCACTAGCATAGACTTCTCTCGATAGTTTTCTGAAATGATTCGAATTCAGAACGTGACCAGTCCATGGGTTGTTGGAGTGAAGAGGACACAGGTACGTTACACTACTCGAATAGTGTTTTTGGTGCCGTGACGCTGAACACTGCTCATGTATTCAGATGCCTTGGCCCGCTCCTCAGAGAGCTGCTGATGTGCCAACTGTAAGAGTGTTTTCTCGTATGTTCTCCCCAGTGTTCTCGCTTCCGACATCGTGCTCGTTTCAGCCACCGACGATGAAAGACCTAGGCGAAAATCCATGGCTCGTGCTACCGAAGCAGGTAAGATCACCAACAACTGATCCTCCTGCACTATCCATGCTCTTAGCGAGCGCGCGGAGCTAAGTGTGTATACGCGTCGATTTCAGATGCCCTCCCACGCAGAACCTTGGCTGCCAAAATCCTTTGTCGCCGAGGTAGTTCAGTTCATCTTTGCACTAGCATAGACTTCTCTCGATAGTTTTCTGAAATGATTCGAATTCAGAACGTGACCAGTCCATGGGTTGTTGGAGTGAAGAGGACACAGGTACGTTACACTACTCGAATAGTGTTTTTGGTGCCGTGACGCTGAACACTGCTCATGTATTCAGATGCCTTGGCCCGCTCCTCAGAGAGCTGCTGATGTGCCAACTGTAAGAGTGTTTTCTCGTATGTTCTCCCCAGTGTTCTCGCTTCCGACATCGTGCTCGTTTCAGCCACCGACGATGAAAGACCTAGGCGAAAATCCATGGCTCGTGCTACCGAAGCAGGTAAGATCACCAACAACTGATCCTCCTGCACTATCCATGCTCTTAGCGAGCGCGCGGAGCTAAGTGTGTATACGCGTCGATTTCAGATGCCCTCCCACGCAGAACATTGGCTGCCAAAATCCTTTGTCGCCGAAGTAGTTCAGTTCATCTTTGCACTAGCATAGACTTCTCTCGATAGTTTTCTGAAATGATTCGAATTCAGAACGTGACCAGTCCATGGGTTGTTGGAGTGAAGAGGACACAGGTACGTTACACTACTCGAATAGTGTTTTTGGTGCCGTGACGCTGAACACTGCTCATGTATTCAGATGCCTTGGCCCGCTCCTCAGAGAGCTGCTGATGTGCCAACTGTAAGAGTGTTTTCTCGTATGTTCTCCCCAGTGTTCTCGCTTCCGACATCGTGCTCGTTTCAGCCACCGACGATGAAAGACCTAGGCGAAAATCCATGGCTCGTGCTACCGAAGCAGGTAAGATCACCAACAACTGATCCTCCTGCACTATCCATGCTCTTAGCGAGCGCGCGGAGCTAAGTGTGTATACGCGTCGATTTCAGATGCCCTCCCACGCAGAACCTTGGCTGCCAAAATCCTTTGTCGCCGAGGTAGTTCAGTTCATCTTTGCACTAGCATAGACTTCTCTCGATAGTTTTCTGAAATGATTCGAATTCAGAACGTGACCAGTCCATGGGTTGTTGGAGTGAAGAGGACACAGGTACGTTACACTACTCGAATAGTGTTTTTGGTGCCGTGACGCTGAACACTGCTCATGTATTCAGATGCCTTGGCCCGCTCCTCAGAGAGCTGCTGATGTGCCAACTGTAAGAGTGTTTTCTCGTATGTTCTCCCCAGTGTTCTCGCTTCCGACATCGTGCTCGTTTCAGCCACCGACGATGAAAGACCTAGGCGAAAATCCATGGCTCGTGCTACCGAAGCAGGTAAGATCACCAACAACTGATCCTCCTGCACTATCCATGCTCTTAGCGAGCGCGCGGAGCTAAGTGTGTATACGCGTCGATTTCAGATGCCCTCCCACGCAGAACCTTGGCTGCCAAAATCCTTTGTCGCCGAGGTAGTTCAGTTCATCTTTGCACTAGCATAGACTTCTCTCGATAGTTTTCTGAAATGATTCGAATTCAGAACGTGACCAGTCCATGGGTTGTTGGAGTGAAGAGGACACAGGTACGTTACACTACTCGAATAGTGTTTTTGGTGCCGTGACGCTGAACACTGCTCATGTATTCAGATGCCTTGGCCCGCTCCTCAGAGAGCTGCTGATGTGCCAACTGTAAGAGTGTTTTCTCGTATGTTCTCCCCAGTGTTCTCGCTTCCGACATCGTGCTCGTTTCAGCCACCGACGATGAAAGACCTAGGCGAAAATCCATGGCTCGTGCTACCGAAGCAGGTAAGATCACCAACAACTGATCCTCCTGCACTATCCATGCTCTTAGCGAGCGCGCGGAGCTAAGTGTGTATACGCGTCGATTTCAGATGCCCTCCCACGCAGAACCTTGGCTGCCAAAATCCTTTGTCGCCGAGGTAGTTCAGTTCATCTTTGCACTAGCATAGACTTCTCTCGATAGTTTTCTGAAATGATTCGAATTCAGAACGTGACCAGTCCATGGGTTGTTGGAGTGAAGAGGACACAGGTACGTTACACTACTCGAATAGTGTTTTTGGTGCCGTGACGCTGAACACTGCTCATGTATTCAGATGCCTTGGCCCGCTCCTCAGAGAGCTGCTGATGTGCCAACTGTAAGAGTGTTTTCTCGTATGTTCTCCCCAGTGTTCTCGCTTCCGACATCGTGCTCGTTTCAGCCACCGACGATGAAAGACCTAGGCGAAAATCCATGGCTCGTGCTACCGAAGCAGGTAAGATCACCAACAACTGATCCTCCTGCACTATCTACACTCTTAGCGAGCGCGCGGAGCTAAGTGTGTATACGCGTCGATTTCAGATGCCCTCTCACGCAGAACCTTGGCTGCCAAAATCCTTTGTCGCCGAGGTAGTTCAGTTCATCTTTGCACTAGCATAGACTTCTCTCGATAGTTTTCTGAAATGATTCGAATTCAGAACGTGACCAGTCCATGGGTTGTTGGAGTGAAGAGGACACAGGTACGTTACACTACTCGAATAGTGTTTTTGGTGCCGTGACGCTGAACACTGCTCATGTATTCAGATGCCTTGGCCCGCTCCTCAGAGAGCTGCTGATGTGCCAACTGTAAGAGTGTTTTCTCGTATGTTCTCCCCAGTGTTCTCGCTTCCGACATCGTGCTCGTTTCAGCCACCGACGATGAAAGACCTAGGCGAAAATCCATGGCTCGTGCTACCGAAGCAGGTAAGATCACCAACAACTGATCCTCCTGCACTATCCATGCTCTTAGCGAGCGCGCGGAGCTAAGTGTGTATACGCGTCGATTTCAGATGCCCTCTCACGCAGAACCTTGGCTGCCAAAATCCTTTGTCGCCGAGGTAGTTCAGTTCATCTTTGCACTAGCATAGACTTCTCTCGATAGTTTTCTGAAATGATTCGAATTCAGAACGTGACCAGTCCATGGGTTGTTGGAGTGAAGAGGACACAGGTACGTTACACTACTCGAATAGTGTTTTTGGTGCCGTGACGCTGAACACTGCTCATGTATTCAGATGCCTTGGCCCGCTCCTCAGAGAGCTGCTGATGTGCCAACTGTAAGAGTGTTTTCTCGTATGTTCTCCCCAGTGTTCTCGCTTCCGACATCGTGCTCGTTTCAGCCACCGACGATGAAAGACCTAGGCGAAAATCCATGGCTCGTGCTACCGAAGCAGGTAAGATCACCAACAACTGATCCTCCTGCACTATCCATGCTCTTAGCGAGCGCGCGGAGCTAAGTGTGTATACGCGTCGATTTCAGATGCCCTCCCACGCAGAACCTTGGCTGCCAAAATCCTTTGTCGCCGAGGTAGTTCAGTTCATCTTTGCACTAGCATAGACTTCTCTCGATAGTTTTCTGAAATGATTCGAATTCAGAACGTGACCAGTCCATGGGTTGTTGGAGTGAAGAGGACACAGGTACGTTACACTACTCGAATAGTGTTTTTGGTGCCGTGACGCTGAACACTGCTCATGTATTCAGATGCCTTGGCCCGCTCCTCAGAGAGCTGCTGATGTGCCAACTGTAAGAGTGTTTTCTCGTATGTTCTCCCCAGTGTTCTCGCTTCCGACATCGTGCTCGTTTCAGCCACCGACGATGAAAGACCTAGGCGAAAATCCATGGCTCGTGCTACCGAAGCAGGTAAGATCACCAACAACTGATCCTCCTGCACTATCCATGCTCTTAGCGAGCGCGCGGAGCTAAGTGTGTATACGCGTCGATTTCAGATGCCCTCTCACGCAGAACCTTGGCTGCCAAAATCCTTTGTCGCCGAGGTAGTTCAGTTCATCTTTGCACTAGCATAGACTTCTCTCGATAGTTTTCTGAAATGATTCGAATTCAGAACGTGACCAGTCCATGGGTTGTTGGAGTGAAGAGGACACAGGTACGTTACACTACTCGAATAGTGTTTTTGGTGCCGTGACGCTGAACACTGCTCATGTATTCAGATGCCTTGGCCCGCTCCTCAGAGAGCTGCTGATGTGCCAACTGTAAGAGTGTTTTCTCGTATGTTCTCCCCAGTGTTCTCGCTTCCGACATCGTGCTCGTTTCAGCCACCGACGATGAAAGACCTAGGCGAAAATCCATGGCTCGTGCTACCGAAGCAGGTAAGATCACCAACAACTGATCCTCCTGCACTATCCATGCTCTTAGCGAGCGCGCGGAGCTAAGTGTGTATACGCGTCGATTTCAGATGCCCTCCCACGCAGAACCTTGGCTGCCAAAATCCTTTGTCGCCGAGGTAGTTCAGTTCATCTTTGCACTAGCATAGACTTCTCTCGATAGTTTTCTGAAATGATTCGAATTCAGAACGTGACCAGTCCATGGGTTGTTGGAGTGAAGAGGACACAGGTACGTTACACTACTCGAATAGTGTTTTTGGTGCCGTGACGCTGAACACTGCTCATGTATTCAGATGCCTTGGCCCGCTCCTCAGAGAGCTGCTGATGTGCCAACTGTAAGAGTGTTTTCTCGTATGTTCTCCCCAGTGTTCTCGCTTCCGACATCGTGCTCGTTTCAGCCACCGACGATGAAAGACCTAGGCGAAAATCCATGGCTCGTGCTACCGAAGCAGGTAAGATCACCAACAACTAATCCTCCTGCACTATCCATGCTCTTACCGAGCGCGCGGAGCTAAGTGTGTATACGCGTCGATTTCAGATGCCCTCCCACGCAGAACCTTGGCTGCCAAAATCCTTTGTCGCCGAGGTAGTTCAGTTCATCTTTGCACTAGCATAGACTTCTCTCGATAGTTTTCTGAAATGATTCGAATTCAGAACGTGACCAGTCCATGGGTTGTTGGAGTGAAGAGGACACAGGTACGTTACACTACTCGAATAGTGTTTTTGGTGTCGTGACGCTGAACACTGCTCATGTATTCAGATGCCTTGGCCCGCTCCTCAGAGAGCTGCTGATGTGCCAACTGTAAGAGTGTTTTCTCGTATGTTCTCCCCAGTGTTCTCGCTTCCGACATCGTGCTCGTTTCAGCCACCGACGATGAAAGACCTAGGCGAAAATCCATGGCTCGTGCTACCGAAGCAGGTAAGATCACCAACAACTGATCCTCCTGCACTATCCATGCTCTTAGCGAGCGCGCGGAGCTAAGTGTGTATACGCGTCGATTACAGATGCCCTCTCACGCAGAACCTTGGCTGCCAAAATCCTTTGTCGCCGAGGTAGTTCAGTTCATCTTTGCACTAGCATAGACTTCTCTCGATAGTTTTCTGAAATGATTCGAATTCAGAAGGTGACCAGTCCATGGGTTGTTGGAGTGAAGAGGACACAGGTACGTTACACTACTCGAATAGTGTTTTTGGTGCCGTGACGCTGAACACTGCTCATGTATTCAGATGCCTTGGCCCGCTCCTCAGAGAGCTGCTGATGTGCCAACTGTAAGAGTGTTTTCTCGTATGTTCTCCCCAGTGTTCTCGCTTCCGACATCGTGCTCGTTTCAGCCACCGACGATGAAAGACCTAGGCGAAAATCCATGGCTCGTGCTACCGAAACAGGTAAGATCACCAACAACTGATCCTCCTGCACTATCCATGCTCTTAGCGAGCGCGCGGAGCTAAGTGTGTATACGCGTCGATTTCAGATGCCCTCTCACGCAGAACCTTGGCTGCCAAAATCCTTTGTTGCCGAGGTAGTTCAGTTCATCTTTGCACTAGCATAGACTCCTCTCGATAGTTTTCTGAAATGATTCGAATTCAGAACGTGACCAGTCCATGGGTTGTTGGAGTGAAGAGGACACAGGTACGTTACACTACTCGAATAGTGTTTTTGGTGCCGTGACGCTGAACACTGCTCATGTATTCAGATGCCTTGGCCCGCTCCTCAGAGAGCTGCTGATGTGCCAACTGTAAGAGTGTTTTCTCGTATGTTCTCCCCAGTGTTCTCGCTTCCGACATCGTGCTCGTTTCAGCCACCGACGATGAAAGACCTAGGCGAAAATCCATGGCTCGTGCTACCGAAGCAGGTAAGATCACCAACAACTGATCCTCCTGCACTATCCATGCTCTTAGCGAGCGCGCGGAGCTAAGTGTGTATACGCGTCGATTTCAGATGTCCTCTCACGCAGAACCTTGGCTGCCAAAATCCTTTGTTGCCGAGGTAGTTCAGTTCATCTTTGCACTAGCATAGACTCCTCTCGATAGTTTTCTGAAATGATTCGAATTCAGAACGTGACCAGTCCATGGGTTGTTGGAGTGAAGAGGACACAGGTACGTTACACTACTCGAATAGTGTTTTTGGTGCCGTGACGCTGAACACTGCTCATGTATTCAGATGCCTTGGCCCGCTCCTCAGAGAGCTGCTGATGTGCCAACTGTAAGAGTGTTTTCTCGTATGTTCTCCCCAGTGTTCTCGCTTCCGACATCGTGCTCGTTTCAGCCACCGACGATGAAAGACCTAGGCGAAAATCCATGGCTCGTGCTACCGAAGCAGGTAAGGTCACCAACAACTGATCCTCCTGCACTATCCATGCTCTTAGCGAGCGCGCGGAGCTAAGTGTGTATACGCGTCGATTTCAGATGCCCTCTCACGCAGAACCTTGGCTGCCAAAATCCTTTGTCGCCGAGGTAGTTCAGTTCATCTTTGCACTAGCATAGACTTCTCTCGATAGTTTTCTGAAATGATTCGAATTCAGAACGTGACCAGTCCATGGGTTGTTGGAGTGAAGAGGACACAGGTACGTTACACTACTCGAATAGTGTTTTTGGTGCCGTGACGCTGAACACTGCTCATGTATTCAGATGCCTTGGCCCGCTCCTCAGAGAGCTGCTGATGTGCCAACTGTAAGAGTGTTTTCTCGTATGTTCTCCCCAGTGTTCTCGCTTCCGACATCGTGCTCGTTTCAGCCACCGACGATGAAAGACCTAGGCGAAAATCCATGGCTCGTGCTACCGAAGCAGGTAAGATCACCAACAACTGATCCTCCTGCACTATCCATGCTCTTAGCGAGCGCGCGGAGCTAAGTGTGTATACGCGTCGATTTCAGATGCCCTCTCACGCAGAACCTTGGCTGCCAAAATCCTTTGTCGCCGAGGTAGCTCAGTTCCTCTTTGCACTAGCATAGACTTCTCTCGATAGTTTTCTGAAATGATTCGAATTCAGAACGTGACCAGTCCATGGGTTGTTGGAGTGAAGAGGACACAGGTACGTTACACTACTCGAATAGTGTTTTTGGTGCCGTGACGCTGAACACTGCTCATGTATTCAGATGCCTTGGCCCGCTCCTCAGAGAGCTGCTGATGTGCCAACTGTAAGAGTGTTTTCTCGTATGTTCTCCCCAGTGTTCTCGCTTCCGACATCGTGCTCGTTTCAGCCACCGACGATGAAAGACCTAGGCGAAAATCCATGGCTCGTGCTACCGAAGCAGGTAAGATCACCAACAACTGATCCTCCTGCACTATCCATGCTCTTAGCGAGCGCGCGGAGCTAAGTGTGTATACGCGTCGATTTCAGATGCCCTCCCACGCAGAACCTTGGCTGCCAAAATCCTTTGTCGCCGAGGTAGTTCAGTTCATCTTTGCACTAGCATAGACTTCTCTCGATAGTTTTCTGAAATGATTCGAATTCAGAACGTGACCAGTCCATGGGTTGTTGGAGTGAAGAGGACACAGGTACGTTACACTACTCGAATAGTGTTTTTGGTGCCGTGACGCTGAACACCGCTCATGTATTCAGATGCCTTGGCCCGCTCCTCAGAGAGCTGCTGATGTGCCAACTGTAAGAGTGTTTTCTCGTATGTTCTCCCCAGTGTTCTCGCTTCCGACATCGTGCTCGTTTCAGCCACCGACGATGAAAGACCTAGGCGAAAATCCATGGCTCGTGCTACCGAAGCAGGTAAGATCACCAACAACTGATCCTCCTGCACTATCCACGCTCTTAGCGAGCGCGCGGAGCTAAGTGTGTATACGCGTCGATTTCAGATGCCCTCTCACGCAGAACCTTGGCTGCCAAAATCCTTTGTCGCCGAGGTAGTTCAGTTCATCTTTGCACTAGCATAGACTTCTCTCGATAGTTTTCTGAAATGATTCGAATTCAGAACGTGACCAGTCCATGGGTTGTTGGAGTGAAGAGGACACAGGTACGTTACACTACTCGAATAGTGTTTTTGGTGCCGTGACGCTGAACACTGCTCATGTATTCAGATGCCTTGGCCCGCTCCTCAGAGAGCTGCTGATGTGCCAACTGTAAGAGTGTTTTCTCGTATGTTCTCCCCAGTGTTCTCGCTTCCGACATCGTGCTCGTTTCAGCCACCGACGATGAAAGACCTAGGCGAAAATCCATGGCTCGTGCTACCGAAGCAGGTAAGATCACCAACAACTGATCCTCCTGCACTATCCATGCTCTTAGCGAGCGCGCGGAGCTAAGTGTGTATACGCGTCGATTTCAGATGCCCTCTCACGCAGAACCTTGGCTGCCAAAATCCTTTGTCGCCGAGGTAGTTCAGTTCATCTTCGCACTAGCATAGACTTCTCTCGATAGTTTTCTGAAATGATTCGAATTCAGAACGTGACCAGTCCATGGGTTGTTGGAGTGAAGAGGACACAGGTACGTTACACTACTCGAATAGTGTTTTTGGTGCCGTGACGCTGAACACTGCTCATGTATTCAGATGCCTTGGCCCGCTCCTCAGAGAGCTGCTGATGTGCCAACTGTAAGAGTGTTTTCTCGTATGTTCTCCCCAGTGTTCTCGCTTCCGACATCGTGCTCGTTTCAGCCACCGACGATGAAAGACCTAGGCGAAAATCCATGGCTCGTGCTACCGAAGCAGGTAAGATCACCAACAACTGATCCTCCTGCACTATCCATGCTCTTAGCGAGCGCGCGGAGCTAAGTGTGTATACGCGTCGATTTCAGATGCCCTCCCACGCAGAACCTTGGCTGCCAAAATCCTTTGTCGCCGAGGTAGTTCAGTTCATCTTTGCACTAGCATAGACTTCTCTCGATAGTTTTCTGAAATGATTCGAATTCAGAACGTGACCAGTCCATGGGTTGTTGGAGTGAAGAGGACACAGGTACGTTACACTACTCGAATAGTGTTTTTGGTGCCGTGACGCTGAACACTGCTCATGTATTCAGATGCCTTGGCCCGCTCCTCAGAGAGCTGCTGATGTGCCAACTGTAAGAGTGTTTTCTCGTATGTTCTCCCCAGTGTTCTCGCTTCCGACATCGTGCTCGTTTCAGCCACCGACGATGAAAGACCTAGGCGAAAATCCATGGCTCGTGCTACCGAAGCAGGTAAGATCACCAACAACTGATCCTCCTGCACTATCCATGCTCTTAGCGAGCGCGCGGAGCTAAGTGTGTATACGCGTCGATTTCAGATGCCCTCTCACGCAGAACCTTGGCTGCCAAAATCCTTTGTCGCCGAGGTAGCTCAGTTCCTCTTTGCACTAGCATAGACTTCTCTCGATAGTTTTCTGAAATGATTCGAATTCAGAACGTGACCAGTCCATGGGTTGTTGGAGTGAAGAGGACACAGGTACGTTACACTACTCGAATAGTGTTTTTGGTGCCGTGACGCTGAACACTGCTCATGTATTCAGATGCCTTGGCCCGCTCCTCAGAGAGCTGCTGATGTGCCAACTGTAAGAGTGTTTTCTCGTATGTTCTCCCCAGTGTTCTCGCTTCCGACATCGTGCTCGTTTCAGCCACCGACGATGAAAGACCTAGGCGAAAATCCATGGCTCGTGCTACCGAAGCAGGTAAGATCACCAACAACTGATCCTCCTGCACTATCCATGCTCTTAGCGAGCGCGCGGAGCTAAGTGTGTATACGCGTCGATTTCAGATGCCCTCCCACGCAGAACCTTGGCTGCCAAAATCCTTTGTCGCCGAGGTAGTTCAGTTCATCTTTGCACTAGCATAGACTTCTCTCGATAGTTTTCTGAAATGATTCGAATTCAGAACGTGACCAGTCCATGGGTTGTTGGAGTGAAGAGGACACAGGTACGTTACACTACTCGAATAGTGTTTTTGGTGCCGTGACGCTGAACACCGCTCATGTATTCAGATGCCTTGGCCCGCTCCTCAGAGAGCTGCTGATGTGCCAACTGTAAGAGTGTTTTCTCGTATGTTCTCCCCAGTGTTCTCGCTTCCGACATCGTGCTCGTTTCAGCCACCGACGATGAAAGACCTAGGCGAAAATCCATGGCTCGTGCTACCGAAGCAGGTAAGATCACCAACAACTGATCCTCCTGCACTATCCATGCTCTTAGCGAGCGCGCGGAGCTAAGTGTGTATACGCGTCGATTTCAGATGCCCTCTCACGCAGAACCTTGGCTGCCAAAATCCTTTGTCGCCGAGGTAGTTCAGTTCATCTTTGCACTAGCATAGACTTCTCTCGATAGTTTTCTGAAATGATTCGAATTCAGAACGTGACCAGTCCATGGGTTGTTGGAGTGAAGAGGACACAGGTACGTTACACTACTCGAATAGTGTTTTTGGTGCCGTGACGCTGAACACTGCTCATGTATTCAGATGCCTTGGCCCGCTCCTCAGAGAGCTGCTGATGTGCCAACTGTAAGAGTGTTTTCTCGTATGTTCTCCCCAGTGTTCTCGCTTCCGACATCGTGCTCGTTTCAGCCACCGACGATGAAAGACCTAGGCGAAAATCCATGGCTCGTGCTACCGAAGCAGGTAAGATCACCAACAACTGATCCTCCTGCACTATCCACGCTCTTAGCGAGCGCGCGGAGCTAAGTGTGTATACGCGTCGATTTCAGATGCCCTCTCACGCAGAACCTTGGCTGCCAAAATCCTTTGTCGCCGAGGTAGTTCAGTTCATCTTTGCACTAGCATAGACTTCTCTCGATAGTTTTCTGAAATGATTCGAATTCAGAACGTGACCAGTCCATGGGTTGTTGGAGTGAAGAGGACACAGGTACGTTACACTACTCGAATAGTGTTTTTGGTGCCGTGACGCTGAACACTGCTCATGTATTCAGATGCCTTGGCCCGCTCCTCAGAGAGCTGCTGATGTGCCAACTGTAAGAGTGTTTTCTCGTATGTTCTCCCCAGTGTTCTCGCTTCCGACATCGTGCTCGTTTCAGCCACCGACGATGAAAGACCTAGGCGAAAATCCATGGCTCGTGCTACCGAAGCAGGTAAGATCACCAACAACTGATCCTCCTGCACTATCCATGCTCTTAGCGAGCGCGCGGAGCTAAGTGTGTATACGCGTCGATTTCAGATGCCCTCTCACGCAGAACCTTGGCTGCCAAAATCCTTTGTCGCCGAGGTAGTTCAGTTCATCTTTGCACTAGCATAGACTTCTCTCGATAGTTTTCTGAAATGATTCGAATTCAGAACGTGACCAGTCCATGGGTTGTTGGAGTGAAGAGGACACAGGTACGTTACACTACTCGAATAGTGTTTTTGGTGCCGTGACGCTGAACACTGCTCATGTATTCAGATGCCTTGGCCCGCTCCTCAGAGAGCTGCTGATGTGCCAACTGTAAGAGTGTTTTCTCGTATGTTCTCCCCAGTGTTCTCGCTTCCGACATCGTGCTCGTTTCAGCCACCGACGATGAAAGACCTAGGCGAAAATCCATGGCTCGTGCTACCGAAGCAGGTAAGATCACCAACAACTGATCCTCCTGCACTATCCATGCTCTTAGCGAGCGCGCGGAGCTAAGTGTGTATACGCGTCGATTTCAGATGCCCTCTCACGCAGAACCTTGGCTGCCAAAATCCTTTGTCGCCGAGGTAGTTCAGTTCCTCTTTGCACTAGCATAGACTTCTCTCGATAGTTTTCTGAAATGATTCGAATTCAGAACGTGACCAGTCCATGGGTTGTTGGAGTGAAGAGGACACAGGTACGTTAAACTACTCGAATAGTGTTTTTGGTGCCGTGACGCTGAACACTGCTCATGTATTCAGATGCCTTGGCCCGCTCCTCAGAGAGCTGCTGATGTGCCAACTGTAAGAGTGTTTTCTCGTATGTTCTCCCCAGTGTTCTCGCTTCCGACATCGTGCTCGTTTCAGCCACCGACGATGAAAGACCTAGGCGAAAATCCATTGCTCGTGCTACCGAAGCAGGTAAGATCACCAACAACTGATCCTCCTGCACTATCCACGCTCTTAGCGAGCGCGCGGAGCTAAGTGTGTATACGCGTCGATTTCAGATGCCCTCTCACGCAGAACCTTGGCTGCCAAAATCCTTTGTCGCCGAGGTAGTTCAGTTCATCTTTGCACTAGCATAGACTTCTCTCGATAGTTTTCTGAAATGATTCGAATTCAGAACGTGACCAGTCCATGGGTTGTTGGAGTGAAGAGGACACAGGTACGTTACACTACTCGAATAGTGTTTTTGGTGCCGTGACGCTGAACACTGCTCATGTATTCAGATGCCTTGGCCCGCTCCTCAGAGAGCTGCTGATGTGCCAACTGTAAGAGTGTTTTCTCGTATGTTCTCCCCAGTGTTCTCGCTTCCGACATCGTGCTCGTTTCAGCCACCGACGATGAAAGACCTAGGCGAAAATCCATGGCTCGTGCTACCGAAGCAGGTAAGATCACCAACAACTGATCCTCCTGCACTATCCATGCTCTTAGCGAGCGCGCGGAGCTAAGTGTGTATACGCGTCGATTTCAGATGCCCTCTCACGCAGAACCTTGGCTGCCAAAATCCTTTGTCGCCGAGGTAGTTCAGTTCATCTTTGCACAAGCATAGACTTCTCTCGATAGTTTTCTGAAATGATTCGAATTCAGAACGTGACCAGTCCATGGGTTGTTGGAGTGAAGAGGACACAGGTACGTTACACTACTCGAATAGTGTTTTTGGTGCCGTGACGCTGAACACTGCTCATGTATTCAGATGCCTTGGCCCGCTCCTCAGAGAGCTGCTGATGTGCCAACTGTAAGAGTGTTTTCTCGTATGTTCTCCCCAGTGTTCTCGCTTCCGGCATCGTGCTCGTTTCAGCCACCGACGATGAAAGACCTAGGCGAAAATCCATGGCTCGTGCTACCGAAGCAGGTAAGATCACCAACAACTGATCCTCCTGCACTATCCATGCTCTTAGCGAGCGCGCGGAGCTAAGTGTGTATACGCGTCGATTTCAGATGCCCTCTCACGCAGAACCTTGGCTGCCAAAATCCTTTGTCGCCGAGGTAGTTCAGTTCCTCTTTGCACTAGCATAGACTTCTCTCGATAGTTTTCTGAAATGATTCGAATTCAGAACGTGACCAGTCCATGGGTTGTTGGAGTGAAGAGGACACAGGTACGTTAAACTACTCGAATAGTGTTTTTGGTGCCGTGACGCTGAACACTGCTCATGTATTCAGATGCCTTGGCCCGCTCCTCAGAGAGCTGCTGATGTGCCAACTGTAAGAGTGTTTTCTCGTATGTTCTCCCCAGTGTTCTCGCTTCCGACATCGTGCTCGTTTCAGCCACCGACGATGAAAGACCTAGGCGAAAATCCATTGCTCGTGCTACCGAAGCAGGTAAGATCACCAACAACTGATCCTCCTGCACTATCCACGCTCTTAGCGAGCGCGCGGAGCTAAGTGTGTATACGCGTCGATTTCAGATGCCCTCTCACGCAGAACCTTGGCTGCCAAAATCCTTTGTCGCCGAGGTAGTTCAGTTCATCTTTGCACTAGCATAGACTTCTCTCGATAGTTTTCTGAAATGATTCGAATTCAGAACGTGACCAGTCCATGGGTTGTTGGAGTGAAGAGGACACAGGTACGTTACACTACTCGAATAGTGTTTTTGGTGCCGTGACGCTGAACACTGCTCATGTATTCAGATGCCTTGGCCCGCTCCTCAGAGAGCTGCTGATGTGCCAACTGTAAGAGTGTTTTCTCGTATGTTCTCCCCAGTGTTCTCGCTTCCGACATCGTGCTCGTTTCAGCCACCGACGATGAAAGACCTAGGCGAAAATCCATGGCTCGTGCTACCGAAGCAGGTAAGATCACCAACAACTGATCCTCCTGCACTATCCATGCTCTTAGCGAGCGCGCGGAGCTAAGTGTGTATACGCGTCGATTTCAGATGCCCTCTCACGCAGAACCTTGGCTGCCAAAATCCTTTGTCGCCGAGGTAGCTCAGTTCCTCTTTGCACTAGCATAGACTTCTCTCGATAGTTTTCTGAAATGATTCGAATTCAGAACGTGACCAGTCCATGGGTTGTTGGAGTGAAGAGGACACAGGTACGTTACACTACTCGAATAGTGTTTTTGGTGCCGTGACGCTGAACACTGCTCATGTATTCAGATGCCTTGGCCCGCTCCTCAGAGAGCTGCTGATGTGCCAACTGTAAGAGTGTTTTCTCGTATGTTCTCCCCAGTGTTCTCGCTTCCGACATCGTGCTCGTTTCAGCCACCGACGATGAAAGACCTAGGCGAAAATCCATGGCTCGTGCTACCGAAGCAGGTAAGATCACCAACAACTGATCCTCCTGCACTATCCATGCTCTTAGCGAGCGCGCGGAGCTAAGTGTGTATACGCGTCGATTTCAGATGCCCTCTCACGCAGAACCTTGGCTGCCAAAATCCTTTGTCGCCGAGGTAGTTCAGTTCATCTTTGCACTAGCATAGACTTCTCTCGATAGTTTTCTGAAATGATTCGAATTCAGAACGTGACCAGTCCATGGGTTGTTGGAGTGAAGAGGACACAGGTACGTTACACTACTCGAATAGTGTTTTTGGTGCCGTGACGCTGAACACTGCTCATGTATTCAGATGCCTTGGCCCGCTCCTCAGAGAGCTGCTGATGTGCCAACTGTAAGAGTGTTTTCTCGTATGTTCTCCCCAGTGTTCCCGCTTCCGACATCGTGCTCGTTTCAGCCACCGACGATGAAAGACCTAGGCGAAAATCCATGGCTCGTGCTACCGAAGCAGGTAAGATCACCAACAACTGATCCTCCTGCACTATCCATGCTCTTAGCGAGCGCGCGGAGCTAAGTGTGTATACGCGTCGATTTCAGATGCCCTCTCACGCAGAACCTTGGCTGCCAAAATCCTTTGTCGCCGAGGTAGCTCAGTTCCTCTTTGCACTAGCATAGACTTCTCTCGATAGTTTTCTGAAATGATTCGAATTCAGAACGTGACCAGTCCATGGGTTGTTGGAGTGAAGAGGACACAGGTACGTTACACTACTCGAATAGTGTTTTTGGTGCCGTGACGCTGAACACTGCTCATGTATTCAGATGCCTTGGTCCGCTCCTCAGAGAGCTGCTGATGTGCCAACTGTAAGAGTGTTTTCTCGTATGTTCTCCCCAGTGTTCTCGCTTCCGACATCGTGCTCGTTTCAGCCACCGACGATGAAAGACCTAGGCGAAAATCCATGGCTCGTGCTACCGAAGCAGGTAAGATCACCAACAACTGATCCTCCTGCACTATCCATGCTCTTAGCGAGCGCGCGGAGCTAAGTGTGTATACGCGTCGATTTCAGATGCCCTCCCACGCAGAACCTTGGCTGCCAAAATCCTTTGTCGCCGAGGTAGTTCAGTTCATCTTTGCACTAGCATAGACTTCTCTCGATAGTTTTCTGAAATGATTCGAATTCAGAACGTGACCAGTCCATGGGTTGTTGGAGTGAAGAGGACACAGGTACGTTACACTACTCGAATAGTGTTTTTGGTGCCGTGACGCTGAACACTGCTCATGTATTCAGATGCCTTGGTCCGCTCCTCAGAGAGCTGCTGATGTGCCAACTGTAAGAGTGTTTTCTCGTATGTTCTCCCCAGTGTTCTCGCTTCCGACATCGTGCTCGTTTCAGCCACCGACGATGAAAGACCTAGGCGAAAATCCATGGCTCGTGCTACCGAAGCAGGTAAGATCACCAACAACTGATCCTCCTGCACTATCCATGCTCTTAGCGAGCGCGCGGAGCTAAGTGTGTATACGCGTCGATTTCAGATGCCCTCCCACGCAGAACCTTGGCTGCCAAAATCCTTTGTCGCCGAGGTAGCTCAGTTCCTCTTTGCACTAGCATAGACTTCTCTCGATAGTTTTCTGAAATGATTCGAATTCAGAACGTGACCAGTCCATGGGTTGTTGGAGTGAAGAGGACACAGGTACGTTACACTACTCGAATAGTGTTTTTGGTGCCGTGACGCTGAACACCGCTCATGTATTCAGATGCCTTGGCCCGCTCCTCAGAGAGCTGCTGATGTGCCAACTGTAAGAGTGTTTTCTCGTATGTTCTCCCCAGTGTTCTCGCTTCCGACATCGTGCTCGTTTCAGCCACCGACGATGAAAGACCTAGGCGAAAATCCATGGCTCGTGCTACCGAAGCAGGTAAGATCACCAACAACTGATCCTCCTGCACTATCCATGCTCTTAGCGAGCGCGCGGAGCTAAGTGTGTATACGCGTCGATTTCAGATGCCCTCCCACGCAGAACCTTGGCTGCCAAAATCCTTTGTCGCCGAGGTAGTTCAGTTCATCTTTGCACTAGCATAGACTTCTCTCGATAGTTTTCTGAAATGATTCGAATTCAGAACGTGACCAGTCCATGGGTTGTTGGAGTGAAGAGGACACAGGTACGTTACACTACTCGAATAGTGTTTTTGGTGCCGTGACGCTGAACACTGCTCATGTATTCAGATGCCTTGGCCCGCTCCTCAGAGAGCTGCTGATGTGCCAACTGTAAGAGTGTTTTCTCGTATGTTCTCCCCAGTGTTCTCGCTTCCGACATCGTGCTCGTTTCAGCCACCGACGATGAAAGACCTAGGCGAAAATCCATGGCTCGTGCTACCGAAGCAGGTAAGATCACCAACAACTGATCCTCCTGCACTATCCATGCTCTTAGCGAGCGCGCGGAGCTAAGTGTGTATACGCGTCGATTTCAGATGCCCTCTCACGCAGAAACTTGGCTGCCAAAATCCTTTGTCGCCGAGGTAGCTCAGTTCCTCTTTGCACTAGCATAGACTTCTCTCGATAGTTTTCTGAAATGATTCGAATTCAGAACGTGACCAGTCCATGGGTTGTTGGAGTGAAGAGGACACAGGTACGTTACACTACTCGAATAGTGTTTTTGGTGCCGTGACGCTGAACACTGCTCATGTATTCAGATGCCTTGGTCCGCTCCTCAGAGAGCTGCTGATGTGCCAACTGTAAGAGTGTTTTCTCGTATGTTCTCCCCAGTGTTCTCGCTTCCGACATCGTGCTCGTTTCAGCCACCGACGATGAAAGACCTAGGCGAAAATCCATGGCTCGTGCTACCGAAGCAGGTAAGATCACCAACAACTGATCCTCCTGCACTATCCATGCTCTTAGCGAGCGCGCGGAGCTAAGTGTGTATACGCGTCGATTTCAGATGCCCTCCCACGCAGAACCTTGGCTGCCAAAATCCTTTGTCGCCGAGGTAGTTCAGTTCATCTTTGCACTAGCATAGACTTCTCTCGATAGTTTTCTGAAATGATTCGAATTCAGAACGTGACCAGTCCATGGGTTGTTGGAGTGAAGAGGACACAGGTACGTTACACTACTCGAATAGTGTTTTTGGTGCCGTGACGCTGAACACTGCTCATGTATTCAGATGCCTTGGTCCGCTCCTCAGAGAGCTGCTGATGTGCCAACTGTAAGAGTGTTTTCTCGTATGTTCTCCCCAGTGTTCTCGCTTCCGACATCGTGCTCGTTTCAGCCACCGACGATGAAAGACCTAGGCGAAAATCCATGGCTCGTGCTACCGAAGCAGGTAAGATCACCAACAACTGATCCTCCTGCACTATCCATGCTCTTAGCGAGCGCGCGGAGCTAAGTGTGTATACGCGTCGATTTCAGATGCCCTCCCACGCAGAACCTTGGCTGCCAAAATCCTTTGTCGCCGAGGTAGTTCAGTTCATCTTTGCACTAGCATAGACTTCTCTCGATAGTTTTCTGAAATGATTCGAATTCAGAACGTGACCAGTCCATGGGTTGTTGGAGTGAAGAGGACACAGGTACGTTACACTACTCGAATAGTGTTTTTGGTGCCGTGACGCTGAACACTGCTCATGTATTCAGATGCCTTGGTCCGCTCCTCAGAGAGCTGCTGATGTGCCAACTGTAAGAGTGTTTTCTCGTATGTTCTCCCCAGTGTTCTCGCTTCCGACATCGTGCTCGTTTCAGCCACCGACGATGAAAGACCTAGGCGAAAATCCATGGCTCGTGCTACCGAAGCAGGTAAGATCACCAACAACTGATCCTCCTGCACTATCCATGCTCTTAGCGAGCGCGCGGAGCTAAGTGTGTATACGCGTCGATTTCAGATGCCCTCTCACGCAGAACCTTGGCTGCCAAAATCCTTTGTCGCCGAGGTAGTTCAGTTCATCTTTGCACTAGCATAGACTTCTCTCGATAGTTTTCTGAAATGATTCGAATTCAGAACGTGACCAGTCCATGGGTTGTTGGAGTGAAGAGGACACAGGTACGTTACACTACTCGAATAGTGTTTTTGGTGCCGTGACGCTGAACACCGCTCATGTATTCAGATGCCTTGGCCCGCTCCTCAGAGAGCTGCTGATGTGCCAACTGTAAGAGTGTTTTCTCGTATGTTCTCCCCAGTGTTCTCGCTTCCGACATCGTGCTCGTTTCAGCCACCGACGATGAAAGACCTAGGCGAAAATCCATGGCTCGTGCTACCGAAGCAGGTAAGATCACCAACAACTGATCCTCCTGCACTATCCATGCTCTTAGCGAGCGCGCGGAGCTAAGTGTGTATACGCGTCGATTTCAGATGCCCTCTCACGCAGAACCTTGGCTGCCAAAATCCTTTGTCGCCGAGGTAGTTCAGTTCATCTTTGCACTAGCATAGACTTCTCTCGATAGTTTTCTGAAATGATTCGAATTCAGAACGTGACCAGTCCATGGGTTGTTGGAGTGAAGAGGACACAGGTACGTTACACTACTCGAATAGTGTTTTTGGTGCCGTGACGCTGAACACTGCTCATGTATTCAGATGCCTTGGCCCGCTCCTCAGAGAGCTGCTGATGTGCCAACTGTAAGAGTGTTTTCTCGTATGTTCTCCCCAGTGTTCTCGCTTCCGACATCGTGCTCGTTTCAGCCACCGACGATGAAAGACCTAGGCGAAAATCCATGGCTCGTGCTACCGAAGCAGGTAAGATCACCAACAACTGATCCTCCTGCACTATCCATGCTCTTAGCGAGCGCGCGGAGCTAAGTGTGTATACGCGTCGATTTCAGATGCCCTCTCACGCAGAACCTTGGCTGCCAAAATCCTTTGTCGCCGAGGTAGTTCAGTTCATCTTTGCACTAGCATAGACTTCTCTCGATAGTTTTCTGAAATGATTCGAATTCAGAACGTGACCAGTCCATGGGTTGTTGGAGTGAAGAGGACACAGGTACGTTACACTACTCGAATAGTGTTTTTGGTGCCGTGACGCTGAACACTGCTCATGTATTCAGATGCCTTGGTCCGCTCCTCAGAGAGCTGCTGATGTGCCAACTGTAAGAGTGTTTTCTCGTATGTTCTCCCCAGTGTTCTCGCTTCCGACATCGTGCTCGTTTCAGCCACCGACGATGAAAGACCTAGGCGAAAATCCATGGCTCGTGCTACCGAAGCAGGTAAGATCACCAACAACTGATCCTCCTGCACTATCCATGCTCTTAGCGAGCGCGCGGAGCTAAGTGTGTATACGCGTCGATTTCAGATGCCCTCCCACGCAGAACCTTGGCTGCCAAAATCCTTTGTCGCCGAGGTAGTTCAGTTCATCTTTGCACTAGCATAGACTTCTCTCGATAGTTTTCTGAAATGATTCGAATTCAGAACGTGACCAGTCCATGGGTTGTTGGAGTGAAGAGGACACAGGTACGTTACACTACTCGAATAGTGTTTTTGGTGCCGTGACGCTGAACACTGCTCATGTATTCAGATGCCTTGGTCCGCTCCTCAGAGAGCTGCTGATGTGCCAACTGTAAGAGTGTTTTCTCGTATGTTCTCCCCAGTGTTCTCGCTTCCGACATCGTGCTCGTTTCAGCCACCGACGATGAAAGACCTAGGCGAAAATCCATGGCTCGTGCTACCGAAGCAGGTAAGATCACCAACAACTGATCCTCCTGCACTATCCATGCTCTTAGCGAGCGCGCGGAGCTAAGTGTGTATACGCGTCGATTTCAGATGCCCTCTCACGCAGAACCTTGGCTGCCAAAATCCTTTGTCGCCGAGGTAGTTCAGTTCATCTTTGCACTAGCATAGACTTCTCTCGATAGTTTTCTGAAATGATTCGAATTCAGAACGTGACCAGTCCATGGGTTGTTGGAGTGAAGAGGACACAGGTACGTTACACTACTCGAATAGTGTTTTTGGTGCCGTGACGCTGAACACCGCTCATGTATTCAGATGCCTTGGCCCGCTCCTCAGAGAGCTGCTGATGTGCCAACTGTAAGAGTGTTTTCTCGTATGTTCTCCCCAGTGTTCTCGCTTCCGACATCGTGCTCGTTTCAGCCACCGACGATGAAAGACCTAGGCGAAAATCCATGGCTCGTGCTACCGAAGCAGGTAAGATCACCAACAACTGATCCTCCTGCACTATCCATGCTCTTAGCGAGCGCGCGGAGCTAAGTGTGTATACGCGTCGATTTCAGATGCCCTCTCACGCAGAACCTTGGCTGCCAAAATCCTTTGTCGCCGAGGTAGCTCAGTTCCTCTTTGCACTAGCATAGACTTCTCTCGATAGTTTTCTGAAATGATTCGAATTCAGAACGTGACCAGTCCATGGGTTGTTGGAGTGAAGAGGACACAGGTACGTTACACTACTCGAATAGTGTTTTTGGTGCCGTGACGCTGAACACTGCTCATGTATTCAGATGCCTTGGCCCGCTCCTCAGAGAGCTGCTGATGTGCCAACTGTAAGAGTGTTTTCTCGTATGTTCTCCCCAGTGTTCTCGCTTCCGACATCGTGCTCGTTTCAGCCACCGACGATGAAAGACCTAGGCGAAAATCCATGGCTCGTGCTACCGAAGCAGGTAAGATCACCAACAACTGATCCTCCTGCACTATCCATGCTCTTAGCGAGCGCGCGGAGCTAAGTGTGTATACGCGTCGATTTCAGATGCCCTCTCACGCAGAACCTTGGCTGCCAAAATCCTTTGTCGCCGAGGTAGTTCAGTTCATCTTTGCACTAGCATAGACTTCTCTCGATAGTTTTCTGAAATGATTCGAATTCAGAACGTGACCAGTCCATGGGTTGTTGGAGTGAAGAGGACACAGGTACGTTACACTACTCGAATAGTGTTTTTGGTGCCGTGACGCTGAACACTGCTCATGTATTCAGATGCCTTGGCCCGCTCCTCAGAGAGCTGCTGATGTGCCAACTGTAAGAGTGTTTTCTCGTATGTTCTCCCCAGTGTTCTCGCTTCCGACATCGTGCTCGTTTCAGCCACCGACGATGAAAGACCTAGGCGAAAATCCATGGCTCGTGCTACCGAAGCAGGTAAGATCACCAACAACTGATCCTCCTGCACTATCCATGCTCTTAGCGAGCGCGCGGAGCTAAGTGTGTATACGCGTCGATTTCAGATGCCCTCTCACGCAGAACCTTGGCTGCCAAAATCCTTTGTCGCCGAGGTAGTTCAGTTCATCTTTGCACTAGCATAGACTTCTCTCGATAGTTTTCTGAAATGATTCGAATTCAGAACGTGACCAGTCCATGGGTTGTTGGAGTGAAGAGGACACAGGTACGTTACACTACTCGAATAGTGTTTTTGGTGCCGTGACGCTGAACACTGCTCATGTATTCAGATGCCTTGGCCCGCTCCTCAGAGAGCTGCTGATGTGCCAACTGTAAGAGTGTTTTCTCGTATGTTCTCCCCAGTGTTCTCGCTTCCGACATCGTGCTCGTTTCAGCCACCGACGATGAAAGACCTAGGCGAAAATCCATGGCTCGTGCTACCGAAGCAGGTAAGATCACCAACAACTGATCCTCCTGCACTATCCATGCTCTTAGCGAGCGCGCGGAGCTAAGTGTGTATACGCGTCGATTTCAGATGCCCTCTCACGCAGAACCTTGGCTGCCAAAATCCTTTGTCGCCGAGGTAGTTCAGTTCATCTTTGCACTAGCATAGACTTCTCTCGATAGTTTTCTGAAATGATTCGAATTCAGAACGTGACCAGTCCATGGGTTGTTGGAGTGAAGAGGACACAGGTACGTTACACTACTCGAATAGTGTTTTTGGTGCCGTGACGCTGAACACTGCTCATGTATTCAGATGCCTTGGCCCGCTCCTCAGAGAGCTGCTGATGTGCCAACTGTAAGAGTGTTTTCTCGTATGTTCTCCCCAGTGTTCTCGCTTCCGACATCGTGCTCGTTTCAGCCACCGACGATGAAAGACCTAGGCGAAAATCCATGGCTCGTGCTACCGAAGCAGGTAAGATCACCAACAACTGATCCTCCTGCACTATCCATGCTCTTAGCGAGCGCGCGGAGCTAAGTGTGTATACGCGTCGATTTCAGATGCCCTCTCACGCAGAACCTTGGCTGCCAAAATCCTTTGTCGCCGAGGTAGTTCAGTTCATCTTTGCACTAGCATAGACTTCTCTCGATAGTTTTCTGAAATGATTCGAATTCAGAACGTGACCAGTCCATGGGTTGTTGGAGTGAAGAGGACACAGGTACGTTACACTACTCGAATAGTGTTTTTGGTGCCGTGACGCTGAACACTGCTCATGTATTCAGATGCCTTGGCCCGCTCCTCAGAGAGCTGCTGATGTGCCAACTGTAAGAGTGTTTTCTCGTATGTTCTCCCCAGTGTTCTCGCTTCCGACATCGTGCTCGTTTCAGCCACCGACGATGAAAGACCTAGGCGAAAATCCATGGCTCGTGCTACCGAAACAGGTAAGATCACCAACAACTGATCCTCCTGCACTATCCATGCTCTTAGCGAGCGCGCGGAGCTAAGTGTGTATACGCGTCGATTTCAGATGCCCTCTCACGCAGAACCTTGGCTGCCAAAATCCTTTGTCGCCGAGGTAGTTCAGTTCATCTTTGCACTAGCATAGACTTCTCTCGATAGTTTTCTGAAATGATTCGAATTCAGAACGTGACCAGTCCATGGGTTGTTGGAGTGAAGAGGACACAGGTACGTTACACTACTCGAATAGTGTTTTTGGTGCCGTGACGCTGAACACCGCTCATGTATTCAGATGCCTTGGCCCGCTCCTCAGAGAGCTGCTGATGTGCCAACTGTAAGAGTGTTTTCTCGTATGTTCTCCCCAGTGTTCTCGCTTCCGACATCGTGCTCGTTTCAGCCACCGACGATGAAAGACCTAGGCGAAAATCCATGGCTCGTGCTACCGAAGCAGGTAAGATCACCAACAACTGATCCTCCTGCACTATCCATGCTCTTAGCGAGCGCGCGGAGCTAAGTGTGTATACGCGTCGATTTCAGATGCCCTCTCACGCAGAACCTTGGCTGCCAAAATCCTTTGTCGCCGAGGTAGCTCAGTTCCTCTTTGCACTAGCATAGACTTCTCTCGATAGTTTTCTGAAATGATTCGAATTCAGAACGTGACCAGTCCATGGGTTGTTGGAGTGAAGAGGACACAGGTACGTTACACTACTCGAATAGTGTTTTTGGTGCCGTGACGCTGAACACTGCTCATGTATTCAGATGCCTTGGCCCGCTCCTCAGAGAGCTGCTGATGTGCCAACTGTAAGAGTGTTTTCTCGTATGTTCTCCCCAGTGTTCTCGCTTCCGACATCGTGCTCGTTTCAGCCACCGACGATGAAAGACCTAGGCGAAAATCCATGGCTCGTGCTACCGAAGCAGGTAAGATCACCAACAACTGATCCTCCTGCACTATCCATGCTCTTAGCGAGCGCGCGGAGCTAAGTGTGTATACGCGTCGATTTCAGATGCCCTCTCACGCAGAACCTTGGCTGCCAAAATCCTTTGTCGCCGAGGTAGTTCAGTTCATCTTTGCACTAGCATAGACTTCTCTCGATAGTTTTCTGAAATGATTCGAATTCAGAACGTGACCAGTCCATGGGTTGTTGGAGTGAAGAGGACACAGGTACGTTACACTACTCGAATAGTGTTTTTGGTGCCGTGACGCTGAACACTGCTCATGTATTCAGATGCCTTGGCCCGCTCCTCAGAGAGCTGCTGATGTGCCAACTGTAAGAGTGTTTTCTCGTATGTTCTCCCCAGTGTTCTCGCTTCCGACATCGTGCTCGTTTCAGCCACCGACGATGAAAGACCTAGGCGAAAATCCATGGCTCGTGCTACCGAAGCAGGTAAGATCACCAACAACTGATCCTCCTGCACTATCCATGCTCTTAGCGAGCGCGCGGAGCTAAGTGTGTATACGCGTCGATTTCAGATGCCCTCTCACGCAGAACCTTGGCTGCCAAAATCCTTTGTCGCCGAGGTAGTTCAGTTCATCTTTGCACTAGCATAGACTTCTCTCGATAGTTTTCTGAAATGATTCGAATTCAGAACGTGACCAGTCCATGGGTTGTTGGAGTGAAGAGGACACAGGTACGTTACACTACTCGAATAGTGTTTTTGGTGCCGTGACGCTGAACACTGCTCATGTATTCAGATGCCTTGGCCCGCTCCTCAGAGAGCTGCTGATGTGCCAACTGTAAGAGTGTTTTCTCGTATGTTCTCCCCAGTGTTCTCGCTTCCGACATCGTGCTCGTTTCAGCCACCGACGATGAAAGACCTAGGCGAAAATCCATGGCTCGTGCTACCGAAGCAGGTAAGATCACCAACAACTGATCCTCCTGCACTATCCATGCTCTTAGCGAGCGCGCGGAGCTAAGTGTGTATACGCGTCGATTTCAGATGCCCTCTCACGCAGAACCTTGGCTGCCAAAATCCTTTGTCGCCGAGGTAGTTCAGTTCATCTTTGCACTAGCATAGACTTCTCTCGATAGTTTTCTGAAATGATTCGAATTCAGAACGTGACCAGTCCATGGGTTGTTGGAGTGAAGAGGACACAGGTACGTTACACTACTCGAATAGTGTTTTTGGTGCCGTGACGCTGAACACTGCTCATGTATTCAGATGCCTTGGCCCGCTCCTCAGAGAGCTGCTGATGTGCCAACTGTAAGAGTGTTTTCTCGTATGTTCTCCCCAGTGTTCTCGCTTCCGACATCGTGCTCGTTTCAGCCACCGACGATGAAAGACCTAGGCGAAAATCCATGGCTCGTGCTACCGAAGCAGGTAAGATCACCAACAACTGATCCTCCTGCACTATCCATGCTCTTAGCGAGCGCGCGGAGCTAAGTGTGTATACGCGTCGATTTCAGATGCCCTCTCACGCAGAACCTTGGCTGCCAAAATCCTTTGTCGCCGAGGTAGCTCAGTTCCTCTTTGCACTAGCATAGACTTCTCTCGATAGTTTTCTGAAATGATTCGAATTCAGAACGTGACCAGTCCATGGGTTGTTGGAGTGAAGAGGACACAGGTACGTTACACTACTCGAATAGTGTTTTTGGTGCCGTGACGCTGAACACTGCTCATGTATTCAGATGCCTTGGCCCGCTCCTCAGAGAGCTGCTGATGTGCCAACTGTAAGAGTGTTTTCTCGTATGTTCTCCCCAGTGTTCTCGCTTCCGACATCGTGCTCGTTTCAGCCACCGACGATGAAAGACCTAGGCGAAAATCCATGGCTCGTGCTACCGAAGCAGGTAAGATCACCAACAACTGATCCTCCTGCACTATCCATGCTCTTAGCGAGCGCGCGGAGCTAAGTGTGTATACGCGTCGATTTCAGATGCCCTCTCACGCAGAACCTTGGCTGCCAAAATCCTTTGTCGCCGAGGTAGTTCAGTTCATCTTTGCACTAGCATAGACTTCTCTCGATAGTTTTCTGAAATGATTCGAATTCAGAACGTGACCAGTCCATGGGTTGTTGGAGTGAAGAGGACACAGGTACGTTACACTACTCGAATAGTGTTTTTGGTGCCGTGACGCTGAACACTGCTCATGTATTCAGATGCCTTGGCCCGCTCCTCAGAGAGCTGCTGATGTGCCAACTGTAAGAGTGTTTTCTCGTATGTTCTCCCCAGTGTTCTCGCTTCCGACATCGTGCTCGTTTCAGCCACCGACGATGAAAGACCTAGGCGAAAATCCATGGCTCGTGCTACCGAAGCAGGTAAGATCACCAACAACTGATCCTCCTGCACTATCCATGCTCTTAGCGAGCGCGCGGAGCTAAGTGTGTATACGCGTCGATTTCAGATGCCCTCTCACGCAGAACCTTGGCTGCCAAAATCCTTTGTCGCCGAGGTAGTTCAGTTCATCTTTGCACTAGCATAGACTTCTCTCGATAGTTTTCTGAAATGATTCGAATTCAGAACGTGACCAGTCCATGGGTTGTTGGAGTGAAGAGGACACAGGTACGTTACACTACTCGAATAGTGTTTTTGGTGCCGTGACGCTGAACACTGCTCATGTATTCAGATGCCTTGGCCCGCTCCTCAGAGAGCTGCTGATGTGCCAACTGTAAGAGTGTTTTCTCGTATGTTCTCCCCAGTGTTCTCGCTTCCGACATCGTGCTCGTTTCAGCCACCGACGATGAAAGACCTAGGCGAAAATCCATGGCTCGTGCTACCGAAGCAGGTAAGATCACCAACAACTGATCCTCCTGCACTATCCATGCTCTTAGCGAGCGCGCGGAGCTAAGTGTGTATACGCGTCGATTTCAGATGCCCTCTCACGCAGAACCTTGGCTGCCAAAATCCTTTGTCGCCGAGGTAGTTCAGTTCATCTTTGCACTAGCATAGACTTCTCTCGATAGTTTTCTGAAATGATTCGAATTCAGAACGTGACCAGTCCATGGGTTGTTGGAGTGAAGAGGACACAGGTACGTTACACTACTCGAATAGTGTTTTTGGTGCCGTGACGCTGAACACTGCTCATGTATTCAGATGCCTTGGCCCGCTCCTCAGAGAGCTGCTGATGTGCCAACTGTAAGAGTGTTTTCTCGTATGTTCTCCCCAGTGTTCTCGCTTCCGACATCGTGCTCGTTTCAGCCACCGACGATGAAAGACCTAGGCGAAAATCCATGGCTCGTGCTACCGAAGCAGGTAAGATCACCAACAACTGATCCTCCTGCACTATCCATGCTCTTAGCGAGCGCGCGGAGCTAAGTGTGTATACGCGTCGATTTCAGATGCCCTCTCACGCAGAACCTTGGCTGCCAAAATCCTTTGTCGCCGAGGTAGTTCAGTTCATCTTTGCACTAGCATAGACTTCTCTCGATAGTTTTCTGAAATGATTCGAATTCAGAACGTGACCAGTCCATGGGTTGTTGGAGTGAAGAGGACACAGGTACGTTACACTACTCGAATAGTGTTTTTGGTGCCGTGACGCTGAACACTGCTCATGTATTCAGATGCCTTGGCCCGCTCCTCAGAGAGCTGCTGATGTGCCAACTGTAAGAGTGTTTTCTCGTATGTTCTCCCCAGTGTTCTCGCTTCCGACATCGTGCTCGTTTCAGCCACCGACGATGAAAGACCTAGGCGAAAATCCATGGCTCGTGCTACCGAAACAGGTAAGATCACCAACAACTGATCCTCCTGCACTATCCATGCTCTTAGCGAGCGCGCGGAGCTAAGTGTGTATACGCGTCGATTTCAGATGCCCTCTCACGCAGAACCTTGGCTGCCAAAATCCTTTGTTGCCGAGGTAGTTCAGTTCATCTTTGCACTAGCATAGACTCCTCTCGATAGTTTTCTGAAATGATTCGAATTCAGAACGTGACCAGTCCATGGGTTGTTGGAGTGAAGAGGACACAGGTACGTTACACTACTCGAATAGTGTTTTTGGTGCCGTGACGCTGAACACTGCTCATGTATTCAGATGCCTTGGCCCGCTCCTCAGAGAGCTGCTGATGTGCCAACTGTAAGAGTGTTTTCTCGTATGTTCTCCCCAGTGTTCTCGCTTCCGACATCGTGCTCGTTTCAGCCACCGACGATGAAAGACCTAGGCGAAAATCCATGGCTCGTGCTACCGAAGCAGGTAAGATCACCAACAACTGATCCTCCTGCACTATCCATGCTCTTAGCGAGCGCGCGGAGCTAAGTGTGTATACGCGTCGATTTCAGATGCCCTCTCACGCAGAACCTTGGCTGCCAAAATCCTTTGTCGCCGAGGTAGTTCAGTTCATCTTTGCACTAACATAGACTTCTCTCGATAGTTTTCTGAAATGATTCGAATTCAGAACGTGACCAGTCCATGGGTTGTTGGAGTGAAGAGGACACAGGTACGTTACACTACTCGAATAGTGTTTTTGGTGCCGTGACGCTGAACACTGCTCATGTATTCAGATGCCTTGGCCCGCTCCTCAGAGAGCTGCTGATGTGCCAACTGTAAGAGTGTTTTCTCGTATGTTCTCCCCAGTGTTCTCGCTTCCGACATCGTGCTCGTTTCAGCCACCGACGATGAAAGACCTAGGCGAAAATCCATGGCTCGTGCTACCGAAGCAGGTAAGATCACCAACAACTGATCCTCCTGCACTATCCATGCTCTTAGCGAGCGCGCGGAGCTAAGTGTGTATACGCGTCGATTTCAGATGCCCTCTCACGCAGAACCTTGGCTGCCAAAATCCTTTGTCGCCGAGGTAGTTCAGTTCATCTTTGCACTAGCATAGACTTCTCTCGATAGTTTTCTGAAATGATTCGAATTCAGAACGTGACCAGTCCATGGGTTGTTGGAGTGAAGAGGACACAGGTACGTTACACTACTCGAATAGTGTTTTTGGTGCCGTGACGCTGAACACTGCTCATGTATTCAGATGCCTTGGCCCGCTCCTCAGAGAGCTGCTGATGTGCCAACTGTAAGAGTGTTTTCTCGTATGTTCTCCCCAGTGTTCTCGCTTCCGACATCGTGCTCGTTTCAGCCACCGACGATGAAAGACCTAGGCGAAAATCCATGGCTCGTGCTACCGAAGCAGGTAAGATCACCAACAACTGATCCTCCTGCACTATCCATGCTCTTAGCGAGCGCGCGGAGCTAAGTGTGTATACGCGTCGATTTCAGATGCCCTCTCACGCAGAACCTTGGCTGCCAAAATCCTTTGTCGCCGAGGTAGTTCAGTTCATCTTTGCACTAGCATAGACTTCTCTCGATAGTTTTCTGAAATGATTCGAATTCAGAACGTGACCAGTCCATGGGTTGTTGGAGTGAAGAGGACACAGGTACGTTACACTACTCGAATAGTGTTTTTGGTGCCGTGACGCTGAACACTGCTCATGTATTCAGATGCCTTGGCCCGCTCCTCAGAGAGCTGCTGATGTGCCAACTGTAAGAGTGTTTTCTCGTATGTTCTCCCCAGTGTTCTCGCTTCCGACATCGTGCTCGTTTCAGCCACCGACGATGAAAGACCTAGGCGAAAATCCATGGCTCGTGCTACCGAAGCAGGTAAGATCACCAACAACTGATCCTCCTGCACTATCCATGCTCTTAGCGAGCGCGCGGAGCTAAGTGTGTATACGCGTCGATTTCAGATGCCCTCTCACGCAGAACCTTGGCTGCCAAAATCCTTTGTCGCCGAGGTAGTTCAGTTCCTCTTTGCACTAGCATAGACTTCTCTCGATAGTTTTCTGAAATGATTCGAATTCAGAACGTGACCAGTCCATGGGTTGTTGGAGTGAAGAGGACACAGGTACGTTACACTACTCGAATAGTGTTTTTGGTGCCGTGACGCTGAACACTGCTAATGTATTCAGATGCCTTGGCCCGCTCCTCAGAGAGCTGCTGATGTGCCAACTGTAAGAGTGTTTTCTCGTATGTTCTCCCCAGTGTTCTCGCTTCCGACATCGTGCTCGTTTCAGCCACCGACGATGAAAGACCTAGGCGAAAATCCATGGCTCGTGCTACCGAAGCAGGTAAGATCACCAACAACTGATCCTCCTGCACTATCCATGCTCTTAGCGAGCGCGCGGAGCTAAGTGTGTATACGCGTCGATTTCAGATGCCCTCTCACGCAGAACCTTGGCTGCCAAAATCCTTTGTCGCCGAGGTAGTTCAGTTCATCTTTGCACTAGCATAGACTTCTCTCGATAGTTTTCTGAAATGATTCGAATTCAGAACGTGACCAGTCCATGGGTTGTTGGAGTGAAGAGGACACAGGTACGTTACACTACTCGAATAGTGTTTTTGGTGCCGTGACGCTGAACACTGCTCATGTATTCAGATGCCTTGGCCCGCTCCTCAGAGAGCTGCTGATGTGCCAACTGTAAGAGTGTTTTCTCGTATGTTCTCCCCAGTGTTCTCGCTTCCGACATCGTGCTCGTTTCAGCCACCGACGATGAAAGACCTAGGCGAAAATCCATGGCTCGTGCTACCGAAGCAGGTAAGATCACCAACAACTGATCCTCCTGCACTATCCATGCTCTTAGCGAGCGCGCGGAGCTAAGTGTGTATACGCGTCGATTTCAGATGCCCTCTCACGCAGAACCTTGGCTGCCAAAATCCTTTGTCGCCGAGGTAGTTCAGTTCATCTTTGCACTAGCATAGACTTCTCTCGATAGTTTTCTGAAATGATTCGAATTCAGAACGTGACCAGTCCATGGGTTGTTGGAGTGAAGAGGACACAGGTACGTTACACTACTCGAATAGTGTTTTTGGTGCCGTGACGCTGAACACTGCTCATGTATTCAGATGCCTTGGCCCGCTCCTCAGAGAGCTGCTGATGTGCCAACTGTAAGAGTGTTTTCTCGTATGTTCTCCCCAGTGTTCTCGCTTCCGACATCGTGCTCGTTTCAGCCACCGACGATGAAAGACCTAGGCGAAAATCCATGGCTCGTGCTACCGAAGCAGGTAAGATCACCAACAACTGATCCTCCTGCACTATCCATGCTCTTAGCGAGCGCGCGGAGCTAAGTGTGTATACGCGTCGATTTCAGATGCCCTCTCACGCAGAACCTTGGCTGCCAAAATCCTTTGTCGCCGAGGTAGTTCAGTTCCTCTTTGCACTAGCATAGAATTCTCTCGATAGTTTTCTGAAATGATTCGAATTCAGAACGTGACCAGTCCATGGGTTGTTGGAGTGAAGAGGACACAGGTACGTTACACTACTCGAATAGTGTTTTTGGTGCCGTGACGCTGAACACTGCTCATGTATTCAGATGCCTTGGCCCGCTCCTCAGAGAGCTGCTGATGTGCCAACTGTAAGAGTGTTTTCTCGTATGTTCTCCCCAGTGTTCTCGCTTCCGACATCGTGCTCGTTTCAGCCACCGACGATGAAAGACCTAGGCGAAAATCCATGGCTCGTGCTACCGAAGCAGGTAAGATCACCAACAACTGATCCTCCTGCACTATCCACGCTCTTAGCGAGCGCGCGGAGCTAAGTGTGTATACGCGTCGATTTCAGATGCCCTCTCACGCAGAACCTTGGCTGCCAAAATCCTTTGTCGCCGAGGTAGTTCAGTTCATCTTTGCACTAGCATAGACTTCTCTCGATAGTTTTCTGAAATGATTCGAATTCAGAACGTGACCAGTCCATGGGTTGTTGGAGTGAAGAGGACACAGGTACGTTACACTACTCGAATAGTGTTTTTGGTGCCGTGACGCTGAACACTGCTCATGTATTCAGATGCCTTGGCCCGCTCCTCAGAGAGCTGCTGATGTGCCAACTGTAAGAGTGTTTTCTCGTATGTTCTCCCCAGTGTTCTCGCTTCCGACATCGTGCTCGTTTCAGCCACCGACGATGAAAGACCTAGGCGAAAATCCATGGCTCGTGCTACCGAAGCAGGTAAGATCACCAACAACTGATCCTCCTGCACTATCCATGCTCTTAGCGAGCGCGCGGAGCTAAGTGTGTATACGCGTCGATTTCAGATGCCCTCCCACGCAGAACCTTGGCTGCCAAAATCCTTTGTCGCCGAGGTAGTTCAGTTCATCTTTGCACTAGCATAGACTTCTCTCGATAGTTTTCTGAAATGATTCGAATTCAGAACGTGACCAGTCCATGGGTTGTTGGAGTGAAGAGGACACAGGTACGTTACACTACTCGAATAGTGTTTTTGGTGCCGTGACGCTGAACACTGCTCATGTATTCAGATGCCTTGGTCCGCTCCTCAGAGAGCTGCTGATGTGCCAACTGTAAGAGTGTTTTCTCGTATGTTCTCCCCAGTGTTCTCGCTTCCGACATCGTGCTCGTTTCAGCCACCGACGATGAAAGACCTAGGCGAAAATCCATGGCTCGTGCTACCGAAGCAGGTAAGATCACCAACAACTGATCCTCCTGCACTATCCATGCTCTTAGCGAGCGCGCGGAGCTAAGTGTGTATACGCGTCGATTTCAGATGCCCTCCCACGCAGAACCTTGGCTGCCAAAATCCTTTGTCGCCGAGGTAGTTCAGTTCATCTTTGCACTAGCATAGACTTCTCTCGATAGTTTTCTGAAATGATTCGAATTCAGAACGTGACCAGTCCATGGGTTGTTGGAGTGAAGAGGACACAGGTACGTTACACTACTCGAATAGTGTTTTTGGTGCCGTGACGCTGAACACTGCTCATGTATTCAGATGCCTTGGCCAGCTCCTCAGAGAGCTGCTGATGTGCCAACTGTAAGAGTGTTTTCTCGTATGTTCTCCCCAGTGTTCTCGCTTCCGACATCGTGCTCGTTTCAGCCACCGACGATGAAAGACCTAGGCGAAAATCCATGGCTCGTGCTACCGAAGCAGGTAAGATCACCAACAACTGATCCTCCTGCACTATCCATGCTCTTAGCGAGCGCGCGGAGCTAAGTGTGTATACGCGTCGATTTCAGATGCCCTCTCACGCAGAACCTTGGCTGCCAAAATCCTTTGTCGCCGAGGTAGTTCAGTTCATCTTTGCACTAGCATAGACTTCTCTCGATAGTTTTCTGAAATGATTCGAATTCAGAACGTGACCAGTCCATGGGTTGTTGGAGTGAAGAGGACACAGGTACGTTACACTACTCGAATAGTGTTTTTGGTGCCGTGACGCTGAACACTGCTCATGTATTCAGATGCCTTGGCCCGCTCCTCAGAGAGCTGCTGATGTGCCAACTGTAAGAGTGTTTTCTCGTATGTTCTCCCCAGTGTTCTCGCTTCCGACATCGTGCTCGTTTCAGCCACCGACGATGAAAGACCTAGGCGAAAATCCATGGCTCGTGCTACCGAAGCAGGTAAGATCACCAACAACTGATCCTCCTGCACTATCCATGCTCTTAGCGAGCGCGCGGAGCTAAGTGTGTATACGCGTCGATTTCAGATGCCCTCCCACGCAGAACCTTGGCTGCCAAAATCCTTTGTCGCCGAGGTAGTTCAGTTCATCTTTGCACTAGCATAGACTTCTCTCGATAGTTTTCTGAAATGATTCGAATTCAGAACGTGACCAGTCCATGGGTTGTTGGAGTGAAGAGGACACAGGTACGTTACACTACTCGAATAGTGTTTTTGGTGCCGTGACGCTGAACACTGCTCATGTATTCAGATGCCTTGGTCCGCTCCTCAGAGAGCTGCTGATGTGCCAACTGTAAGAGTGTTTTCTCGTATGTTCTCCCCAGTGTTCTCGCTTCCGACATCGTGCTCGTTTCAGCCACCGACGATGAAAGACCTAGGCGAAAATCCATGGCTCGTGCTACCGAAGCAGGTAAGATCACCAACAACTGATCCTCCTGCACTATCCATGCTCTTAGCGAGCGCGCGGAGCTAAGTGTGTATACGCGTCGATTTCAGATGCCCTCCCACGCAGAACCTTGGCTGCCAAAATCCTTTGTCGCCGAGGTAGTTCAGTTCATCTTTGCACTAGCATAGACTTCTCTCGATAGTTTTCTGAAATGATTCGAATTCAGAACGTGACCAGTCCATGGGTTGTTGGAGTGAAGAGGACACAGGTACGTTACACTACTCGAATAGTGTTTTTGGTGCCGTGACGCTGAACACTGCTCATGTATTCAGATGCCTTGGCCAGCTCCTCAGAGAGCTGCTGATGTGCCAACTGTAAGAGTGTTTTCTCGTATGTTCTCCCCAGTGTTCTCGCTTCCGACATCGTGCTCGTTTCAGCCACCGACGATGAAAGACCTAGGCGAAAATCCATGGCTCGTGCTACCGAAGCAGGTAAGATCACCAACAACTGATCCTCCTGCACTATCCATGCTCTTAGCGAGCGCGCGGAGCTAAGTGTGTATACGCGTCGATTTCAGATGCCCTCTCACGCAGAACCTTGGCTGCCAAAATCCTTTGTCGCCGAGGTAGTTCAGTTCATCTTTGCACTAGCATAGACTTCTCTCGATAGTTTTCTGAAATGATTCGAATTCAGAACGTGACCAGTCCATGGGTTGTTGGAGTGAAGAGGACACAGGTACGTTACACTACTCGAATAGTGTTTTTGGTGCCGTGACGCTGAACACTGCTCATGTATTCAGATGCCTTGGTCCGCTCCTCAGAGAGCTGCTGATGTGCCAACTGTAAGAGTGTTTTCTCGTATGTTCTCCCCAGTGTTCTCGCTTCCGACATCGTGCTCGTTTCAGCCACCGACGATGAAAGACCTAGGCGAAAATCCATGGCTCGTGCTACCGAAGCAGGTAAGATCACCAACAACTGATCCTCCTGCACTATCCATGCTCTTAGCGAGCGCGCGGAGCTAAGTGTGTATACGCGTCGATTTCAGATGCCCTCCCACGCAGAACCTTGGCTGCCAAAATCCTTTGTCGCCGAGGTAGTTCAGTTCATCTTTGCACTAGCATAGACTTCTCTCGATAGTTTTCTGAAATGATTCGAATTCAGAACGTGACCAGTCCATGGGTTGTTGGAGTGAAGAGGACACAGGTACGTTACACTACTCGAATAGTGTTTTTGGTGCCGTGACGCTGAACACTGCTCATGTATTCAGATGCCTTGGCCAGCTCCTCAGAGAGCTGCTGATGTGCCAACTGTAAGAGTGTTTTCTCGTATGTTCTCCCCAGTGTTCTCGCTTCCGACATCGTGCTCGTTTCAGCCACCGACGATGAAAGACCTAGGCGAAAATCCATGGCTCGTGCTACCGAAGCAGGTAAGATCACCAACAACTGATCCTCCTGCACTATCCATGCTCTTAGCGAGCGCGCGGAGCTAAGTGTGTATACGCGTCGATTTCAGATGCCCTCTCACGCAGAACCTTGGCTGCCAAAATCCTTTGTCGCCGAGGTAGTTCAGTTCATCTTTGCACTAGCATAGACTTCTCTCGATAGTTTTCTGAAATGATTCGAATTCAGAACGTGACCAGTCCATGGGTTGTTGGAGTGAAGAGGACACAGGTACGTTACACTACTCGAATAGTGTTTTTGGTGCCGTGACGCTGAACACTGCTCATGTATTCAGATGCCTTGGCCCGCTCCTCAGAGAGCTGCTGATGTGCCAACTGTAAGAGTGTTTTCTCGTATGTTCTCCCCAGTGTTCTCGCTTCCGACATCGTGCTCGTTTCAGCCACCGACGATGAAAGACCTAGGCGAAAATCCATGGCTCGTGCTACCGAAGCAGGTAAGATCACCAACAACTGATCCTCCTGCACTATCCATGCTCTTAGCGAGCGCGCGGAGCTAAGTGTGTATACGCGTCGATTTCAGATGCCCTCCCACGCAGAACCTTGGCTGCCAAAATCCTTTGTCGCCGAGGTAGTTCAGTTCATCTTTGCACTAGCATAGACTTCTCTCGATAGTTTTCTGAAATGATTCGAATTCAGAACGTGACCAGTCCATGGGTTGTTGGAGTGAAGAGGACACAGGTACGTTACACTACTCGAATAGTGTTTTTGGTGCCGTGACGCTGAACACTGCTCATGTATTCAGATGCCTTGGTCCGCTCCTCAGAGAGCTGCTGATGTGCCAACTGTAAGAGTGTTTTCTCGTATGTTCTCCCCAGTGTTCTCGCTTCCGACATCGTGCTCGTTTCAGCCACCGACGATGAAAGACCTAGGCGAAAATCCATGGCTCGTGCTACCGAAGCAGGTAAGATCACCAACAACTGATCCTCCTGCACTATCCATGCTCTTAGCGAGCGCGCGGAGCTAAGTGTGTATACGCGTCGATTTCAGATGCCCTCCCACGCAGAACCTTGGCTGCCAAAATCCTTTGTCGCCGAGGTAGTTCAGTTCATCTTTGCACTAGCATAGACTTCTCTCGATAGTTTTCTGAAATGATTCGAATTCAGAACGTGACCAGTCCATGGGTTGTTGGAGTGAAGAGGACACAGGTACGTTACACTACTCGAATAGTGTTTTTGGTGCCGTGACGCTGAACACTGCTCATGTATTCAGATGCCTTGGTCCGCTCCTCAGAGAGCTGCTGATGTGCCAACTGTAAGAGTGTTTTCTCGTATGTTCTCCCCAGTGTTCTCGCTTCCGACATCGTGCTCGTTTCAGCCACCGACGATGAAAGACCTAGGCGAAAATCCATGGCTCGTGCTACCGAAGCAGGTAAGATCACCAACAACTGATCCTCCTGCACTATCCATGCTCTTAGCGAGCGCGCGGAGCTAAGTGTGTATACGCGTCGATTTCAGATGCCCTCCCACGCAGAACCTTGGCTGCCAAAATCCTTTGTCGCCGAGGTAGTTCAGTTCATCTTTGCACTAGCATAGACTTCTCTCGATAGTTTTCTGAAATGATTCGAATTCAGAACGTGACCAGTCCATGGGTTGTTGGAGTGAAGAGGACACAGGTACGTTACACTACTCGAATAGTGTTTTTGGTGCCGTGACGCTGAACACTGCTCATGTATTCAGCTGCCTTGGCCAGCTCCTCAGAGAGCTGCTGATGTGCCAACTGTAAGAGTGTTTTCTCGTATGTTCTCCCCAGTGTTCTCGCTTCCGACATCGTGCTCGTTTCAGCCACCGACGATGAAAGACCTAGGCGAAAATCCATGGCTCGTGCTACCGAAGCAGGTAAGATCACCAACAACTGATCCTCCTGCACTATCCATGCTCTTAGCGAGCGCGCGGAGCTAAGTGTGTATACGCGTCGATTTCAGATGCCCTCTCACGCAGAACCTTGGCTGCCAAAATCCTTTGTCGCCGAGGTAGTTCAGTTCATCTTTGCACTAGCATAGACTTCTCTCGATAGTTTTCTGAAATGATTCGAATTCAGAACGTGACCAGTCCATGGGTTGTTGGAGTGAAGAGGACACAGGTACGTTACACTACTCGAATAGTGTTTTTGGTGCCGTGACGCTGAACACTGCTCATGTATTCAGATGCCTTGGCCCGCTCCTCAGAGAGCTGCTGATGTGCCAACTGTAAGAGTGTTTTCTCGTATGTTCTCCCCAGTGTTCTCGCTTCCGACATCGTGCTCGTTTCAGCCACCGACGATGAAAGACCTAGGCGAAAATCCATGGCTCGTGCTACCGAAGCAGGTAAGATCACCAACAACTGATCCTCCTGCACTATCCACGCTCTTAGCGAGCGCGCGGAGCTAAGTGTGTATACGCGTCGATTTCAGATGCCCTCTCACGCAGAACCTTGGCTGCCAAAATCCTTTGTCGCCGAGGTAGTTCAGTTCATCTTTGCACTAGCATAGACTTCTCTCGATAGTTTTCTGAAATGATTCGAATTCAGAACGTGACCAGTCCATGGGTTGTTGGAGTGAAGAGGACACAGGTACGTTACACTACTCGAATAGTGTTTTTGGTGCCGTGACGCTGAACACTGCTCATGTATTCAGCTGCCTTGGCCAGCTCCTCAGAGAGCTGCTGATGTGCCAACTGTAAGAGTGTTTTCTCGTATGTTCTCCCCAGTGTTCTCGCTTCCGACATCGTGCTCGTTTCAGCCACCGACGATGAAAGACCTAGGCGAAAATCCATGGCTCGTGCTACCGAAGCAGGTAAGATCACCAACAACTGATCCTCCTGCACTATCCATGCTCTTAGCGAGCGCGCGGAGCTAAGTGTGTATACGCGTCGATTTCAGATGCCCTCTCACGCAGAACCTTGGCTGCCAAAATCCTTTGTCGCCGAGGTAGTTCAGTTCATCTTTGCACTAGCATAGACTTCTCTCGATAGTTTTCTGAAATGATTCGAATTCAGAACGTGACCAGTCCATGGGTTGTTGGAGTGAAGAGGACACAGGTACGTTACACTACTCGAATAGTGTTTTTGGTGCCGTGACGCTGAACACTGCTCATGTATTCAGATGCCTTGGCCCGCTCCTCAGAGAGCTGCTGATGTGCCAACTGTAAGAGTGTTTTCTCGTATGTTCTCCCCAGTGTTCTCGCTTCCGACATCGTGCTCGTTTCAGCCACCGACGATGAAAGACCTAGGCGAAAATCCATGGCTCGTGCTACCGAAGCAGGTAAGATCACCAACAACTGATCCTCCTGCACTATCCACGCTCTTAGCGAGCGCGCGGAGCTAAGTGTGTATACGCGTCGATTTCAGATGCCCTCTCACGCAGAACCTTGGCTGCCAAAATCCTTTGTCGCCGAGGTAGTTCAGTTCATCTTTGCACTAGCATAGACTTCTCTCGATAGTTTTCTGAAATGATTCGAATTCAGAACGTGACCAGTCCATGGGTTGTTGGAGTGAAGAGGACACAGGTACGTTACACTACTCGAATAGTGTTTTTGGTGCCGTGACGCTGAACACTGCTCATGTATTCAGATGCCTTGGCCCGCTCCTCAGAGAGCTGCTGATGTGCCAACTGTAAGAGTGTTTTCTCGTATGTTCTCCCCAGTGTTCTCGCTTCCGACATCGTTCTCGTTTCAGCCACCGACGATGAAAGACCTAGGCGAAAATCCATGGCTCGTGCTACAGAAGCAGGTAAGATCACCAACAACTGATCCTCCTGCACTATCCATGCTCTTAGCGAGCGCGCGGAGCTAAGTGTGTATACGCGTCGATTTCAGATGCCCTCTCAAGCAGAACCTTGGCTGCCAAAATCCTTTGTCGCCGAGGTAGTTCAGTTCATCTTTGCACTAGCATAGACTCCTCTCGATAGTTTTCTGAAATGATTCGAATTCAGAACGTGACCAGTCCATGGGTTGTTGGAGTGAAGAGGACACAGGTACGTTACACTACTCGAATAGTGTTTTTGGTGCCGTGACGCTGAACACTGCTCATGTATTCAGATGCCTTGGCCCGCTCCTCAGAGAGCTGCTGATGTGCCAACTGTAAGAGTGTTTTCTCGTATGTTCTCCCCAGTGTTCTCGCTTCCGACATCGTGCTCGTTTCAGCCACCGACGATGAAAGACCTAGGCGAAAATCCATGGCTCGTGCTACCGAAGCAGGTAAGATCACCAACAACTGATCCTCCTGCACTATCCACGCTCTTAGCGAGCGCGCGGAGCTAAGTGTGTATACGCGTCGATTTCAGATGCCCTCTCACGCAGAACCTTGGCTGCCAAAATCCTTTGTCGCCGAGGTAGTTCAGTTCATCTTTGCACTAGCATAGACTTCTCTCGATAGTTTTCTGAAATGATTCGAATTCAGAACGTGACCAGTCCATGGGTTGTTGGAGTGAAGAGGACACAGGTACGTTACACTACTCGAATAGTGTTTTTGGTGCCGTGACGCTGAACACTGCTCATGTATTCAGATGCCTTGGCCCGCTCCTCAGAGAGCTGCTGATGTGCCAACTGTAAGAGTGTTTTCTCGTATGTTCTCCCCAGTGTTCTCGCTTCCGACATCGTGCTCGTTTCAGCCACCGACGATGAAAGACCTAGGCGAAAATCCATGGCTCGTGCTACCGAAGCAGGTAAGATCACCAACAACTGATCCTCCTGCACTATCCACGCTCTTAGCGAGCGCGCGGAGCTAAGTGTGTATACGCGTCGATTTCAGATGCCCTCTCACGCAGAACCTTGGCTGCCAAAATCCTTTGTCGCCGAGGTAGTTCAGTTCATTTTTGCACTAGCATAGACTTCTCTCGATAGTTTTCTGAAATGATTCGAATTCAGAACGTGACCAGTCCATGGGTTGTTGGAGTGAAGAGGACACAGGTACGTTACACTACTCGAATAGTGTTTTTGGTGCCGTGACGCTGAACACTGCTCATGTATTCAGATGCCTTGGCCCGCTCCTCAGAGAGCTGCTGATGTGCCAACTGTAAGAGTGTTTTCTCGTATGTTCTCCCCAGTGTTCTCGCTTCCGACATCGTGCTCGTTTCAGCCACCGACGATGAAAGACCTAGGCGAAAATCCATGGCTCGTGCTACCGAAGCAGGTAAGATCACCAACAACTGATCCTCCTGCACTATCCATGCTCTTAGCGAGCGCGCGGAGCTAAGTGTGTATACGCGTCGATTTCAGATGCCCTCTCACGCAGAACCTTGGCTGCCAAAATCCTTTGTCGCCGAGGTAGTTCAGTTCATCTTTGCACTAGCATAGACTTCTCTCGATAGTTTTCTGAAATGATTCGAATTCAGAACGTGACCAGTCCATGGGTTGTTGGAGTGAAGAGGACACAGGTACGTTACACTACTCGAATAGTGTTTTTGGTGCCGTGACGCTGAACACTGCTCATGTATTCAGATGCCTTGGCCCGCTCCTCAGAGAGCTGCTGATGTGCCAACTGTAAGAGTGTTTTCTCGTATGTTCTCCCCAGTGTTCTCGCTTCCGACATCGTGCTCGTTTCAGCCACCGACGATGAAAGACCTAGGCGAAAATCCATGGCTCGTGCTACCGAAGCAGGTAAGATCACCAACAACTGATCCTCCTGCACTATCCATGCTCTTAGCGAGCGCGCGGAGCTAAGTGTGTATACGCGTCGATTTCAGATGCCCTCTCACGCAGAACCTTGGCTGCCAAAATCCTTTGTCGCCGAGGTAGTTCAGTTCATCTTTGCACTAGCATAGACTTCTCTCGATAGTTTTCTGAAATGATTCGAATTCAGAACGTGACCAGTCCATGGGTTGTTGGAGTGAAGAGGACACAGGTACGTTACACTACTCGAATAGTGTTTTTGGTGCCGTGACGCTGAACACTGCTCATGTATTCAGATGCCTTGGCCCGCTCCTCAGAGAGCTGCTGATGTGCCAACTGTAAGAGTGTTTTCTCGTATGTTCTCCCCAGTGTTCTCGCTTCCGACATCGTGCTCGTTTCAGCCACCGACGATGAAAGACCTAGGCGAAAATCCATGGCTCGTGCTACCGAAGCAGGTAAGATCACCAACAACTGATCCTCCTGCACTATCCATGCTCTTAGCGAGCGCGCGGAGCTAAGTGTGTATACGCGTCGATTTCAGATGCCCTCTCACGCAGAACCTTGGCTGCCAAAATCCTTTGTCGCCGAGGTAGTTCAGTTCATCTTTGCACTAGCATAGACTTCTCTCGATAGTTTTCTGAAATGATTCGAATTCAGAACGTGACCAGTCCATGGGTTGTTGGAGTGAAGAGGACACAGGTACGTTACACTACTCGAATAGTGTTTTTGGTGCCGTGACGCTGAACACTGCTCATGTATTCAGATGCCTTGGCCCGCTCCTCAGAGAGCTGCTGATGTGCCAACTGTAAGAGTGTTTTCTCGTATGTTCTCCCCAGTGTTCTCGCTTCCGACATCGTGCTCGTTTCAGCCACCGACGATGAAAGACCTAGGCGAAAATCCATGGCTCGTGCTACCGAAGCAGGTAAGATCACCAACAACTGATCCTCCTGCACTATCCATGCTCTTAGCGAGCGCGCGGAGCTAAGTGTGTATACGCGTCGATTTCAGATGCCCTCTCACGCAGAACCTTGGCTGCCAAAATCCTTTGTCGCCGAGGTAGTTCAGTTCATCTTTGCACTAGCATAGACTTCTCTCGATAGTTTTCTGAAATGATTCGAATTCAGAACGTGACCAGTCCATGGGTTGTTGGAGTGAAGAGGACACAGGTACGTTACACTACTCGAATAGTGTTTTTGGTGCCGTGACGCTGAACACTGCTCATGTATTCAGATGCCTTGGCCCGCTCCTCAGAGAGCTGCTGATGTGCCAACTGTAAGAGTGTTTTCTCGTATGTTCTCCCCAGTGTTCTCGCTTCCGACATCGTGCTCGTTTCAGCCACCGACGATGAAAGACCTAGGCGAAAATCCATGGCTCGTGCTACCGAAGCAGGTAAGATCACCAACAACTGATCCTCCTGCACTATCCATGCTCTTAGCGAGCGCGCGGAGCTAAGTGTGTATACGCGTCGATTTCAGATGCCCTCTCACGCAGAACCTTGGCTGCCAAAATCCTTTGTCGCCGAGGTAGTTCAGTTCATCTTTGCACTAGCATAGACTTCTCTCGATAGTTTTCTGAAATGATTCGAATTCAGAACGTGACCAGTCCATGGGTTGTTGGAGTGAAGAGGACACAGGTACGTTACACTACTCGAATAGTGTTTTTGGTGCCGTGACGCTGAACACTGCTCATGTATTCAGATGCCTTGGCCCGCTCCTCAGAGAGCTGCTGATGTGCCAACTGTAAGAGTGTTTTCTCGTATGTTCTCCCCAGTGTTCTCGCTTCCGACATCGTGCTCGTTTCAGCCACCGACGATGAAAGACCTAGGCGAAAATCCATGGCTCGTGCTACCGAAGCAGGTAAGATCACCAACAACTGATCCTCCTGCACTATCCATGCTCTTAGCGAGCGCGCGGAGCTAAGTGTGTATACGCGTCGATTTCAGATGCCCTCTCACGCAGAACCTTGGCTGCCAAAATCCTTTGTCGCCGAGGTAGTTCAGTTCATCTTTGCACTAGCATAGACTTCTCTCGATAGTTTTCTGAAATGATTCGAATTCAGAACGTGACCAGTCCATGGGTTGTTGGAGTGAAGAGGACACAGGTACGTTACACTACTCGAATAGTGTTTTTGGTGCCGTGACGCTGAACACTGCTCATGTATTCAGATGCCTTGGCCCGCTCCTCAGAGAGCTGCTGATGTGCCAACTGTAAGAGTGTTTTCTCGTATGTTCTCCCCAGTGTTCTCGCTTCCGACATCGTGCTCGTTTCAGCCACCGACGATGAAAGACCTAGGCGAAAATCCATGGCTCGTGCTACCGAAGCAGGTAAGATCACCAACAACTGATCCTCCTGCACTATCCATGCTCTTAGCGAGCGCGCGGAGCTAAGTGTGTATACGCGTCGATTTCAGATGCCCTCTCACGCAGAACCTTGGCTGCCAAAATCCTTTGTCGCCGAGGTAGTTCAGTTCATCTTTGCACTAGCATAGACTTCTCTCGATAGTTTTCTGAAATGATTCGAATTCAGAACGTGACCAGTCCATGGGTTGTTGGAGTGAAGAGGACACAGGTACGTTACACTACTCGAATAGTGTTTTTGGTGCCGTGACGCTGAACACTGCTCATGTATTCAGATGCCTTGGCCCGCTCCTCAGAGAGCTGCTGATGTGCCAACTGTAAGAGTGTTTTCTCGTATGTTCTCCCCAGTGTTCTCGCTTCCGACATCGTGCTCGTTTCAGCCACCGACGATGAAAGACCTAGGCGAAAATCCATGGCTCGTGCTACCGAAGCAGGTAAGATCACCAACAACTGATCCTCCTGCACTATCCACGCTCTTAGCGAGCGCGCGGAGCTAAGTGTGTATACGCGTCGATTTCAGATGCCCTCTCACGCAGAACCTTGGCTGCCAAAATCCTTTGTCGCCGAGGTAGTTCAGTTCATCTTTGCACTAGCATAGACTTCTCTCGATAGTTTTCTGAAATGATTCGAATTCAGAACGTGACCAGTCCATGGGTTGTTGGAGTGAAGAGGACACAGGTACGTTACACTACTCGAATAGTGTTTTTGGTGCCGTGACGCTGAACACTGCTCATGTATTCAGATGCCTTGGCCCGCTCCTCAGAGAGCTGCTGATGTGCCAACTGTAAGAGTGTTTTCTCGTATGTTCTCCCCAGTGTTCTCGCTTCCGACATCGTGCTCGTTTCAGCCACCGACGATGAAAGACCTAGGCGAAAATCCATGGCTCGTGCTACCGAAGCAGGTAAGATCACCAACAACTGATCCTCCTGCACTATCCATGCTCTTAGCGAGCGCGCGGAGCTAAGTGTGTATACGCGTCGATTTCAGATGCCCTCTCACGCAGAACCTTGGCTGCCAAAATCCTTTGTCGCCGAGGTAGTTCAGTTCATCTTTGCACTAGCATAGACTTCTCTCGATAGTTTTCTGAAATGATTCGAATTCAGAACGTGACCAGTCCATGGGTTGTTGGAGTGAAGAGGACACAGGTACGTTACACTACTCGAATAGTGTTTTTGGTGCCGTGACGCTGAACACTGCTCATGTATTCAGATGCCTTGGCCCGCTCCTCAGAGAGCTGCTGATGTGCCAACTGTAAGAGTGTTTTCTCGTATGTTCTCCCCAGTGTTCTCGCTTCCGACATCGTGCTCGTTTCAGCCACCGACGATGAAAGACCTAGGCGAAAATCCATGGCTCGTGCTACCGAAACAGGTAAGATCACCAACAACTGATCCTCCTGCACTATCCATGCTCTTAGCGAGCGCGCGGAGCTAAGTGTGTATACGCGTCGATTTCAGATGCCCTCTCACGCAGAACCTTGGCTGCCAAAATCCTTTGTCGCCGAGGTAGTTCAGTTCATCTTTGCACTAGCATAGACTTCTCTCGATAGTTTTCTGAAATGATTCGAATTCAGAACGTGACCAGTCCATGGGTTGTTGGAGTGAAGAGGACACAGGTACGTTACACTACTCGAATAGTGTTTTTGGTGCCGTGACGCTGAACACTGCTCATGTATTCAGATGCCTTGGCCCGCTCCTCAGAGAGCTGCTGATGTGCCAACTGTAAGAGTGTTTTCTCGTATGTTCTCCCCAGTGTTCTCGCTTCCGACATCGTGCTCGTTTCAGCCACCGACGATGAAAGACCTAGGCGAAAATCCATGGCTCGTGCTACCGAAGCAGGTAAGATCACCAACAACTGATCCTCCTGCACTATCCATGCTCTTAGCGAGCGCGCGGAGCTAAGTGTGTATACGCGTCGATTTCAGATGCCCTCTCACGCAGAACCTTGGCTGCCAAAATCCTTTGTCGCCGAGGTAGTTCAGTTCATCTTTGCACTAGCATAGACTTCTCTCGATAGTTTTCTGAAATGATTCGAATTCAGAACGTGACCAGTCCATGGGTTGTTGGAGTGAAGAGGACACAGGTACGTTACACTACTCGAATAGTGTTTTTGGTGCCGTGACGCTGAACACTGCTCATGTATTCAGATGCCTTGGCCCGCTCCTCAGAGAGCTGCTGATGTGCCAACTGTAAGAGTGTTTTCTCGTATGTTCTCCCCAGTGTTCTCGCTTCCGACATCGTGCTCGTTTCAGCCACCGACGATGAAAGACCTAGGCGAAAATCCATGGCTCGTGCTACCGAAGCAGGTAAGATCACCAACAACTGATCCTCCTGCACTATCCATGCTCTTAGCGAGCGCGCGGAGCTAAGTGTGTATACGCGTCGATTTCAGATGCCCTCTCACGCAGAACCTTGGCTGCCAAAATCCTTTGTCGCCGAGGTAGTTCAGTTCATCTTTGCACTAGCATAGACTTCTCTCGATAGTTTTCTGAAATGATTCGAATTCAGAACGTGACCAGTCCATGGGTTGTTGGAGTGAAGAGGACACAGGTACGTTACACTACTCGAATAGTGTTTTTGGTGCCGTGACGCTGAACACTGCTCATGTATTCAGATGCCTTGGCCCGCTCCTCAGAGAGCTGCTGATGTGCCAACTGTAAGAGTGTTTTCTCGTATGTTCTCCCCAGTGTTCTCGCTTCCGACATCGTGCTCGTTTCAGCCACCGACGATGAAAGACCTAGGCGAAAATCCATGGCTCGTGCTACCGAAGCAGGTAAGATCACCAACAACTGATCCTCCTGCACTATCCATGCTCTTAGCGAGCGCGCGGAGCTAAGTGTGTATACGCGTCGATTTCAGATGCCCTCTCACGCAGAACCTTGGCTGCCAAAATCCTTTGTCGCCGAGGTAGTTCAGTTCATCTTTGCACTAGCATAGACTTCTCTCGATAGTTTTCTGAAATGATTCGAATTCAGAACGTGACCAGTCCATGGGTTGTTGGAGTGAAGAGGACACAGGTACGTTACACTACTCGAATAGTGTTTTTGGTGCCGTGACGCTGAACACTGCTCATGTATTCAGATGCCTTGGCCCGCTCCTCAGAGAGCTGCTGATGTGCCAACTGTAAGAGTGTTTTCTCGTATGTTCTCCCCAGTGTTCTCGCTTCCGACATCGTGCTCGTTTCAGCCACCGACGATGAAAGACCTAGGCGAAAATCCATGGCTCGTGCTACCGAAGCAGGTAAGATCACCAACAACTGATCCTCCTGCACTATCCATGCTCTTAGCGAGCGCGCGGAGCTAAGTGTGTATACGCGTCGATTTCAGATGCCCTCTCACGCAGAACCTTGGCTGCCAAAATCCTTTGTCGCCGAGGTAGTTCAGTTCATCTTTGCACTAGCATAGACTTCTCTCGATAGTTTTCTGAAATGATTCGAATTCAGAACGTGACCAGTCCATGGGTTGTTGGAGTGAAGAGGACACAGGTACGTTACACTACTCGAATAGTGTTTTTGGTGCCGTGACGCTGAACACTGCTCATGTATTCAGATGCCTTGGCCCGCTCCTCAGAGAGCTGCTGATGTGCCAACTGTAAGAGTGTTTTCTCGTATGTTCTCCCCAGTGTTCTCGCTTCCGACATCGTGCTCGTTTCAGCCACCGACGATGAAAGACCTAGGCGAAAATCCATGGCTCGTGCTACCGAAGCAGGTAAGATCACCAACAACTGATCCTCCTGCACTATCCATGCTCTTAGCGAGCGCGCGGAGCTAAGTGTGTATACGCGTCGATTTCAGATGCCCTCTCACGCAGAACCTTGGCTGCCAAAATCCTTTGTCGCCGAGGTAGTTCAGTTCATCTTTGCACTAGCATAGACTTCTCTCGATAGTTTTCTGAAATGATTCGAATTCAGAACGTGACCAGTCCATGGGTTGTTGGAGTGAAGAGGACACAGGTACGTTACACTACTCGAATAGTGTTTTTGGTGCCGTGACGCTGAACACTGCTCATGTATTCAGATGCCTTGGCCCGCTCCTCAGAGAGCTGCTGATGTGCCAACTGTAAGAGTGTTTTCTCGTATGTTCTCCCCAGTGTTCTCGCTTCCGACATCGTGCTCGTTTCAGCCACCGACGATGAAAGACCTAGGCGAAAATCCATGGCTCGTGCTACCGAAGCAGGTAAGATCACCAGCAACTGATCCTCCTGCACTATCCATGCTCTTAGCGAGCGCGCGGAGCTAAGTGTGTATACGCGTCGATTTCAGATGCCCTCTCACGCAGAACCTTGGCTGCCAAAATCCTTTGTCGCCGAGGTAGTTCAGTTCATCTTTGCACTAGCATAGACTTCTCTCGATAGTTTTCTGAAATGATTCGAATTCAGAACGTGACCAGTCCATGGGTTGTTGGAGTGAAGAGGACACAGGTACGTTACACTACTCGAATAGTGTTTTTGGTGCCGTGACGCTGAACACTGCTCATGTATTCAGATGCCTTGGCCCGCTCCTCAGAGAGCTGCTGATGTGCCAACTGTAAGAGTGTTTTCTCGTATGTTCTCCCCAGTGTTCTCGCTTCCGACATCGTGCTCGTTTCAGCCACCGACGATGAAAGACCTAGGCGAAAATCCATGGCTCGTGCTACCGAAGCAGGTAAGATCACCAACAACTGATCCTCCTGCACTATCCACGCTCTTAGCGAGCGCGCGGAGCTAAGTGTGTATACGCGTCGATTTCAGATGCCCTCTCACGCAGAACCTTGGCTGCCAAAATCCTTTGTCGCCAAGGTAGTTCAGTTCATCTTTGCACTAGCATAGACTTCTCTCGATAGTTTTCTGAAATGATTCGAATTCAGAACGTGACCAGTCCATGGGTTGTTGGAGTGAAGAGGACACAGGTACGTTACACTACTCGAATAGTGTTTTTGGTGCCGTGACGCTGAACACTGCTCATGTATTCAGATGCCTTGGCCCGCTCCTCAGAGAACTGCTGATGTGCCAACTGTAAGAGTGTTTTCTCGTATGTTCTCCCCAGTGTTCTCGCTTCCGACATCGTGCTCGTTTCAGCCACCGACGATGAAAGACCTAGGCGAAAATCCATGGCTCGTGCTACCGAAGCAGGTAAGATCACCAACAACTGATCCTCCTGCACTATCCATGCTCTTAGCGAGCGAGCGGAGCTAAGTGTGTATACGCGTCGATTTCAGATGCCCTCTCACGCAGAACCTTGGCTGCCAAAATCCTTTGTCGCCGAGGTAGTTCAGTTCATCTTTGCACTAGCATAGACTTCTCTCGATAGTTTTCTGAAATGATTCGAATTCAGAACGTGACCAGTCCATGGGTTGTTGGAGTGAAGAGGACACAGGTACGTTACACTACTCGAATAGTGTTTTTGGTGCCGTGACGCTGAACACTGCTCATGTATTCAGATGCCTTGGCCCGCTCCTCAGAGAGCTGCTGATGTGCCAACTGTAAGAGTGTTTTCTCGTATGTTCTCCCCAGTGTTCTCGCTTCCGACATCGTGCTCGTTTCAACCACCGACGATGAAAGACCTAGGCGAAAATCCATGGCTCGTGCTACCGAAGCAGGTAAGATCACCAACAACTGATCCTCCTGCACTATCCATGCTCTTAGCGAGCGCGCGGAGCTAAGTGTGTATACGCGTCGATTTCAGATGCCCTCTCACGCAGAACCTTGGCTGCCAAAATCCTTTGTCGCCGAGGTAGTTCAGTTCATCTTTGCACTAGCATAGACTTCTCTCGATAGTTTTCTGAAATGATTCGAATTCAGAACGTGACCAGTCCATGGGTTGTTGGAGTGAAGAGGACACAGGTACGTTACACTACTCGAATAGTGTTTTTGGTGCCGTGACGCTGAACACTGCTCATGTATTCAGATGCCTTGGCCCGCTCCTCAGAGAGCTGCTGATGTGCCAACTGTAAGAGTGTTTTCTCGTATGTTCTCCCCAGTGTTCTCGCTTCCGACATCGTGCTCGTTTCAGCCACCGACGATGAAAGACCTAGGCGAAAATCCATGGCTCGTGCTACCGAAACAGGTAAGATCACCAACAACTGATCCTCCTGCACTATCCATGCTCTTAGCGAGCGCGCGGAGCTAAGTGTGTATACGCGTCGATTTCAGATGCCCTCTCACGCAGAACCTTGGCTGCCAAAATCCTTTGTCGCCGAGGTAGTTCAGTTCATCTTTGCACTAGCATAGACTTCTCTCGATAGTTTTCTGAAATGATTCGAATTCAGAACGTGACCAGTCCATGGGTTGTTGGAGTGAAGAGGACACAGGTACGTTACACTACTCGAATAGTGTTTTTGGTGCCGTGACGCTGAACACTGCTCATGTATTCAGATGCCTTGGCCCGCTCCTCAGAGAGCTGCTGATGTGCCAACTGTAAGAGTGTTTTCTCGTATGTTCTCCCCAGTGTTCTCGCTTCCGACATCGTGCTCGTTTCAGCCACCGACGATGAAAGACCTAGGCGAAAATCCATGGCTCGTGCTACCGAAACAGGTAAGATCACCAACAACTGATCCTCCTGCACTATCCATGCTCTTAGCGAGCGCGCGGAGCTAAGTGTGTATACGCGTCGATTTCAGATGCCCTCTCACGCAGAACCTTGGCTGCCAAAATCCTTTGTCGCCGAGGTAGTTCAGTTCATCTTTGCACTAGCATAGACTTCTCTCGATAGTTTTCTGAAATGATTCGAATTCAGAACGTGACCAGTCCATGGGTTGTTGGAGTGAAGAGGACACAGGTACGTTACACTACTCGAATAGTGTTTTTGGTGCCGTGACGCTGAACACTGCTCATGTATTCAGATGCCTTGGCCCGCTCCTCAGAGAGCTGCTGATGTGCCAACTGTAAGAGTGTTTTCTCGTATGTTCTCCCCAGTGTTCTCGCTTCCGACATCGTGCTCGTTTCAGCCACCGACGATGAAAGACCTAGGCGAAAATCCATGGCTCGTGCTACCGAAGCAGGTAAGATCACCAACAACTGATCCTCCTGCACTATCCATGCTCTTAGCGAGCGCGCGGAGCTAAGTGTGTATACGCGTCGATTTCAGATGCCCTCTCACGCAGAACCTTGGCTGCCAAAATCCTTTGTCGCCGAGGTAGTTCAGTTCATCTTTGCACTAGCATAGACTTCTCTCGATAGTTTTCTGAAATGATTCGAATTCAGAACGTGACCAGTCCATGGGTTGTTGGAGTGAAGAGGACACAGGTACGTTACACTACTCGAATAGTGTTTTTGGTGCCGTGACGCTGAACACTGCTCATGTATTCAGATGCCTTGGCCCGCTCCTCAGAGAGCTGCTGATGTGCCAACTGTAAGAGTGTTTTTCTCGTATGTTCTCCCCAGTGTTCTCGCTTCCGACATCGTGCTCGTTTCAGCCACCGACGATGAAAGACCTAGGCGAAAATCCATGGCTCGTGCTACCGAAGCAGGTAAGATCACCAACAACTGATCCTCCTGCACTATCCATGCTCTTAGCGAGCGCGCGGAGCTAAGTGTGTATACGCGTCGATTTCAGATGCCCTCTCACGCAGAACCTTGGCTGCCAAAATCCTTTGTCGCCGAGGTAGTTCAGTTCATCTTTGCACTAGCATAGACTTCTCTCGATAGTTTTCTGAAATGATTCGAATTCAGAACGTGACCAGTCCATGGGTTGTTGGAGTGAAGAGGACACAGGTACGTTACACTACTCGAATAGTGTTTTTGGTGCCGTGACGCTGAACACTGCTCATGTATTCAGATGCCTTGGCCCGCTCCTCAGAGAGCTGCTGATGTGCCAACTGTAAGAGTGTTTTCTCGTATGTTCTCCCCAGTGTTCTCGCTTCCGACATCGTGCTCGTTTCAGCCACCGACGATGAAAGACCTAGGCGAAAATCCATGGCTCGTGCTACCGAAGCAGGTAAGATCACCAACAACTGATCCTCCTGCACTATCCACGCTCTTAGCGAGCGCGCGGAGCTAAGTGTGTATATGCGTCGATTTCAGATGCCCTCTCACGCAGAACCTTGGCTGCCAAAATCCTTTGTCGCCGAGGTAGTTCAGTTCATCTTTGCACTAGCATAGACTTCTCTCGATAGTTTTCTGAAATGATTCGAATTCAGAACGTGACCAGTCCATGGGTTGTTGGAGTGAAGAGGACACAGGTACGTTACACTACTCGAATAGTGTTTTTGGTGCCGTGACGCTGAACACTGCTCATGTATTCAGATGCCTTGGCCCGCTCCTCAGAGAGCTGCTGATGTGCCAACTGTAAGAGTGTTTTCTCGTATGTTCTCCCCAGTGTTCTCGCTTCCGACATCGTGCTCGTTTCAGCCACCGACGATGAAAGACCTAGGCGAAAATCCATGGCTCGTGCTACCGAAGCAGGTAAGATCACCAACAACTGATCCTCCTGCACTATCCATGCTCTTAGCGAGCGCGCGGAGCTAAGTGTGTATACGCGTCGATTTCAGATGCCCTCTCACGCAGAACCTTGGCTGCCAAAATCCTTTGTCGCCGAGGTAGTTCAGTTCATCTTTGCACTAGCATAGACTTCTCTCGATAGTTTTCTGAAATGATTCGAATTCAGAACGTGACCAGTCCATGGGTTGTTGGAGTGAAGAGGACACAGGTACGTTACACTACTCGAATAGTGTTTTTGGTGCCGTGACGCTGAACACTGCTCATGTATTCAGATGCCTTGGCCCGCTCCTCAGAGAGCTGCTGATGTGCCAACTGTAAGAGTGTTTTCTCGTATGTTCTCCCCAGTGTTCTCGCTTCCGACATCGTGCTCGTTTCAGCCACCGACGATGAAAGACCTAGGCGAAAATCCATGGCTCGTGCTACCGAAGCAGGTAAGATCACCAACAACTGATCCTCCTGCACTATCCATGCTCTTAGCGAGCGCGCGGAGCTAAGTGTGTATACGCGTCGATTTCAGATGCCCTCTCACGCAGAACCTTGGCTGCCAAAATCCTTTGTCGCCGAGGTAGTTCAGTTCATCTTTGCACTAGCATAGACTTCTCTCGATAGTTTTCTGAAATGATTCGAATTCAGAACGTGACCAGTCCATGGGTTGTTGGAGTGAAGAGGACACAGGTACGTTACACTACTCGAATAGTGTTTTTGGTGCCGTGACGCTGAACACTGCTCATGTATTCAGATGCCTTGGCCCGCTCCTCAGAGAGCTGCTGATGTGCCAACTGTAAGAGTGTTTTCTCGTATGTTCTCCCCAGTGTTCTCGCTTCCGACATCGTGCTCGTTTCAGCCACCGACGATGAAAGACCTAGGCGAAAATCCATGGCTCGTGCTACCGAAGCAGGTAAGATCACCAACAACTGATCCTCCTGCACTATCCATGCTCTTAGCGAGCGCGCGGAGCTAAGTGTGTATACGCGTCGATTTCAGATGCCCTCTCACGCAGAACCTTGGCTGCCAAAATCCTTTGTCGCCGAGGTAGTTCAGTTCATCTTTGCACTAGCATAGACTTCTCTCGATAGTTTTCTGAAATGATTCGAATTCAGAACGTGACCAGTCCATGGGTTGTTGGAGTGAAGAGGACACAGGTACGTTACACTACTCGAATAGTGTTTTTGGTGCCGTGACGCTGAACACTGCTCATGTATTCAGATGCCTTGGCCCGCTCCTCAGAGAGCTGCTGATGTGCCAACTGTAAGAGTGTTTTCTCGTATGTTCTCCCCAGTGTTCTCGCTTCCGACATCGTGCTCGTTTCAGCCACCGACGATGAAAGACCTAGGCGAAAATCCATGGCTCGTGCTACCGAAGCAGGTAAGATCACCAACAACTGATCCTCCTGCACTATCCATGCTCTTAGCGAGCGCGCGGAGCTAAGTGTGTATACGCGTCGATTTCAGATGCCCTCTCACGCAGAACCTTGGCTGCCAAAATCCTTTGTCGCCGAGGTAGTTCAGTTCATCTTTGCACTAGCATAGACTTCTCTCGATAGTATTCTGAAATGATTCGAATTCAGAACGTGACCAGTCCATGGGTTGTTGGAGTGAAGAGGACACAGGTACGTTACACTACTCGAATAGTGTTTTTGGTGCCGTGACGCTGAACACTGCTCATGTATTCAGATGCCTTGGCCCGCTCCTCAGAGAGCTGCTGATGTGCCAACTGTAAGAGTGTTTTCTCGTATGTTCTCCCCAGTGTTCTCGCTTCCGACATCGTGCTCGTTTCAGCCACCGACGATGAAAGACCTAGGCGAAAATCCATGGCTCGTGCTACCGAAGCAGGTAAGATCACCAACAACTGATCCTCCTGCACTATCCACGCTCTTAGCGAGCGCGCGGAGCTAAGTGTGTATACGCGTCGATTTCAGATGCCCTCTCACGCAGAACCTTGGCTGCCAAAATCCTTTGTCGCCGAGGTAGTTCAGTTCATCTTTGCACTAGCATAGACTTCTCTCGATAGTTTTCTGAAATGATTCGAATTCAGAACGTGACCAGTCCATGGGTTGTTGGAGTGAAGAGGACACAGGTACGTTACACTACTCGAATAGTGTTTTTGGTGCCGTGACGCTGAACACTGCTCATGTATTCAGATGCCTTGGCCCGCTCCTCAGAGAGCTGCTGATGTGCCAACTGTAAGAGTGTTTTCTCGTATGTTCTCCCCAGTGTTCTCGCTTCCGACATCGTGCTCGTTTCAGCCACCGACGATGAAAGACCTAGGCGAAAATCCATGGCTCGTGCTACCGAAGCAGGTAAGATCACCAACAACTGATCCTCCTGCACTATCCATGCTCTTAGCGAGCGCGCGGAGCTAAGTGTGTATACGCGTCGATTTCAGATGCCCTCTCACGCAGAACCTTGGCTGCCAAAATCCTTTGTCGCCGAGGTAGTTCAGTTCATCTTTGCACTAGCATAGACTTCTCTCGATAGTTTTCTGAAATGATTCGAATTCAGAACGTGACCAGTCCATGGGTTGTTGGAGTGAAGAGGACACAGGTACGTTACACTACTCGAATAGTGTTTTTGGTGCCGTGACGCTGAACACTGCTCATGTATTCAGATGCCTTGGCCCGCTCCTCAGAGAGCTGCTGATGTGCCAACTGTAAGAGTGTTTTCTCGTATGTTCTCCCCAGTGTTCTCGCTTCCGACATCGTGCTCGTTTCAGCCACCGACGATGAAAGACCTAGGCGAAAATCCATGGCTCGTGCTACCGAAGCAGGTAAGATCACCAACAACTGATCCTCCTGCACTATCCATGCTCTTAGCGAGCGCGCGGAGCTAAGTGTGTATACGCGTCGATTTCAGATGCCCTCTCACGCAGAACCTTGGCTGCCAAAATCCTTTGTCGCCGAGGTAGTTCAGTTCATCTTTGCACTAGCATAGACTTCTCTCGATAGTTTTCTGAAATGATTCGAATTCAGAACGTGACCAGTCCATGGGTTGTTGGAGTGAAGAGGACACAGGTACGTTACACTACTCGAATAGTGTTTTTGGTGCCGTGACGCTGAACACTGCTCATGTATTCAGATGCCTTGGCCCGCTCCTCAGAGAGCTGCTGATGTGCCAACTGTAAGAGTGTTTTCTCGTATGTTCTCCCCAGTGTTCTCGCTTCCGACATCGTGCTCGTTTCAGCCACCGACGATGAAAGACCTAGGCGAAAATCCATGGCTCGTGCTACCGAAGCAGGTAAGATCACCAACAACTGATCCTCCTGCACTATCCACGCTCTTAGCGAGCGCGCGGAGCTAAGTGTGTATACGCGTCGATTTCAGATGCCCTCTCACGCAGAACCTTGGCTGCCAAAATCCTTTGTCGCCGAGGTAGTTCAGTTCATCTTTGCACTAGCATAGACTTCTCTCGATAGTTTTCTGAAATGATTCGAATTCAGAACGTGACCAGTCCATGGGTTGTTGGAGTGAAGAGGACACAGGTACGTTACACTACTCGAATAGTGTTTTTGGTGCCGTGACGCTGAACACTGCTCATGTATTCAGATGCCTTGGCCCGCTCCTCAGAGAGCTGCTGATGTGCCAACTGTAAGAGTGTTTTCTCGTATGTTCTCCCCAGTGTTCTCGCTTCCGACATCGTGCTCGTTTCAGCCACCGACGATGAAAGACCTAGGCGAAAATCCATGGCTCGTGCTACCGAAGCAGGTAAGATCACCAACAACTGATCCTCCTGCACTATCCATGCTCTTAGCGAGCGCGCGGAGCTAAGTGTGTATACGCGTCGATTTCAGATGCCCTCTCACGCAGAACCTTGGCTGCCAAAATCCTTTGTCGCCGAGGTAGTTCAGTTCATCTTTGCACTAGCATAGACTTCTCTCGATAGTTTTCTGAAATGATTCGAATTCAGAACGTGACCAGTCCATGGGTTGTTGGAGTGAAGAGGACACAGGTACGTTACACTACTCGAATAGTGTTTTTGGTGCCGTGACGCTGAACACTGCTCATGTATTCAGATGCCTTGGCCCGCTCCTCAGAGAGCTGCTGATGTGCCAACTGTAAGAGTGTTTTCTCGTATGTTCTCCCCAGTGTTCTCGCTTCCGACATCGTGCTCGTTTCAGCCACCGACGATGAAAGACCTAGGCGAAAATCCATGGCTCGTGCTACCGAAGCAGGTAAGATCACCAACAACTGATCCTCCTGCACTATCCACGCTCTTAGCGAGCGCGCGGAGCTAAGTGTGTATACGCGTCGATTTCAGATGCCCTCTCACGCAGAACCTTGGCTGCCAAAATCCTTTGTCGCCGAGGTAGTTCAGTTCATCTTTGCACTAGCATAGACTTCTCTCGATAGTTTTCTGAAATGATTCGAATTCAGAACGTGACCAGTCCATGGGTTGTTGGAGTGAAGAGGACACAGGTACGTTACACTACTCGAATAGTGTTTTTGGTGCCGTGACGCTGAACACTGCTCATGTATTCAGATGCCTTGGCCCGCTCCTCAGAGAGCTGCTGATGTGCCAACTGTAAGAGTGTTTTCTCGTATGTTCTCCCCAGTGTTCTCGCTTCCGACATCGTGCTCGTTTCAGCCACCGACGATGAAAGACCTAGGCGAAAATCCATGGCTCGTGCTACCGAAGCAGGTAAGATCACCAACAACTGATCCTCCTGCACTATCCATGCTCTTAGCGAGCGCGCGGAGCTAAGTGTGTATACGCGTCGATTTCAGATGCCCTCTCACGCAGAACCTTGGCTGCCAAAATCCTTTGTCGCCGAGGTAGTTCAGTTCATCTTTGCACTAGCATAGACTTCTCTCGATAGTTTTCTGAAATGATTCGAATTCAGAACGTGACCAGTCCATGGGTTGTTGGAGTGAAGAGGACACAGGTACGTTACACTACTCGAATAGTGTTTTTGGTGCCGTGACGCTGAACACTGCTCATGTATTCAGATGCCTTGGCCCGCTCCTCAGAGAGCTGCTGATGTGCCAACTGTAAGAGTGTTTTCTCGTATGTTCTCCCCAGTGTTCTCGCTTCCGACATCGTGCTCGTTTCAGCCACCGACGATGAAAGACCTAGGCGAAAATCCATGGCTCGTGCTACCGAAGCAGGTAAGATCACCAACAACTGATCCTCCTGCACTATCCATGCTCTTAGCGAGCGCGCGGAGCTAAGTGTGTATACGCGTCGATTTCAGATGCCCTCTCACGCAGAACCTTGGCTGCCAAAATCCTTTGTCGCCGAGGTAGTTCAGTTCATCTTTGCACTAGCATAGACTTCTCTCGATAGTTTTCTGAAATGATTCGAATTCAGAACGTGACCAGTCCATGGGTTGTTGGAGTGAAGAGGACACAGGTACGTTACACTACTCGAATAGTGTTTTTGGTGCCGTGACGCTGAACACTGCTCATGTATTCAGATGCCTTGGCCCGCTCCTCAGAGAGCTGCTGATGTGCCAACTGTAAGAGTGTTTTCTCGTATGTTCTCCCCAGTGTTCTCGCTTCCGACATCGTGCTCGTTTCAGCCACCGACGATGAAAGACCTAGGCGAAAATCCATGGCTCGTGCTACCGAAGCAGGTAAGATCACCAACAACTGATCCTCCTGCACTATCCATGCTCTTAGCGAGCGCGCGGAGCTAAGTGTGTATACGCGTCGATTTCAGATGCCCTCTCACGCAGAACCTTGGCTGCCAAAATCCTTTGTCGCCGAGGTAGTTCAGTTCATCTTTGCACTAGCATAGACTTCTCTCGATAGTTTTCTGAAATGATTCGAATTCAGAACGTGACCAGTCCATGGGTTGTTGGAGTGAAGAGGACACAGGTACGTTACACTACTCGAATAGTGTTTTTGGTGCCGTGACGCTGAACACTGCTCATGTATTCAGATGCCTTGGCCCGCTCCTCAGAGAGCTGCTGATGTGCCAACTGTAAGAGTGTTTTCTCGTATGTTCTCCCCAGTGTTCTCGCTTCCGACATCGTGCTCGTTTCAGCCACCGACGATGAAAGACCTAGGCGAAAATCCATGGCTCGTGCTACCGAAGCAGGTAAGATCACCAACAACTGATCCTCCTGCACTATTCATGCTCTTAGCGAGCGCGCGGAGCTAAGTGTGTATACGCGTCGATTTCAGATGCCCTCTCACGCAGAACCTTGGCTGCCAAAATCCTTTGTCGCCGAGGTAGTTCAGTTCATCTTTGCACTAGCATAGACTTCTCTCGATAGTTTTCTGAAATGATTCGAATTCAGAACGTGACCAGTCCATGGATTGTTGGAGTGAAGAGGACACAGGTACGTTACACTACTCGAATAGTGTTTTTGGTGCCGTGACGCTGAACACTGCTCATGTATTCAGATGCCTTGGCCCGCTCCTCAGAGAGCTGCTGATGTGCCAACTGTAAGAGTGTTTTCTCGTATGTTCTCCCCAGTGTTCTCGCTTCCGACATCGTGCTCGTTTCAGCCACCGACGATGAAAGACCTAGGCGAAAATCCATGGCTCGTGCTACCGAAGCAGGTAAGATCACCAACAACTGATCCTCCTGCACTATCCATGCTCTTAGCGAGCGCGCGGAGCTAAGTGTGTATACGCGTCGATTTCAGATGCCCTCTCACGCAGAACCTTGGCTGCCAAAATCCTTTGTCGCCGAGGTAGTTCAGTTCATCTTTGCACTAGCATAGACTTCTCTCGATAGTTTTCTGAAATGATTCGAATTCAGAACGTGACCAGTCCATGGGTTGTTGGAGTGAAGAGGACACAGGTACGTTACACTACTCGAATAGTGTTTTTGGTGCCGTGACGCTGAACACTGCTCATGTATTCAGATGCCTTGGCCCGCTCCTCAGAGAGCTGCTGATGTGCCAACTGTAAGAGTGTTTTCTCGTATGTTCTCCCCAGTGTTCTCGCTTCCGACATCGTGCTCGTTTCAGCCACCGACGATGAAAGACCTAGGCGAAAATCCATGGCTCGTGCTACCGAAGCAGGTAAGATCACCAACAACTGATCCTCCTGCACTATCCATGCTCTTAGCGAGCGCGCGGAGCTAAGTGTGTATACGCGTCGATTTCAGATGCCCTCTCACGCAGAACCTTGGCTGCCAAAATCCTTTGTCGCCGAGGTAGTTCAGTTCATCTTTGCACTAGCATAGACTTCTCTCGATAGTTTTCTGAAATGATTCGAATTCAGAACGTGACCAGTCCATGGGTTGTTGGAGTGAAGAGGACACAGGTACGTTACACTACTCGAATAGTGTTTTTGGTGCCGTGACGCTGAACACTGCTCATGTATTCAGATGCCTTGGCCCGCTCCTCAGAGAGCTGCTGATGTGCCAACTGTAAGAGTGTTTTCTCGTATGTTCTCCCCAGTGTTCTCGCTTCCGACATCGTGCTCGTTTCAGCCACCGACGATGAAAGACCTAGGCGAAAATCCATGGCTCGTGCTACCGAAGCAGGTAAGATCACCAACAACTGATCCTCCTGCACTATCCATGCTCTTAGCGAGCGCGCGGAGCTAAGTGTGTATACGCGTCGATTTCAGATGCCCTCTCACGCAGAACCTTGGCTGCCAAAATCCTTTGTCGCCGAGGTAGTTCAGTTCATCTTTGCACTAGCATAGACTTCTCTCGATAGTTTTCTGAAATGATTCGAATTCAGAACGTGACCAGTCCATGGGTTGTTGGAGTGAAGAGGACACAGGTACGTTACACTACTCGAATAGTGTTTTTGGTGCCGTGACGCTGAACACTGCTCATGTATTCAGATGCCTTGGCCCGCTCCTCAGAGAGCTGCTGATGTGCCAACTGTAAGAGTGTTTTCTCGTATGTTCTCCCCAGTGTTCTCGCTTCCGACATCGTGCTCGTTTCAGCCACCGACGATGAAAGACCTAGGCGAAAATCCATGGCTCGTGCTACCGAAGCAGGTAAGATCACCAACAACTGATCCTCCTGCACTATTCATGCTCTTAGCGAGCGCGCGGAGCTAAGTGTGTATACGCGTCGATTTCAGATGCCCTCTCACGCAGAACCTTGGCTGCCAAAATCCTTTGTTGCCGAGGTAGTTCAGTTCATCTTTGCACTAGCATAGACTTCTCTCGATAGTTTTCTGAAATGATTCGAATTCAGAACGTGACCAGTCCATGGGCTGTTGGAGTGAAGAGGACACAGGTACGTTACACTACTCGAATAGTGTTTTTGGTGCCGTGACGCTGAACACTGCTCATGTATTCAGATGCCTTGGCCCGCTCCTCAGAGAGCTGCTGATGTGCCAACTGTAAGAGTGTTTTCTCGTATGTTCTCCCCAGTGTTCTCGCTTCCGACATCGTGCTCGTTTCAGCCACCGACGATGAAAGACCTAGGCGAAAATCCATGGCTCGTGCTACCGAAGCAGGTAAGATCACCAACAACTGATCCTCCTGCACTATCCATGCTCTTAGCGAGCGCGCGGAGCTAAGTGTGTATACGCGTCGATTTCAGATGCCCTCTCACGCAGAACCTTGGCTGCCAAAATCCTTTGTCGCCGAGGTAGTTCAGTTCATCTTTGCACTAGCATAGACTTCTCTCGATAGTTTTCTGAAATGATTCGAATTCAGAACGTGACCAGTCCATGGGTTGTTGGAGTGAAGAGGACACAGGTACGTTACACTACTCGAATAGTGTTTTTGGTGCCGTGACGCTGAACACTGCTCATGTATTCAGATGCCTTGGCCCGCTCCTCAGAGAGCTGCTGATGTGCCAACTGTAAGAGTGTTTTCTCGTATGTTCTCCCCAGTGTTCTCGCTTCCGACATCGTGCTCGTTTCAGCCACCGACGATGAAAGACCTAGGCGAAAATCCATGGCTCGTGCTACCGAAGCAGGTAAGATCACCAACAACTGATCCTCCTGCACTATTCATGCTCTTAGCGAGCGCGCGGAGCTAAGTGTGTATACGCGTCGATTTCAGATGCCCTCTCACGCAGAACCTTGGCTGCCAAAATCCTTTGTCGCCGAGGTAGTTCAGTTCATCTTTGCACTAGCATAGACTTCTCTCGATAGTTTTCTGAAATGATTCGAATTCAGAACGTGACCAGTCCATGGGTTGTTGGAGTGAAGAGGACACAGGTACGTTACACTACTCGAATAGTGTTTTTGGTGCCGTGACGCTGAACACTGCTCATGTATTCAGATGCCTTGGCCCGCTCCTCAGAGAGCTGCTGATGTGCCAACTGTAAGAGTGTTTTCTCGTATGTTCTCCCCAGTGTTCTCGCTTCCGACATCGTGCTCGTTTCAGCCACCGACGATGAAAGACCTAGGCGAAAATCCATGGCTCGTGCTACCGAAGCAGGTAAGATCACCAACAACTGATCCTCCTGCACTATCCATGCTCTTAGCGAGCGCGCGGAGCTAAGTGTGTATACGCGTCGATTTCAGATGCCCTCTCACGCAGAACCTTGGCTGCCAAAATCCTTTGTCGCCGAGGTAGTTCAGTTCATCTTTGCACTAGCATAGACTTCTCTCGATAGTTTTCTGAAATGATTCGAATTCAGAACGTGACCAGTCCATGGGTTGTTGGAGTGAAGAGGACACAGGTACGTTACACTACTCGAATAGTGTTTTTGGTGCCGTGACGCTGAACACTGCTCATGTATTCAGATGCCTTGGCCCGCTCCTCAGAGAGCTGCTGATGTGCCAACTGTAAGAGTGTTTTCTCGTATGTTCTCCCCAGTGTTCTCGCTTCCGACATCGTGCTCGTTTCAGCCACCGACGATGAAAGACCTAGGCGAAAATCCATGGCTCGTGCTACCGAAGCAGGTAAGATCACCAACAACTGATCCTCCTGCACTATTCATGCTCTTAGCGAGCGCGCGGAGCTAAGTGTGTATACGCGTCGATTTCAGATGCCCTCTCACGCAGAACCTTGGCTGCCAAAATCCTTTGTCGCCGAGGTAGTTCAGTTCATCTTTGCACTAGCATAGACTTCTCTCGATAGTTTTCTGAAATGATTCGAATTCAGAACGTGACCAGTCCATGGGTTGTTGGAGTGAAGAGGACACAGGTACGTTACACTACTCGAATAGTGTTTTTGGTGCCGTGACGCTGAACACTGCTCATGTATTCAGATGCCTTGGCCCGCTCCTCAGAGAGCTGCTGATGTGCCAACTGTAAGAGTGTTTTCTCGTATGTTCTCCCCAGTGTTCTCGCTTCCGACATCGTGCTCGTTTCAGCCACCGACGATGAAAGACCTAGGCGAAAATCCATGGCTCGTGCTACCGAAGCAGGTAAGATCACCAACAACTGATCCTCCTGCACTATCCATGCTCTTAGCGAGCGCGCGGAGCTAAGTGTGTATACGCGTCGATTTCAGATGCCCTCTCACGCAGAACCTTGGCTGCCAAAATCCTTTGTCGCCGAGGTAGTTCAGTTCATCTTTGCACTAGCATAGACTTCTCTCGATAGTTTTCTGAAATGATTCGAATTCAGAACGTGACCAGTCCATGGGTTGTTGGAGTGAAGAGGACACAGGTACGTTACACTACTCGAATAGTGTTTTTGGTGCCGTGACGCTGAACACTGCTCATGTATTCAGATGCCTTGGCCCGCTCCTCAGAGAGCTGCTGATGTGCCAACTGTAAGAGTGTTTTCTCGTATGTTCTCCCCAGTGTTCTCGCTTCCGACATCGTGCTCGTTTCAGCCACCGACGATGAAAGACCTAGGCGAAAATCCATGGCTCGTGCTACCGAAGCAGGTAAGATCACCAACAACTGATCCTCCTGCACTATCCATGCTCTTAGCGAGCGCGCGGAGCTAAGTGTGTATACGCGTCGATTTCAGATGCCCTCTCACGCAGAACCTTGGCTGCCAAAATCCTTTGTCGCCGAGGTAGTTCAGTTCATCTTTGCACTAGCATAGACTTCTCTCGATAGTTTTCTGAAATGATTCGAATTCAGAACGTGACCACTCCATGGGTTGTTGGAGTGAAGAGGACACAGGTACGTTACACTACTCGAATAGTGTTTTTGGTGCCGTGACGCTGAACACTGCTCATGTATTCAGATGCCTTGGCCCGCTCCTCAGAGAGCTGCTGATGTGCCAACTGTAAGAGTGTTTTCTCGTATGTTCTCCCCAGTGTTCTCGCTTCCGACATCGTGCTCGTTTCAGCCACCGACGATGAAAGACCTAGGCGAAAATCCATGGCTCGTGCTACCGAAGCAGGTAAGATCACCAACAACTGATCCTCCTGCACTATCCATGCTCTTAGCGAGCGCGCGGAGCTAAGTGTGTATACGCGTCGATTTCAGATGCCCTCTCACGCAGAACCTTGGCTGCCAAAATCCTTTGTCGCCGAGGTAGTTCAGTTCATCTTTGCACTAGCATAGACTTCTCTCGATAGTTTTCTGAAATGATTCGAATTCAGAACGTGACCAGTCCATGGGTTGTTGGAGTGAAGAGGACACAGGTACGTTACACTACTCGAATAGTGTTTTTGGTGCCGTGACGCTGAACACTGCTCATGTATTCAGATGCCTTGGCCCGCTCCTCAGAGAGCTGCTGATGTGCCAACTGTAAGAGTGTTTTCTCGTATGTTCTCCCCAGTGTTCTCGCTTCCGACATCGTGCTCGTTTCAGCCACCGACGATGAAAGACCTAGGCGAAAATCCATGGCTCGTGCTACCGAAGCAGGTAAGATCACCAACAACTGATCCTCCTGCACTATCCATGCTCTTAGCGAGCGCGCGGAGCTAAGTGTGTATACGCGTCGATTTCAGATGCCCTCTCACGCAGAACCTTGGCTGCCAAAATCCTTTGTCGCCGAGGTAGTTCAGTTCATCTTTGCACTAGCATAGACTTCTCTCGATAGTTTTCTGAAATGATTCGAATTCAGAACGTGACCAGTCCATGGGTTGTTGGAGTGAAGAGGACACAGGTACGTTACACTACTCGAATAGTGTTTTTGGTGCCGTGACGCTGAACACTGCTCATGTATTCAGATGCCTTGGCCCGCTCCTCAGAGAGCTGCTGATGTGCCAACTGTAAGAGTGTTTTCTCGTATGTTCTCCCCAGTGTTCTCGCTTCCGACATCGTGCTCGTTTCAGCCACCGACGATGAAAGACCTAGGCGAAAATCCATGGCTCGTGCTACCGAAGCAGGTAAGATCACCAACAACTGATCCTCCTGCACTATCCATGCTCTTAGCGAGCGCGCGGAGCTAAGTGTGTATACGCGTCGATTTCAGATGCCCTCTCACGCAGAACCTTGGCTGCCAAAATCCTTTGTCGCCGAGGTAGTTCAGTTCATCTTTGCACTAGCATAGACTTCTCTCGATAGTTTTCTGAAATGATTCGAATTCAGAACGTGACCAGTCCATGGGTTGTTGGAGTGAAGAGGACACAGGTACGTTACACTACTCGAATAGTGTTTTTGGTGCCGTGACGCTGAACACGCCTCATGTATTCAGATGCCTTGGCCCGCTCCTCAGAGAGCTGCTGATGTGCCAACTGTAAGAGTGTTTTCTCGTATGTTCTCCCCAGTGTTCTCGCTTCCGACATCGTGCTCGTTTCAGCCACCGACGATGAAAGACCTAGGCGAAAATCCATGGCTCGTGCTACCGAAACAGGTAAGATCACCAACAACTGATCCTCCTGCACTATCCATGCTCTTAGCGAGCGCGCGGAGCTAAGTGTGTATACGCGTCGATTTCAGATGCCCTCTCACGCAGAACCTTGGCTGCCAAAATCCTTTGTTGCCGAGGTAGTTCAGTTCATCTTTGCACTAGCATAGACTTCTCTCGATAGTTTTCTGAAATGATTCGAATTCAGAACGTGACCAGTCCATGGGTTGTTGGAGTGAAGAGGACACAGGTACGTTACACTACTCGAATAGTGTTTTTGGTGCCGTGACGCTGAACACTGCTCATGTATTCAGATGCCTTGGCCCGCTCCTCAGAGAGCTGCTGATGTGCCAACTGTAAGAGTGTTTTCTCGTATGTTCTCCCCAGTGTTCTCGCTTCCGACATCGTGCTCGTTTCAGCCACCGACGATGAAAGACCTAGGCGAAAATCCATGGCTCGTGCTACCGAAGCAGGTAAGATCACCAACAACTGATCCTCCTGCACTATCCATGCTCTTAGCGAGCGCGCGGAGCTAAGTGTGTATACGCGTCGATTTCAGATGCCCTCTCACGCAGAACCTTGGCTGCCAAAATCCTTTGTCGCCGAGGTAGTTCAGTTCATCTTTGCACTAGCATAGACTTCTCTCGATAGTTTTCTGAAATGATTCGAATTCAGAACGTGACCAGTCCATGGGTTGTTGGAGTGAAGAGGACACAGGTACGTTACACTACTCGAATAGTGTTTTTGGTGCCGTGACGCTGAACACTGCTCATGTATTCAGATGCCTTGGCCCGCTCCTCAGAGAGCTGCTGATGTGCCAACTGTAAGAGTGTTTTCTCGTATGTTCTCCCCAGTGTTCTCGCTTCCGACATCGTGCTCGTTTCAGCCACCGACGATGAAAGACCTAGGCGAAAATCCATGGCTCGTGCTACCGAAGCAGGTAAGATCACCAACAACTGATCCTCCTGCACTATCCATGCTCTTAGCGAGCGCGCGGAGCTAAGTGTGTATACGCGTCGATTTCAGATGCCCTCTCACGCAGAACCTTGGCTGCCAAAATCCTTTGTCGCCGAGGTACTTCAGTTCATCTTTGCACTAGCATAGACTTCTCTCGATAGTTTTCTGAAATGATTCGAATTCAGAACGTGACCAGTCCATGGGTTGTTGGAGTGAAGAGGACACAGGTACGTTACACTACTCGAATAGTGTTTTTGGTGCCGTGACGCTGAACACTGCTCATGTATTCAGATGCCTTGGCCCGCTCCTCAGAGAGCTGCTGATGTGCCAACTGTAAGAGTGTTTTCTCGTATGTTCTCCCCAGTGTTCTCGCTTCCGACATCGTGCTCGTTTCAGCCACCGACGATGAAAGACCTAGGCGAAAATCCATGGCTCGTGCTACCGAAGCAGGTAAGATCACCAACAACTGATCCTCCTGCACTATTCATGCTCTTAGCGAGCGCGCGGAGCTAAGTGTGTATACGCGTCGATTTCAGATGCCCTCTCACGCAGAACCTTGGCTGCCAAAATCCTTTGTCGCCGAGGTAGTTCAGTTCATCTTTGCACTAGCATAGACTTCTCTCGATAGTTTTCTGAAATGATTCGAATTCAGAACGTGACCAGTCCATGGGTTGTTGGAGTGAAGAGGACACAGGTACGTTACACTACTCGAATAGTGTTTTTGGTGCCGTGACGCTGAACACTGCTCATGTATTCAGATGCCTTGGCCCGCTCCTCAGAGAGCTGCTGATGTGCCAACTGTAAGAGTGTTTTCTCGTATGTTCTCCCCAGTGTTCTCGCTTCCGACATCGTGCTCGTTTCAGCCACCGACGATGAAAGACCTAGGCGAAAATCCATGGCTCGTGCTACCGAAGCAGGTAAGATCACCAACAACTGATCCTCCTGCACTATCCATGCTCTTAGCGAGCGCGCGGAGCTAAGTGTGTATACGCGTCGATTTCAGATGCCCTCTCACGCAGAACCTTGGCTGCCAAAATCCTTTGTCGCCGAGGTAGTTCAGTTCATCTTTGCACTAGCATAGACTTCTCTCGATAGTTTTCTGAAATGATTCGAATTCAGAACGTGACCAGTCCATGGGTTGTTGGAGTGAAGAGGACACAGGTACGTTACACTACTCGAATAGTGTTTTTGGTGCCGTGACGCTGAACACTGCTCATGTATTCAGATGCCTTGGCCCGCTCCTCAGAGAGCTGCTGATGTGCCAACTGTAAGAGTGTTTTCTCGTATGTTCTCCCCAGTGTTCTCGCTTCCGACATCGTGCTCGTTTCAGCCACCGACGATGAAAGACCTAGGCGAAAATCCATGGCTCGTGCTACCGAAGCAGGTAAGATCACCAACAACTGATCCTCCTGCACTATCCATGCTCTTAGCGAGCGCGCGGAGCTAAGTGTGTATACGCGTCGATTTCAGATGCCCTCCCACGCAGAACCTTGGCTGCCAAAATCCTTTGTCGCCGAGGTAGTTCAGTTCATCTTTGCACTAGCATAGACTTCTCTCGATAGTTTTCTGAAATGATTCGAATTCAGAAGGTGACCAGTCCATGGGTTGTTGGAGTGAAGAGGACACAGGTACGTTACACTACTCGAATAGTGTTTTTGGTGCCGTGACGCTGAACACTGCTCATGTATTCAGATGCCTTGACCCGCTCCTCAGAGAGCTGCTGATGTGCCAACTGTAAGAGTGTTTTCTCGTATGTTCTCCCCAGTGTTCTCGCTTCCGACATCGTGCTCGTTTCAGCCACCGACGATGAAAGACCTAGGCGAAAATCCATGGCTCGTGCTACCGAAGCAGGTAAGATCACCAACAACTGATCCTCCTGCACTATCCATGCTCTTAGCGAGCGCGCGGAGCTAAGTGTGTATACGCGTCGATTTCAGATGCCCTCTCACGCAGAACCTTGGCTGCCAAAATCCTTTGTCGCCGAGGTAGTTCAGTTCATCTTTGCACTAGCATAGACTTCTCTCGATAGTTTTCTGAAATGATTCGAATTCAGAACGTGACCAGTCCATGGGTTGTTGGAGTGAAGAGGACACAGGTACGTTACACTACTCGAATAGTGTTTTTGGTGCCGTGACGCTGAACACTGCTCATGTATTCAGATGCCTTGGCCCGCTCCTCAGAGAGCTGCTGATGTGCCAACTGTAAGAGTGTTTTCTCGTATGTTCTCCCCAGTGTTCTCGCTTCCGACATCGTGCTCGTTTCAGCCACCGACGATGAAAGACCTAGGCGAAAATCCATGGCTCGTGCTACCGAAGCAGGTAAGATCACCAACAACTGATCCTCCTGCACTATCCATGCTCTTAGCGAGCGCGCGGAGCTAAGTGTGTATACGCGTCGATTTCAGATGCCCTCTCACGCAGAACCTTGGCTGCCAAAATCCTTTGTCGCCGAGGTAGTTCAGTTCATCTTTGCACTAGCATAGACTTCTCTCGATAGTTTTCTGAAATGATTCGAATTCAGAACGTGACCAGTCCATGGGTTGTTGGAGTGAAGAGGACACAGGTACGTTACACTACTCGAATAGTGTTTTTGGTGCCGTGACGCTGAACACTGCTCATGTATTCAGATGCCTTGGCCCGCTCCTCAGAGAGCTGCTGATGTGCCAACTGTAAGAGTGTTTTCTCGTATGTTCTCCCCAGTGTTCTCGCTTCCGACATCGTGCTCGTTTCAGCCACCGACGATGAAAGACCTAGGCGAAAATCCATGGCTCGTGCTACCGAAGCAGGTAAGATCACCAACAACTGATCCTCCTGCACTATCCATGCTCTTAGCGAGCGCGCGGAGCTAAGTGTGTATACGCGTCGATTTCAGATGCCCTCTCACGCAGAACCTTGGCTGCCAAAATCCTTTGTCGCCGAGGTAGTTCAGTTCATCTTTGCACTAGCATAGACTTCTCTCGATAGTTTTCTGAAATGATTCGAATTCAGAACGTGACCAGTCCATGGGTTGTTGGAGTGAAGAGGACACAGGTACGTTACACTACTCGAATAGTGTTTTTGGTGCCGTGACGCTGAACACTGCTCATGTATTCAGATGCCTTGGCCCGCTCCTCAGAGAGCTGCTGATGTGCCAACTGTAAGAGTGTTTTCTCGTATGTTCTCCCCAGTGTTCTCGCTTCCGACATCGTGCTCGTTTCAGCCACCGACGATGAAAGACCTAGGCGAAAATCCATGGCTCGTGCTACCGAAGCAGGTAAGATCACCAACAACTGATCCTCCTGCACTATCCATGCTCTTAGCGAGCGCGCGGAGCTAAGTGTGTATACGCGTCGATTTCAGATGCCCTCTCACGCAGAACCTTGGCTGCCAAAATCCTTTGTCGCCGAGGTAGTTCAGTTCATCTTTGCACTAGCATAGACTTCTCTCGATAGTTTTCTGAAATGATTCGAATTCAGAACGTGACCAGTCCATGGGTTGTTGGAGTGAAGAGGACACAGGTACGTTACACTACTCGAATAGTGTTTTTGGTGCCGTGACGCTGAACACTGCTCATGTATTCAGATGCCTTGGCCCGCTCCTCAGAGAGCTGCTGATGTGCCAACTGTAAGAGTGTTTTCTCGTATGTTCTCCCCAGTGTTCTCGCTTCCGACATCGTGCTCGTTTCAGCCACCGACGATGAAAGACCTAGGCGAAAATCCATGGCTCGTGCTACCGAAACAGGTAAGATCACCAACAACTGATCCTCCTGCACTATCCATGCTCTTAGCGAGCGCGCGGAGCTAAGTGTGTATACGCGTCGATTTCAGATGCCCTCTCACGCAGAACCTTGGCTGCCAAAATCCTTTGTTGCCGAGGTAGTTCAGTTCATCTTTGCACTAGCATAGACTTCTCTCGATAGTTTTCTGAAATGATTCGAATTCAGAACGTGACCAGTCCATGGGTTGTTGGAGTGAAGAGGACACAGGTACGTTACACTACTCGAATAGTGTTTTTGGTGCCGTGACGCTGAACACTGCTCATGTATTCAGATGCCTTGGCCCGCTCCTCAGAGAGCTGCTGATGTGCCAACTGTAAGAGTGTTTTCTCGTATGTTCTCCCCAGTGTTCTCGCTTCCGACATCGTGCTCGTTTCAGCCACCGACGATGAAAGACCTAGGCGAAAATCCATGGCTCGTGCTACCGAAGCAGGTAAGATCACCAACAACTGATCCTCCTGCACTATTCATGCTCTTAGCGAGCGCGCGGAGCTAAGTGTGTATACGCGTCGATTTCAGATGCCCTCTCACGCAGAACCTTGGCTGCCAAAATCCTTTGTCGCCGAGGTAGTTCAGTTCATCTTTGCACTAGCATAGACTTCTCTCGATAGTTTTCTGAAATGATTCGAATTCAGAACGTGACCAGTCCATGGGTTGTTGGAGTGAAGAGGACACAGGTACGTTACACTACTCGAATAGTGTTTTTGGTGCCGTGACGCTGAACACTGCTCATGTATTCAGATGCCTTGGCCCGCTCCTCAGAGAGCTGCTGATGTGCCAACTGTAAGAGTGTTTTCTCGTATGTTCTCCCCATTGTTCTCGCTTCCGACATCGTGCTCGTTTCAGCCACCGACGATGAAAGACCTAGGCGAAAATCCATGGCTCGTGCTACCGAAGCAGGTAAGATCACCAACAACTGATCCTCCTGCACTATCCATGCTCTTAGCGAGCGCGCGGAGCTAAGTGTGTATACGCGTCGATTTCAGATGCCCTCTCACGCAGAACCTTGGCTGCCAAAATCCTTTGTCGCCGAGGTAGTTCAGTTCATCTTTGCACTAGCATAGACTTCTCTCGATAGTTTTCTGAAATGATTCGAATTCAGAACGTGACCAGTCCATGGGTTGTTGGAGTGAAGAGGACACAGGTACGTTACACTACTCGAATAGTGTTTTTGGTGCCGTGACGCTGAACACTGCTCATGTATTCAGATGCCTTGGCCCGCTCCTCAGAGAGCTGCTGATGTGCCAACTGTAAGAGTGTTTTCTCGTATGTTCTCCCCAGTGTTCTCGCTTCCGACATCGTGCTCGTTTCAGCCACCGACGATGAAAGACCTAGGCGAAAATCCATGGCTCGTGCTACCGAAGCAGGTAAGATCACCAACAACTGATCCTCCTGCACTATCCATGCTCTTAGCGAGCGCGCGGAGCTAAGTGTGTATACGCGTCGATTTCAGATGCCCTCTCACGCAGAACCTTGGCTGCCAAAATCCTTTGTCGCCGAGGTAGTTCAGTTCATCTTTGCACTAGCATAGACTTCTCTCGATAGTTTTCTGAAATGATTCGAATTCAGAACGTGACCAGTCCATGGTTTGTTGGAGTGAAGAGGACACAGGTACGTTACACTACTCGAATAGTGTTTTTGGTGCCGTGACGCTGAACACTGCTCATGTATTCAGATGCCTTGGCCCGCTCCTCAGAGAGCTGCTGATGTGCCAACTGTAAGAGTGTTTTCTCGTATGTTCTCCCCAGTGTTCTCGCTTCCGACATCGTGCTCGTTTCAGCCACCGACGATGAAAGACCTAGGCGAAAATCCATGGCTCGTGCTACCGAAACAGGTAAGATCACCAACAACTGATCCTCCTGCACTATCCATGCTCTTAGCGAGCGCGCGGAGCTAAGTGTGTATACGCGTCGATTTCAGATGCCCTCTCACGCAGAACCTTGGCTGCCAAAATCCTTTGTTGCCGAGGTAGTTCAGTTCATCTTTGCACTAGCATAGACTTCTCTCGATAGTTTTCTGAAATGATTCGAATTCAGAACGTGACCAGTCCATGGGTTGTTGGAGTGAAGAGGACACAGGTACGTTACACTACTCGAATAGTGTTTTTGGTGCCGTGACGCTGAACACTGCTCATGTATTCAGATGCCTTGGCCCGCTCCTCAGAGAGCTGCTGATGTGCCAACTGTAAGAGTGTTTTCTCGTATGTTCTCCCCAGTGTTCTCGCTTCCGACATCGTGCTCGTTTCAGCCACCGACGATGAAAGACCTAGGCGAAAATCCATGGCTCGTGCTACCGAAGCAGGTAAGATCACCAACAACTGATCCTCCTGCACTATCCATGCTCTTAGCGAGCGCGCGGAGCTAAGTGTGTATACGCGTCGATTTCAGATGCCCTCTCACGCAGAACCTTGGCTGCCAAAATCCTTTGTCGCCGAGGTAGTTCAGTTCATCTTTGCACTAGCATAGACTTCTCTCGATAGTTTTCTGAAATGATTCGAATTCAGAACGTGACCAGTCCATGGGTTGTTGGAGTGAAGAGGACACAGGTACGTTACACTACTCGAATAGTGTTTTTGGTGCCGTGACGCTGAACACTGCTCATGTATTCAGATGCCTTGGCCCGCTCCTCAGAGAGCTGCTGGTGTGCCAACTGTAAGAGTGTTTTCTCGTATGTTCTCCCCAGTGTTCTCGCTTCCGACATCGTGCTCGTTTCAGCCACCGACGATGAAAGACCTAGGCGAAAATCCATGGCTCGTGCTACCGAAGCAGGTAAGATCACCAACAACTGATCCTCCTGCACTATCCATGCTCTTAGCGAGCGCGCGGAGCTAAGTGTGTATACGCGTCGATTTCAGATGCCCTCTCACGCAGAACCTTGGCTGCCAAAATCCTTTGTCGCCGAGGTACTTCAGTTCATCTTTGCACTAGCATAGACTTCTCTCGATAGTTTTCTGAAATGATTCGAATTCAGAACGTGACCAGTCCATGGGTTGTTGGAGTGAAGAGGACACAGGTACGTTACACTACTCGAATAGTGTTTTTGGTGCCGTGACGCTGAACACTGCTCATGTATTCAGATGCCTTGGCCCGCTCCTCAGAGAGCTGCTGATGTGCCAACTGTAAGAGTGTTTTCTCGTATGTTCTCCCCAGTGTTCTCGCTTCCGACATCGTGCTCGTTTCAGCCACCGACGATGAAAGACCTAGGCGAAAATCCATGGCTCGTGCTACCGAAGCAGGTAAGATCACCAACAACTGATCCTCCTGCACTATCCATGCTCTTAGCGAGCGCGCGGAGCTAAGTGTGTATACGCGTCGATTTCAGATGCCCTCTCACGCAGAACCTTGGCTGCCAAAATCCTTTGTTGCCGAGGTAGTTCAGTTCATCTTTGCACTAGCATAGACTTCTCTCGATAGTTTTCTGAAATGATTCGAATTCAGAACGTGACCAGTCCATGGGTTGTTGGAGTGAAGAGGACACAGGTACGTTACACTACTCGAATAGTGTTTTTGGTGCCGTGACGCTGAACACTGCTCATGTATTCAGATGCCTTGGCCCGCTCCTCAGAGAGCTGCTGATGTGCCAACTGTAAGAGTGTTTTCTCGTATGTTCTCCCCAGTGTTCTCGCTTCCGACATCGTGCTCGTTTCAGCCACCGACGATGAAAGACCTAGGCGAAAATCCATGGCTCGTGCTACCGAAGCAGGTAAGATCACCAACAACTGATCCTCCTGCACTATCCATGCTCTTAGCGAGCGCGCGGAGCTAAGTGTGTATACGCGTCGATTTCAGATGCCCTCTCACGCAGAACCTTGGCTGCCAAAATCCTTTGTCGCCGAGGTAGTTCAGTTCATCTTTGCACTAGCATAGACTTCTCTCGATAGTTTTCTGAAATGATTCGAATTCAGAACGTGACCAGTCCATGGGTTGTTGGAGTGAAGAGGACACAGGTACGTTACACTACTCGAATAGTGTTTTTGGTGCCGTGACGCTGAACACTGCTCATGTATTCAGATGCCTTGGCCCGCTCCTCAGAGAGCTGCTGATGTGCCAACTGTAAGAGTGTTTTCTCGTATGTTCTCCCCAGTGTTCTCGCTTCCGACATCGTGCTCGTTTCAGCCACCGACGATGAAAGACCTAGGCGAAAATCCATGGCTCGTGCTACCGAAACAGGTAAGATCACCAACAACTGATCCTCCTGCACTATCCATGCTCTTAGCGAGCGCGCGGAGCTAAGTGTGTATACGCGTCGATTTCAGATGCCCTCTCACGCAGAACCTTGGCTGCCAAAATCCTTTGTTGCCGAGGTAGTTCAGTTCATCTTTGCACTAGCATAGACTTCTCTCGATAGTTTTCTGAAATGATTCGAATTCAGAACGTGACCAGTCCATGGGTTGTTGGAGTGAAGAGGACACAGGTACGTTACACTACTCGAATAGTGTTTTTGGTGCCGTGACGCTGAACACTGCTCATGTATTCAGATGCCTTGGCCCGCTCCTCAGAGAGCTGCTGATGTGCCAACTGTAAGAGTGTTTTCTCGTATGTTCTCCCCAGTGTTCTCGCTTCCGACATCGTGCTCGTTTCAGCCACCGACGATGAAAGACCTAGGCGAAAATCCATGGCTCGTGCTACCGAAGCAGGTAAGATCACCAACAACTGATCCTCCTGCACTATCCATGCTCTTAGCGAGCGCGCGGAGCTAAGTGTGTATACGCGTCGATTTCAGATGCCCTCTCACGCAGAACCTTGGCTGCCAAAATCCTTTGTCGCCGAGGTAGTTCAGTTCATCTTTGCACTAGCATAGACTTCTCTCGATAGTTTTCTGAAATGATTCGAATTCAGAACGTGACCAGTCCATGGGTTGTTGGAGTGAAGAGGACACAGGTACGTTACACTACTCGAATAGTGTTTTTGGTGCCGTGACGCTGAACACTGCTCATGTATTCAGATGCCTTGGCCCGCTCCTCAGAGAGCTGCTGGTGTGCCAACTGTAAGAGTGTTTTCTCGTATGTTCTCCCCAGTGTTCTCGCTTCCGACATCGTGCTCGTTTCAGCCACCGACGATGAAAGACCTAGGCGAAAATCCATGGCTCGTGCTACCGAAGCAGGTAAGATCACCAACAACTGATCCTCCTGCACTATCCATGCTCTTAGCGAGCGCGCGGAGCTAAGTGTGTATACGCGTCGATTTCAGATGCCCTCTCACGCAGAACCTTGGCTGCCAAAATCCTTTGTCGCCGAGGTACTTCAGTTCATCTTTGCACTAGCATAGACTTCTCTCGATAGTTTTCTGAAATGATTCGAATTCAGAACGTGACCAGTCCATGGGTTGTTGGAGTGAAGAGGACACAGGTACGTTACACTACTGGAATAGTGTTTTTGGTGCCGTGACGCTGAACACTGCTCATGTATTCAGATGCCTTGGCCCGCTCCTCAGAGAGCTGCTGATGTGCCAACTGTAAGAGTGTTTTCTCGTATGTTCTCCCCAGTGTTCTCGCTTCCGACATCGTGCTCGTTTCAGCCACCGACGATGAAAGACCTAGGCGAAAATCCATGGCTCGTGCTACCGAAGCAGGTAAGATCACCAACAACTGATCCTCCTGCACTATTCATGCTCTTAGCGAGCGCGCGGAGCTAAGTGTGTATACGCGTCGATTTCAGATGCCCTCTCACGCAGAACCTTGGCTGCCAAAATCCTTTGTCGCCGAGGTAGTTCAGTTCATCTTTGCACTAGCATAGACTTCTCTCGATAGTTTTCTGAAATGATTCGAATTCAGAACGTGACCAGTCCATGGGTTGTTGGAGTGAAGAGGACACAGGTACGTTACACTACTCGAATAGTGTTTTTGGTGCCGTGACGCTGAACACTGCTCATGTATTCAGATGCCTTGGCCCGCTCCTCAGAGAGCTGCTGATGTGCCAACTGTAAGAGTGTTTTCTCGTATGTTCTCCCCATTGTTCTCGCTTCCGACATCGTGCTCGTTTCAGCCACCGACGATGAAAGACCTAGGCGAAAATCCATGGCTCGTGCTACCGAAGCAGGTAAGATCACCAACAACTGATCCTCCTGCACTATCCATGCTCTTAGCGAGCGCGCGGAGCTAAGTGTGTATACGCGTCGATTTCAGATGCCCTCTCACGCAGAACCTTGGCTGCCAAAATCCTTTGTCGCCGAGGTAGTTCAGTTCATCTTTGCACTAGCATAGACTTCTCTCGATAGTTTTCTGAAATGATTCGAATTCAGAACGTGACCAGTCCATGGGTTGTTGGAGTGAAGAGGACACAGGTACGTTACACTACTCGAATAGTGTTTTTGGTGCCGTGACGCTGAACACTGCTCATGTATTCAGATGCCTTGGCCCGCTCCTCAGAGAGCTGCTGATGTGCCAACTGTAAGAGTGTTTTCTCGTATGTTCTCCCCAGTGTTCTCGCTTCCGACATCGTGCTCGTTTCAGCCACCGACGATGAAAGACCTAGGCGAAAATCCATGGCTCGTGCTACCGAAGCAGGTAAGATCACCAACAACTGATCCTCCTGCACTATCCATGCTCTTAGCGAGCGCGCGGAGCTAAGTGTGTATACGCGTCGATTTCAGATGCCCTCTCACGCAGAACCTTGGCTGCCAAAATCCTTTGTCGCCGAGGTAGTTCAGTTCATCTTTGCACTAGCATAGACTTCTCTCGATAGTTTTCTGAAATGATTCGAATTCAGAACGTGACCAGTCCATGGGTTGTTGGAGTGAAGAGGACACAGGTACGTTACACTACTCGAATAGTGTTTTTGGTGCCGTGACGCTGAACACTGCTCATGTATTCAGATGCCTTGGCCCGCTCCTCAGAGAGCTGCTGATGTGCCAACTGTAAGAGTGTTTTCTCGTATGTTCTCCCCAGTGTTCTCGCTTCCGACATCGTGCTCATTTCAGCCAGCGACGATGAAAGACCTAGGCGAAAATCCATGGCTCGTGCTACCGAAGCAGGTAAGATCACCAACAACTGATCCTCCTGCACTATCCATGCTCTTAGCGAGCGCGCGGAGCTAAGTGTGTATACGCGTCGATTTCAGATGCCCTCTCACGCAGAACCTTGGCTGCCAAAATCCTTTGTCGCCGAGGTAGTTCAGTTCATCTTTGCACTAGCATAGACTTCTCTCGATAGTTTTCTGAAATGATTCGAATTCAGAACGTGACCAGTCCATGGGTTGTTGGAGTGAAGAGGACACAGGTACGTTACACTACTCGAATAGTGTTTTTGGTGCCGTGACGCTGAACACTGCTCATGTATTCAGATGCCTTGGCCCGCTCCTCAGAGAGCTGCTGATGTGCCAACTGTAAGAGTGTTTTCTCGTATGTTCTCCCCAGTGTTCTCGCTTCCGACATCGTGCTCGTTTCAGCCACCGACGATGAAAGACCTAGGCGAAAATCCATGGCTCGTGCTACCGAAGCAGGTAAGATCACCAACAACTGATCCTCCTGCACTATCCATGCTCTTAGCGAGCGCGCGGAGCTAAGTGTGTATACGCGTCGATTTCAGATGCCCTCTCACGCAGAACCTTGGCTGCCAAAATCCTTTGTTGCCGAGGTAGTTCAGTTCATCTTTGCACTAGCATAGACTTCTCTCGATAGTTTTCTGAAATGATTCGAATTCAGAACGTGACCAGTCCATGGGTTGTTGGAGTGAAGAGGACACAGGTACGTTACACTACTCGAATAGTGTTTTTGGTGCCGTGACGCTGAACACTGCTCATGTATTCAGATGCCTTGTCCCGCTCCTCAGAGAGCTGCTGATGTGCCAACTGTAAGAGTGTTTTCTCGTATGTTCTCCCCAGTGTTCTCGCTTCCGACATCGTGCTCGTTTCAGCCACCGAAGATGAAAGACCTAGGCGAAAATCCATGGCTCGTGCTACCGAAGCAGGTAAGATCACCAACAACTGATCCTCCTGCACTATCCATGCTCTTAGCGAGCGCGCGGAGCTAAGTGTGTATACGCGTCGATTTCAGATGCCCTCTCACGCAGAACCTTGGCTGCCAAAATCCTTTGTCGCCGAGGTAGTTCAGTTCATCTTTGCACTAGCATAGACTTCTCTCGATAGTTTTCTGAAATGATTCGAATTCAGAACGTGACCAGTCCATGGGTTGTTGGAGTGAAGAGGACACAGGTACGTTACACTACTCGAATAGTGTTTTTGGTGCCGTGACGCTGAACACTGCTCATGTATTCAGATGCCTTGGCCCGCTCCTCAGAGAGCTGCTGATGTGCCAACTGTAAGAGTGTTTTCTCGTATGTTCTCCCCAGTGTTCTCGCTTCCGACATCGTGCTCGTTTCAGCCACCGACGATGAAAGACCTAGGCGAAAATCCATGGCTCGTGCTACCGAAGCAGGTAAGATCACCAACAACTGATCCTCCTGCACTATCCATGCTCTTAGCGAGCGCGCGGAGCTAAGTGTGTATACGCGTCGATTTCAGATGCCCTCTCACGCAGAACCTTGGCTGCCAAAATCCTTTGTCGCCGAGGTAGTTCAGTTCATCTTTGCACTAGCATAGACTTCTCTCGATAGTTTTCTGAAATGATTCGAATTCAGAACGTGACCAGTCCATGGGTTGTTGGAGTGAAGAGGACACAGGTACGTTACACTACTCGAATAGTGTTTTTGGTGCCGTGACGCTGAACACTGCTCATGTATTCAGATGCCTTGGCCCGCTCCTCAGAGAGCTGCTGATGTGCCAACTGTAAGAGTGTTTTCTCGTATGTTCTCCCCAGTGTTCTCGCTTCCGACATCGTGCTCGTTTCAGCCACCGACGATGAAAGACCTAGGCGAAAATCCATGGCTCGTGCTACCGAAGCAGGTAAGATCACCAACAACTGATCCTCCTGCACTATCCATGCTCTTAGCGAGCGCGCGGAGCTAAGTGTGTATACGCGTCGATTTCAGACGCCCTCTCACGCAGAACCTTGGCTGCCAAAATCCTTTGTCGCCGAGGTAGTTCAGTTCATCTTTGCACTAGCATAGACTTCTCTCGATAGTTTTCTGAAATGATTCGAATTCAGAACGTGACCAGTCCATGGGTTGTTGGAGTGAAGAGGACACAGGTACGTTACACTACTCGAATAGTGTTTTTGGTGCCGTGACGCTGAACACTGCTCATGTATTCAGATGCCTTGGCCCGCTCCTCAGAGAGCTGCTGATGTGCCAACTGTAAGAGTGTTTTCTCGTATGTTCTCCCCAGTGTTCTCGCTTCCGACATCGTGCTCGTTTCAGCCACCGACGATGAAAGACCTAGGCGAAAATCCATGGCTCGTGCTACCGAAGCAGGTAAGATCACCAACAACTGATCCTCCTGCACTATCCATGCTCTTAGCGAGCGCGCGGAGCTAAGTGTGTATACGCGTCGATTTCAGATGCCCTCTCACGCAGAACCTTGGCTGCCAAAATCCTTTGTCGCCGAGGTAGTTCAGTTCATCTTTGCACTAGCATAGACTTCTCTCGATAGTTTTCTGAAATGATTCGAATTCAGAACGTGACCAGTCCATGGGTTGTTGGAGTGAAGAGGACACAGGTACGTTACACTACTCGAATAGTGTTCTTGGTGCCGTGACGCTGAACACTGCTCATGTATTCAGATGCCTTGGCCCGCTCCTCAGAGAGCTGCTGATGTGCCAACTGTAAGAGTGTTTTCTCGTATGTTCTCCCCAGTGTTCTCGCTTCCGACATCGTCTCGTTTCAGCCACCGACGATGAAAGACCTAGGCGAAAATCCATGGCTCGTGCTACCGAAGCAGGTAAGATCACCAACAACTGATCCTCCTGCACTATCCATGCTCTTAGCGAGCGCGCGGAGCTAAGTGTGTATACGCGTCGATTTCAGATGCCCTCTCACGCAGAACCTTGGCTGCCAAAATCCTTTGTCGCCGAGGTAGTTCAGTTCATCTTTGCACTAGCATAGACTTCTCTCGATAGTTTTCTGAAATGATTCGAATTCAGAACGTGACCAGTCCATGGGTTGTTGGAGTGAAGAGGACACAGGTACGTTACACTACTCGAATAGTGTTTTTGGTGCCGTGACGCTGAACACTGCTCATGTATTCAGATGCCTTGGCCCGCTCCTCAGAGAGCTGCTGATGTGCCAACTGTAAGAGTGTTTTCTCGTATGTTCTCCCCAGTGTTCTCGCTTCCGACATCGTGCTCGTTTCAGCCACCGACGATGAAAGACCTAGGCGAAAATCCATGGCTCGTGCTACCGAAACAGGTAAGATCACCAACAACTGATCCTCCTGCACTATCCATGCTCTTAGCGAGCGCGCGGAGCTAAGTGTGTATACGCGTCGATTTCAGATGCCCTCTCACGCAGAACCTTGGCTGCCAAAATCCTTTGTTGCCGAGGTAGTTCAGTTCATCTTTGCACTAGCATAGACTTCTCTCGATAGTTTTCTGAAATGATTCGAATTCAGAACGTGACCAGTCCATGGGTTGTTGGAGTGAAGAGGACACAGGTACGTTACACTACTCGAATAGTGTTTTTGGTGCCGTGACGCTGAACACCGCTCATGTATTCAGATGCCTTGGCCCGCTCCTCAGAGAGCTGCTGATGTGCCAACTGTAAGAGTGTTTTCTCGTATGTTCTCCCCAGTGTTCTCGCTTCCGACATCGTGCTCGTTTCAGCCACCGACGATGAAAGACCTAGGCGAAAATCCATGGCTCGTGCTACCGAAGCAGGTAAGATCACCAACAACTGATCCTCCTGCACTATCCATGCTCTTAGCGAGCGCGCGGAGCTAAGTGTGTATACGCGTCGATTTCAGATGCCCTCTCACGCAGAACCTTGGCTGCCAAAATCCTTTGTCGCCGAGGTAGTTCAGTTCATCTTTGCACTAGCATAGACTTCTCTCGATAGTTTTCTGAAATGATTCGAATTCAGAACGTGACCAGTCCATGGGTTGTTGGAGTGAAGAGGACACAGGTACGTTACACTACTCGAATAGTGTTTTTGGTGCCGTGACGCTGAACACTGCTCATGTATTCAGATGCCTTGGCCCGCTCCTCAGAGAGCTGCTGATGTGCCAACTGTAAGAGTGTTTTCTCGTATGTTCTCCCCAGTGTTCTCGCTTCCGACATCGTGCTCGTTTCAGCCACCGACGATGAAAGACCTAGGCGAAAATCCATGGCTCGTGCTACCGAAGCAGGTAAGATCACCAACAACTGATCCTCCTGCACTATCCATGCTCTTAGCGAGCGCGCGGAGCTAAGTGTGTATACGCGTCGATTTCAGATGCCCTCTCACGCAGAACCTTGGCTGCCAAAATCCTTTGTCGCCGAGGTAGTTCAGTTCATCTTTGCACTAGCATAGACTTCTCTCGATAGTTTTCTGAAATGATTCGAATTCAGAACGTGACCAGTCCATGGGTTGTTGGAGTGAAGAGGACACAGGTACGTTACACTACTCGAATAGTGTTTTTGGTGCCGTGACGCTGAACACTGCTCATGTATTCAGATGCCTTGGCCCGCTCCTCAGAGAGCTGCTGATGTGCCAACTGTAAGAGTGTTTTCTCGTATGTTCTCCCCAGTGTTCTCGCTTCCGACATCGTGCTCGTTTCAGCCACCGACGATGAAAGACCTAGGCGAAAATCCATGGCTCGTGCTACCGAAGCAGGTAAGATCACCAACAACTGATCCTCCTGCACTATCCATGCTCTTAGCGAGCGCGCGGAGCTAAGTGTGTATACGCGTCGATTTCAGACGCCCTCTCACGCAGAACCTTGGCTGCCAAAATCCTTTGTCGCCGAGGTAGTTCAGTTCATCTTTGCACTAGCATAGACTTCTCTCGATAGTTTTCTGAAATGATTCGAATTCAGAACGTGACCAGTCCATGGGTTGTTGGAGTGAAGAGGACACAGGTACGTTACACTACTCGAATAGTGTTTTTGGTGCCGTGACGCTGAACACTGCTCATGTATTCAGATGCCTTGGCCCGCTCCTCAGAGAGCTGCTGATGTGCCAACTGTAAGAGTGTTTTCTCGTATGTTCTCCCCAGTGTTCTCGCTTCCGACATCGTGCTCGTTTCAGCCACCGACGATGAAAGACCTAGGCGAAAATCCATGGCTCGTGCTACCGAAGCAGGTAAGATCACCAACAACTGATCCTCCTGCACTATCCATGCTCTTAGCGAGCGCGCGGAGCTAAGTGTGTATACGCGTCGATTTCAGATGCCCTCTCACGCAGAACCTTGGCTGCCAAAATCCTTTGTCGCCGAGGTAGTTCAGTTCATCTTTGCACTAGCATAGACTTCTCTCGATAGTTTTCTGAAATGATTCGAATTCAGAACGTGACCAGTCCATGGGTTGTTGGAGTGAAGAGGACACAGGTACGTTACACTACTCGAATAGTGTTCTTGGTGCCGTGACGCTGAACACTGCTCATGTATTCAGATGCCTTGGCCCGCTCCTCAGAGAGCTGCTGATGTGCCAACTGTAAGAGTGTTTTCTCGTATGTTCTCCCCAGTGTTCTCGCTTCCGACATCGTCTCGTTTCAGCCACCGACGATGAAAGACCTAGGCGAAAATCCATGGCTCGTGCTACCGAAGCAGGTAAGATCACCAACAACTGATCCTCCTGCACTATCCATGCTCTTAGCGAGCGCGCGGAGCTAAGTGTGTATACGCGTCGATTTCAGATGCCCTCTCACGCAGAACCTTGGCTGCCAAAATCCTTTGTCGCCGAGGTAGTTCAGTTCATCTTTGCACTAGCATAGACTTCTCTCGATAGTTTTCTGAAATGATTCGAATTCAGAACGTGACCAGTCCATGGGTTGTTGGAGTGAAGAGGACACAGGTACGTTACACTACTCGAATAGTGTTTTTGGTGCCGTGACGCTGAACACTGCTCATGTATTCAGATGCCTTGGCCCGCTCCTCAGAGAGCTGCTGATGTGCCAACTGTAAGAGTGTTTTCTCGTATGTTCTCCCCAGTGTTCTCGCTTCCGACATCGTGCTCGTTTCAGCCACCGACGATGAAAGACCTAGGCGAAAATCCATGGCTCGTGCTACCGAAACAGGTAAGATCACCAACAACTGATCCTCCTGCACTATCCATGCTCTTAGCGAGCGCGCGGAGCTAAGTGTGTATACGCGTCGATTTCAGATGCCCTCTCACGCAGAACCTTGGCTGCCAAAATCCTTTGTTGCCGAGGTAGTTCAGTTCATCTTTGCACTAGCATAGACTTCTCTCGATAGTTTTCTGAAATGATTCGAATTCAGAACGTGACCAGTCCATGGGTTGTTGGAGTGAAGAGGACACAGGTACGTTACACTACTCGAATAGTGTTTTTGGTGCCGTGACGCTGAACACCGCTCATGTATTCAGATGCCTTGGCCCGCTCCTCAGAGAGCTGCTGATGTGCCAACTGTAAGAGTGTTTTCTCGTATGTTCTCCCCAGTGTTCTCGCTTCCGACATCGTGCTCGTTTCAGCCACCGACGATGAAAGACCTAGGCGAAAATCCATGGCTCGTGCTACCGAAGCAGGTAAGATCACCAACAACTGATCCTCCTGCACTATCCATGCTCTTAGCGAGCGCGCGGAGCTAAGTGTGTATACGCGTCGATTTCAGATGCCCTCTCACGCAGAACCTTGGCTGCCAAAATCCTTTGTCGCCGAGGTAGTTCAGTTCATCTTTGCACTAGCATAGACTTCTCTCGATAGTTTTCTGAAATGATTCGAATTCAGAACGTGACCAGTCCATGGGTTGTTGGAGTGAAGAGGACACAGGTACGTTACACTACTCGAATAGTGTTTTTGGTGCCGTGACGCTGAACACTGCTCATGTATTCAGATGCCTTGGCCCGCTCCTCAGAGAGCTGCTGATGTGCCAACTGTAAGAGTGTTTTCTCGTATGTTCTCCCCAGTGTTCTCGCTTCCGACATCGTGCTCGTTTCAGCCACCGACGATGAAAGACCTAGGCGAAAATCCATGGCTCGTGCTACCGAAGCAGGTAAGATCACCAACAACTGATCCTCCTGCACTATCCATGCTCTTAGCGAGCGCGCGGAGCTAAGTGTGTATACGCGTCGATTTCAGATGCCCTCTCACGCAGAACCTTGGCTGCCAAAATCCTTTGTCGCCGAGGTAGTTCAGTTCATCTTTGCACTAGCATAGACTTCTCTCGATAGTTTTCTGAAATGATTCGAATTCAGAACGTGACCAGTCCATGGGTTGTTGGAGTGAAGAGGACACAGGTACGTTACACTACTCGAATAGTGTTTTTGGTGCCGTGACGCTGAACACTGCTCATGTATTCAGATGCCTTGGCCCGCTCCTCAGAGAGCTGCTGATGTGCCAACTGTAAGAGTGTTTTCTCGTATGTTCTCCCCAGTGTTCTCGCTTCCGACATCGTGCTCGTTTCAGCCACCGACGATGAAAGACCTAGGCGAAAATCCATGGCTCGTGCTACCGAAGCAGGTAAGATCACCAACAACTGATCCTCCTGCACTATCCATGCTCTTAGCGAGCGCGCGGAGCTAAGTGTGTATACGCGTCGATTTCAGACGCCCTCTCACGCAGAACCTTGGCTGCCAAAATCCTTTGTCGCCGAGGTAGTTCAGTTCATCTTTGCACTAGCATAGACTTCTCTCGATAGTTTTCTGAAATGATTCGAATTCAGAACGTGACCAGTCCATGGGTTGTTGGAGTGAAGAGGACACAGGTACGTTACACTACTCGAATAGTGTTTTTGGTGCCGTGACGCTGAACACTGCTCATGTATTCAGATGCCTTGGCCCGCTCCTCAGAGAGCTGCTGATGTGCCAACTGTAAGAGTGTTTTCTCGTATGTTCTCCCCAGTGTTCTCGCTTCCGACATCGTGCTCGTTTCAGCCACCGACGATGAAAGACCTAGGCGAAAATCCATGGCTCGTGCTACCGAAGCAGGTAAGATCACCAACAACTGATCCTCCTGCACTATCCATGCTCTTAGCGAGCGCGCGGAGCTAAGTGTGTATACGCGTCGATTTCAGATGCCCTCTCACGCAGAACCTTGGCTGCCAAAATCCTTTGTCGCCGAGGTAGTTCAGTTCATCTTTGCACTAGCATAGACTTCTCTCGATAGTTTTCTGAAATGATTCGAATTCAGAACGTGACCAGTCCATGGGTTGTTGGAGTGAAGAGGACACAGGTACGTTACACTACTCGAATAGTGTTTTTGGTGCCGTGACGCTGAACACTGCTCATGTATTCAGATGCCTTGGCCCGCTCCTCAGAGAGCTGCTGATGTGCCAACTGTAAGAGTGTTTTCTCGTATGTTCTCCCCAGTGTTCTCGCTTCCGACATCGTGCTCGTTTCAGCCACCGACGATGAAAGACCTAGGCGAAAATCCATGGCTCGTGCTACCGAAGCAGGTAAGATCACCAACAACTGATCCTCCTGCACTATCCATGCTCTTAGCGAGCGCGCGGAGCTAAGTGTGTATACGCGTCGATTTCAGATGCCCTCTCACGCAGAACCTTGGCTGCCAAAATCCTTTGTCGCCGAGGTAGTTCAGTTCATCTTTGCACTAGCATAGACTTCTCTCGATAGTTTTCTGAAATGATTCGAATTCAGAACGTGACCACTCCATGGGTTGTTGGAGTGAAGAGGACACAGGTACGTTACACTACTCGAATAGTGTTTTTGGTGCCGTGACGCTGAACACTGCTCATGTATTCAGATGCCTTGGCCCGCTCCTCAGAGAGCTGCTGATGTGCCAACTGTAAGAGTGTTTTCTCGTATGTTCTCCCCAGTGTTCTCGCTTCCGACATCGTGCTCGTTTCAGCCACCGACGATGAAAGACCTAGGCGAAAATCCATGGCTCGTGCTACCGAAGCAGGTAAGATCACCAACAACTGATCCTCCTGCACTATCCATGCTCTTAGCGAGCGCGCGGAGCTAAGTGTGTATACGCGTCGATTTCAGATGCCCTCTCACGCAGAACCTTGGCTGCCAAAATCCTTTGTCGCCGAGGTAGTTCAGTTCATCTTTGCACTAGCATAGACTTCTCTCGATAGTTTTCTGAAATGATTCGAATTCAGAACGTGACCACTCCATGGGTTGTTGGAGTGAAGAGGACACAGGTACGTTACACTACTCGAATAGTGTTTTTGGTGCCGTGACGCTGAACACTGCTCATGTATTCAGATGCCTTGGCCCGCTCCTCAGAGAGCTGCTGATGTGCCAACTGTAAGAGTGTTTTCTCGTATGTTCTCCCCAGTGTTCTCGCTTCCGACATCGTGCTCGTTTCAGCCACCGACGATGAAAGACCTAGGCGAAAATCCATGGCTCGTGCTACCGAAGCAGGTAAGATCACCAACAACTGATCCTCCTGCACTATCCATGCTCTTAGCGAGCGCGCGGAGCTAAGTGTGTATACGCGTCGATTTCAGATGCCCTCTCACGCAGAACCTTGGCTGCCAAAATCCTTTGTCGCCGAGGTAGTTCAGTTCATCTTTGCACTAGCATAGACTTCTCTCGATAGTTTTCTGAAATGATTCGAATTCAGAACGTGACCAGTCCATGGGTTGTTGGAGTGAAGAGGACACAGGTACGTTACACTACTCGAATAGTGTTTTTGGTGCCGTGACGCTGAACACTGCTCATGTATTCAGATGCCTTGGCCCGCTCCTCAGAGAGCTGCTGATGTGCCAACTGTAAGAGTGTTTTCTCGTATGTTCTCCCCAGTGTTCTCGCTTCCGACATCGTGCTCGTTTCAGCCACCGACGATGAAAGACCTAGGCGAAAATCCATGGCTCGTGCTACCGAAGCAGGTAAGATCACCAACAACTGATCCTCCTGCATTATCCATGCTCTTAGCGAGCGCGCGGAGCTAAGTGTGTATACGCGTCGATTTCAGATGCCCTCTCACGCAGAACCTTGGCTGCCAAAATCCTTTGTCGCCGAGGTAGTTCAGTTCATCTTTGCACTAGCATAGACTTCTCTCGATAGTTTTCTGAAATGATTCGAATTCAGAACGTGACCAGTCCATGGGTTGTTGGAGTGAAGAGGACACAGGTACGTTACACTACTCGAATAGTGTTTTTGGTGCCGTGACGCTGAACACTGCTCATGTATTCAGATGCCTTGGCCCGCTCCTCAGAGAGCTGCTGATGTGCCAACTGTAAGAGTGTTTTCTCGTATGTTCTCCCCAGTGTTCTCGCTTCCGACACCGTGCTCGTTTCAGCCACCGACGATGAAAGACCTAGGCGAAAATCCATGGCTCGTGCTACCGAAGCAGGTAAGATCACCAACAACTGATCCTCCTGCACTATCCATGCTCTTAGCGAGCGCGCGGAGCTAAGTGTGTATACGCGTCGATTTCAGATGCCCTCTCACGCAGAACCTTGGCTGCCAAAATCCTTTGTCGCCGAGGTAGTTCAGTTCATCTTTGCACTAGCATAGACTTCTCTCGATAGTTTTCTGAAATGATTCGAATTCAGAACGTGACCAGTCCATGGGTTGTTGGAGTGAAGAGGACACAGGTACGTTACACTACTCGAATAGTGTTTTTGGTGCCGTGACGCTGAACACTGCTCATGTATTCAGATGCCTTGGCCCGCTCCTCAGAGAGCTGCTGATGTGCCAACTGTAAGAGTGTTTTCTCGTATGTTCACCCCAGTGTTCTCGCTTCCGACATCGTGCTCGTTTCAGCCACCGACGATGAAAGACCTAGGCGAAAATCCATGGCTCGTGCTACCGAAGCAGGTAAGATCACCAACAACTGATCCTCCTGCACTATCCATGCTCTTAGCGAGCGCGCGGAGCTAAGTGTATATACGCGTCGATTTCAGATGCCCTCTCACGCAGAACCTTGGCTGCCAAAATCCTTTGTCGCCGAGGTAGTTCAGTTCATCTTTGCACTAGCATAGACTTCTCTCGATAGTTTTCTGAAATGATTCGAATTCAGAACGTGACCAGTCCATGGGTTGTTGGAGTGAAGAGGACACAGGTACGTTACACTACTCGGATAGTGTTTTTGGTGCCGTGACGCTGAACACTGCTCATGTATTCAGATGCCTTGGCCCGCTCCTCAGAGAGCTGCTGATGTGCCAACTGTAAGAGTGTTTTCTCGTATGTTCTCCCCAGTGTTCTCACTTCCGACATCGTGCTCGTTTCAGCCACCGACGATGAAAGACCTAGGCGAAAATCCATGGCTCGTGCTACCGAAGCAGGTAAGATCACCAACAAGACCCCAACAGAGTGGGTGAGGGAACTTAATATGGCTTTCCTCAGAATTGTTCCTCAAAATTGCATGGTTAGACTTATAATGCAGGAAGGTATCCTCCAAAATCTTCCTCAGCATGCTCGCCCTATTCTTTGTTGTCCCTCGTCACTTCTTCGTCAGTTGTTCTGTCATAATACAACCGACAAAATTTTCTGCTTATCTGGCATCATCCTTCCCTTTTAGGATTATGCAGGAAAGTAGGCTGCTTCTCTTCGGAATTACAGTTCTTCGTAAATTCAAATTCTCGTTCGTTTTTGGTGAACATTTTTTATTCAGCTAAACCAAATTTCTCATTTACAGAAGGTCTACAAGCTTCTTGCGAATGGATAAAGAACCCATTAATACCATGTTCACTTTCGCGTCAATGGATGCAAGAGCACCGCAAATGGTCACTAAAGGCGTTCTGAACTAGAGGTCTTGTCTTAGGGCCTGTTCATGCTTCGCAACAGCAGCGACAAAAGCGCAGCGCGCGAGATTATGAAGAGGCGACAAGAGCGACAAAAGCGACTGGAGTACGTAGTGTGGTGTACGTAATTGCACCATGACGCCTATTTGTGGCGTCAAAGCGGTTTTTCAACTGCTTCGATGTTTCATCACTTCCCTACTTGCGTGATTACATGTGAACTGGTCCCGGAAAATTCCATCACGCGCGAGCGGCGAGAGTCAGATGAGCAGAATGAGCGCGGGGCCTTTTCTGTGATCTCCTCCGCTGTCGCGGAGGAGAGCACAGATTGGGCTAAGGAAGGGACTCCGGGGTGTGGCGAGCAGGGGAGGCGTGGAGTGTGCGAGACGACACGACGAAAAACCGTGCGCAGGCTCGGCACTATGCCAAGCGGACCAGTTCTCCGGCAACGTACTTGCGTGCGAAGTCGGCCTTTGCAATTTTGCAGGTTCTCTATGCTTTTATGTTCCTCTTCCGACGTTTCCCAGTGGCGCTAGCGCATTGTGACTGCTGTGTAGGTGTTGCCGTGCTTCCGATTGTTCCTTGTTATGCAGAATTCAATGAATTCGTTCAAAGTTGTTAGTTACAAGCGCTTCTATGGGTGTATTGTTATGTTCCCGCGCCTATTGATTGGTGCCTAGCTGGGCCCAAAGTTGAGCCGCTGCTCGCGTTGCGTACCACGAGCGGCGACACGACCCATAGACCCCTACCTGAAGATCGGCTTCAAAACTGAACCCACAGAGCATCCGTAGCGTCCTTTTATTCGGACAGAGCACCCCTCCCATTGTCTGAGTCCTTCCAGCACTAGTGCGGTGTAATTAGGTACGGTCTTATTTATAAACCAGTCGTTCGTCGGCCTCACGGCCGCCTACGACTGGTTGGGGGCTTCGCCCCCAAACCCCAAGAATAGGACGCCATGGCCGCTACGGGTTTCCTATTCTTCCCTAGGCCTTCTGACCTTTATGTTAATCGAGATGGATCGATTGATCCGACTTCAGATTCAGCGATTTCGATTACCCCCAGGGGCGAAGTTTCGCACCACTTGAGCGCCATCCTCAAAAATCGATAATATCGATCGATATCGAATGGTCGACTTCAGATTCGTGTTCAGCGACCTCGATTACCCCCAGGGCCGAAGTTTCGAGCCACTTGAGCGCCATCCTCAAAAAATCGATAATATCGATCGATATCGATTGGTCGACTTCAGATTCGTGTTCAGCGACCTCGATTACCCCCAGGCCTGATACCTGCGCGTCATTGTCATGGCTTAACACGACGAAATGTGATCAGGTTAACTATGGCTGAACACTCGTCTCCTTTGCAGGTTCAACACGTTTTAAAGGCTCACACAGGTTTGCCGTGCGCACGCTAGTCTCCTTTACATGTTCAACACGTTTTGCAAGTTTACACAGGTTTGTGACACACACACATACACACAGACAGACGGACTAACGCTTTTATATTAGTAGGATATAGCCGGCTGTGCGCGTCATTTAGAGTGTGTTATGTGCCACCGCACACACCTGCCTCATGATACCGTACTCTACGGCTATCTTAAGCACTCGCAGCTGAGCGCCACGGGGATATCTGCTTATAATTGCTCCAATGGTCTGTTTTGATGAGTTTTTCGGAGCAATACGAGCGGAGGGAGGGCGGTTGTGTGGAGATATGGCTTTTTTGTCTTTTTTCGTACTTGGGCCTTATATTCCGGCAGAATCTAGTATAGTGGTGGGCTTCCGCTAGGAAAACAAAATATCGCAGCCTCCATATCAAAAATATCCAAGCCTATCAGGATTAGCCCCAACTCCCCCCCCCCCCCGTATTGGACTGCGCGACATTATGTACTGTAAGGAACCGTGTCCCACGCTTCCTAGTGGTAGGATAGCTTACCGTAACCTTAGTGGCACACTACTCTCCCACGCTAGATTACTGCAGCACCAGCTAAGCCTCCTATATCTCACGCTTCTATCTCCTATTACTCATGCATTCCATCCATACAACCGTAACCGATGCTCGTATTTATAGGAGGAGCTCCGTGGACGAGGCAATCGAATGGACGTCTGACCGGTGGACGGCTGCGCGCTGTTGCTACGACCCCGAACCCTCAACCCGACTTCCGCCGTCTGTCGACTTCGTCTCCCGTCCCTCTCCACAAGCCCCACTGTGCCTTCGTCGATCTGATCTATATTGCTTCTTTCCTGTATTTATGCAGATAAAGATGCATTCTCTATCGACTCTTGGCAGAAGCACTTAGAGGCGGAAGGCCTCCTATGACTGGTAGCAGCGAGCTCGACGTGGAGGACGATGGCAGTACGGTAAGTTGTAAGGGTTTTCTTTTGGTTAAATTTCTGTAAGTTTTCACTCTGCTGGGCGTTTGCTAGACATCTGTTTCGTGGCCAGAAAGAGATCGTCTGCGACGTCAAGCTTTGTCAACGTGAGTTCGGGATCATAGGGACAGTTTTTTTCTGTATAGGTCACCTAGTTAGAAGTTAGTGGCGTAGTCATGCCCAGTTTAGGTTTCGCGCGATTTGAATTCGGAGAGCGCTTCTCTCATGAGGTCCTCTTTGTGCATCAATTTCAAAAGCTCACGAGCTGGTCTCAGACCAGGCGGCGAGCCTCCTTTTGTGCCTTCAGAACTAAATTCTATGGACCAGCACATGCGCTCCGAACTCAAGTCGCGCCAGCCGGTAATCAACGGACTCTTTATGTCCAATTTGTCTTTGTACGCTCGAACGCATGCGAAGCTGTTCGAGCGGTGAGCGCAGTTTAAAACGGTCGACCACTAGGGCTTGACGAGAGGAAGATAGAAATTTCCCCCGGGGGCCTGCTGGCCGATTATTTGAGAAATGTTTCGAGCAGGAAATCGCGAGATAGTGCAGAGGAGCGCAGATGAGGTAAAAGCCCGTTTGGTGGCTAAGTCACGGTAAGGAGTACTCCCAGGTTGAGAAGGCGGTCGCTCCGCCTGTCGCCCGAGAGAGACAGTTAGAGGATTAGTGAACGGTAAGGAAGTCGCTTATCAGAGGATTTTTTTCGGTTTGTCGGATAGTAAAAATTTGAAGTTAGCGTACGGTATGGAAAATATTCAAATTTGTTTATTTTAAGCAGTCGTGGTATTCTCTTGCGCTTATCTCAAAGTCCATCTCAGCGAGAGCCGCGTGAAATGTGACTCCCATGTTTTTGCAAACCGCCCGAGCAATCAGATAAGCTCGGCTCGTTTCTTCCCACCAGATGCTTTCACAGGAAGGGCATTCTGCGGAGGGAACCTTTGTCCCCTTATCTGATCGGTTCCCAGCTCGGCCGCATCAACATTTCCCCTCACGCGCCGGCGCCGGCCGAGGGTGGACGAGGTTACGGTATCGACATATCAGGAACGCGCCGTACGGCACGGCCGCCCCTTCGACAGTCTCGGCAGAGCTCCACCCTCAGCTCCTGCCATTCGACTCGACGATGCCGACGCCGCGCAGTGGTGCGCAGTCCTCTTCAAATTCCAGTTCGTCTTCTACGGCCCCAACGACTTCGTCTTCGCCTCCAGTGCCCACCGGAACTGATGTTCCACCTTCCGACTCATCTGAGCCCTCTCTGGCGCCCACTGCAGAGGCTTTCAGGAGGATGGAGCCGACCACGTTCATCCAAGCAAAGGACATCTGGCCGTTTCGGGACGCTACTTACGACAACTTCAACCAGGTACTCAAGGGACAGAGGACGCTGAACGAGCACGTCAACGAAGAGAACACCGAAATCGCTTAGCGGCTCAATGAGACGTTCCAGACGATGGGCCAACGTACGCCGGTAGTCGCAGTGTTGAGTGATCAAGCTCCATCACTTCTAATGGCTCCGTTTAGCGGCTCAGGCGACCAAGGAATGCACTTCTCGTTCTGGCTCCGTCAGCTCGAGGATCTACTGCACATCCGCCCGGTCCCGCCAACGGACGAGCAGAAGGCCTACTTTCTTATAGCGCACCTTTCAGGTACGGCTCGTGAGAAGGTAGAGGAGCTTCCCCGAGAAAAGCGGCTCAATCACGCGGTGCTTACTGAATTTTGCGGACTTATTTCGAGGGACCCCAGCAGAGGTACTTAGCCCGTCAGAAACTGGCCGCATGCAAGCAGGAGCCGACGGAAACGACTACAGCTTTCGCGGACCGTCTCAAGATTTTGGTAAGATCAGCTATGGCCGGACTCGATACCGAGACGCAGAACGAACTGGCTCTGGCAGAGTTCGTCTCCCGTTTCCGTGGGGACATCCGCTCATTCGTCAGGATGCACAATCCGACGACGCTGGACGAAGCCCTAGAGAAAGCCAGGTTAGTTGAACAAGTTCTTACAGAGGCTGCCGCTGATCGTCTTCTTCACCCGGCTCAACCGATCGTCGAAGTTCACGCGCTGGACCATGGACACTCACCCAGGAGGCCAGAATTCGACCAAGCCTACCAACCCAGGAGGCCAGACTTCGACCACGCCTATCAAAGGCCGGAGCAGGTACGTCGCTACCGTCCTCAGACGAATAATCAGAGGATCACTTTTCAGTGCCAAGGTAAAAACCAGAGACGACCCTTTCGCCAGGAAGCGCCCAGGAGGTCCGACCAATGCTACAACTGCGGAGGAACGGGACACTTCAGCCGCCAATGCCCGTCACCTCCAGTAGGACCAAGACGTGACAACAGGAGTACAGGTAGGTCTCCTAATTTCCGTGAGCGATCGAATCAGTAGTCCTACGGGCCTCGGCAAGACGCCCGCATGATGCCCTGCGTGCCGACCACTCCTACAACCAAGTAGGTACGGTTCGACGACGCCACGGAACGAATACAGGAGCTTTCATTAGCCGTTGACCGGACCAAGAGCGAGTTGGAGCAGTCGAAGGCCCAGATCGCAGCGCTTCGCCAGAGGAACGAGGAGCTCGCCAGCTCAGCGTTCGGGTCAACCATTTCAGCCCTGACTTCCCGTCCGGACGGACGACTGCCATCGAGCAGAGGATCAAGGCCCAAGGCCTTGATCCTCTGCTCGATGGCAGTCTGCCTCTTTTCAGGCGCGTCAGCTGAGGCTGACGCTTGGCTTTGCCCCAGCGAGAATCCGTCGCAACTCTTCTTCGTGCCGAGCGCATACAATTGTTCCCGGCTGATGCCAGACCACCTGACCAATCCAGTAGAGCTTACTTTACAGGTTTTTAGGCCTAACACGAAGCAGTATAAGACACCAGGCTCACTCTGCAGGATCATTCGGCAATCGGTCTACTTCTCGGTCAACTTCTTTGGGGCGTGCCGCGAACTTCACAAAGACTCCCAACTGGCGGTTTCTTCAGAGGATTGCAAGCGCATGCTTCAGCACAAAAGATGCTACTTCGGCGAACTGGCACAAAGACGGCATCTGGCAGACTATAAACCAACTTGAGTTCGAATTTCCGTCGGCCCCCTTTGGCTGTTGTTCCGACCATGCGGCACATGTGTTCTACTGCTATCTCCTCGAGACCGTCATTCACGCTTGCCACGGCACGACGCTCCGCAAGCGGCGATCGGGGACCTGTCCTCATGCCAATACAAGGACGGAGTCTGCATTTTAGCCGACGGCTCAGCGATCATCTGGGAGCCTGATCAGGAAGAAGACTGCCGATTTGTCTACGTCGCCAAGATGAAGGGCCTACGCATGGGTCACGTATGGATAAGCGAGTCGAAGGAAATCGCTCTATCATGGTCTAAGGGATTGCAGACGGTCCAAGACTGTTTCAAACAGCTGGTCGTGACCGACCAGACTTACGCCGTGTCTTTCCTCCGTAGAACCCCCAGATCAGTGGCACCAGAGGCTGGATTGGTAACATCCAACCAGCTGTCCGCTCAGCTCTAGCCGTAGAGGGATCCATCCAGACGGCACTTGCAGCGACGTTTCAGCACGCCATCAGCGCCCTTTGCGAACGGACGAATATTCTGGCGATTTCCCTTCACGCGTCCTTGAGGAGCAACCCGACGCTCACCATGCGGAACCTGCTAGGACGACAGGACGTCGACGCGACTCATTTGGGCAATGGTTTTGTCCAGATACGCAGATGTATCCCGTTACCGATGGCCGCCATACGACTCCTGCCGTTCAACTCGTCGTGCTTCGAGTACCCGCGCGTGGAACTGTCACTTCCCAGTGGATCAAAATGGCAGGCCTTCCTTAATCCCGCAACGGGGGTCATCAGCAGCACAGCCCCGGCCGCGGATTGCGCCAGCACCAGCCCTTCCTATCTGCTGGCCAACGAATCCCTAATTAGGTTCTCGGCTCTCGACGGTAAGGTGACACCGGTCTCGATGCAAGGGATCGAGACGATCTCGTCTCTACCACAGTTCGCATCGGTCACTGTAGCGCCAAAGCTAACGATCTTCCACAACCTAATTCTGACCAATTTCAGCGAGGTTACAGCGGACAACCAGCTACAGGAAATGTGGATTGCAGCGGATCACGAGAGACTGATCGACCACATCACGCACATGGAAACGCCACGCACCAGGACAGACACCGCCTTTTCGCAGAAGGAATTGGACGACCACATCAACAAGCTACTCCAGGCCGGTAGAATCGTGGAAAGCGACACCCCATGGGTACACAATACGGTGCTTGTCAAGAAAAAGGACGGATCACTACGGGTCTGTTTAGACTTTCGGCCGTTGAACGACATCACCATCCCGGACCACTACCCACTTCCGAGGATCGAAGACCTCTTGGAAAAGGTCGCAGGTAACAGGTTTTACACCTCTTTCGATCCAGCCTCCGGCTACATGCAGCTGCTGCTGTCCCCTGAGGCACAAGCCAAGTGCGGTTGGGCTACGCATCGAGGAGTGTACCAGTTCGTCTACCTGCCTTTCGGCCTACGCAACGTCGGCGCGTATTTCTCTCGAGCAATGGCTAAGATCCTAGCCGGACTTGACGGTAACTGTCTTGCTTACCTGGACGATATCATCATTTTTAATAAGGATTTCGAATCTCATTTGGTTTCTTTAAGGAAAGTCCTAGAACGTTTTAGAATTTTTAATATCAAAGCCTCAGGTAAGAAATTGACCGATATTGCGCAGTCCAAGATCACTTTTCTAGGTCACGAAATCTCGAGAGACTCCTACCAGCCGGCCGAGCTCAACATCCGTGCAATCACGGACATGCCACGACCCAAGACGATCAAGGAAGTCAAAGGATTCCTAGGTATGACGAATTTCTTTCGGAAATTTATCAAGGGTTTCGCCTTGATCGCAGCTCCGCTGTACGACCTTTGTAAGGGAAAGGCCAAGTTCGAGTGGACCCAAACGCAAGAGGATGCCTTCACTAACCTCAAGGCAGCCCTAGCCTCGAGACCCTGTTTAGCGTTTCCCAAGGACCAGGAGTTCATTCTCCACACGGACATCAGCAAGATCACCGTAGGAGCAGCCCTACTTCAGCGCCAGGACGACAACAAGACCTTGGCAGCCGTAGGGTATTTCAGCAAGACGTTGTCCGATTCCCAACGGAAGTGGAGTCCCACGGGTTTCAGAGGACCGAGGATGGCATCGTGAAGGTAACGGTCTGCGTCAAGCTCGGACGTGCGCCGACAGGAGCTGATCCAGTATACGACATCATTTCTTCGTCGAAGCTGTTCGAGGATTTCTCGCCGACTGACCGATCTGATGCAGCAGACCTCTTAGACATGGTCTACGGAGGAGCCCAGCATAATTATCGGCCTGCTGGTCGCTTACCCGAAAATGCAGTTGTGTCTGTTGCAGGTACTTCCATTACACTTCGCCCGGAACAGCTAGCAGCAATTCGTCTTGGCGAAGTACGATACCCAGTGGTAGGCATTTAGGCTGCATATGGAGCAGGAAAGACCGTAGTCGGCGCCCTCATCGCCGCTAGGGTAGCTCGAACCAACAAAACGCACAGGGTCATCGCCACGTCCACGACCAACACCGCAGTCGCACAAGGGTCATCGCCACGTCCACGACCAACACCGCAGTCGCACAGTTCACGGACACGATCATGAAGCTCGACGTCTTTCGCGACTTAACCCTCCTTCGCTACGTGTCTGATACAGCACTCACAGAGGGAGCACCGACAACCGTCAACGATATGCACACCATCCTGAAGCGTCTTCCGACGGATTACGCGCACGCGCTCACTGCTGAGGAAATGGCACTGTGCGCGACGTTCAGCAGAGGTCGAGAACTGATCGACTTGTTTCATCCCGACGACGCGCTTTTCCTCAGTCAGGACGAGCGCGAGGAGTACCGCCTTGCTGAGAAGGAAGTCTCGAGCATCGCCACGAAGGTGATCGCCATCATGTCCAGCGTCCGGACGGCCGCCATCATCTGCCCAACGACGTCCGCTCTGCTCAACGCCACCGACAGCGGAGGAATCTTTAATGGACTATTGTCCGAGTTCACGACCATTATCGGCGATGAAGCCTCACAGATTCCAGAGCCCGCGATGGTCGCCATTGCGACTCGTGTTCCAGACGCCCTCCATGTCTACATCGGCGATGTACACCAGCTGGAACCCCACATCCGCTGTAGCCCAACGTCCACCCCGGCTAAATTCGGAGCACTGGGAGTGATGGATCTTCCGGTCCAAAGAAGGATCCCGATGGCGCCGCTGACCACGACGTTCCGGTCGCACCCGGAATTGAACGCCATGCCGAACCGGCTGTTCTACGAGAACACCCTGATCAGCGGAACGACTGCAGGGAGCCGACGCCTGTTCCTCGACAACACGAGGTGCCGCAACCGCAAGCTGCCGTTCCTGTTCGCGAAGGTGGCTGGGTACTCTCAGCGAACGGCGACAGGGTCACACTACAGCACTTCGGAGGCCCAGGCATACCGCGACACCATACGCCTGCTGCTCGGCACCGCGATCCGGCCGGAATCGATAGCGGTCATCACCTTCTACAAAGAGCAGTCCAGGTTCATGGAGAGCTACGCCCAGAAGCAGGGAATCGACCTCTACACGGTCGACTCCGTACAGGGCCGCGAGAAGGACATAGTGGTCCTTCTCACCACGAGGTCGCACTTCGAGGCTGACCGCGCAGAGTTCCTGGACGACCCTCGACGGACGAACGTGGCCATCACACGCAGCAAGCATGGCCTTATCATTCTAGGCCACGAGCGTTCCCTGACCGCCTGCCGAACTGGGGACGACTCATCCGATGGGCGCGAGCTCGCGACGCGATCATCAGGCCCTCCGAGCTGGTCGACTGCTTCCAGTGAGGATCGCCATCAACGACAACCACCACAACACCAGGTGACAGTGATTGCCCCAATTTTTCTTCGTTTTTTTTTTCGTTTTGCATATACTCGTAGCCATCGGTTCCCTACATTCCCCCGGGATCGTTGTGATAATGGGCACGCCCGGGACGGTCGTGTTTTTGAGAGGGGAGGTGTAAAGAATCGTGCCCCACGCTTCCTAGTGGTAGGATAGCTTACCGTAACCTTAATTCCGCATTACTCTCCCACGCTAGATTACTGTAGCACCAGCTAAGCCTCCTATATCTCACGCTTTTATCTCCTATTACTCATACATTCCATCCATACTACCGTAACCGATGCTCGTATTTATAGCTCTGTGGACGAGGCAATCGAATGGACATCTGACCGGCGAACGGCTGCGCGCCGTCGCTACGACGCCGAACCCTCAACCCGACTTCCGCCGTCTGTCGACTTCGTCGCCCGTCACCTCTCCACACGCCCCACTGCGCCTTCGTCGATCTGCTCTATATTGCTTCTTGCCTATATTTATGCAGATGCAATGTATTCTCTATCGACTCTTGGCAGAAGCACTTAGAGGCGGAAGGCCTCCTATGACTGTACATATCGTCGCAGCGGACGAGGCGAGCGCGACAAAAGTCGCCGCAACGGGGCGACATTACCGGTCCATGATCGGCAGTGGTCCAGAACTACGGAGCCGTCTGCTTTTTTTGGAAAACTCTGACCACGACAATTCATTAGGGTGAAAACTTCCTCCCAAACACCACGAATACACACTCTCCACACTCTCGTTTCACTCTCGCAACACTGCAGTCAGGCTGAGACCAGTGATATTGTTTGCCGAGCAATGGTCACCAGCGATGTTCGGCAATTCTGTGCAAGAAAACAGGGCGTGGAGGACGGGAAAGAAAGCAACGGAGAAAGGAGGAAACTAAAGAATGAAACACCGGAAAGAAAACAATAGTATCAAGTTGTTCAACAAATGTTCGAATTGGTGTGTGGAATGACTGTGGCCACTTCTTTTCTACCTGAACAATGGATATCCATTTTCAACGAAACATTTAGCAGAGTAAATAACTTTATCGCATTCATATGACCGTTGCTAAGGTCGAGCGCATTTCCGGGGGCATTTTGGACATACAGCTTGCAACCTCGCTACCAGCCACTTGAGGCTTAAGGAAACTGATTTGAATCATCTCAAGATACATTGACATTTTGCAAACAAACCTGTCGCTGCCTTGGGATGTGTCTAATAGAAAGTTCGAAGCTATCACATGAGCTGTCGTCACTTTATACATTTGGAAATGCGCAATCAAAAATAGATTCTCTCAGTGATACCATTTTTTCGAATAGAGTGGTGTCACTCACTGTCTTCTATATTAGATGCGTTACAATAAGGGCAATAGGAAACTCCTATTTAAAACTTCCAGTAGCAGGTTTCGTTCAGCCCGTAGGTTCCTGAACTTCTGGAAATGCTGTGGACTTCCCTATACCACCCAACATCATCAAGTAGCGCACAAATATTTCTGCTACTTCTTATTTTGGCTACTACTGCTCTTCATCTCTACACGACTATTACGGTCACCATGCAGCTTTATTGGTTCTGTCAGATCCATTAGGCTTCTCACTAGCACAGAACGAGTCGCGTCTGTGGTGGTGGTTGCCGCGCAAGTAGCGAGCAATCGCACCTCATGCTCCACGAACCACGACAGTCCGACTTCAGCTGCGATTCGTCGACGGTCGACGCCTGTGAACGCCAGAGTGCTTAAAATAGGCGTAGAGTACGGTGTCATGAGGCAGCTGTTGCGGTGGCACCTCACACACCATAAATGACACGCAAAGCCGGCTATATTTTTTTCATAAATAAGACCATTGGGTACTCCACACTCCGCGGTCGCTCCAGTCGCTCCCGCCACCGTCGCGAAGTATGAACAGGCGACAAGAGCGACAAGAGCGACAACAGCGACTTGAGTGAGAGCGCCGGCGCTCGAGAATGAACACTTTTCGGCGGCGCGCGCTCGGTTTAAATCGATATGGGTGTTTTGCACGGGCAACGAGTCGCTCCTGTCCCGAAGTATGAACAGGTCCCCAGAAGTATGGTTTAGCACATTTGCGCTATAAAAGACTATCACCTAGTTTGGGATAAACGCAAGCTCTTGAAAATGGTACTTATTGTATATGCTTTGCTAAAACAGAAACGTTGAAGAATCTTCAAAAATATTTTTTCATCAAGTGCTCCTACACCCTTAAAGACGCCTCGCACCTGCCTGATTTGAGGCTGTGCATCTCCTTACTGCTCTGTCTGTATTTCGCGTCTGAGAGCAGTGCAACACTTCACAAGTTTATTTGTGGAACAAGCAAAAAAATAAGGTTCCATTAGGTGTGATGAAGATATTAAGGATGGAGTTCACCAGGGGGACCCCTGGTGAACTCCATCCTTAAAAAACCTAATATTGTCATTAACCTTCTGTCGAACCAGAGAGCATACTATATGCTTCTAGTCGCATGTGGAAATCACTAGGTCTCTCCCCAATTTCTTCTGATAACCGTTTTACAGGATCGCTAGTCTCCCCCTAGCTTTTTCAGACAACCCGAGAGATTCGACCGGTCAAAAATCGGTTTTGCAAGATTTTTGGTCCTAAACTGATAATGCCTGTGCATTCACAACTGCATATAATTGGAGCGTCTAAACATCACTTTTCTACACAATCTAGAACCCAAGCCGCTCCTTGCTCCCACTATGCAGCTAGCTCTCTAGTTTTCAAAAGAAACCGCTCAAGAGGTTTAAATCGGAGTCACCTTCAATAATCTCGTATACATTTATTGTCTTCGAAGTAAATATGATCACAGAGCTTGAAAGTACGGTACGAAAGTGAAATCCGCAGCCAATATGTTTGGATGACGTCCCTGAGAGGACGAGAAAACGATCGTCTAACACCAACAACGAAAACAACACCCTCCGGCCACATGGTTATGGTAGAACCTCGGTCTCTTCGAAAGCGGACGCTGCTCTGAGGGTATCATGAGCGAGAACAGAAATATTGCCCACACGTTTCAGAACATACAGAAACCCGACTGCGGTAGATCTGGGCCAACAGCCATTGGGCACCACCGGACCCATTCAGATCAGAGCGATTCCAGTGACAACAAAGAAATTGAAGGCAAGCACACTTGAAAACTTCTTAGTACAAAGGGTCGTATTAACAGTCTAAGGAGTTCAACTTAGAAGAGGTAACTGTTTTGTGCGTTAGTGGTAACAGCAGTTAATGGAGAATACAACATGACAACGTAGAATTGCGATCAATACACAGGGAACGCGTTGGCGGAATGTTTTTCGGAAAGGACGATCTGAGGGCTGATACTCGGAGAACGTTTGTGGGAACCAAATTCAACCTGCCACATAGAGTATATGAAGAGACTTTGCACAACAACAACAACAAGAACTCGGATTTAGGGAGAACCAAACAGCTTCGAAACTGTTCTGAACGTTCGTGAGTCGGTGATCACTTTCCACAGCTCTGATACCTTGCGAGATTCCAGCAGTGACTTCTGCAAATGTCATGGATTTGCCCAGTTCAGCAACAGCACACCCGAACTCACGTTCTGTCATCTTGAAATTCGCGTTCTTACTTGGAAATTAGTTTTTCGCAAAATATACATGTGGACACGACGTAGGATGGGAGCTCTTCGTCGCATTTATTCCTCCCAAACAATGCTTATGGTTCGTTTCTTTCGCCACAGCGCTGCTAAACCGAGCAGTGGTGTTCTATCCTCTTTTCGTGCCATAGAGACGGCAAAAATGTCTGCGTATCCAAGATTTGATAAGGTGGCAAACCTCTACTCTCTAGTAAACCTAGGGTTGGAGGACGTATGACACGCCAGCGGACGACGAGTAGGAATGCATGTCCCCGTGTTAAACGGCCGCAATAGCTGGGGCGATAAAGAGGTTCTCACACAAAGACGCTCGTGGTACTGTACTACCCGCAGTTATTGGGCACGTCATTCAACCACAATAGCGTCATATTTTTTCAGCGGATCGGAGCTGCATAAGGGTTAGCCACCCATAGCCGACTTCACTACACTCCTCGCAGTTTGGTCGTTAATCAGTAGCACATTCACTCAGTTCAATTTAACCATAAGTCGCCGCCATGCAAGTCACGGAAACTTGTCCCCGTTCGCTCCGTAGTCTGCTCCTTACGAGAAAACTGTGGGGAGAATTTAACAGTGTTCATGTATGAGACGTGCAAATATCACGTGGCGGTCACGCAGTCTCCCGACCGAAACAGGGATGGGACGTAGTGGTGGGGCTGAACACCATTCATAGACAAGAATGACGTTACGGTGGTGTGGAAATTCCCGTAGACCCTTAGCTTAATGACATGCACTTGAGCATGTGCACAGCGAGTTCGGAGCTGTCGCCGTGCCAAAGCGTCCTTAGTTTGTGGCTCGTCGTTTGCTCACCTCACATGACGGAGCTTCACCCAAAGCGTGAGGCTACACAAGCACATTCGACTGCTGCGACCAACTGCATCACCCACCAAGGAGAGTGATAACCAAGGATGAGCGGAACTTCCGTTTCCGCTTTCCGAATTCAGGTTTCCGCCCGTTTTAGGCTTTCCGTTCCGTTCCACGTTCCGCTTTTTCTGGGTCGGAAGGTGGAACAGAAATGGTGACCCAATGCTCGCTGATTGTTTTGCACTGACTTCATTCACCTTTTGAACTTAAACGAACGGCTGAAAAAGGGATTTTTCTGCTGTATGATCTCGTGTGAAGCTGTTGAGCCAAGATTGGTATGCTTCTTTATTCGGCTTACGTTTCGGCGTAACCGCCTTCTTCAGAGCCTGGAGGAGACAAAAGGAGTTTGGCAAATTACCCGCCCAATGATCATTTCAAGACATAGAAGCTCCAGGAGCAACGGGAAGAATGAGACGAGAAGGGGAGTAATGCAACCCGACTGACCTTATGGAGACAGCCGAGAGACTGCTAAGTCGCCATCGGATGGAGAAAGACGTGGATGAATGAGACTCTCCCTTCGGGCCACATCTTCAGGGACCTTCTGGTTGGCGTTCTTCATTAAAGGGATTTTTTCGTGATTGTGTCGCTTTCAAACCAGTGGTGCATTCTGATGTCGAAACAGTGTAATAACCAAATTGTATTCCTCTCTTTTCTTTTCTTGAAGTGATGAATACTGAATAGTATAAAGCCACAGAAGGTTTCATGAGGATTTGAATCAAAAATCAAATTCCTTATCCGGAGCATGCTTATCTTTTTTCCTAATAATCTTAGCCCTGGCGTGGAACATTAATTCTATTACAGATCAGAGTTCTATAAGAAGTCTTAGGCTGTTAACACTGCTTTCCATAGGGAAAATCGGATCTGTCCTAGTCGGAGGAGGTCACGCGGTTGCTTGCCTCTCCATCCCCTCCTTTGAGTTTGTCCTAGAGTTTCAGCTAATGCCAAATGGTACAATGGTATCCATGCGAACTCAGAGAGTGAGTCGTGTCGTGGAATGCTGAACGCAACTGTAAGCTTAGCGCTGCCCTCTACCAATTAAGATAGTTCCGAAACATTCAATAGGACCGGTTAAATGTTGAGTGGTCAAATCTCTGGCATCTTACTCGTCAGCTGGATTCATTGCGTTTAAGATTCTTTCTATTTACAAAAAGATTTCGCATAAACTTCGATTTGTTACACTAGTAGTGTTTGAAAAGTCATCTTAGTAATGATATGAATTCAAGGATTTTTTCATTGGTATACCTTGCTGGAAAAGAGTCGCATGCTGCCTTGTTCGCTTCCTAAACCCGTTAACGATAACTTAGTTAATACCACCATTATGGATTTATGTATATATATACATATATATTATATTATATTAGGGAATGTTCAATAGAGATTAAATGAGGCAATGAGATTTGAGTTATTTCCGTTTCCGTGTTTGGTATTCCGGTCTCCGCCCACTTTTGTGCCCTTCCGTATTCCGTGTTCCGCCTTCCTCGATAAAATTTCTGCTCAACCATGGTGATGAACACTCCACAACAGTCCATAACTAAACCGTAACGACTGGGCTGTTGCTCGATGCCAGCCAACTGTAAATGAAGTTACATTTATTCATCCTTATCCATTATTTAGCACTTACTAAACCTAGGAAACTGATATCGTCTGAGCTTCAAAGTGGACAAGGGACAGCAAAAAGTATGCCCATGCAACACGTCCCCCTTTCTTCAGCTGTACTGCTTGTGTTCAGATTTCGATACGAATTTGGAGTACTAGGTTCCTTCCAGATAATGTCCTTGATACCATATCATATCATACAGGGTGCGTAAAAAGTATTGACGCACCTCTTTTTGTCACAACTGTCGTCTTGTTAAGGTGTTAAGGTCAGTTTTGGAGTTTTTCGCGTGCTCTATTTGTTATTTTTGTTGTGTTCCATCATTATTTGTGTTCGTATTTGTAAACATTCCATTTCATTTTTAGAATGGTAGCCGCCCATCCAAAGCGACAATCCATCATTGATCTTCACTGCGCCGGCTTCGCCACAAAAGACATCGTCAAAACCCTCTCTGTCCCTCGCCGAACGGTCCAAAGAGCGGTAAAGCTCTTCAAGGAGACTGGAGGAACATCAGACCGTCGTCGATCTGGTCGACCCTGCTCAGCTGTTACGAAAAGCAATGCAGATGTCATCCGGAAGAGAATCAAGCGCTCGCCGCAACAGTCGATAAGGAAAATGGCCAACGACCTCAATATCAGCGAAGGATCTGTTAGAGCTATTGTCCACAAGAAGCTCAACCTTCGTATCTATCGACTACAGAAGTGCCAGGCGCTGTCCTTAGAAAACAAGCGGACAAGGGTGCGCAGATGCAAGGAGCTGCTCAGGCGCGCCGCCAACGATGCACACCGCCACTTCGTCTTCAGTGACGAAAAGCTCTTCAGCGTTGAAGCTGCTTTCAACCGGCAAAACTGCAGAATACTCTCCAAGGACCTCCAAAGCGCTAATTCCGGTGGAAGGCTCGTTGCTAGGAAGGCGCATCCAGCCACTATCATGGTCTGCGCATTCATCACAAGCGACGGCAAATCGCCTCTGGTTTTTGTGGATCCAGGAGTGAAAATAAACCAGCAGAACTACCTGGATGACGTCCTGAAGAAGCGCCTGGTTCCTTGGCTCGATTCCCACTTCGGAAGTAAGCCATATGTCTTTCAGCAGGATTCCGCTCCTGCGCACAAGGCGAAGACTGTCCAGGACTGGTGCCGCGCCAACTTGAAGGACTTCATTTCGGCAGAGGAATGGCCTCCGTACAGCCCGGATCTGAATCCGCTGGATTACTCCGTATGGGGAGTTTTGGAGAGCAAAGCCTGCGCTACCTCCCACAAAAGTATCAAGTCACTGAAGGCCGCGTTGGTTAAAGCCTGGAACGAAATCGACGTGGACTACTTGCGGCGCACCGTCGATGCCTTTCCTCTTCGTCTTCGCGACTGTATTCGCAGCAAAGGAGCCCATATCGAATACGAGTAATACCATCTGTTTGCTAGATTATTGTTGACATTTTTGTTATAAACTTGTTGAATTCTACGTTGTGTTGTTTTTTCTATAGCCCACGTTTAGTGCGTCAATACTTTTTACGCACCCTGTAGGTATCATAAGGAGAGCGAGCCTTCTTAAAAAAAAAACTCTTGCAGCTTCCACCGCTCGAAGGCTTCAAGAATCGAGACCAGAGCCTCTTCATCACTAGCCAGCTACAAGTATAATCACGGATCTGACGAGAAACTGTAGCCCCCAATATCTGAATGGAAAGCGGACGCACCTTTAGCTTGCCGCGCTGCCCAGCTCCTCCGGTCCTCTTGGAGCAGGCGGCTCGTGCGGAAAATCTACAATACCAGATGCATTCCACAAAGATCGCCCTCGAAACTATAGTGCATTGTGGGATACGTACCCGGCACAGAATTTCCGTCCGATTCGTCATCGCTGTCGTCGTCAATTTGTATCAACTGATCTCCGTTCACAGGCAGTGTGTTATGGAATGATGGGGCGATTGGCGTTGGTAAAGAGAACGAGTCATCCTTAAATAAACAGCATGTAGTAATGAACCATGCCTGACACCATCTATCAACAAATAAAAGGTAAAATATGAACAAACAACTACTGATATCTGATTAATTCAAGAGTTCTTCACCACATACCATAGCGCTCCCTTCCAAAGAAGAAGCGCTTCTTCGACAGCTATGTGAAATATCACTAACCGTTGCCCGTACTTGAAAGAGATACCACCCTTTAAAAATGCAGTGTTCTGCTAGGGTTAGCCAATGTTTCCTAGAATATTCGAAAAAGTTCTAAAATTAGCTCTAGTGAATTATATTCAAGATCATAACGCTATGCTGAACAGTATGGCTTCGGAGTTCTAAGAGTTGAATCAAGCCTTAATAGTGTTCGCCTTGAATGATCAGAGGTTAACCATGTCGTTTCACAAATTCACTCAATAACCAACACTGCTCGTCGGAGTGGTTACTATAACCGGTTCATTCCATCACACACGTTTCAGACGTTATCGATAGCTTGCGAAATATAAAGACAGGTGCGGCAATAATCTCAAAATCTGGAGCCAGTGCCCTACTTCAAACAGTTTTACCAAGAGCTGCTGACAGAAAAAATCACCTACTCCACCCCCGCTTTAGGACCAGAACTGGATGATTCGGAATCGGTCAAGTGCACTTATATCTACTGTACTATCCACTACACTTACACACTTATCTAGATACTAGCAACCTGGTCAAAGAAGATAATAACTATGCGGGATCTGGGCCTCATCCAAGACAAGAACTTTCTCGCATTCTCAGTACGTAGCAATTACTAGGAAGATAGCAAGAACTATTCATAACTGATATAATACAAAACAAATAAAAATAGAGGTTCGAAGAAGTAAAGAAATGTGTAAAGTGCCATCCTTAATTACAAAATAAATATTACTTAGCATAAAAAATATTAAAAAGGTTCGTTTCGCCACTATCTTCAGACGAACCTTTGTGTAATGCTCCTCCCGTGGCTCTTCAGTGAAGAAGAGGAGCATAACTTAAGATATCTTTAAAATCTGTTTGTGTGTGAAGAGAGAAACGAGAATGAAAAGGAAGAGAGACTAGATGTAAAAAAGAAGAGAAAGAATGAATACGATAGGATAAGGAATTAAACACTACTTGAGAAAATTGAGTTTAAAAATGAAGACAAAGGAGGAGTAAAAAATGTGAGTTAAACAAAAAGGTATTTCTGAAAGAAGTAGAAAAACACGTTCTAAGTTGAAAGGGGTTAATTGAAAGGCTTATTCATATCAAAATTATAATTATATGTAATTGTTACAATGATGACTATATAATTAAAATTAAATGTATAATTATAACTTATGATTATAATTTATTGTATAATTATTACAATAAATGTATCTCTAATAGTGACATTCAATAATTATTATAAAACAACAACCCCAATTATTAAAGTCCATGACAAACTAAATACATACATCGTAGTTATAAACCACAATTTTTATATAATTAAAATTTATTATATATAAATATCCCTATTTTATTATTATTATTATTATTTTCCTATAAACATTATAACTACAACTATAATAACCATTAATAACTAATATAGTTACTATTAATAACATCAGTTTTAAAAATTGAAAGACTTACCCACTTTGGCTATTACCGCACTCCGTAGTGGCTCATTTACAAATAAGGACGTGTGTGTTAGCCAACTGATATGTATAATGATATCCATACTTATTCTCATTTATAGTTCAAATATGGCAAAACTGGTTGTATCATTGAGGAAGGTTTCACGCCTCACACTCAGTGTCGAAAATAGAGTGTAATGAAACCAATAACAAAACGAAACGGTACCCTTATCACTGTTAAGTATTTATTTATCAATAATAACATTAATTTATATTATGTTCACTTAAATACACAGTTTCAGCAAATAAAAAATTTGGAAGGTATTTAATTTAAGTATAATTTTATTCGTCAAATGTTTTCTGTAAAAATATAGCTAGATTGTCTTTGACTTGATGAAGTTTGAACTTATAATATATAAATCTGTGTTTATATAAACATTTAATTATGTTTGAAATAATGAACTCTTCTGTGTATTCATTATGCTTTAAAATATTTTTCAGTTCAATAATTTTTTCTAGAAAATACTTTAGGTCAGAACAAGTGTTTGCTATTCTTAACGTTTCCGATAAAATTATGGCTTTTTTGATATTTATGGAGACCGCTGAAGTAAAATGTGGAAACCTTAGAACTTTAAAGTTGAAATCATCTGTTTTATTGTACATTCTTGTTTCTATTTTGTTGTTGATAATTATTAATGTGATGTCTAAATAATTGCAGTGGTGTTCATTAATGTGTGTCTTTTTCAATTCCAGGGTATCTTTATAAACTATTTTCAAAATATCATCTACTTGTTTTTCGTCTAAGTTATGGACTATTAGTAGGTCATCCATATACCTGTATGGTATAAATATGCTATTATGTAATATGTATAATATGTAATATGTATAATATGTAATATGTATAATATGATATAATATGTAATATGTATAATATGTAATATGTATAATATGATATAAATCCCCATTTACAAACTCAGGAACTCGCTTGTTTGTCGCACATAAATGATACCGTTCCTCACGTCCTCGAATATGGAGCCACCGTACTTAGCCTCACTTAAAGCCTTGCATCAAGAACTGCAAATCCATTCACAACACATTAGCAAGATGGGGTTACCTTTCATAAGTTGCAGGTACTCCGTTCCATCAGCTCCAATTGTACAGAAATGTTCAAGCTGTACCCCTTGCCTACTCGCAGGAACCAAAACCACCTTAACTCTATTCTTAAAATAATGAAAAGAATGGTAGTATCTCAATCAAGTCAGCTGCAAAAGGAACTACGGTGTGGGTTGCTCCGCTACAAGAGCTGCCGAGCCAAAATTCACTTTTTTAGGAGCAAAATCTGCACTCACGCCTGTCTCTACACCCAAAGGACCGGATCTTGGTCGTTCATATGTAAAAACACCCATCTCCCACTTTTTCAAAGGAATATAGAAAGCTCGATTACATATAACCTATGACCGGTAATTTGTCGTTTCTTAAACTACTGTGTATGATACTGGTGTTTCCTCATTTATGCTGTGCGTTCTGTCGGGTTGTTACGCCTGCATAAGTAAATAAGGCAATAAAACAATTAAAACAATATTCTATTGTTTACAGAATGTCGTACATTTCTATAAGAGCTGCATTTTGTCGATAGCGTTTGGAAAAACTTTTCCAGTGCAGCCTATGCTACACGAGCAAATTTTTTCAGCTACTACGAAGAGTTGTAACCGTAGAAGGGATGGCACCTGGACGAATATGCTGAGAATCAGAAACCATTAATATCCCTGAACGGTTTCTAGATGACACCGATGGCGAACATAGTGGAGAGGGAGTTAGTGATGTCTTCACACCGTGGTAATACGCATGTTGATCTTCGAGAAGATAACGTAAGTTTAGGAGGTTTTGAGAGCTACAAAAATGGCTCTACAAAATTAGGGAGTGAAGAAAGCGAGGCGCAAGAAGAACAGATACCTTAATGTAACCATAGCGAGAATTCGGGTCAGTTTCTTTATACCTCAAGTGGCTGGTGTCGAGATTGTAATATAACGATGTTTTGCTGCCATGAAACTCTAGCGCCAGGCGGGACTCCAACCCGCCTTCCCTGTTCACGGGTAGGATGACCAACGGACACCACGGATAAAAGCGAAAGAACAGCAGATTAACATAGCCGAAAACAATACAGCAATGCAGAAATTTTTGTTCAACTCTGACCGATTAACCGTACATGCAATCGCTCTCATATAATCTGTTTAAAATCTTTAAAGAGCCAACGCCACTTAGCGATGAACTTTAAACGTCCTGAGAATAGTAGAGAATGCCCTTAACAGTCCTGGATCCTTACTAGTAAAAGGTGGCATAGCTAGGCAGGCCGGCCTGTTCCAGCTAGGAGATTGTTAAGAAAGATCTCGTAGGCTGGCCCAGTGTGTCGTCGGTGTAAAATGGTTTAATTTCAAACCAGATGTAATGCTGCTCCCACCAGTAAGATAGATCCGCGGTCCTTAGAATGAACAAATCAGATATAAAGGAAGATGAGAGACTTTAGTAGGATTTGCCTTCAGAATCATACATTCGTCATAAGCAGAATATTTAGACTGAAATCTACCATGAGATCCTCTTTTGGCGGAGTAGGAGGTTGTGGCAGGCCTAAATGTCTTCTGCAGTAGAATGCTACGCACTTGTGCACGAACTGGTACTGGTCCTAAAGTAAACAACATTCATGTGATGAAACACAAGTAGAAGACAAACAATGCTCAAAGTGAAAAGAAGCAGAACCTACCTGAGTTTGCACCATGCTAGCTCTCTGCTTCCGTAAACTCATCACAAGCTCAAAGAGATCAAGCGATTCCAATTCGGCGGACTCTATCAGCTCCCTGATGTAGTTCACCGATATGATCGTTCCCGTACGACCAACTCCAGCACTGAAAAATCATCGCTTATGTATTGGCGAAGCGAAGGAGGAAGTGAAAAAATGCATTCTGTGATGATGATGACGGCTACCTGCAATGAACCAGCACAGGTGAATCCGACGACTCATGAAGCTCCGCCATTTTTTCAATCATATTGATCAACTGACTCTCACCGGAAGGACATCCATGGTCCGGCCATTCCCTGGAATAAATTGAACAGTTCTCACAACAGTCCATCTTATAGATATTCTTTTATTTTCTAGTAGTTTTGGTCGATTTACTATGTATTTCTCTCAGCAGGTCGATTTCATATGTTGTAATTCTTAACAGTTGATTCACCAGGTGTTCTGTTCGATTCATTATTACAAGGCTGATCTGCTAATGAGTTCCAAAACATTTGCAGCAACATCCGTTCATCATGATTATATCTCGCTCACATACCAGCCGGCTCCGCCCATTTACCAGTACAAAAGGAGTCCACTGGGCTCAAGATTTGTATCTTTCATATTTGCTATTTTTCTTATTGTTAATAAATGTTTAATTACCCAAGTTTGAGGTTCCTCCGAACCGAGCCATAAAAACCACTGAGCCACCGAAACGAATTTACATTTCATCTTACCACATCTATCTGTTACCAATAAACGGATAATAATACAGAGGCAAGTACCAGACACCAAATTCATAGGGAGGCTTGGAGTAACCTGGGACCGGATTCATTAACAATACTGCCAGAACCATCTCACGACGGATTCACCATAACGGCTTACATAGAAAGTGTGATACAGCAATATAGATAGGATAACCAATATACAGGGTGCGCAAAAATTACCCGCACAAAGATATCACAGTGTAACTTCAACACAAATGCGGATTTGACAACGAAACTTAACATATAACTTCTTCATTCCCTTACTAATAAAAACATTTCACAGTCATTCGAAGTGGCCACCTTTCTTACGAACACAGACGAGTGATGAACGCATCACACGTGGCACGGAGGTAGCCTTCGCTCATTTCGTTCCATGCTTCAGCCACAGAAGCTTTCAGTGAAGCCAAACTTGCGTGCCGAGTAGAGCAACCTTTGCTCTCAATAACTGACCAGACAGAGAAATCGAGAGGAGCATAGTTTATGGCATCATACCGTTCGTCGAGGTACATTGAGAACACTGGCGATAAAAACAGCGCTGTGACCAGAAAGGTGCAGGCTGATAATGGCCGATCGTTTCGGATTTCGCTTTGCCATTACCGCTCTGTCAGCCTTCATGAGCTCAAACTTGGAATGCATTTGTGTGGTATAAGTGTTTAACATATTCACACACCAACTCTCGTACCAACAAAATGTATTTGCCTTCGACAAATGCGCAGCGTGTACTTTTGCTTGCTACTTCTAGCGACTTCAAAGCTTACCACATCTAATATGACGTAGTTCGGCTTTTATTTTAACGACTGTCTGAATCCGTCAGAAATTCAATGATTTGCACTTCTATGCAATAGGTATATAACTATATTTAGGTGAGAGCTTAAAACGCCAACGGCAACAAGGAAGAAGATTTTGAACACCGCCTTTGAAATGAAGTGAAAAACGAACGTTTTCATTCTCTAGAACAGTACGCTTCTGCTAGTATTTAAGAACAAACATCAAGCCAACAATTCTGCATTTTTCGTGATTAAATTCGCCTCTTCTAAACTTTATAAACCCATTTGTAGTGTGAAGCTCAGCTCAGCCTTTTAATCGTCTAAAACGACAGCTCAATTGGAAATGCAATACTTTTGCTGTGGCTTGAGCTTTCTGAGGTTCTTTAAATAACATATACTAAAACAATTTAGCAGGTCATCCTTAAGCACAAATGGGAAAAGCTAGTACAGAACTTCCCAGGTTCATGTTTACATAAATTATGGCGACCATATAGGACTGTCGTTACCTCCTTACTGAGCAGTTCAGCACAACACAAGTTTTTCCTGCTTGTGTCTCGGAGCACTCGCCTCCTTAAGCCCCGAAAAATCGCAAGGATTTACGATACTACTCTCACAAATGCCATTTCACACTTCAGAGTGCGCATCTCAAGGTAAGTAGAGGCAGCACACGATTCCACGGTTACAAATGGACAACCAGCTTTGTAGATGAGCACCTTAGAGGACAGTCAAACACGCGCAGTCGGTGGTAGAATTCGATGAATAAGGCTTCGATGAATAAGAACTTTGGATAACAGCTACGAATCTTCAAGCTAACAGGAGGACGTGCCGATAATCTGAGGACTTGCACCCTCCACAGAACTTATAGGGTTCGGATCCATCTGTTCTGACTCACACAGCAGTTTAATCGGGCGATCTCGTGGGTGGAACGTCCTTCACGCGTCACTTTAGGGGTGAGGTGTTTATAAACATAGTACCGCGTGGAAGCGTGCTGGGAAAACTCTCACTGAGGTTAGTACTTTGCACTATGAAACGGTGTTCACGAGAGTAGTACTGCGAATTGGAGGACATTTTAGGCTCTGAAGGAGAGATGGACAAACAAAAGCGGATCACAGTCTTGGATTCGCACTAGATTGTTGATCGATTCTTCTTAAGCTCTACGGGTTAAGAAGAATCGATCAACAATCTAGTGCAAATTTTCATAATTTTGAAAATGTAAGGAGAACACGTACTTGTAGTGCAGCTGATGAATCACTCTCGACTCGCCAGTTTTTTGGTTTGTCATCCGGAGACGTCGTAACAGGTACTCGTCATCAGCAAAACTGCAAGAGATTATGCTACTAGGGTACTCCAATTCATGGAGTGCAACAAATAACAGCAATTGAGCTTACGTATCCACACCATCCAGAGAGATCTCATAATGACCAAAAAGCAAACTCTGCCCTATCTCGACCGGCCAATAGCGCTCGCATTTCACCTCAAATATCAAGGGGTTCTACGAGAACTCAGACTCGCTAAATAGCTGTGTGAGCGCTGCTTACCTTGTTCATTTCAACCAATTTGCAAAGCATAACAATGAGTAGCACCTTCTGCTCGTCCACCATTTTCCACCTGTAACGGGTCTGAGATATTCTAATAAGCAACCGCACAAACTTCGTCAAAAACCACAATACTGAAAATATTGTAATACAAATCGTTTAAGAGAATATAATAGTTACCGAGTACTGAATAGCTTATAGCTGTAAAGGTTAGTAACAGTTTCAATTACGCTGCTCGAAGATTACTGTACAAGCAGAAAAAGGCGATTTAACTGGAGGAGCTTTTTCTCTAGTCCACCTTCGAAGATTCTGCTAGGGCCCTTTAGTGAAACTACTGTCTTGAAACTACTGCGTTAAGAACTACTCGACCAGGTTTCAACATCGGGAAAGAAAATCCTGGTTTTTACAGAGCTTTTTTTATTGAACTTTCACGACTCCAGAGTTCGAGGAAAGGCCAGAAAATTTCACCAAAACTTTGTCCAGGGTGGTTATTGGAGGTGTTCATCATCAATCTCATATCCGCGTCGAGTTACGGTAGGTACGACTGAGCAAAGCTGTCGGAATCATGATCCCGATTTCGTTCAAACTTCATCCAGGCGGAACCCTGTCTACCACACTTCACCGCAATGCTGAAAAGGGCGCCCACTTCGTGATCATAACCCCTTTGGACGAAATTTGGGCAAAAAAAAAAATTCGGCCTGTCCTCGACCTCTGGAGTCGTGAAAGAACAATTGTGCCGCTATCACTGTATACTTAAATGCATGCCTAAAACTTCGCTGTACACCAAACGGACTTGAAATAAAGGAAGACCACGATATGATCCTCAGACTATAAGAACTTAGCGAAAGTAAGCACGAACCATTCCTCAAGAGTTATAAGAACTTAGCGAAAGTAAGCACAAACCATTCCTCAAGAGTAGTTGGCAACGGAGCTTGAGCAGCAATGAATCGCGTACGTCCTTTTGGGAGACTTATAAACGACGCGTTTATATAGCCGTTCGGATTCTCCTCAGATTCCGATAATGTGACACGATTCCGGTCATCTTAACGTTGATTATTATCTACCATAAATATTGACTATAAATGAAATATAACCTACAAGGGAGAATGTCTCTGTAGCGGTTACGCATCACATGCATGCCCTCGGAAGCACATTTGACGGAGAACTCCGAATCACAGCGCAGTGCTTCTTGCTCCAGTCGAATTTGCTGAAATACGAGAAAGTAGGCATTTCTACTGATAAGGAAGCAAGTGATGATGCAGCTCAAGAGAATGCTTTCCAGACCAATGATGGTTACATCTTGACTTTGCCTCAGCTTTGGCTGTACATTAACACCTTTGAAGAAGAGAGCAGAAATAGAATTAAACGACATAATAATACTAATATAACAAGGGAAGGTTCTTGGTCAGCAATCCTGGAAGAATATACCACGCATTCTACTCCTCATTAACGTTTTCAGAGCTTTCTGCATAGTCTGGAGGACGCAGCCACTAGAAACTCGCATTCCACCACTCGCATCAATTCACCGAGCGAAGAGGGTTGGAGGGCTCACAGGATCCGCTTACGGCATGAAACAAAATAAATGACACATGTAGTCAGTTGGACACGTGAAGCGCAGTTGGAGGAGGTGCATGTTGCCGTGTGCCGATATCAGGTTCTCGGTTCCGATTTCCTGCCCAGGACAACCAAGTGTTCCATCCCTCCGGGGTCGGTGAATTAGTACAAGACCTGCCTGACAAGGATAAAGCCATGACATGGCATGGCCAACGCTGGTCGCAATAGGGGCCAAATGCAAATCGCCTTCACGCTATCACGTAGAAGTAGAATGCGGGGCGCATCCCAAAAATAATCGAGCAATGTCATCCTTTATCCCTTATTTAATCACTCATTTCAATGCGTAAAGTACAAGGTCCATCACGATGCTGTGTGGGCTTCACTTCACCTTCCTCAATCCTTGTTTGGGATACGCCACGCATTCTGTTTCTATAGCACATCGCAGGCGCAAAATGAATGCGTATTTGCCCTAAACCATGACTTGCGGTGGCCAGCCGATAGACAAGTCAAGGCTTTATCCTTCTCTGGCTAGTCCGGTACTAATCCACCGACCGTTGAGGAATGGAAGGCTTTGTTGGCCTGGTCGGGAAATGTGAACTAGCAACTGGAACGAGATGTACGTAACAGCCGGTGCCTGCCCAGATTGCGATAACACACGCCAGCAAACGCGCAAAAGTCGTATAGGGGACAACAACTAATTAGACTTTTGTCTGTTTGTTAAAAAAGAGCAGTTTGGATTCGTGAAGAGTGCTTTGTACCACATAGATACATTTAGCTCGAAAATTCTGAGCTCCCAATACTAGTCGTTCCCTTCATTATGACGGATCTCATATCCAGTTGTACTTCTTTACTTTTATAAGTTCACTCAGAAAGAAAATATCTCAACCCCTTATAGAAATCTATTCACCTTCAAAACTCCCACAGTTTCATGTCTAAAGTGCTCTTCTGTTATCTCACAGTCGTTTGTACACCCGCCACAAAAGTCGCAACTAGTTCAAGGTAACCGCGTGAACAGCGCCAGTCGCCGCAGCACAGCTCAGACCGAGAATACGTGCAAATTACGCAGTGGCACCAAAAGACAACGACTCTTCTTCTGCATAAAGCCTCTCACACTCTTCTAAATCACAACCTTCAATGGGTTACTTTTTAACGGAGATTGAGGAAATTCTGCCCAACTCCTATTCTATTGAAAGAGTCAATTAATTAAACGGACTCAAGCACACTGCCGTTAAATAAAACCTGCAATAATAAGCTGTCACCTTACTTAGCGTCCAGGACACAGCGAAGATGTGCAAGGAGTTTTGCCTTTTAAGGACCTTCTAGACAAAGGAATCAAAGAGCACTTGACAGTCACAATCAGCTTTCAGATAGAAGGAAATTGGTTTGTACTCTCTTGATGAGCTAATTTTCCATCCAAGAAGCTGTTAAATTGGCGTTTAACAGCTTCTTTAATACTTACCTACCCATATCTGGCTCACAAGTCGCCACGGAAACCAAATACGCCTCAAGCTGCCTCAAGGGCATTGCTTGGAAGCAGACTGAGTGACACGTTATCAGGCTATCGTTTACCCGTGAGCTCTACCCCTTACTTTCTCGATTATTTAAGGAATCTAAGAGAAAGGATAATGATGAAAGTCAGCGTTAATCAATTCCTTTGTGAGATGCGCCGTGAATTCCATTTCTTCAAAATGTCGTGGGGCGACCTCAATATGTGTTTGGCCTATACCTACACTGCGCATTAGTAGACATGTTAATGCTTCATCCTTCCTGGTCAGGACCTGGACCAATTCGCTGACTACGAAGAGATGCAAGGCTTGGAAGGCTAAGATAAGACACGATCCATGGCACGATAAGGGATGCGGGCGATATACGGCCATGCGGCGCCTAATTCTCCGTGTTCTGTTTATTATTGAAAGAGGCTTCACCAGAAATGCTTCAAGACAAACAGAGCAAAAAAGTGGAGAGAGAAAGAAAGAGTTGCATTCTGCAGTTTTTTCGAAGCGCGTCTCGCTTTACAGGAACGCAATGCTTCTGTTTTTTTTTTTCCTCGGTGCTTAACGGGATGGTGTCCGCATCGCACCGGCAGGGCATCCCAAAATTGGCACCTTTTTCTTTTTTACTTCCTTGCTCAATTATTGGTCTTCAGAGGTGATGGATAAGAAACTGAGAATCGTACAATAGTGACAAGACGTCCTAAGAAATCCTGTAGTAGATCCCGTCCTAAATTATAAAACTGTATTAAGGCGAAGAATGAGAGGATATGAGAATATTGGGCGCAAATAGGGTCCGCGGGGGGGGGTCACCTTATAAAAAGTGTCACCAAGACCAAGAAAACGAGACAAGGCACACTGATAGTAAAGAAAACAAACAAATAATGCTGTAGTTGTGTTCTGTGCTCTCCTCCGTGTAAGCGGAGGAGAGCACAGATTTAGGCAGGGGAAGGGACTCCAGCGTGTGGCTCAAGTGACGCATCCGTGTTAAAATTGCCTACATCATGGAGTTCCCTCCCTTCTCCAGTTAGGAAGCACACAAGACGCGGATCTATAATCGAAACGAAGAGATAAGACTGCATTTACACTCACTGTATGTAGCTACTCGCCACGCCGGCCCGCCGCGTCATGCTGTGGTTAACCCGCCGGACCCTATTTGCGCCGAATATTGAGCCGTCAGAAGAGTAGAAGTAATTCGGAGCAAAAAAATGGCATGGTAGAGACCCATTTCTGCAACTTGCCATCTCAAATGAAGTTTGAGGGAGCCACTACCTTCAATTCAATACGTTTCTACTGGTATATCAGCCGACATAATACTTCTCATATTCTTCTGTCATTGTCTCCATCTCCGAATAACGAAAATAAGCAAAAGGGGCAAAAATGGGCCGAAAGGAACCACTGGACGGCAGTTGTTTCAGGATTATAGACCTCAACAGCGTTATCTGCTGTGGAGTCATTTTCAGGGTTACAGCATGCCTCGTATCACATGAAAGTGCTCCCGAATATTTTAGCTTTTGGATGCTCAGAAATGAGCTAGAAATTGGATGGAAGGCGGAGAAGAAGAGTACGTTTGGTGATTACTTTGCATTCAGTGGATATCCGCCCCTCGTCAGAAGAAAGATATGATCAGAAGTAAAGAACACCGCGACCACATTCGTTTTGGTTGCGCTCTCCCTTGGGAGGAGACGCATTCAGCTTCCCCGTGTTAAAATTGCGCCCACCCTGGAGTCCCTTCCCTTGTTCAGTTCCGGGCACTGAACCAAAGCGGATGTGGTTCGGTATTTCCACCGCTAGCACCGAAAGACAAATATCGTTCCACTAGAGCGTGACCTCCTACGTAGTCAAATATTGCCAGTACAGATCCGATCGTGCAATCACCGCAACAAAACAATGGAAAACGTACGTAGAAGCGCTTTATGTAGTCCGGCATGGACAGGCTGGACTCGTAGGCGAGGAACTGCTCGAGCAGCTGCTCCATCCGGGACTGTGGCGGTGGTGGAGCCGGAGGGGGTGTCGCCTCCTTCGGGACCACAGCGTCCTGCTGTTCCGCCGGGGGCGTTCTGCAGAGACTGTCGTCGTCTGGCGTGACATCCGAAGGCACTTCGATTTCATTGTCCTGAAAGTCCTGAGTACGTGCTGTCGGGGTGACACTGCCAAGCGTGGGAGTCCACAGCGTCTCCGAGCTTGAACGTTCGGAATCCAACGGACCTGCTGTTGCTGCACCTGCTCCACCGGTTGAGAGCCCGTTTCAATCGCCGTTTTTTCCACTTCAGCAGCGGCATCGTCGTTTGGCTTCTTTGGTGAGTTCATCACCCCCTGGAAGACGACTGAAATTATAATGCGATTGCCTTCGACAGCGGAAGCGGATCGGGCACCTCGCTCGAAAAAAGTTCCACAAAAAGCTCTTGCACGGCGAAAAATAGATAATAAGTACCGATCAGGAGGAAGAAATGACTGGAACCCATTCAGAAAACAAACAAGTAAAAGAACTGTACAAACAATACAATAACTGCCAGGTAATTACCGCAAAAAATCCAACGTTGGATCGTCCAAAAATCAATGCCGACTTCGCGATGGGGCGCGATTACTCGCAGGTTTTTCATCTTCGATACGGAACCTTTCGGAGAAGCTTTCATGGGGAAGACACTGCAGAAAGGACTAGAGGTTCCCGCGTAACTTCGCAGTGGGTACTTATCTGGTGGTGGCCGCATCGCAGCAGCTAGACATCTTCAGACCGGCAAGTTGGGTCAGCTAGACCCCGGAGTTCCCTCCCTTGCTTAGTTCTGCCTTCACCTCTTCTCCTCAGTGGAGAAGGAAACCGAGACAGTGTGGTGTGCATGTTCTAAGAGCATGCGCAATCTCGATACGGGCAGCAGCCCAATAAGTACCTCGTAGTGTACTACTCACTGCATTGATCTCAGGTATTACTAGACGCCGAAGTTGGCAAAATTGTTAGATGCTGATGTATCCGACGCCTCGACAATATTGACTATATCTGGCTGCTCTCCAGAATCGCCAAGCCTTGCTCAGCTGTGATGAAAGAAATAAGCGACAGCGTCAGCGAAGTATAACATGTACCTAACCATAAGATACAGAAGAGAAGCAAAGACGGACATAAGAGATAAAGCTTTAGAGGCTTTCTAGTGGCTACAAGCAGTTCCGAGGAGAATATGCAACACTTTAGTCGGGAATATGTACCACTTTCACGTCAGATTGAACACTTTTAAAATCAAATCGAACACTTTTCTAAATAAGCCTAACCCTTTAAAAATGAATCTGAACACCTTCCAAACCAGAAAAGCTTCCTCCACATTAAACTAGACTTCCCAAAAGAGTTAGAATACTTTTTTTGCTCAAGGAAAATTTTATTATAACTTTCTTTGAAGTTTTAGTTCACTTGCCCAATAAGTGGACACATTGTTTGAAGTTTTATAAAACTTTTTTTGGGGAAAATGATGAACAAAAACATGTTTTCAAGATCAGCAAGGCATTCATTCTTTCTAAAATGTCTAATTTCTATTTTTTCATTTTTCTTTTTGTCCAAAGGAAGAAACTGCGCAACGCCCACGCCCAAGATGTCGCGATTTTTGTTCGATTGATAGCAAAATTTCTGTTCGCATGGAGTTTCATACCTGTAAACGATACGACAAAAACAATTGACAAGAACACACCCTCATGTAGATGCTTTATGTAAACACAAGTGCTCCGACACGCCTAACGGCGTGTCTCGCACTTGCGCGCTTCGCGCGACTTTGCAACATCACTGGCCTAGGGAATTTTTTTGTAAAACTTGAAATACGCTAACATCTAGGATTTGCTGCGTACTTTGTTGGCATCAAGCCGTTCACCACTTCCGTGCGTTCATCATAGGCACCCTCTCCGGACCGTCCAGTATATATTGGAACCGAATGAATCATTTTCGGATATACGATTCGAGTAATTCAAAAATCCAAGGTCCGCGAAATTGCCCGTATCCGAATAATTCAAAAAACCGGAGTCCCTGAAATTGTCATTATCCAAATCGTGCAAAAATCCGGGGTCCGTCAAAATAGCGTTATCCGAATCATTCATTAATCCGGAGATTTTGTCGAATTCAATGCATTTAATAAAAATCATTTTCGGATATCCGATTCGGGTAACCCGATCCGATTCATCCAAAAATCCGGGTACGCAAAGTCGCCGTTATCCGAATCATCCAAAAACCTGGGGTCCGCCAAAATAGCGTTATCCGAATCATCCAATTATTCGAAGATTTTCGATCGGATCCAATGTATACCGTCCAGTAACGCCATTGGTTTGTGCTGCGCAGTACTTCTGCCCTCAGGTTGCTCCTCCGAAACCGTTCTCATTCTAAACAGCTTTGGTCACCGGATGTCGTTGACACCCTTCCAAATCCGGACACCAGGTTCCCCTAATTCGTTTCTTCTTACTGGATCTAATTGCTGATCCACCTCTACTGGTCTTCCCTCCCCCCCCCCCCTACCTGGTCCCAACTCCTGGCCCACTTCCTTGTTTTCTGAGCGCCCGCTCGTCACACGACGTCGGTATCACCTCTTGCAGAAGCTTGTAGCGCTACGAATGACCTATCTTCTGGATCCAGGCGCTCAGAAAGGCTCGCAGTTGCCGCTGTGTAGAGCAGGAGGAGGCTGCACTTCCTTTGTTGCAACAACATCCCATGTTGAACAGCAAACATTGCCCGCGCGAGGTACGCAGAGGCGTACCTGGCGCGGGTAAAGTTTTCCGTTCAACATGGGATAATGCTGAGTTCTCCATGCGGCCGGTCGTGGTACGACGACGATGTGACCTCTGCTTCCTTTCTTTTCGATCTTCTAACTCCAGACGGTTGTGGTGCGACGAAGGGTACCCGCCTTCTGGGTCTTCTGGATTTAGGGACTCAGAAACGGGCGCAGACGCTATTGTGTCAAGCACGAGGAGGCTGCGCTTCCTATGCTGCAGCAGCATCTCATGCTCAATTCTGAATGCGATCCATCGTCGTAGGACGACGGTGTCTCCTCTTCTGACTCCAGAAGGTTGCGGTGCGACGAAGGGAACCGGTCTTCTGGATTTAGGGACTCAGAAACGCGCGCAGACGCCGTTGTGTCAAGCAGAAGGAGGCTGCGCTTCCTCTGCTGCAGCAGCATCTCATATTCAATTCTGAATGCGATCCCTCGTCGTAAGACGACGGTGTCTCCTCTTCTGACTCCAGACGGTTGTGATGCGACGAAGGGAACCGTCTTCTGGATTTAGGGACTCAGAAACGCGCGCAGATGCCGTTGTATCAAACAGGAGGAGGCTACGCGTCCTCTGCTGTAAGAACATCCCATGTTGAACGGCAGACGTGGCCCGCGCGAGGTACGCGGAGGCGTCGCAAGGGGTTCCATGAGATTGCGGGTGGTTCCACGAGGCGTATCTCAGCCAGGTTTCCAACCTGAGTGAGATACGCCTCATCATCTACAGGGCAGGGAGCTAACTCAATTATATAGTGGTAGATCATTGACACCATCAAGCAAATAAAAATCGCGACGAGCTTTTCTAGTACATGGCGCCATCTCGTCCTTCAATGCACATCGCTTCAAACCAAAATTTAATTTATTTCCTTTTTTCTCAAAAAAATATTACACTCGTTCAGGCGCTGAACCGAGAAAATTTCAAAGAAAATTATACAATTTTTTTGAACAAAAATTATTCTAACCATTTTGTCTCTTGTTTGAAAGAGTGTCCCATTTGACGTGAAAAGTGTCCAGTTTAATATGAAAATGATATATGCGATTTTCACTTGAAATTGGACACTTACAAGCAAGCTTGATGCTCTCGAAGTCAAAATGAATATCTATCAAATTGAGACAAGCGTCTTCGACACAGTAGAGACAGTGTAGACTTACTTACCTTTAGAATATTTTTTGTCCGAGGTAAATTCAGTAGGGTTTTCTTTAATTTCTTTTTAAATTTACTTGTTTCAATTACTGGACATACTTCGTGGAAATTTCATGAAATTTTGGTTTTTTGAGAAGAAAATAATGAATTAAATTTTGCCTCAAACCCCAGGAAGGCAGTAATCATTGAGTGTATCAAAGGAAGAGGTCGAGCTACGCACTCGACCACATCGCAGCGATTTGTGTTTCATTTGTAGTGTACTTACTTGATACAGCGGCAAAAGCATATGTGTGTTTTTCATAACTGTTTTGATGTACCGTTTACATCTGTGTTACTCCACGCGAAGAGAATTTTTGCTGCTAATCAAATAAAATAGCCTAGTGCATGGCGCGATCTCACCTTTAAAGAGGCTGAATGATTGCTACCTTGCGGCGCTTTAAACTGAAAATTGAGTCGACATTTTTGCATTGAAAACAAAAATTTTGTTAAATTTCAAAATTGTTTTCACTTATTGCGCTAGATGATTCAAAAAATTTCAAAGAAAGATGTTCTAAACTTTCCTTGAAGAAAAAATTATTTTATTTCTCTCGTAGAGTCTCTTTTTTATTTTCTACTATTTTTATCTCGTGAAAAATGGCGTTTCGATTTAGAAGAGATTCAGTTTGATTTCAAAATTCTTAGCTAAGCTCAGAAGAGTGTTCGATGTTTGAGAAGTGTACAGTTTCTGAAAAGTGTCATGTTTGACGTGGTAACGGTATACAAAGTCGACTATCTCTGTTCGCTTTCCCTAATCGTATTTAGCCGTGACGAAAGGGTTAGGACCGACTGGAGGTGTTCCCTGCAACGCCACAGTGGTTATAGAAGTCGTTCGAGTAAGAAGCAAACTGCATTGCTGTGGAAGGAAGACGCCGCTCAATTTTCTTTCGAGCACGACATCGTTCTCTGCTCAAATTCTACCACTGACGAAGAGGCGATGCTTGTCCAGACAAGTGAAGTATGGAAAATGTGAGGCAGGACAAAGGTCGAGCTAATCAAACCCCGTTTTAATTTTCCCCCACAATCTGCTTCAAGGGGTATGGGACAACTTGATTGTGGCCTATATGATGACTGACCAGCCTAAGGAGAATCACTGTGTTCTCCTTCCTATACAAATCTGGCAACAATTCATCGTGCACGGAACGATGGAAAGCTCAGTTGCTCTCCGCGGGACGCAAATCAAAGGCACGATTCGCGATGCAGGTGACAGCCGATGCCTATGAAGAGTAGGATAGCGAATGGACCGAGGAATACACAGATTATAGGAAACATTTAGTCTGGGGAAGGAAAATTGAACAAGGATAAAGGACAGAGAACGGCGTTACTCAATCCCTCTTGGGATGCGCCACGCATTCTACTTCTACGGGATGTCGTGGAGGCGGATTTGAATGCGTATTTGGCCATGCAGTGACTTGCGGTGGCCAGTCGTTGAACAAGTCAGCGCTTTATCCTTCCCAGACAAGTCTAGTACCAATTCGTCGACCCCGGAGGGATGGAAGGCTTGGTTGGCCTGGGCGGGAAATCCGAACCAGCAACCAGGTATCGGGTGCACGCGACAGCCGGCACCTCCTCCGACTGCGCTACACGCGCCCAAACTGAACAAACCAAAAGAATAAAGAGGTAAAGTGTATCAGCTAAAAAATGAATATGAGTAGAGGAAAAGGGAAAATCGGACAACAATAAAGGACCGACAACTAGTCTTTTCTTCGAAGTGGCGAGGCACATGTTGTTCTTTCATTTCTTTTTTTTGTTTCTCTTTTTTTGAAAACGGAAAGCAGATGAACATGTTCATTCGTTCGCATAACTCTACGTATCCGGAACCCATTCTAAATACAAAAAAAGGATCGTCTAAGACTTGTTCTATGGTTTCCAAGGAATAACTTAGCGCTTCGAAGTCGTCGATTTTCAAATCAAAAACTCCATTAATAATCTTATGCGCTGTCAGAAGGTCGTTACATCTTGTAAAATGTTATTTCTTCCTAATCTACGGGACATATTAGCTTCTCCCAAAAGTCCCGCTGTTTCTTTCAACGACTCATTGCGGATTTCGCCGGCGGTCTCTTGCATAGCGCTACACAGCTTTCGAAAGAGAATGATTTGCTTGATCAGAACTTGGATTGCATTTTTTTTTTCGTCATGAATTTTGTCAATTTTCAGGTTGTTGAAGTGAAAAGTGAAAAGTGAAAAAGTAGCCATTTGCGCAGTTGCCTCTCTCTTAGGTTTGGAATTTTGTGCGCAGATTTTTATATCGTTTGGAAGACAATGTTCGGTACTACAAGAATGCGTGTTGGTCCTATTTGCTCATTAGTTCTTTATTAATTTTTAGGTCATCAAAGTGGGACGCCCGAAGAAGAAGATTTATTCTTACCGACAGCTCCTGCTCTGCGGTAGGACTTTTTTGCTCGGTGTTATATGTCGGTCGAAAAAGAATGTCTTGTGATATAAGAATTTCTGTCGTGTTTATTGGCTCATAGTGGTTTCTGCCGAATGTCAACAAAATGCCAAAAAGAGAAAAATCATCTTCACCAACAACTCCTTCTTGTTCAGTCTGCCTTGCTCAGTTTTATATGACACTTGAAAGTGGATGCCTTGTTCTACTAGGTTATATGATTTGTTCTTCGGCCATTTAAATTTTTGCTAATTTTAAGGTCATCAAAATGGAGCAGTGCCAGGTCGAGAAGGATGAGCACTTTTGGCACCTTCTCTTTGTTTTCAACCAGGGTTCTAGTGCGGCTAAGGTACTAAAACCCTTTTGACCGTACAAACACTATTTTTCATCACCCGTCACAATTCTGTGCAAAAATCGTTGAATATCATTCTCAGCAAATCATTCTCTTTCGAAAGCTGTGTAGCGTTATGCAAGAGACCGCCGGCGAAATCCGCAATGAATCGTTGAAAAAACGGCGGGACTTATGGGACAACCTAATACTATTATGTGTAAGCCTAAGGGTGGATATCTCCCTGGTAAATCTATGCTGAATCTTTCCAACGTGTTTACGATATATTTATCACAGGGAAAGAAGCTCACAGCTCCCATATTTAAGAATGCGACGTACAAGGGTCTTGTACGCCCTGACGAATAGCAAGGTTTCACTGCTGCTAATGGCTTTGAACAGAAAAAAGTCCCCTTGCTCAGCTTTACGTGTCGTTCGCTTGCAATGTTCAACGCAAATCTAAGTATAATCCTAGACCACTGATATTGTCAACCTTTCCAAAAATTACTCCTTTAATTTAATGACTAGATTTTTGGTTGCTCTGCCCAAAATGGAATAATTTGCTATTCTCAAGGGAAAGGTGTAGTAGCCACTTAACCCACCTAGCCACAGCATCTATAGCTTCTTGGATTGAAGTAAATATGAGACGTTAACTAGAACGGCATGACAAGCTTGAAAACCATCAAACGAGTTGGATATCCGAGCAAAAGTGCTGGGCTCGACCGTTCTTTCTGACCATGAGCTCTACTGCGCGAGATCATAGTGCTGCCGCATCAAAGATGCTCATCATTGCTGATTCATTCTTATTCCCAAAAATCAGCACGGCTTCCGAACTGGTAGGTCTACCGAGACATTAATGCTGTCGGCACTGAATGACTGGACAAAGGCTCTTGATCAAAAGATTAATGTAGACGTCATCTATTTTGATTTTATGAAAGCTTTCGACAAAGTTCCATTCAGCAAATTGATCTTTAGCCTTGTAAGAATAGGTGTCCATACTAGAATAATTAACTGGGTTAAAAACTTTTTAACAAACAGGTCCTTCCAAGTTAGAGTCAACGAATCGCTTTCTGAATCATGCCCGGCTACTAATAAAAAGAATATAATAAAAAGAATTGGGGAAAGGACGCCACCCTGTGGTGTCCCACAGGGTGGCGTCCTTTCCCCAATTCTTTTTATCATATATATATATATATATATATATATATATATATATATATATATATAGATACTTCTGGGATTCCCTCCTTAATTGATCAACACGGTGTCACCTGCAAAATGTTTGCTGATGACATCAAAATATACAAAAACATTGTGAATGAGGAAGATCACAATGCCCTTCAATCTGCAATAAATTCAATTGCTGATTGGTCAGCTAAGTGGAATCTTCCATTATCCGGTCAAAAGTCGAAAGTATTTCACATTGGAGAGCACGTCAATAGAAAGGTCTATCATCTCGATCATCAGCCACTCAGTAGTGCACCTACTGTGGGGGACCTAGGTTTCATTCTAGACACAAAGCTTTCCTTCAAACAACATTGCGAAATAGCTTTACAGGAAAGCTCTGGATAAGAGTGCATGGGTGTAATTATGCTAACATTCCATCGGCTCTTGAGAGAAATAAACTCTTCAATTTACGCACCCTTGTTTTTCGTAGGAAACGATATGATCTAATCACCATATATAAGCTGATCAATGGCATGTTGGATCTTCCTCTTCAGGAATTTTATTCACTATCTTGCTCTAATACTAGAGGTGGCCAGATTCCAAGAGCTAGAAGTAATATAAGGTCTACGTTTTTCACAGACCGAGCTGGAACCGAATTTCAAAAGTTTTCGAAGAAAAACATTTTACCAAAGTCGCTAAGGCAATACAAAAGACTTATTGACAGGTATCTCCAGGATGTTCCTTAATAGTTTGCTTCTAACTGTTGCCGCTGTCTGTCGCTTACACCTAGCAGTATATTTTTAGTCGCTCTGTTCTGGTTCTTAATGTGCATGTTCTGTTTGTTCTATTTTTTGCGTGGGTGTCCACGTATAAATAAATAAATAAATAAATAAATCATCAGGACTGCTTACATACATAGTTACAGGGCCAGGTCTTTTGAAGTAGAACAATTCAATCTTCGACCACGCTCAAAAATAGGATGGACAGGGGAATGAAGCCGACCGTGAGGTCTGCACTTCTATTGATGAAGCTTCTAAACCGTTGCGAAACATGCCTATCGCAAAAAGGTCGACCTTGTTTGGGATCCCATGGCCGAATAGATTGCGTAACACTCGTAATACCCTTCCAGATATATGATGTATAACACGGGCTGTCGGCCGAAGTGGTGCAAAATGGTCTAGCTTTCTTTTTGCGACCATTACGAAGGATAGGAGAGGTTTTAAAAGACAGCCTGTTTATATTGTTATACAGTGCTAGTTTGACGATTTAATCACTCCTATTTAAAAAATAAAATAGAAGCAGTGGAGGATTAGAAAATTATGTTACCTCATATCAAATGCTTGTTGGTTTTTCCTACTATATTGCACCTGCAGCTGGAATATTCGAGCCCATAAACCAAGTTCCGCATGCTAACTGATCGGAGTTGCTAATTGCACAATCTTCGCCATAAATTGTTCGATAAGGAGCGGCACAGTGGAAAGGCCAGCGCTGCACAACCGAGTAACCAACTGCTACTCGTTTCTGTGCATTCAATAAATTCGAAGCAAATGCCTTTGCGTATTCCGGCTATGTTACATTGGCCTGCAGAGAAGAAGTAAATGTTTCACTCTTTCCATACAAGTCTGGTACCAAGAGGGACGGAGGAAACGTCAGCTTTAGGCGGGTCAGAACCTTGAACCAATTCGGAGTACAGCAGAGATCCGACTTCAACTACGGTACACGAAAACCCCAGAACTCTCGAGAAATTCCAAAAAGAGAAACCAATGTTTCGGAGCAATTTTCTGAAGCCTTTCTCAGCGGCTGTTGTTATTAATAAACTACTAGACGGTGAATCAGATCTCCCGCTCAAGCCAACCAACTCTTCTAGCCCTTCAGAGTCGGTGAATTGGTACAAGACTTCTCTGAGAAGGAAAAACACAGACTTGTCAAACGACCGGTTACTGCATGCTATTGCATAGGCCAAATACCTATCAAATTGCCTTTACGACAGAAGTTCTGTAGAAGTAGAATACGTGGCGCACCTCAAAAAGAGTCCTACTATATATAAAGGAGCAAGCGTGTGTGTGTGCGTGTTTCCGTCACAACTGGAATGGAGGCACTGAGTAGCCGAACACGTCGACAACCATGCATGGCGAGCCGTAGACGTGCCGAACACGTCGACAACCATGCATGGCGAGCCGTAGACGTGCCGAACACGTCGGCAACCGTGCATAGCGAGCCGTAGACGTGCCGAACACGTCGGCGACCGTGCATGGCGAGCCGTAGACGTGCCGAACACGCCGGCAACCGTGCATGGCGAGCCGTAGACGTGCCGATCACGTCGGCAACCGTGCATGGCGAGCCGTAGACGTGCCGATCACGTCGGCAAATGTCGACCAATCGATATCAATCGATATTATCGATTTTCTGCGGATGTCGTTCAAGCGTCACGAAACTTCTGTCCCGGGGGTAATCGAGGTCGCTGAACACGAATCTGGAGTCGGCCAATCGATTTCGATCGATATTATCGATTTTCTGCGGATGTCGTTCAAGCGGCACGAAACTTCAGTCCCGGGGTAATCGAGGTCGCTGAACACGAATCTGGAGTCGGTCAATCGATACCGATCGATATTATCGATTTTTTGTGGATGTCGTTCGGGCGGCACGAAACTTTAGCCCCGGGGTAATCGAGGTCGCTGAACACGAATCTGGAGTCGGCCAATCGATATCGATCGATATTATCGATTTTCTGCGGATGTCGTTCAAGCGGCACGAAACTTTAGCCCCGGGGTAATCGAGGTCGCTGAACACGAATCTGGAGTCGGCCAATCGATATCGATCGATATTATCGATTTTACGCGGATGTCGTTCAAGCGGCACGAAACTTCAGTCCCGGGGGTAATCGAGGTCGCTGAACACGAATCTGGAGTCGGCCAATCGATTTCGATCGATATTATCGATTTTCTGCGGATGTCGTTCAAGCGGCACGAAACTTCAGTCCCGGGGTAATCGAGGTCGCTGAACATGAATCTGGAGTCGGTCAATCGATACCGATCGATATTATCGATTTTTTGTGGATGTCGTTCGGGCGGCACGAAACTTTAGCCCCGGGGTAATCGAGGTCGCTGAACACGAATCTGGAGTCGGCCAATCGATATCGATCGATATTATCGATTTTCTGCGGATGTCGTTCAAGCGGCACGAAACTTTAGCCCCGGGGTAATCGAGGTCGCTGAACACGAATCTGGAGTCGGCCAATCGATATCGATCGATATTATCGATTTTCTGCGGATGTCGTTCAAGCGGCACGAAACTTTAGCCCCGGGGTAATCGAGGTCGCTGAACACGAATCTGGAGTCGGCCAATCGATATCGATCGATATTATCGATTTTACGCGGATGTCGTTCAAGCGGCACGAAACTTCAGTCCCGGGGGTAATCGAGGTCGCTGAACACGAATCTGAACTGTTTTCGAACTGTCAATCGCCATCAATCGATATTGGGCAAATAAGCGTTTTTGTGGATGTCGTCCATTTTTCCGCTTTTTTTCTAACTTGACCTAATCGACGTAGTTAAGATGTTCTTCCTGAAGAAACCATGACAAAGGTGTCAGCTACAATTGATGATGAGAAGTTATTGCCACGGCGAAGCCGTCAAAAAGCCGTCGGTGCGGCCGAGAGGCCGCACGGACGGCTGGTTGATCAATATTGTACTTTATTCTTATCTTACAAGGGAAGCCCATGAACTTCCCTCAAAGATTTTCAATGAGATCTATGGTCTTGTAGGGCATCGGACAAGGATCACAGAACTATGCTTCGTTTTTGCAACGGGCCACTGAGAGGTCCGGAATTGGTAAAAATGGTATCACTTCAGAGCGGGTTGATAAGGCATAAGTGACACCTGGAATCTCCCTATCGGAAACTGTTTAAGCTGCTGACCACGAATCTGCCACTCTTTTTCTAAATTATCACTTTGCTTGTACTACTTTTCATCAAAGTTGAAGTCGAAGGTTGGAAAATATGTCTGACAACATTGAAGAAGAAAGCGATCCCACTAGCGTGCACAGCTTTAGTCACCCATATCTACCGTAACCAACCGTAATCGACCGAAATTGTAAAAATAGATGTCATATCCGTGAGCAGCATCCCAAGTAACTCCCTGAGCAATGTTTGACGAAAAATCTTCTTTCGAACTCTCCTCGAACTTTGGAGTCGTGAAAGGCAGCAGTGCCGGTTATTCTGCGTATACTCCTTTAACTTACATATATCGATCGTAACCTTCTGTAATCTATCGTTTCATCGAAATTGGTTGCCAAATTGGTGCTCTGCATCTCAAATAACCTTAAAGATGAGTTTTGGGCAAAAAATTTTCTTGACCTTTAGAGTGGAGTGAGTGCAAGTGCTCCTATCTGCAATGCCTCCGACCCGTCTCCCGTAAGTGTATAAGAGATTGGTGAGGAAGAAACACACATCAGGGCGATCAATCGCACGTGTTGGATAAAATATGCACTACTTGGGAATAGTTAGCTGAAATAGTGAAAGTTGAGAGAAGAATAAAAAGCGGTCTATGAGGATGAGCAACGAGCTTATCTTGATGACGGGTCAAATCAATGCTTGTCGATCTTGCTCACGAATGAGGTGACAGCGAGAAACACTTCCAAAACTAGTTGAGAACATACCAAAGAGGTTATATGAAGATCGCATCTGATGGAACCTTCCTCAGCGAGACAAGCATCGTTTAATAGATGCGCGATATCGCCCCACGCAACAAAATCGGCTTCTTCCACATCTGACGACAAGTTGAAAGCAGGGTTAGGACGCGGAGGATGTACCTACCGGAGCCAAAATGTAACCTTTATTTGCAAAAACGGTAACAGCCACCTAAGGACGCAGAAACCCCACCCCCGCAATGGAACCCTCGACCCCCTCCCGCGAGTCCGCCTCCCTACCCACTCGGCAACATCCAGTCGCTGCCCCGTGTGGCGGCGATTAAATCATTTGAATGTACACTGCAGCTTCGTCTAGGAAACGTACGAAAATACTATAATCAAACTTTAATTTGAGCTCCAAACCTTGTGTAAGCTAAGTTCAGAGCACGACAGAGCCATTCCAGGTGTCACTTTTACATTATCAGCCGGCCCTGAAGCGGTACCATTTTTTGACATTTTCGGACCACCCAGTGGCCCGTAGCAAAAACGAAGCACAGTTCTGTGATCCCCGTCCGATGCCCTACAAGACCATATAGGTCACGTTGAAAATCTTTGGGGCAAGTTCATGGGCCTCCCTTGTTAGTTAGTGGATAGGAGAAACGCATACTATGGATTGAAGGATGCGCTTTTAGATCCGCTCCTATGCTTTAGAAGAGCTAATATGTAGCGAAGGAAAATGCAAAGAAAAGGCAAAAGCAAACGAACGAGCCAAAAGGAAAAAGAAGCAAAAACAGAAAAATAAAACTTAAAGAGGATCCAGATATGGCTTAGGGCGACTTTGTTCTTTTAAGGTAGACAAGACCATTAATGATGGATAATAGTTCTCAGAGAAAACGGAAGATGTTTTTTGTCACAATAAGGCGGTAATGGCATATGTATGGCTTGCATTTTGATGCATAAGAAAGGTGTATGAGCAGTTGAAGGGGAGAAGAGTGGGTGTGTGCTGGGCATCGGAAGTAATTAGGAAATGGTGGTCGATAGCGTGACGAAGCACTTCCAGTGTCGCAACTCTATCCGAAAATAGGCTTGGCAGAGACGTAAGTTGCGTGACGACTTTGTCGAGCTGAGCTGATAGCACGCCTACATCCAAGGCTATCAATGAGAGCTCAAAACACAAATAGTTCAACTGCGACTAGTCAGGAAGTGAAGGGTTTCTGCGCCAAGGCACATCACTTCTTAGTTTCATTTCTATGAAGAAATAGCTTTTTGTACTCAGCACTGCGATTTAGGCCATGCGTGGAGTCTAGAGACACGACGATGTAATCCACATTGCTACGTAAACGAACAGCAAGACTTATATTACTCCAACATTTTCGTGCATCTTTTGAGCTTAATCTAGGGTGAGTCAGATTCTGATTCATCAACAGCACTCCTAGAACGTGCTATCTATAGGTGCAGCAGAGTGTCACGATGTCTTGGAGCACAAGTTTACGCTATGCATGTTATTCATCGGCCTAATGAAGACATTCAGGTGTGACAGCTCTGAATCGGCCCTTTCACACCCTCATCAATCAGAAAGGATGAACTCGGAAAGCATCGAGTGTTTCGCGAGAACAGACTGGCGAGAGTTTCTTCCTTCTGAAACGTACTAGGCAGATGTAACAAAGGCAGTTCATCACATATAGCGCAACCCGTGAAGCGTCCATGAGAGATCGAAGGATAAACATCGGGATGAATGCTGGGCAGGCAATTACGCCATCTATCCCTTGCTCTTGACATGACATCATGCTCATAGCGTTGAGCATTAGTCGACCGGAACAAATTCTGGGAGCAAGAGGATATCTTGTTCTGAAAGCGAATTGAACGCAGAGGATATTCGTACAGAATACACTTTCAGGTTCCCTATAGTTTCTGTGGGATCCACATGCATATACTATACCATTCTCACGTCAAATTGAGCACTTTTCAAATTAAATTGGACGCTCTTCAAAACGAACTTGATGTTCCTAAAATCAAAGTGAACGCTTTTCAAATGGAAATGACATTTCAAATCAGTTTCTCTAAGCATCAATTGGCTGGTATCGAGGATGTAAGCTGTCATAACGATGTATTGTTGCAAAACTTCTAGCGCCAGGCGGGACTCAAACCCGCACCTCCCTCTGACCGGGCGGGAGTGCTCTACGCTTTACACCACCGACGCTGTTTGATTGAATCGTTTGGAAATGACACTGTTATAGGTTACAGACTCTCCAAGATGGTTGGTATCGTGTTTTGTTTAAGGAAAATTAGGTATAACTTTTTTTGCAAATTTTTAGTTCAGCTGGCGGAATGAATAATTATGAGTAATTAATATTACGATGTTTTTGATAAAATTCTTTTTTTCTTGAAAAATAATAATTTAAATACTGTAAAAGCGTGACAAGGAAGCAGTCATTTTGTGTATTAAAAGGCGAGATCGAGCCATGCACTCGAAAAGCTCGTCGCGATTTTTATTCCATTGATAATGTAAATGCTTCTTACAAGAAGCATCAATGCGATGATGTGTATGTTTTTCACAATTGTTTTGCTGTATCATTTACAAGTGTAAAACGCCATGCACACTGAAATTTTGCTATCAATCGAATAAAAATTGCGACGTCTTGGACGAGAGCATGGCGTATTCTTTCATTTTGACAATAATAAATGACCGCCTTTCTGCTTTTTTAGGTATGCTGTACACATTGTTTTTTTTTTCAAAAAATGAGATTTTTTAAAGTTTCAAACAATGCGCTACTTATTGGGTAGGTGAATCGAAACTTCAAAGAAAGTTATACTAACATTTTCTCTGAACAAAGAATTGTTCCAACCTTTTTTGGAGAGTCTGTTGTTTAATGTGGAAAGAGGTCGTTTAGGTTTGAAAGATAGCTGATTTGATTTCAAAACCTTCAGGAGAGTGCCAACTTTGACATGAAAATTGTATAAAACGCCGACTCAGTTTTTTACTTAGCCGTGAAATCACCGCGAATAAATCTGTCAGCAGAAGGAATACATTTCAGAAAGTGTCCAAAAACTGCAAAAAGTTTTGGAGAAACCGAATGGCGTTTCGCCTTCAGCACCACCTCTGACAACTTCTAGTCATATAAATTTATGAATTTATGAATTTATGTGCAGGTAACTTGTGTAACTCAAAGGTGAGGCGGGAGGAGCTATGCATTAAACGTTCTGAGGATTGGAAAGAAGGGCGAATAACGGTAGGCTAAGATATAGGATAGAAAACGGCACTATTCAATCTCTTTCGATTAGCCACGCATTCTAGCTCTTCAGGATGTCAATCCGGATGCGTATTTGGTCTATACAATAATACCTTGCGGTGGTCAACCGATGAACACGTCTGTGTTTTGCCTTTCCTAGACGATAAAACGCACCCTATAAGGGCTACATTTGGTGAGCATATGGAATGACGATGGTGATTGATCTAGGGTTCGTTTACCTTTCCATGACGATCCTTAAAACATGTGCAGACGGGTCGTCAACAGGAATCTTTGAAAGCAAAGCATTGAAATGCTATAGGCTCTTAGAAGCTTCAGTTTACCATACGCGTCCGTTAGGATTGACCGATATTAGTTTAGCAACGAAACAACGGATAAATTCTGTTGTGTATCCTGGACTGCTTCTTATGCCTTCCGGCTGTGCAAAACATGCCACGGGGAGGGGGGGGGGGGCGCCGAGGTGCGCACCAGGGATGAGCGGATAATGAAATTTTGGAAACCGGATAACGGATAACGGACAATTTTGCCCGAAAATGGCCGGATAACGGAAAAACGGATAACGAACAAATAACAAAAATTAAATCTCGTTTTAAATTGCACTAATTTCAACAACAGATCATAACTTGAAGCACTGTTAATTTATAAGCCATTTCTGGACAATTTAGTAGTGTTTTTAACGTTTTGCCGTCGCCACATTAGCGACGCTCTATGAGGTTGTCTGCCCATCCGTAAGAAGACAAACGCATAACAAAATACCCGCGTTTCACCTGTTTCAAAGAGGTAGGTTGGATTGTCTTATTTATCAGCCTCACTCTGCGCTTAACTCTTTTTTTCAGCTAGAGCAGCTGAAAAATAGAATAGCCCTTAAAAGAGCAAATCTTCCCATGTCTCTGGAAATAAGAAGAAGAGAAGACATCCAGCCAAACAAACTTCACATAACGATCTTGTCCTTCACATGCTATAAACCGTTATTGTTGTTGCTGCTCGATAGCATCCCAAGATCGAAGGTACTTTAACGTGGAATTATCTGGGATGGATAAAATACTAACTTTTGGGTAGTAACTGCAAGCGATTGCGTACGGCATACACACACTCAAAGAGTTATGACATCCAGACCTTCTGGATCTGAGAAAGAATATCCGACATCCCTTCTGGAGCAGAGGAAGAGTGCCCGACCCAGCCCCAAAACGAAGGTGTTCTCCATGTTGCAGATAAGTTTCACAAAAAAAACTCACAAATTAAAACAAATCTACATGTCTTCCGTACCCACGATGATAAGTTTGTTTAGTAGTTAATTGCTCCCCTGAAATTTTTAATGGAGAAGTTGCTTACTCCATGTATTTGGATTAATCCTATTTCTTTTGCTAGTATTCATTGCTGTACTGCAGTAGTTTTTGATGTTTCACGACAGCATATGGCTAAAAGGGCACCATTACCGCCCACAATCAAATCGAACATACTGCAATCGTGTAGCCACAATTGATACGATGGAAAGATCGGCGGTAAAAAGTTCTTCCCAGGATGCGGCTCTCCACTTCTGACGAGTTCTAGTCGCAGTTTGTATGCCTTCTTGGTCAGCACATGACTTGAGATGACTGAACAATGCTGTGCTAAGTAGGCCCCCATATAAATATGGTACGAGCTTAGCGGGCCTTCTGGAAGGCTGGAAGTTAGATATCTTTAAAACCAGTTCCGAAGTGAGGAAACTTCAATTAACCCTTCTAGATTTAAATACTTCTGTTGTTTCTGACGACCATTCTTACGATCGTGAAGGATCCTGTACATAGTCCACCCATCACCACGTCCAAAGCTAAGATTCAGTTAATTTGTTGTTCGTTATCCGGCCCAAAATCGCCGGATAACGAACAACAAAACGGATAGGTCAAAACCCCCGGAAACCGGATAACGATAACGGATAACGGTTAATCCGCTCATCCCTGGTGCGTACCAGTATAATTAGGTCTCTGAAAGATGGGACCCGCTCGGCGGTGCGTTCCCATATGGACTGGAGCACATAACACCGTGTTCAACCTTGGATGTTAGCTGGTTCTCACCCCTGGTACCGTCCAGGTCGGTTCTACTATAGATACGCAAATTTATCTTTATTATATAATTTATTTAAATATTGATATTCCACTATAGTTATTCCTTATATGGAAAAATGCCCTTTTATTCAAGTCCCCTCAGGTGGTTCCAAATTTTTGTTGGGGAGAGTGAAACATCTGTTACAAACCTGCTTTTCTTACTGTCCAAATGATTTTGTCATTCCGCTCTTTCCGTTATCCAGCTGCCTCAGTGGTTCCCATCTAATGGTGTTCACTTCCTTTTCTGATTTTACTTTTTTTTGCTTCGTCTTTCTTATTTTCTTACTGAAGCTGTTTATATTCAGCATCCTTGGCTTTTTGTATTCAATTCGTAGAGATTTTCCCCTTTAGTTGACTGTCTAGGGTGCACGACTTTTCAAGCGGCGTAGTAAATAAATAAATAAATAAATAAATAAAACATCCTTTAAAAAATATCTCCGGAGGGTCTAGATAGGAAGGCACTAACCAGGACGTTGTGCTGTTCAAGTGCTGTTAAAGTTCTTTAAAAAATGGGGATATGGGATTTAGAATGCTCACATATTGGCTTTTCCACTTCGGAGTCTGCTATGTTCAGAAAAGTGGAGATCACTGCTGTACTATAACCACGGTCTTTAATATGTATTTGAAAAGAATGAATAAAGAAGAAATGGGAAGAACATATAGGAACAGGAAGAGGGGATAGGCTGACAAATGCAACTCTCTCTTAAACGATAATTTCGACTGGACATTCGAATCAGTCACTCATACTGGCACTCGAAGAATCGGACTTTGTCTGTATTGGCATACCGGCAGAAGTGAGTTCCATCTTACTTTTCGAAACTTCACAGGTTTTCATAAAGGTAATTCTTTTTGTTCTATTTTCGTACAGCTAACGCTATTTGAAATCCGCTTATCGATGATGTGAACATATGAAAAATCAGGCTGCTCGATCAGATATGTAATCGATTTCCCAGGCAATGGTTAGTCGCTCAGTGATCAGGTTCATTCAGTCCTTCGCTCAGAAGTGAGACAAACGGGCCTCGTTGCGAGCACGATGAAAGAGATGCCGAAAAAAGGAGATACAACTCTAAACTCATACATATGGTGCACCAAGCTTCACCTCTAAAACGATCGGTTTCGTTGAAAACACTGTATAACACCTTAGCAATTTTATAGAAGCAAGTAGAGCTCGAAGAGCTGTAAATTATTTGGTAGGTAATCTAAGGAGTAGCAAGACGATCTCAGTACCTTACTGGAGGAATTAGTTGGCACAGACGTCGTAGTATTGAGTAGAAAAGCAAGCAGGGCGTGCGAAAGCACGGCACACTTAATGAGTGCCTCGGCCCCATCAAAATCCCGGGGGACAGATTTCGCAGCGCTTCGCGACATGCCCGGGACTCTATCAATTGTCCAGACAACTATTGTCAAAGGGCATGGTGTGCGCTCTGAATATTATCTGATGGAATGTGTGGATGAGCACATTCAGAAAGAAAGAAAAGGCAACGAGAAAGAGTGGAGAATGACGGCATGCCCTTTGACAATAGTTGTCTGGACATCATTTCATCGCGGCAAACTTGACGGACATACATTAGGACAAATTATGACTCGCGCGGACTCGCTAAAGAACGACTCAAGGCTTACTCGTCCAGAAGACATCTGGAATGGCTTCTGGAAGGCAAAACCGATAGGAGGAAGAGGGGTAAAAATTGCTTATTTAGGCACAAATTGCGCCAAAGATTGGTTAACCATGCAAACGAGTGGCGCACGCTATCCACTATGCTTATTACGTCTCATAACTTGCATGTCTTATCATCTGTGGTGGCCGCGTGGTAGTGCACTCGGAACAGTTGCTGGCCGTCGTGTGACCCGATTCCAGGTTTCTGGTGCGGATTTTCCGATCAAGTCAACCAAGATTTCTATCCATTCAAGGTTTATGAGTTGCTATCAGGCTTGTCTGGGAAAGGCAAGTCACTGACATGTCCATTGACTTTCTACCGCAAATCATTGTATAGACCAAATGTGCATTCATGTCGCCTTCTCGACATCCCGTAGAAGAAGGATGTGAGGTGGATCTCAAATTGGATTGACTGACACTGCCTTCTATCCTTATTTCGCACTCGTCTCGATTTTTGCAAAAATATAAGCTGCACCACCAAGCAGAGAATGTGGGAAACAAGGAAAAGCTGACTGTGAAAACAAATGAGTCATCATCAAGATGGCAGTCTAGTAGAGGTGAATTACACTTAGAAACTGTATGAATACTTACTGTATGAATTTGTCTGGTTTAGTTTTCTAGGTATGCGTATAATTTCTGAGACATCCACAAAGCTCAGTTCAGTCATTCTTTCAAATATGCAACAAGATTGTGATGATTTTTTGAAAGACTGTCTTATTAGAGAGTTTCTCTCAATACGCCTACTACAATCGAGAAGTAAAGAAACAAATGAAAGGCAACTAAACCTGAATATGGTCAGCGGCATTCACTGAAGAAAATGAAGGCCGTCTTGTGGAGCTCGCGTAGTTGAAAGACGAAGAAAAATTGAGTGCCATATTAGATAATCAGGAAGCAGCAGCTACTAGGTGTGGACGGTGAAAGCTCAGCCTTGAGGATCATGCGGTACCTCTCCTTCGATGGTGAACTCCCTAAGTTAGGAGTAAGTAGGTTTCATTAAGCAATGCCTTTTAACCGCTACATATGAAACATGCGACGGTGGGAATCTTTGAAAAGCTTGTTTTACTCTGAAGGAGCAGATGCTGCTTTGGATGGATATCCGCTGCTATATAGATCGCCCCATTGCTTGACCAATTTTGCTGGAGTTGCAATTGCGCAAATGTCTTATTTCCAAGGAGCAAATACACGCAATACTGATGCGGTTCTAATTGGATCATCTTTTTAATGGTCCAGTACTACATTGCAAGGCTTGCTGAATTTGTACACCGGAGATCTCCGTCACGCATTGCCCTTACAAGGCCTAGTTCTTTTACTCCCTTGCTTAGGCATCAGCCTTCATAAACCAACGCTATGCTGAATTTACCCTTCGTGGTTTCTGGTAATGAAGTCACCAGAAATTTAGTGCGGAGAATTCATTTAGATTGTTTTACATTGGTAGAGATGTGACAACAAGAGCAGGAAATTATGCGATTTCTGAGTAGAGGTGTCGTTTCTTTAATACAAACAGCAAAAACACTACGATTTTCTATCGGAGCCTATGTACACTGAAGAATGTGACACTCTTCATGACTCTCCAGCGAGGAAGCCACACTAGACCACCCTGCCAGGGGATAAGGACGAATGGAGATGGTTATGGGGTCCTCTTGAGCTGGTAGATGACCACCGGGACGACAGGTTTTATCGGTGGATGAATCTAGTGTCTTTGATCATTCCGCATTTGAGTTTGTAATACCTACAGCGACCATAGAAATCGTGCCAGCTTTTTTTTGGTTCTTGAGACTATTAGGGTTACAGATCACTAAACTACGAATATGTACATTGGAGCTATAAATTATTTCTACACATTGATGACTGCTTTCTTGCCCACAAAGTCTTTTCTGAATTCCCCTCCTATCCCTTGTAATAATGCAAGTATTTTAGAGAGTCTGTGTGCATAGCAGACATTGGATCCGACGCCGATTCGGATAATTCGAATTCGCCGTTTTTGAAACCCTCCCTGGTTGAGACAATGGCACCATTGAAAAGCTTGCATCCTAGGGCAATTCAAATAGGGGCATTTTCAGCAGATGAATTTTCAGAAAATTTAGATAACTGATTTTTGATAGGAAAACTGATATCCTATCCGATTCGGATATCCGATGTGAAATCTCGTCTCACTATATGTAATTCGCTATATCCGTGGGTCACGTTGTCTGTTACGGAAAATGGGACTAAAGTCAAGGGATGCCTTCGACAAGGCGGCAATGCCAGCCGGGTTTTCTTTGAGCTTAACCATGGGAGATTGCTAGCGAACTATATCCTTGGCGGGGGATCGTCCAAGTTTACGATGTTTTCAGCGGACAACGTGTCAGGATATGGATTAGGTTCAAGTGCCAAGCGCCGGGAATCAGAAGGCGTGTCGAAGAAGTCGTCTAAGGCGTCGGGATTCAGAAAACCTGTCGTAGACGTCGTCGCAACGTTCGCCGGAATTCAGAAGGCCTGCGGTAGAGGTCTTCCAACGTGCGTAGAAATTCAGAAAACGTTCCGAAAATGTCGTCCAACGTGCGAGGGATTCGGAATAAGCTGGACCAGTAAACAGGGATCAGGGAAAAGGAGACCAATAGAAGGGGACCAGTAAGGGGGTTCAGTAAAAGGAGGCCAGCGAAGACCAGAGACCAGATGAAGAAGACATGCCACAGGTCAGACTTTAAGCGGCATGCGTTGGATCTTCAGGACACTTTTTACTTCCTTGTGTAACGAGCGTGTGCGTGTTTGATCCTCCCTAACTTCGGTTCTCGTGGGTAAGGTGGGGGCGGGGAGGTAGTGAGAATAACTACAGGAATCGGAGGAATATTATTATTGCCGTCGGATATTAAATGGTAGTGACGGTCGACCAATACTGACTGACTTTTTTTGTTTCTGCAGATTAAGCGCTTCGGATTGAGATTCCCTCGATCTGTTTCTTGCCATGTAGAATGGGTATTTCGGAGAATAAACCACTTTCATGAGGTAGATGGTGGACAGGCTTCATAGGAGCATTTTGAAGATTTTTTCCTACCAATTCTATGTAGTAATACCAGTTTTGTACTGTAATTAGAGTAAGAAGGCCTAAAGAAGACAAGGAGACGGGTGGGGTGTTCTATTCTCGGCGCTTGGGGCGAAACCCCCAACCAGACATTTGGCGGCCCTTAGGCCGCTGGCCGTCTGGTCCGAAGATAAAGCAGTTATTTGGATTACCTGAAAGTCCTTCCTGTTGGGGCTACTTCTCTGAATCATTCGAAAATCCGGAGCTTCTCAAAAATGTTATTATTCGCACTCTTTTTAACCGGTATTGAAAAATGACAAATTTCGAATTATTCGAATCAATGTCGGATCCAATGTTTAGTGCATAGCTTCGATGCATGAATAATGTAACCGAATTAAAGGTCATTGGGAAGTGAGTCGAATCAAAGGAAAAAAGCAGCAACAGAAGGTGCTCAGGGATTTTCAGGCCGTCCATTCTACTCTGGAATGCTTTGATGGCAACTCCTCCCCTCTATAGACTGTGCAGGTTTCAGAGCCGGGCCATTAAAGAGCAAGGCTGAGGGTTTACGCGGTAAGGATAAAATCGTAAAGGACGGCGTTGATCAATCCCCAATGGGAATTGATCAACGCATCCTACGGGTTATCGGAAATCTGTTTGAATGTATATTAGCCTACACAATGACTTGCGGCTGCCAGATGATTGAACAAGTCAGTGTTTTGTCCATTCCAGACAAGTCTTGTACCAATTCATCGACCTCGGAGGAATAGAAGACTTGGTTGGCCAGGGCGGAACACGAACCAAGGGCCCTTATATCGAAGTTCACGCGACAGCTGGTAGCTCCTCCCACTGCACTATTACGCTCCCCGTGTGGGATAGAAGGCAAAAACATACACACGATGTTGCATTCATCATATGCCTTACCCAGTTATTCGCTAGTGAAGAGTACGACTCTCGTGGGTATCTATGCATACTCACGAGGATTTCTTTACTTTAACCTGAGATTGATGTATCCGGCTCCAGGTGTTGATCAGATGAACTGGACAACGTTCTTCGAATTAGCTGATCATTGAGACCATAGAGACAGATCTTGCTACAAAGCCAAGGTACTGTTAATTGTAAGCGAAGAATATGAATCTGATGTCGCACCTCGATTTTAGTAACTATTACTTGCCTGACTCACACAAACACATGAGTGTTGTTCTAGTATTTTGGATGCGCCGTAAGCTTAGAAGAATACAGCTGCGGCTTAATCGACGCATTAAAAACTGCAATACTTCGCTAACATATGTAGTTGGTAATTATGAGCCCTCTCCACTGAAAAACATCTCCTACATCGAGGTCGCGTGGCAGTGATTCAGGTGAGCTGTCAAAGGGTGTCCTGTAGACACAGATCCTTTCCAATACATTAACTCACTGAAGGTAAGGAAGGGACCTGATGGCAGGCCACCTCTTACGCACGGAAGATAGCCCGGTGGACAGACGAGAGTATCTCCAACTTGAAAACATTGAGACCTAGGTCTTCATAACTCAAGAGGGGAAGAATTGGTAACATTCACATTTCCTTCTTTTTAGATGTTCCTCATGTGTCCAAATTTTTCAACTTCGTCGTTTAGACATTGAATTTAAAACTGTTTGAGTATTAAGATTTCAAAAATTTAATGTATGATTAACTTTTTTTATTGATCAAAATTCGGAATGAAACGACGCTTGATGCTTGACGAACGAATTGATGCTGGATTTTCATCACTCATTATATGTTCGGATATTTTGGTTCCTAGTTGGTGGTCACTGGTGGTCACTGGGGTGCTTAGGTTAGAGTAAGAAATTCCAAAGCACTGTTCTCTCATAGACCAGTTGAGCGTGCCGTTATTGTATTGCAGTTCACTGTCAATGTTCCGCCGCTGTCAAATAGACAGACTAGAATGTCCCCACCTACCCTTCCAAAAGGATAGATTGCAATGCTTCCGTACATAAATATCATCTGAGGCGTCAAACATTCATGAGAATTTCAATCGTATTCGAAATTTTAATACTCATAATTCGAAATCGGAGCGTCTTCTATATTTCTTCGAATCACCGTTTTGCCTCTCAATCTTCAAACTGACCTACCCTCTGTGCATCTTTACCTCGTAAATTTTTGATCAAATGTTCTGTCGTCCTCAAGGTGTTTTTATTTATTTTAGATCTATCAATTGAGGTTAGCGCTAGTCACTGGGAACCAGTCAGGATAAAAAACCGTTGAAAAATTTAAGTAATCTCGTTTGATTTAACACTTTTGCATAAGCCTGGAGCGGCTGGTAAAGAAGCTATATGTTGTTGCAGGATGTTTTTTTGTGGCGCCAGGCAAAAACACTGGCGCCAGGCATGACTGGAACCCATACCTTCTGCTTTCCGGGCAGCGATTCAACGAGCTCTTCCAATTCTGTAGGTTTAGCCTTTTCGACTGGACATTCCACAAGTTCCTTCTGATCGCAATGACTTCCCTGATCTAGAGCTTGTTAAGCTAGTTTAAGAAATACTGGGTTTGAAAAGCTTTGCTTTTATTTGTCACTTTTGTCTACTACATAGCGGTAAACGTTCGCAGATAACGTTTCCGTCCATGTAAACCAGAGCAGGCCAGTTTGCCAGATACTGCTGTGGGAGGGAGAATGGTCGAGAATCTTACAGCCATCACTCAAGACCAATACTTTCACTACGCATCGATGTTCAAAGCTGTTAGAGGAATGTTTAGTTGCGATCAAAACTCTTGCGCCAGGCTGGACTTGAACCCGCACCTTGCTTTCCGGGCAGCAATGCTACGCCTTGCACCACCAGCGGTGTTTGACCGAACAGAACTGTCCGAAAGTTTTTGCTATTTTAATGCTTAGAAAGCTTCCGCCTTTGTTTACCATACTCCACAAATTGATGGTAGTTGCTGGTATTTCTACAGATAGTAACACATTTTACGTTATGTGTTTTTAAATATGAACAAAATGTATAGTATAAATGCGATATCCAATCCCTTTTGGGATGCTCCATGCATTCTTTTACGGGATGTCGTCGACGCGATTTGAATGCTACTGGACCATACAATGACTTGCGGAGGTCAGCCGATGAACAACTCGGCGCCTTATCCTTCCCCGATACGTCTGGTAGCAATTCACCGACCCCGGAGGGATGGGAAACAAGAAAAAACTTCGCGAGAAACGAGACGAGATTTCTTCACGATAATGCGCGCCCACAAGTTGCAAGGAGTCTCAGAAGAAGCTCCAGTGCTTCGAATGGCATGTTCTGGCCCAACCACCGTATTCACCTGCTCCAACGGACTACCATCTGTTTCTTTCGTTGTCGAACCATTTGTATGAGAAAGAAAGCTACCATATGTTGGTTAGTTGTTGTATGTATGGAATGAGAGAAAAAAATTGAAAAAATGGACAAGTGGCGGGATACTTCCTTTACAATCTAATAATAACACGTCGCCAAATTCATCCGTTCAAAGCCTGTAGAATATGAATTTGATCGCTGCAGCTATTTGCTAGGCTTAGTCTGCGAACACGTAGCTTTCAGAGCATTGTTTTGAGTAGGAAGGATGAGCCCTATCTCCGTTCAAAACTAGAAAACTGCTGCTAGCGCATACGTATCTTCGGCAGAGATATGCCGAGTGTAACAAACTATACTACGACTCCGATCAAAGTTATGATAAATTGCCATCGGAGGTCGCAAGCAACGGTCCGACCTAATAGTTCAATAGTCAGCTTGGCTTGGATCGGACAGACACGTAAATGCTACAAATACATTACTCATTGTCTTGTCTTCACATTCTCAACATTTCATACATTGTCCTCGCTCTCTCACATCGTTTCAGCTTATTGATGGTGCAATGGTGATGGCAACGGCACAGAAGCATTAACACGCAAGCTCTTTTTCTATCTTCTTCTTCTTTCGTTCTGCTGCCGTTATATTCATTTCGCCTCTCTCCAATTACTGACTATGAGTTTGCTACGATCTCAAATCTTATAAAAGATTCCTAAACATTTAGGATCAAAAGATTGAAAAACACTCAGACTGCAGCGTATGTCTTTGGTTTTGCCTACCTTTGTTTGTTTAAGGCGCACAACCTGTGCAATACAGGGTGCGTAAAAAGTATTGACTCAGTAAATGGCGGTTGTGGAAATAGTAATGCGCAGTAAGTTTTAAAATCTTCACTTGAGAAATATGGAAAATGATCTTGCAAACACGATAGAACAACTCTTAATTGACATTGGCTACTTTACTGTGAATACAGGAGCGACGGAAAAATTCATGAGCACGCGCCGCAAGTACTCGCTTGGATTTCGTCCCGTGCTTTGAACAGGGTAGCCTTCTGCGACTGGTCACTTCTGTTGAAAGTAGCCCAGACCTCATTCTCCAAAATCGCTTAATAAGAGTGATCCACCGGGTTCATGTTTAAGCTGTGCTCGTCTGAGAAGCTGTCCACACCTCCGCGCGTTAGCTGTTTGCCGTTATCGGACAGAGATTGATAATTTTGGATTTGAACGTTGTCGTGCTTGAACCTCTTGTAATCATTATCTGTTATAACAGAGCCGTGGCTGACGTTTAGGTTGCTGACCTCTTTCCTCACCAACCGTTTCGAACAGCGCCTAATTCTCTTGTTAAGGAAATATTCAGCTCTTTGGGTAACAGACAAAAAAGGGCCACCGTAGCGATGACGATCATGTTTCATCAGTTTTTTTCGTGAGTGTTTTTTGAGCACAATACATGAAACAAAAATAACACACAAAAACCTATAGGGGTAGAAAGAGAAAGCTGGAGCTGAAACAAAAAGTAGGTGCGTCAATACTTTTTACGCACCCTGTAAATGAAATGAAATATGACTGATGAGTCAACCTCTAAAGGAAGAGCTGGACAAGGGAAGGGTACTAGGTGGCCGTGAGACTTTGAGATGAGTCGTATATCACTGGATGTAACTTCGAACGCTGATTCCAAATTTGTGTTCCGTTTCTGCTGCGCGCATCTGTGAACGGAGTTATGGGCCATTTTCGTGGCAGGCTCCTTTGCCCTCTAGGTCCACGCAGAGCGGGCCAGTCACAAGAGAGCGAGCTCAAGTAGGATTGAAACTGCGCTGCCGGCCGAGCAGTGGTAGCGCAGAGGGTAGAGGGGTGGCGTGGTGAGGCGGGGTGGTTTATGGTTCGAGACCCTGTGGTGCGGGACTTCTGCACTTTCTAAAAAAGGTCTGTCACGATCAACCAAAGCTCTCTGTGCCAAATGGCGACGTTTGGGTGAAATCGATTACCATCATTCCAACACCCATACTTATAACTATGTGATCAGTGCCTTAAATAACTCCCTTGGGCGAATTCTTTTTCGACACACAGGGTCAGTTAGGACAATAATGCCGACTTATCTTCCTAACTATGTTCTCACCAGCTGTTGTGTTGGCGTGACTTTTGGAGGAGTTCGGTCCTTCTGATAGTTTACACGTTCCTATAAGGGAAGAGAAGAAAATGGCCAGCAGTTTCGCATTCATCTTGCGAGATGCGCAATGCGGTAGCATCGAGGTAGAGGATGAAGAAGGTATCAGTGCGGAATCAGAAGAGGATCAGAAGAGAAGAATGTATCAGCGGCACCCAAACGTTGCTCTTGGTCGACAGCTGGAAGCCATTCAAGGATCTCGAAACCATTTCATCAGTTTTTGCAGATCCTACTAGAGTGAAAGTGATGAACATTCCGGTAGGAACAACACAAAAACAAATACAACCGTTAGACATTCAAAATTTCAAAAAAAATCAACATTCAAAAGCATGTGCTTCGAATTGTATCGCTGATTTGCGCTCAATTTTCTGCCCCAAGATTCAGAACTCTTCTCCTGCAGAATACCTGCACAGTCACCATGGGACGTATGATACACCAATTCAATATTGTTTCCCTACTGACATCGTAGAGCATTGCTCTTACAGCGGCTGCACTGATGTATTTTTTATCCGCTGCGGTCACTGGCAACAGCTGTTGTGTTTTGAAGATTTCGTATTGTTATTTCACAGTTGACAGTGTAGTGCATTGTTTGTCTTCTCGCCATGTTTTTAGCAACTATTCGAAATAAATTGTAGCTTCGTGCCAGTGTGAAGTTTCAGTATGAAGACAAGAGATAGGGTCTTAGCAGAAATGAAAAACATATTTGGAATCAGCGTTGGAAGCCGCATCCAGTGATATACGTCCCATCTCAAAGTCCCATGGTCACCTAGTATCCTTCCCTTGTCAGTTAAATTACGTGCGAAAGGCAGGAAGCGCCTATCACCACTGATCCGACGAGCATGAAGGGTAGGTTCGAGATTAATCCCGATTCCAAATGCAGCAAACACTTAACCAATTACATATACGTGCTAATTGGCTAACCAGGCCACTTGCGCTGACGATTCTCCGAGCAATTCTTCAGCTTTCTTGAGTTGAATAGAACAAACCTCTTTCCGGCAATGAGGGCTATCGAGATGTGCAGCGAAGACTTCGGCGATATTCACTCGAATTGGCAGCACCAAAGCTCCGTCTTTCCGCCTGAAAATCTCAGATCCGTAGGAGGAAAACTTTTACTCTAACTTTGCGAAAAAGAATCCGTTCTCAGGGTGTTATCATAGTGCACCTATGTGATGACCTTTTTCAAAGTTGACCTGAAAGGTTTTTTATTCTTCAAAAAAAAAGGAACAAATAAAGAACGAGAAATTCAGAGAAACATTAAAACATTCAGGAGTACGAAAATGTACAGTTCAGCAAAAATTAGCTGTGATTGAAATTGGGATAAAAAATATCTGCGCTTACTTTCTTTTATTTTCATGAAGTATCCATTATGCATGAACTGTGTGCATGTGAGTATCTATTGCAGCTTCGAGAAATTGTAGACAAAATTGTGGAGAAGAATACATTTTATATTTTTATGCCTGCAAGCAAAATCCAGAAAAGCTGAAGAACCATGTTTAGAGGCCTTAAGTGAAACTTTTCAAAAAAAAAATTAGAGACTTCCTCTAGGCTTTCACGTTATAGTAGCAGTTTCAACGAGAGCGGTTATCAGCTAGATTTATATGAAAAAACTTAAAATACATACAATTCGATTGATATTTGAACAAATTTTGTGGCACATTTTTTGCATTACTGCTCGATAAGATGTTTTATCATGATAGCACGATTAGGTGGGTTCGATTTCCCTGTCGGTAAAACTTCTTTCTTTGAAAATTTCCAAGACTGTGACGCTCGAAGTGAGCGATTGATTGAAGCTGATAACTAGTAGAACGGAAATAGTGTCTGAGGAATTAGGAAACTGTTCACTCTCCATTTCCAAACCACCTTTCCACACTTTTTACATTCACTGAAGCCAGATTTTATAGTGACAAGGCATTTGCTGTTATGAAGCGAACACCTCCCACCCATAGCGCAGGGTTGCTGTTGATATTCTCTATATATATATGATCATTATCCTATAGGAGCAATACGCCACAAACTTCATATTCTGCGACGAATTGCTTCTGGACGCTGAGCCGGCACTGCCCTCGTCTAGCACACCTTCCAGCCTTTGATAGGTAACCATGTTCACTAATGAAGGCTTCCAGTGGAAGATGAAGTATTGATATGAATAAGATTCGATATTGAGCTAGGAACACAGGCGACGCTTTTGGCTGATTTCATTTATTTATTTATTCATTGATTCATTACACTATTACGTCCCTGTGCTATTGTAATCGACTACAACAGAAATGTAAAGCAATGCAGTAATCCTGTAGCAATAATTGCTACCAACTACATAGCATTGAATGACACGAGAATCAACAAAAAAGATGCGAGTAGGGAACGCCTTGCGAGCAGGGAAAAACACCTTACGCTAGTAACCCATGTACTCACGAAGGAATTTCTTGAAGGCATTAAAACTTGGTGGTAAACATGTTGTTTTTTGCGAAGCTTCTCAAATAATGAGAGTGCCCCAGGAGTGAAGAAGAAGCTACAGCTGTTTTTGGCAGCGTGGCGCAATCGGAGGAGGTGACGGCTGTCGCGTGCACCCGATACCAGGTTCTTAGTTCTGTTTACCAGCGCAGACCAACGAAGCCTTACATCCCTCCGGGGTCGGTGAATTGGTAGCAGTCTTGTCTCGGAAGGATAAAGCGCTGAGTTGTTCTTCTGCTGGCCACCGCCAGTCACTGTGTGACAAAAACGCATTCTTATCGCCTCCACGATATCCCCTAAAAGCAGAATGCGTGGAGAATGTCAAAACGGATTGAGTATGTAGTGCCGTCCTTCAACCTTTAAACTTACCATGCTCATCAGAATTTGACGATTAACGATTTACCGATTCACCGGATTCACCGACATTTTTCGTCAAAATTCTTCAACGAAATTTAACGCCAAAACTTCCGTTAAAGTGCATTAACGACATTTTACGAATCATTTTGAAGTTTCACTTTTTCTTCATGTGGATGCATTCTGGACGATTTTTTGGATGAGCAGCTGCACCGTTCATCAATCCAAAATGCGCTCTACAAAAATAGGAAGAAATTGAGAAAGCCAAAGCACATTCGAACCTCAAGCAAATGTGCTGTGAAATAATGCACAAGATGCTTCAAAAAACCAGAGTGGTCAACTACTGGAGAGTTGTAAGAGAGTGAGAGATAGTTGCGAATTAGAAGAGATAAAAAAGGGCAAATTAGAACACTGTCAGTAGGAGGAGAACGTTTTTTAGATACGCGTGTTTCCTAGTCATTTACTTTAGAAGGCAGAAGAGAAAAGGCTTAACAACTGAAAAACGCTACATGGGTGGCAAAGGCAGAAATGCTGAATGCGATAGAATTCGGTTTGATTTAAATTTGGTCAACGGTCCGTGGCCGTTCATTTGATTTTCTGCTGGCATCTGCAGTAAGAACAGAATCTTTCGGGACAAGTTCTCTAAAACAGGCAGATCTATGGACTTCGTAAATATCTTCCAAAACGAACTGCATAAAAGTATTCGGGACCTATCCTAATCGGAGGACGGCATAAACTGTTTTTGCTTCTCCATTGCCTACCTCGAGGTTCTGCGAGAGCTTAGTCCCATAATGCGAGGGATTTCACTTAAATTCAGTGGATATGGTTGTGTTGCATAGAATGACCTAGGAAATTGGCACTTTAGGGTTCCCCTACAAACAGGATAAATCTAGAAGTCGCTGGTGTCACTGCCTGACTGAATTCTTCATTAAAATATTGTGTAGTTTTCCGAAGCAATTGTGACAGTATAGAAGGATGCTAGGTTGTAAAAGTCCACTTAGCGAGAGCAAATTCGGTAAAAAGATTTGCGAGCACAAATGAAAGGGAAAAAGGAGCTCAAAAACGTTGAGGTGTGCTGTGGTGCATAGTATTTTTATAGATCTCCACAGAAGCTGAACGACTTTCCCCAAGCTGAGCGAACTGAGTACAGTAAAATATTTGTTAATTTAGAAGTACTGTTGTTACTATTTGGTTTTGGAATCTTAACGATTTTTCTCGTTTTGCAATTTTGTGGGTGATACATAGGTCGACCGTTGTCATTTCTTGTAAAGATGAAGACGTATTCATATAATTGCAATCACATAATTGTATATGGAATCAAAAACAATAATAAAAAAGATATGACTTTTTATTTACCAAATTGGCAGCAGCTAAGGGAAATTTTACTTAACGAATTTACCGATTTTACTGCAAAAAAATTTCGTTAAAAAATGATCGTCAAAAATTTACCAAAAAAAAATTAACGTACAACCCTGACACTCATGCTTAACGGCACCAGCTCGGGTCTTAGGTCTCTTATCGACACTTGAAGTAGTCGGATATGTGGTGTTGTCGCAGAAAAGCCACGCTTGGTCAGCCTTAATTGGTCGCCGCAATGGGAAGAGAATTTTGGAGCGTCGGAAGATGGTGTTTCATTCCCTCGCATTATGCGACTAGCAGCTGTACTCTGTCCTCGGCGAATGAGCAGCCCTCTCATTTTGCCACCGTTCACCTTCTCATCCAATTTGACTCAGCGACCCCACTGCGCGAACTAAACGGCGCTCATTCTTTCCCTCATCGATGGAGGTCGATGGAACAGTGACTGGCTGTCCTTGCCGTGGAGGTTCAATTAGGCTATTCAAGTCAGAACCGACCGAGAATCGCTGTGAGGAGAGCGCTTGCCGCTTGTGCAAACACTGACCTCTATCCGTATTGAGGGGACCGCCGGCGACTGACTGGAGGACTCCGTTTAGTCGTGGCGGGACACAGGCGATTACGCGCGATCCGCCAGTTTGCTGATGAATGGGCTCGGCCGCCGTAACCTCTGTCTGCCGTCAATTGTCACTCTCTTTGAAGTACTTCCATTCAATAGAATTCAGCACCGTTGCCGGTATGGTCGAAATTCGCGACCGCATAGCGTCAAACGTGCACCTCGAACAAGCAAAAATCAGAAAGGTTGTTGAGGTGGAGTGGATCACGAGAAGCTGCAAGCCACGCGATACATTCCACGCTCGACTGTTGCTGAATGTCGGCATGTCCTCATAGTTCTTTAGGGTTGTGATAGTATGTAGTCTGTTTTGTTGACCTCTGCGGGTTTAACACCGGAGGGCGACAGCCTTTAGAATTTTGAAGGGGGCGAGATTGATTGAGTAAGACCCGAAACACGAGTCTCACTCCGAAGAAGGCTACAACACCAAGACGTCAACCAGATAAAATGTGCTTAGCAGTTTCGGTACGAGAGCTGTAATCAGCTGCTATCATTATAATTTTCATTGCAACGCACGTCTTCTAGAGAACTGTCGCGTTTAAGAGAAACAATTAATTTTGTAGAAATTACGGATATATCCCAACCGGAGGGTGCGAGGGAGTGGGACATGTAGTGAATTGCTTCTCCATTCTCCTCCTTGAGTTTCTACGAGAGATACAGTTGCTGTCCCATAGTGTGAGGCTTTTTATTAACAACATTAACAGGAAGAACAACCAACGGAAGGACCCATCCCGCCCTGGACGCAGGAAGAGGTTCGCAAGGCCATAGGGAAGATGAAACTCGGAAAGGCAGCTGGGCCTGACGGAGTGCCAGTAGAGGCTTGGAAGGTGCTCGGGGACCGCGGAATCAACTGGCTGACGCAGTTCCTCAGCAGAATCACGAAAGAGGGTAAGATGCCGGATGACTGGAGGAACAGCACTATAGTCCCCATCTTCAAGCAGAAGGGAGACGCTTCTGAATGCTCCAACTACCGAGGGATCAAATTGATCTCACACACGATGAAGATCTACGAACGATGGTCGACTCAAGGCTGAGGGACATGGTACCCATCTCCCAGGTGCAGTGGGGCTTCATGCCTGAGAGGTCCACCACAGACGCCATCTTAATCGCTCGTCAGGTGATGGAGAAATATCGGGAGAAACGAAAACCCTGCTACCTAGCATTTCTGGACCTGGAGAAAGCCTACGACAGGTTGCCCCGGGCCGTACTCTGGAAGGCCCTTCGAGGGAGTGGTGTCCCGGAACGTCTGATCACGGTCATAAAGGACATGTACGAGGGCTCGAAAGCGGCGATACGAACTCCACACGGGGTGACAAGGAAGGTGGACATCACAATGGGGGTACACCAAGGGTCGGCTCTGAGTCCGTTCCTCTTCTTGCTGACGCTTGACTCTATAGTGAACCACCTTCAGGAAGACCCTCTCAGGACGATCCTCTACGCGGACGACATCGCCCTAGTAGCCGATAACCAGGAGGAGCTGGAGGAGAAGGTGCAGCTGTGGCAGAGAGCCCTTGCAGACAACGGCCTACGGCTGAACGTGAAGAAGACGAAGTTCATCAGCTCTGAGCAGTGCGCTGGATCGATCCTAGACTGCCAAGCGGAAGCGATCGAGAAGGTGGAAGAATTCCGCTACCTCGGAAGTGACCTATCCGAGGAAGGAACTGTGGACCAGGCGGTCAGGGGACGGATAAACGCAGCCTGGCTCAAGTGGAGGAAGTCTACAGGGATCCTCTGCGACCGTAGATGCTCCAGGACGCTCAAAAGCAAGCTGTATAGAACAGTAGTGAGACCTGCCCTTCTCTACGGTAGCGAATGCTGGGCCTGGGTAACGAGCAGGAGCGGCAACTGCACGCTGCGGAAATGAGGATGCTAAGATGGGCATGTGGATGGACCCGTCGGGACAGGGTGCGAAACGAGGATGTTAGGGCAGTGATGAAGACAGCCCCGATCCAGCTGAAGATGAGAGAGCAGCGCCTGAGGTGGTATGGACACGTCCTCAGAAGACCAGAGGATCACCCCACAAGATTGGCCCTAGATTTCGAGGCACCCGGAAAGCGTCCGAGAGGAGCCCCAAGGAAAAGATGGAAGGACGTCATCAAGAGAGATCTTGCCGAAGTCGGCGCCGCGGCAGATAGCGCCCTTGATAGGATGAGGTGGCGACAGATCACAAGAACAGCGAATCCTGCGACTGCGCGGCACTAAATGCTCAGGAAAAGAAGAAGAAGAAGAAGTGTGAGGCTTCTTATTAAATTTGGTGGAAATGGTTGTGTGGCATAGGACCTGCGCAACACACCTTAGGATTCCCCTCCCGACTAGGGTGGATCCAAAAACGCTGCGAGCTTTTATATGGCCGCTCATCGTATTGTTCCTACATTCTTGTTGAATCTATAAAGGACAAAGGGTAAAGGACGGCTTGATCAATCCCTTTTGGGATGCGCCTGACCTTCTACTATTTCTGTTCGGGGTGTCAAGGATTTGCTTGCGTATTTGGTGTACACAATGACTTGCAGTGGCCAGACCATGGACAAATCAGTGTTTCCAACAATACCAGACGTGTCTAGGGCCTAAAGCCTAAGGCCTAAAGCATGATGCAGAATCATACAGGTTCGCCATCGTCATGCAAAACAACAAATAGAAATAATAAAATGCCCTAAGTGGAACATTAACACTCATCTCAGAAAAATGACCGAAGAGGCGACAAAAATTTGCAATAAGCAACTCTAAGGAAAATGATAACCCCATTAAGAGAAAACCTTTAGAAAGTGCCTTAGCTCGTTATAGCGGTTTTCACGGAAGAAGCCGTTAAATCGTTTTAAAAAATCGTACTCTAAATAGTAATCGTTAAATGTGCACATCTAGCACTCGAGTGCTACAGATAGCTGATCAGTTAAATCAGCTAATCAACCAAAAACGATAGGAAGAAAATCCCGACATTTCTATGTAAATAATTTAGTTAAAGAAAACAGCCAGCGAAAGTGTTCCCCACGAGTCTCTTCGGCTTCTGTATGCAGATTTCTCTGAAAGCTGGTTTCCACGAAGAGACTTCTTCAGAGCTGCTGAATATTCATGGCAATGACTATGACTAGGGAGACACCGTTGAACTGTTGACTCACAATTCACAATGCACGGACATTACACGGCTTTATCCGAGAGAGCTCCAACTCTTCCGCTTGAAACAGGATTAGTTTCACTTGAAAAACTACATGCCTACCGTGAAAAGCTGGTTTAAAAACTCAGTCAAGAAAAAATGTAGTTTAGCGCAGCAGCATTTACTGACCACTGGCACAGGATATTATAAGAACAGGTAGCTTGACTGATATGATATCTGATTGATTTGTGTACAGAAGAAACGCCTTTCTAGCAAGGAATGAAAGACTTGTCGTCAGCAGAAAAGCCCTGAAACACATTTGCTTTCACCACAATGCGTCAGGATCAGTGTTTCCCCGTGCAGTTTCTTTACTTTCAAATCAGTCACACCAGTTCACCTAGTTCTTATGAGGCACTTAAGACGAGGTGGTAGAGATGACGAGATAACACTTCAGACATCTGGAGACGTGTTTTCGGCTGAGCAAACATTGACTCAGTTAGTAACATCGATTATAGAGAAGTGGACTTGGACCAACTACAGGAAGAATCGTGATGCAAAGTAGTGAAATGGAAGCGCACCATAATACAACTCTAGCTGATCCTTAGATTACGCCACGCATTCCGTTCCGATATTTTTTGCCATGCTTTATCCTACATGGATGCACAAGGGAGTATTAGGCAACAATAAAAATTCAGAATCAACCAAAATTTGGAAAGTAAGGAAGAACGCATAAGGTTGATTTAGGATGCGCCAAGCTTTCTATTTTTGAGGCATACTGCGGAAGCAATTTGAATGGATATCTGTTATATGCAATGCATGGGAAACATGAAACACCGCATGAGAAGGACAAAAGGCTGGCTTGTGGACAGAGCGGTGTTTCGCCTTTCCCAGGGAAACAAATTATTGCTTTCGGCATGTAAGGACTCGAACTCTAGTTGTTCGAGTTCTTACATGCCGAATTTTAAACACGTCTTCCTATACACTAGTCAAAACCAACTCCTCTAATGGAAGACTGCCCGCTGGCTCACTTGATCAGCTGATCACGAGTTTTACTGTATCTCGATTCACAGAATAATCGCCTGCGTGCAAGCGTGGAGGTCCATTTATTCTACACTTCTTGGTTTGACATCTTGTTAGAGATGCGATGACAAACGGAATTCTGCAGTTTCTTTTATTTCGCACCTTTTTTCAAAAGACGCTTTTGTGATGTAAATAAAAAATGCAGTGGGCCATCACAAAAAAGCTAGCGAAAATCCGAACGAAAATTTGCATTCTCGAAAATTGCGAAGCACTGCAAACGCTCCAATCTTCTCCAATCCTTCTCGAATCACAGCAAATTACCAGTCTTTCTCAAAAGATTAGTGCTGTTATTAAAAGGCCTCGTTGCACGTGTGGCTGACAATGAAATTTAGGAGACAAACCCACTGCAGCAAGCCCCTTGATGAGAATTTAGGGACAAATTGCGGAAATCTTTGGAAAACTTTTCCGCCATGGTTTGTAAAATGTTTTCATTTAAGTAAAATCCAAAATAGCAAATCTCGAAGTTGACCGTACAACAGTGGTAACGTTTGAGAGTGAAGATCTAATTCTTGCGGCATCACTTCAAAGCACATCGATCACTCGACAATATTATTGTTGGATTTTTGAAGGAACATGCGTGCGCCGAAGCAAAGAGAATCCTAAAAAGATCCGACACTTCACGAACTGCAATTATTCACATCCAGGATTCCCAGTAGTTTTCACAGTTGAAACCTTTGATAGGTTGTCATCCCAGACGAAAGCATAAAGACGTGGTTGAAATTCTTCTACACGAAAAGAACTACGTATTATTACGGCTATTTCAAATTGAAATCCGTAACTGCGTGTACACTCTGTTCGCCATTCCACCCTAACATTAGGAATTTCGAAATAAAGGAGCTTGCTGTGGTTTCGTAGGAGCATAGAATGTATTTTGCAAAAGGAAGGCTGAATGCGAAAGCTATAGAATCCACGTTAAAAAAAAACAAGAAAAAATCAATTATTTGCACGAAAGGTTAAAACGTCTAACTGAGTCATAAAGCCAAAAAAGTGGACGAGAACTTACCTCCTTACGGAAATCGTAACATTTCCAGACAACTTTGTGACAACCGTATACGACCCTTTGTAGTTCATCTCTTCGATGATAATAGAAGCTTCGGTGCTATAGTGAGGAGGAACCTGAACAACTTGGTTATCTTGGCGGTATACTTATCTTATTTTATAACTTGTTTATAGCTTTTCTGTGTTTATAAAGATAAGTGAACCCTCTACAGTGATCGTTGTCTTTATCTTAAGTAGCAAGTAACTGGTTTTTTCACAGCCTTGTAGATTTTTCATTCGCTCTTTTCATCTCGTTCGCAATGTCAAGTGCCTGGTTTTCATCCAGAAATATCCTAGAACGTAGACCTTCGGAGAGCTATTCTCAAGTGCACGTTTCTGCCCTAGATAAATCAGAATCAAAATCTTGCCTGAACGTTACTGTCGACTCCCCACGTGAGCATCTCCGTCTGGCAATTCTCGTTCAGACTGTTGAAGTGCATTTCGTGTTTGAAGCCGGCCTTCAGTTCAGCGATTTCGCCTGAAACCACGAGATATTGAACCGGCGGTGAGGAGACTTTTAGCTTGGTAAAACGGCGCGTTTTCTTTCGGTCAGTTTTTGAACGCAGATTCATGGTCATCATAATATGCAAAACAAGCCCGTGTTCTTATTTTCCCTACCCCCAAAGGAAAATGTGTCAAGCGCAGTCGAGATAGGTGTCAGTTATCGCGCTAACACCCTTATTCGATCCTTGGCTCCCGTCCCGGCCGAACAAGTCCTCCATTTTTTCGCGATCTATCAAGGCCGGCGAAAACGTTTCCCACTATTTTTTCAATTCTTTTTCAAATGTGTTTATCCTCTTCAACACAATCAACAATTAACAAATACATGAACCGTTATTATCCACAACGTATTGCCGCTTAGGCAATTTCTGGGCAACGCTTCTACGGAAATCCTAGGTTTGGAGGATAAGAAATTAGTGATACCCCTTTTGAGTTCTTCAGTATCGTCAAACCTCCGGTCTTATAAATGGTTGGATAATGAGAAAAACAGATGGTAGTCGGTTCGCTCCAGGGGTCAGATTCATCAACCGCTTACCGCCCTCTAACGGAGAAAGTACCGCTTGGCGTATTTTCAATGTTAGAGGGCGATAAGCGGTTGACGAATCTGGCCCCAGGTCTGTTGAATGCGTTTTGTTTTTGTGGCCCAGGATATGTCATCCCAAGCTTTGGAGTTTTTCTTGTCTCTTTCGCAATGCGTGGGCGAGCGCTGTCGTAGAGAAAGGTCAGATCAGCTCCTGTTTACCAAACAGAGCTGCAGCCACGTGATCTAGTTGCTTGTAGTAGACTTCGGCAGTAAAAGTAGAGCTTGTTGGAGGCACCTCCCAGTGACTGATTTCTTTGCAGTTCCACCAAATACTGAGCATTGTTGTTAGATGGATGTCTAGTTACCACCAAAACCCTTTACGCCAGGCGGGACTCGAACCCGCAGTCTCTGCATTCGATGTTGTTATGTTACGGCAACGATGTTACCGTTACACCACCGGCGCTGCTTCATCACACGGACATCCGCGATATTCCTTCTTTCAAGTACATACCTTTAAGAACTCACCCTTAATATTAGAATGGGCCGGCCGCTGATATCAGCATGAAACAGGGCTGAAGGCATTCGTAGAAACGATTTTTAACATTTTTCTTGAGAATAGAGCTGGGTATAGAAAGCTGTCCTACGAATGCCTTCGGCTTAACCGGTTTCATATGATATCAGCGAGTGGCTCACTCCTGTATAACGATTGAGTGCTGATAGGTGTGTACTTGATCGAAAGATGCTCTCTTCGATCAAACAGTGCCGGTGGTGTAAGACGTAGCACCGAGCATCGTTGCCCGGAAAGCAGGTGTGGGTTCGAGTCCCGCCTGGCGCACGAGTTTTGCTCGTAACTAGACATCCATCTGACAACTTCTATCTTCTATACCAACCGTAGGCCCAAGCAAAAGGTTTAAAGAACTGAACATTGTCTTCTGCCCATGAGAGAGGAACGTAGTACGCCAGATTCTCCAAAAATTCCTTCCAAAGTCAAAGTTCGTTTCTAACATGCGGAACAAAACGTTTGCAGTGTCGCAAGGGACTGTTTTAGGGTCTACGGTGTCGTGTGCATATATTGCTTATGCATCACTTGTTCTTTCTGAATTCATAAAGCTGGAGCAGACGAACTTGCATGGAGTCAAGGAAGATTTTTTCACCCGTTTTTCAACGGAATACTAGGAAAGTTTGAGTATATGTGGACTACTGGCCAATCTTTGAATACACTTTGTACGGAAGGTTCTGGAATAATTCTCCAAAATTAGTTAAGGTGCTGATTGAAGTGGCAGAAGGCTTTTCGTCCATCTTAGAAGTATCAGACTTTATCCAGAACGGCTAAAACGCTGACTTTTTCATTGTATTACGATCGCGAGTCAACGCACCATTCGAACAAGTCTAATGTTTATATTGCTTCATGATTATATAGGATAAAAGGATAATGGACGGCGTTACTCAATCCTTTTTGGGGATGCGTCACGTATTCTAGGGATGTAGTGGAAGTGATGTGAATGCGTCTTTGGCCATGCAATGGCTTGTGGAGCAATAGACAAGTCAGCGCTTTACCCTTCCCAAACAAGTCCGGTACCAGTCCACTGACCCCAGCGGGATGGAGGCTTGGTTGACCTTATCGGGAAATACGAGTTAGGAACAACCTGATATCGGGTGTACGCGGCAGCAGGTACCTCCTCCGACTGCACTACACGCGTCCAAGATTATACGTATAAGGGAAGCATAATAAGTGACACGTGACACAACGCGTTGGATAACGCCAACCTTCATTTTTTATTGCACTGAAAGGCTGTCAGGTCAGTCTTATAACATTGGTTACGTAGTAGTACTGGTAATAGTGCAACTTAGATCATTAGTACAACTTTGGTACGAACAGGGGTGAGAAATTCCGTGATGGCAGAAAATTCGTCCAAGGGAAGCACTCGCCCTCGCGACATCGCCCCGGGTTGGAGCTTCTCCCTCTGCTGCTGGCGAAAGCCATCGGCGTCGTCGGAGGCGTCGAATCTCACGCGCCTTTCGGACGCAGCGAACCGAGACGGAATAATGACTGCCGACACCCGTCGCCCTCGCTCGGCATCCATTTCGGAGGAAGTTCCACATCTAATAGGGCAGCCGGCTAGGTACCAGTCCTGAGGATGAACATGGAAATGGAAACCCCTGTCGACCGGCTCGTGTTGATTGGAATCGCCGGCCAACCTTGAGAATTTCATCCAATTTGTTCGTTACTGCGACGGTGCCCTTGACTGCGCGTTGTCTGTCGTCGCGCTGCCTACAGGACCTCGCAGAGGCAATACAATCAGACTTTTTGCCTTCTCATAACAAACAAATGGTCCACGTCGGAGGAGAATCTGAAGCGACGCGCACACTCCACAAGTCATGAATGCCCTCAACACTAGAACGAATGAAACCTTAAAATAGTGCATTGTTTTCGCTTCTTGTTCATCCATAGCATTATCCTCACCATCCTCCAATGAGCGTTTCGTCATCTGCTCATTATTTTTGTGCTTTGACTTCCTAAAACTTGATGTAGAAACACCCGAAGTACTTCTATTTGTAAAGGCGCTGCATTATACAAGATCAGTTTCCCAAATAATTAATTTCAAGGAATGGGCAGAAACCCTGGACCTCGTACAAAGATTAATAAGCAAAATCTAATGGTCTCGTAGCAACAAGCGCTTTATGTGTCAACTGTTAAGCGGCTGTTACAGAAATGTGGGAAGCACCCTTCATGTAGCCAGGGGTTACTACATAAATACAAGGTTCAGAAGTGGTAATGTTTAACCTCGTTTTGTTTGATTTTTGTTTCACCCAGCGCACCATCCCAGAACTTCAAGACTTGAATAAAAATTTGTCAAACTTCTACTTTGGTAAACGAAGCCTATCATAAAGTTCTAGTGCCTATAATGACCTAATTTCTCTTGGCTTTCATATATCCGTGCATGAAATCCTGTAACCATTACATCGATAAAGAATTAATCTGCTGCGGTCGACTAATGTGTGCTACGGTACGGCTTAGGACAAGTTGGGAATTTCCTGCGTTTCTTCCCTCTAGATGAAGCGGCTCGATTTTTGTGGAGGCGTTCCACTCCCTCTTGTTTTTCTGCTGATGTCCTTTCCAAGCTCACCGAGAAGTCCTCGGCACGCATGGACTACGCCTATAATCTTTATGTATGCGGGGAGTGATGACCTTATAACGCCTACTTTTTCTCTTTTATCTGCGGGAGAAGTGATCTCACTGTGAAGATTCTTTTTGAGTTCTGCAGAAGCGCGAGGAGGCGAGGTAGGAAAGCCATCATGAGTATTTTAAAATACAGTAAAACAATGAACAATAAACTATTAAAATTATGATTGTCAAATTATTAAACTATAGAAATACGAAAAGGTTTGCCACAACCTTCATACCAACCCTTTTTGGTATAGTATCTCCTCGGTGGCTCATCAGTGAAGCGGGAAAATGCTACAAGGTTTAATGCATTAATAAAAATGTCAAAATAAGCTCACGTATTTTTAGTGCTCGGTTGCATCCAAGAAGTAAACGCTAAGACGTGTACATACTTCCTCTACTCAACACACATCATTATCATCATATCACTATCAAAATGGTATCCACTGTAGTCCGGTTATAGTATAAGCGGACAATTTAGATTGCTCCTAACTCTTAAATAACACTCGCTTTGCTATTTATATTGTTATCTATTACAGCATATTTATTGAAAATTTGTTTGTCTTTATAAGTACATATTAATATGTTTTTAACAATAAAATCATTGCTAAATCCAGTTTAAGTTCGGTTCGCTCAGCTTAGTTCGGTCATTTCAAAGGTACGAGCTATGCTGAAAAATGTCTCCCTTTGCCTAAGGATGACCTTGTGACTGAGCAAATACTCGTCAAGAAGCGTGAAATTTCCACTGGGCGTAGGATTTGTTTGAGTTTCTCACGTGGGATAAGGCAATTTGCACAGGCTGAAGAGCTGACAGCTGTGACCGGAACGACAAAGATTGCAATCTGCAAACGTTTGCAAAGTCTGGTTAGACAGAATTCGCCCAGAGCACTCTGAATTACTTGTGTATAAATATAGACAGCGAACCAGTGGAGGACACAGACCATTTCTCATCTGAGGTCTATTCAAAGCGATACCTCTGCAGCTCTTTTCCAGAATTTATATACTCGGTTAGCGGAAAACTTCTCGTTTCTTAGTCCCGCAACTTGCTAAATTTTTGAAAATTCTTCACCCAAAACAGAATAAAAGTTGACCGTTAGTCTACCGTTAGTCTACCCAAATTTTCCTTGCATTCCGCTGGGAATATGGCTGAAAAGTTGTCCTTGACTCCATGCAACTATGACTGCTCCTGCTTTAAGAACTCGGCAAGCGCAGCAAAGCAAGTGATGCGGTAAGAAACATATGTGACCCGATGGACCCTTCAACTGCTTCCTACGAGACGGCTAGGGTTTGGTTGAGAAAGTTCAATACGGCGACTTTAACTTAAGTGATAAATCTCGATAAACAAACTCTTCAATTTACGCACCCTTGCTTTTCGTAAGAAACGATATGATCTAATCACCATATATAAGCTGATCAATGGCATGTTGGATCTTCCTCTTCAGGAATTTTATTCAATATCTTGCTCTAATACTAGAGGTGGTCAGATGAAGATCCAGATTCCAAAAGCTAGAAGTAATATAAGGTCTACGTTTTCACAGACCAAGCTGGAACCGAATTTCAAAAGTTTTCGAAGAAAAACATTTTACCAAAATCGCTAAGGCAATACAAAAGACTTATTGACAGGTATCTCCAGGATGTTCCTTAATAGTTTGCTTCCAACTGTTGCCGCTGTCTGTCGCTTGTACCTAGCAGTATATTTTTACTCGCTCTGTTCTGGTTCTTAATGTGCATGTTCTGTTTGTTCTATTTTTTGCGTGGATATCCACGTATAAATAAATAAATAAATAAATAAATCATGATCTGAACGCAAGTTGCAGTGTGTGACAAGTGGCTTTTGCAGCTGATTGAAGACAATCCCCGACGTGGCAGCCAAGAGCTGACACAGGCACTCCAGTATCATCGTGATACCATAGCTTCCCATCTGCATCATCTCAGCACATGGAGCTATGGAGCACGGATGCCCCACGATTTGATCGGTAGCCAGCTTTTGGTGCGGAGAGATGTCTGTATAAACTTTTTGACTTCCCGTCGGAATCTCTCTTTGCTCGTCAACTTGGTTACTGGTGACGAAAAGGCTTCTTTACGTATATCACACACAGAGGCGCCAGTGGTTCGGATGTGGAGAATATGGAATACTAACTCCATAGCGCCGGAACCGAAACTCCATACCTAGGAGAGAAAGCTCAATGTTTGATGGAACTGTAGAGGAATCAGTCTCTGAGAGCTTCCAACAAACGCTACTGTTATCACCGAAATCTACGACAAGAAATTGAACTGTGTCGCTGCGCCTCTACGTGAAAAACAGAACAAGGTCTTCTTTCTTCACGACAACATTCGTCCACACACTGAAAATGAGGCAGAGAAGAAACTCCAAAGCCTGGGATGGCATGTGCTGACCCACCCACCCTATGCACTTGGCGCCAACAGGCCACCTTCTGTTTCGTTCGCTGTCTAACCAACTATAGGAGAGGAAATTTGATATCGAACAACTCAAAAAAGTGCATCACCGACTTTTTCTCACCAAAACCCTCCGATTTCCAAAGAAGTGGTATACGAAAATTACCTGGTAAACGGCAATATGTTGTCTACAATGGTAGTTCATATATTATTTAAATGTTGACTGTACTGAAGAAGACAAACGAATTCGAAAACAACAGCAGCAAGAAATCTTTTTGCCAACCCAATAAGGGAGCTCCAACTCATACCACCCATAGCAGTGTGCTTCGCAACATTCTAACACCTAGCGCCAGAATCGCTCCGAAGATCGCAACTACGGGCTGATTGGATTAGCGCCAAAAGGGAAAGCGACGACGGCAGGGCAACTCACACGGCGTCTTCAGCGTGAGCTCGGCCTCGGCTCCCATGGTGTAGCCCTGCTCCCTGCTGATTGAGCACAGTGACTCGGTCGTTCGCTCCGTTTTGAACGAGTACTCCTGCGGCCTGAAACAACGACGGCTTCAATGGCCTAAACGACGCGTAATTGCACCGTGTCATTAGGAGTTAATGAGAAGAACCGCAATGAGGACGGCCGAGGGCCTCGCCGCTGACCTGTTGGTGTTGTTCGTGTAGATGGACTTGAACAGTGTGTACGGCTTAGCTCCGACCGGCACGAACTCATTGTACTGTGGGTCCTCATTGACGCACACGAGGTTCTTCCGATTCTAAAAAGGTACGTGATGAAAGGATCTTCGGAAAAAATCTATGGTTAACGGCAGTCCAATTATGGACATCTTCTTTTAGGAAAAAGATCTCAAAAACCACTCATTCGATGCCGTAGGACTGCACTCCAGCGCTCCCTCCTTCACCTTAATCTTCCCAACCACTTCCCCCCTCAACCACCTCCTCTCCTCTTCCTGCTCCCACCGATATCACATTCCCTTAAGGATTACATTCTGGCGAGGAGTCGGTCGGCGGCGCGGCACAGTCACCCCGTCAGCTATCTGTCATCAGTGCGACCTAACGTTAACACCTGAGTGAGCACAAGGTCCTACTGATTGCTCAGATAAGGAATCGATAGCGAATCAATTCGAAATCGATCGCCTCGACACCTTGCCTTTAATGGAACAGTAACAAAGCACATGTTATTATGTGAAGGAAGATAAGATTGAAAACGATCGATGAGAACTGGAGCTTGAAAACTGATGCATTATCTAGATAAAGGGCTTTCGTTCTTAAAAGAGTAAGAACAGCCTCAAACACTTGTCGGGGTTAGTGGAACGAAAAAATTGATGGGGGGTATCACCTTTATTATTCCGGTGATAAGGAAATATTATTATTTTGAGTTATATTTGGGAGGAAACTATCATATGTAGCACAAAAACAAAAGAAGAGAGGCATGCTCTGGCTGATTTTAAGATAGGTTTCACAGACACAGATAACGGATAATTTCCGAGTTTGAATGTATTTCCAACTGGTACTTGTTCTCCAATTCAGACTTTCAATATATCTTTAACCATGTTTGCTTGAAGAAAAGCCATGCTCGAATTAGAAATTGCTCAAGAGACTAAAAATTGCTTTCGATAGAGAACATGTCCCTAGCAATCAAAAATCCAGTTTTTTGCCTACCTGTGCACCTCATACATTGGTAGTGACACTTTCCCTATCGCCATCCGGCTTTACTTCTTCATGTCTTTCGTTGGCACCTTCACTATTATCCCTCGACAATGCTCTGCTAAACGCTTCTTACGCTTTTCTTTTGAAATACGTCCTAGGAAATGGACCTTCTCACACGCTTGATAAACTACTAACTTGTTGGTTCAGTTAATCTGATAGGTTTTATTTTTAAGTCTCAAGACTTTTGTTTTCCTTTTATTAATTTTTTATGTTTTTGTTTTCACTATTGAGCATGGATAAATAAATAAACAAATCGAAAAGAATTGCAGGATACGGGATGAAAAATAATGTGGTGAAGTTTAAGAACTTGCAAAACTCCTAAAAACTCTTATTTATAGGGTGAAGTTCTTGTTTGTGAAAGCCCTAATAATCACTTTTAAATCATTTAGGAACGGCATGAAGCTGAATACTAAAAGTTCCATTGTCGGTTCATACTCTTCATGCTTGTAATTCTATAGGGTTATCCAATTTTCCGCTTGAGTCTCCAGAATAAACGAATTATGAGGTCTTCCGAACATGCAACATCGCTACAGAGTGCTTAAGTCGAAATATATTAAGATAAGGTAATAGATGATTTGAGCCAAGAATCGTAATGAACATCCTTCTTTTTTCCACATAGCCCCGGTTGCTGAACACATTTTTGGTGAAAAATTTCTCATAGTGAGTAAAAGGGATAGGAAACACAGTTCCAAGGCTGCTTGTAAGAGCGCTTACTTAAAAACAGTTCAGTCAAAATTTCAGATCGCATCTGTAACCGTTAGGGTTCCTCGAAGATCGTCCACGATAAAATATTCAATTTGTTGAAGTCGGTAAAAATGCGAGCGAAATCCTCCCATTTTTAAAATAAAATAAAAAAAGGTAAGAGGTAAAATCTTTCTGAAACTGTGTCGTAAAAATGCGTAAGGATTTGTTTAAAATCAGCATGAGGTTGTGCAGATGTGACACTGAATTGATTTGCGGTGTTTAGCTTCGGCCAAGATTTTTATATAGCACTGTTATAGTTTACGCTTCGGCGTTGACACCATGTTATCTCTTGGAAAAATCTAATCAAATTTTAAAAACTACTTCTCAGACTTCATATCAGTTTCCGAAACAGTGCTGTGTGTAGCTACATATACATCCCTGAGTAGGGCGGCTGCAAATTTGTGATAAAACTCCCCAAACGCTCACTCTTCAAGCTGTCGCTCGATCGCAGCTGCTGAGCTCAAATATATGTTTCTTTTTACAAGTACTTGATTTTTAAAAAAGTTATTTAAAAAGGCCGCTTTGGACCGTTCCAAAGCGGCCTATGTTGACCTTTCCGGGATTTCCAGCGAATGAACGGAGGAACATGTCCGGTACTGTAGATCACCTATGATCATTTCCTTTTCTTTTACTCCTATGAGCACTCATTCCTCACAATTGTTTTAAAGCTTCACGGGTGGGTGATTTAGACGAAAGCTCCGCTGACCATAAAAAATCCGAACTCCTAGATCTAGCAGTAATATCAGATCTACTTTCTTCACAAACAGAGCAGCCACTAAATTCCTGAAATTAACAAAGAAATTTGTGCTTCCAAACTCCTTCTGTAAGGATCCCTTAGTACTTTGTTTTTTTATCACATTGTTCTACAAACTTCATGCTAGCACTGGTTCTGTCCTTGATGTTCTCAGTGTTCTGATTAGTTTTTCGTGTTGTGTTGTTTTTTGCATGGATTTCCACGTCTACATAAATAATATGCACTGCAGCGAATAGGTCCCAAGGTCTTCGCAATAGATAAAATCTGATTTTCACTGTTCGATTATTTTGTTAAGTTCTGACTCACCCCGTTCTACGGGGTCTTCCGTGACGTCAATGCCTCCTGGTGGGGAGGAGAACTCGTTCAGAGGGCTACGGTGCCTCGCGGGCAAGTAGTGCCTCAACAACCCGATGACTCATCGCACCTACCGTATGCCCGTTGCCCTCCGCGGGAACAAATATAGCCGGTAACCAGTAGCGGCTGCCCCGTTTCGCTGCAACTAGCGAAAACCAACTGCCGCCGCGCACTTCTGCCGACTACCAGTACTCCCCTCGATCGATGAGTGGGTCCTTGAGCGACGAGGAGCGGCATAAACTGCCCGTCCAGTGGAGAGGTGTTATCTTCACGTGCTAATCGGATCTCCCGTGGGGATTCTCTACTCATTAAATGCGCTGCCCGGGAGCGCTGCCACTGCCTGCGAGGCTTCCGAGCCCCGGGAAAGAAGCCCACCAGGCGTCGGACATTGTCCTGGCGACGTAAGAAATTGCTGGCCGCCGAACGTGCGCATATGACTCCAATGTGTAATTCGATATTCCCAGCAGCTGAAATGCGATTGCTCGGCGAAATCGGCGTTTTACTGCTAATAGCTCGGGATTTACTGCAGTACGGGCGCGGCTGCGAGTTGCTGTCGAACATGCCTATAGCGGTGCGGCAATTAGGGAGCATTCATCGAGCAGAGTTGACGGACCGCTGGCCGAGCTCTACAAGCCCGACTGCGTGCTCGACACGGCCGGCTGTTCAAGCCTCCACGGTTGTCAACGTCAAGAGTTATCCAAACAGTGCGAAACACACAGCCGCCGATCAAGAGCCACTGATTGCACCCGGGGGAAAGCGCGGCGAGAACACGAGCACAATGGCTCATTCATGATGAATCATGCTTAAGCGGCCATTACACAATGTGTCCATGGGGGCGACCGGACTGCCGCCGTCGGCCGCAGCGGATGCCATGGGAGAGATGGATCTGTCCCGGAATGGAGTTGAGGCAGGCAGGTGGAGAACCCGACGGAGAGGGGGTAGCCCAGCGGGAAGCCGCACGCGAGCGATCAATCGCCACGCAAACTCACTCCGTCGGTATCGGTGCCGCTGATCTTCAGATGACGACCGTTACCGCACCAGATGAAAAGATTGCGGCCTAAGCGGCAGCCGTGTCAACCGGCATCGACAACTCTTCGGAACAAGGTCGAACCCGCTAAAATCAGCTCCATCTCAGTTGGAGATCTGCGGACTGTTTTGCGGAAGGCACTGAGTAAGATGACTTGCAGACGGTTTTATTCTTACACAGTTTGCCTTCGACTTCTCCACCAATGTATGAAACACAATCTAAGTCACTGCAGCTTCAGCATTAACTTCGCGAAAATGTAGAGCTGTGAGATTATAGACCACCAAGATTATAATAGAAGGGAACTATACAATGGTAGCGGATTAGATTTCCAAACTCACAGTCAAATTGAGAGGCTGAAGCTGAATTCCTTTGTCAACATTTCAGGTAGCCTAGAAATCGGCTTGAGATTGAAAAAAATACTCCGAACCACATGGATAAAGACATCTAAGCACAGAATTTGTCTACACTCGGCGGTCAGATCAAAATTCGAAAACAACTACAAGAAAGCACTACGGTAAATACTGAAAATGAGCACAAATATTCTTCTTTTTTGCCCTGGAGTGATCGTAGTACCTTATTCGTTGTTTCCAGGACAAGTCATATAGCTCTGCATAAAAGTGTGCCACCTTTCCTCTCTCTAATAAATATTATAAGAATCTTAACAAAATGAAGGTGAAAATTGATTTAAAGCATAAAATAGGACGCTTGCCTTGCGGTGCAAACAATTCTTGGTAGCTTTCATTCAGTCAAATGTTTTTTGCGTTTAACCCTTCCGCCTCAATAAAAAAATATAGCAACGAGCTGAACCGAAATGATAATTTGCTTTTCAATGGAGAGGATGAATGGAAGATGACGAGGAAGCGAGGTGCCCTTATGTCGGCAGAATATCGCTTCTACTAACGACTTTTACATTACCGCACGGACAAGATACCTCAAAACGTAGTATTACAGCTTCACTTTCCTGGAAGAGAAAGGTCTTGAAACGAACATTAAAATGTGTAGTCCCAAGTCATTGGGGATCCGATTTTAGTTCTTTAACGATAATCAGTGTTTTTAAGGTTAGAATTTTTAAAAGCTTTTTGTGTTTGCCGCGAAAATGATCAAGATGCCCCATTCTTAGGTTCTCTAATTTTTGAATTTTTGCCAGCTCTCGTTGAAAAAACAATGGAAAGTGCTTCGACAAGAAAAATGTCGTATTCCGCTGAGCTCTGTGACCGTCCTAGATGCAACAAGAGTACTTATTTATATGTTATCGATCAGGCTGACTAATCAATACAAAATCGTTAAAGTCAGCGGAGCTAATTGATATCTACGTGTGACTCAGGCCGAAGAGCGGGCAAAAATTGATAACAGCTGTGTTCTGAGGCGTTTGGCGATGGAAAAAGAGCAATGGATGGGTGCTCAGAATGATGTTCTGCTACGAGGAAATAGCACTCATCCTCAGCAACTTCTGCTTCTGAATTCCTATAGAGGTGTCAAACGGGTCCTCATGTGTACACTCAAAGTACGCCACACATGTTCGAAGTGAGTTTGGACTTGAATGGCTATTTTGACAAAACAGAGAGATTGAGATATGACGATCTGTGACGTGATTCTTCAGTAACCTACGAAGCTATTAAGGAGCGCTGCGGTAAGCCTGATGACCAACTTGCCTACAAAAAGTGCTCAAACAGTACGTGTAAGAAAGATAGTCTTAACGTTCACCAACTTTAAACATTTCGAGTTAGGACCACCAGAGCCCTTTCACATTCCTTCTCTTCGCCGCAAGGTTCACCCTGCGCGTCTAAGAGCCCGACTAAGTCGTCTGCCTCACCGAGTAGATAAGGAGTAGGTGTCAGTTATCAGCGTGTTTTCGTCAGATTGGCCGACGAGAGCCTTGCGAACACAAAGCAAACACTGATCGATGTCAAGCGACCAAATATAGCACGAGCGATTCGGGAGGAATTAGTGAGGAATTAGTTTTCGAACAAGCCAGCAGAGGCAGCGCTACGGCACTTACAATGATGAACTCGCAGTCGTCTCGTTCGAGCGACTTGAAGTCGTCCAGCCGTGTCTTCCGAAGCGACTGGATGTCCTTAAAATGCGACCACGCGTAGTCTTCCAGCAGCTGATCCACATCGACGTGGTTCATTCTCAACTGAAGAAAATAGAAGCTGATGACGGTGGAGGTGGATAGGGGACAAGCAGTTGAAGGAGGAGAATAGTCGACTGAACCACTTTTACTCAATAACAGTGAAAATCGAGCGAGAGTTCCGAGCTCCCGTAGGTGGAAGCCGACGATTCACACGGCTGGGCGGGGCGAATGACAGGCCACGCCCGTCAGAGGACCCCCAGCGGCGAGACGGGCGCTCGGCGCCGTCCCGGCCGTCCTCGCCGCTCAGGTGACAGACGAAAATTGCAGTGGTCGCCCTCCCACCGAGCACGAATCGGAGATTCCATCGGATGCGTTCCTCGGATGCCTACCCCACCAAGGCTGGGGCTTGTGAGGGGGCTACACCGATCTACTCGTTGCATCAGCATGAAGAATCTGCACTGCTCTAAGCAATCCGACGCTCCTGAGTCGCCCTTACTAGGGCCCTTGTGACTACTTAAATACACGCAGTTCCAACTCTTAAACGGGGAGCGTTTAGAAGCAATGTCAAGGAAGTTAAATAGATTTTCGTAGGTGGTCGACACCATTTCCATCCGGCTCCAGGACATCTGTCATGGCTTTTTCAATTACTAAAAACGGTGCGCGTTATCTAGCAGATTAACCTCACATGCTCTCAGGATTATCCCGGGATATCACCTTGATCAGTCTCTCAACACTGTAGATCCTTGAGCTGATATTTTCCCGCTCATTACATTCACCGACGTCACATTAAGAAGCCCACGACGTCAGTGCGTTCGTTGTTCGAGAATAGACACCTCGGCATGTGTACTCAACGTCATGCTCTTTACGTAGGTTCTCTTAGGCAACGCCAATACGAAATTTACCAGCTTTTCCAATGCCTCAGCTTGTTAAGCGCGATAATCATAACTGTCCCTTTAGCAGCGCTCAGCTTTGCTGCTTCCGAATGTTGAAGATGGCTGGCATACCCGTGGTTTCCAGCTCCTTCTTAGGGCGTCTACAGGTGTACTTTTAGCTCCAATATAGTGTTGTCTATTTCAATATTCCCTGAATTATGTATGTACTGTAGCGCAAGAACATACTGCTTGCCCAACATTGAATATCAACTATCGTTGCGGTCTCGAAATTTCTTCGAATATTCATATAGTTTCGAATGCTCACAAATTTCGAATATTTAAGTTCGATATATTCGATAAAAGCAGTTTTTTTGATCACTTGAATTCGGACACATTTGAAAAACTCGATTTTTTTGAATATTGGAAATCAAATATTCAGATTGGAATAAAAAATTCCTATTCGAATAAGTCATTCGAGCAACACTATATTATCCACAGGTTCTTATTTACCACAACAAGAATTGACGATTAACATGACCTATAGCAACCTCGTATTCCTCAACCATTACCGAACCGCTCTTCAACCACTACCTTACCGTGGTCGCACCCGTGTGAAGATGAGCTCGGTTTCTAACCTGCAAGTACAAACAACTTTTAGCCGATTCTGAAGGAATGGCCCGCTTATCAAAGCTTAGGTAGAATTTGGAAAGAATAAGGTAATATAACTCCGCACTCTCTGACATTCAACCAACAATTGGAACCCCAATAAAAAGAAGATGGGGAGAGGTGAGAGGACAATTTCAGTAATAGAGAATCAACGCGACTTTATAAGAGGATCTGCTCCAATACGATCTTTCTCCAATGAGGACTAGTTAAAGCATTACTTTAACGAAAAGTTAAAAAGTCCCTTTTCTTTTGATTCAGAAGTTTTACAGTATCCGACCTTATGGTAAATCAATGCATTGCCAATACTGTTTCATTATTAATGACGACCCACCAAGAATTTTCGACCTCATCAATACATATAACAGGAACTTTTTTGAGTGAGGAAGCATCCGCGAAGTTTATCCTGTATGTTGGCCCGCATCTCACCGAAGGAGCTAACACATACCGAACATGTAGGGTTTCCACGCATTTCAATGAAGTTGTAGACTGTCTTATCCTAATGCTCATATGTCATATCCTAATGCTTACTTCCTTCACGAAGGCTGTAGATACAAATACCGTACCACATACTGACGATCCTTTTTACAATTGTGTTCTGCAAGTTTTGCACCGACCAGGTTCGTAAGTGGTAATTTACTAGGGCTCATGCTTCGATGGTTTCCTGCTCTTCAGAGGCCTCGGGTGCCACTAGGGAGCCTAGTAACGTTGCTACTATCCGATGTTGTCATACATATTAGAGCCCAAAACCCCGTCCAGAAAGATTACATTGTTAAATTGAGTGGTGGAATTCGTACCGATGCCGAGTTTTCAAGAGGAAAGGATAAAGAGCTCATTTACAACGTTGTAACTGGTGGAGGTCTGCAGGGTACGCTGAGCGTACCGACCCATTTTATTAGATCGGACCAAAAGTTTCTATTGTCGTAGTGTCTTCAATGTTCCACATTTTATCTTTCAAAGAAATTTCTGACGCACACAGAAACTCTTGCTTGAAATTTGTACAAAATACTAGAAATATCAGTATTTTGCACAAATTTAAAGAATATAATATACATATCTATACCTTGCACCCATAATATCTAAATATCTAAAAGGAAAAAGAGAAAAGTTTAATCCACGTTTAATAAGAGCCCGAAATCCCGATTTCTGTGTCAGATGACTTTTTGGCATGAATCCTGGAAACGTCGTCAGCCGGTACCGTAAGCGATTGTGTAGGCTAAATAGATATTCAAATTGCGCTCACGACACTCCGTAGAAGTAATACGCGTGGCGCATCACGAAAAAGGATCTACTACTCTCTTTTACACTTTTCTTCCTATTAACCGAAATGACTTCGAAAAACACAGTCGGCTGCCCAAACACATTGCGGCGCCCATGGGTCCTCTTTTTTAAAGAAAGAAGGTGCTTGTCAGGAAATTGCCCGTGCATGTATAAGGAACGCTTTGGTTAGATTATGGGCAACAAGAGGAACTGCAGGATCTAACCAAGTTTGACACAGGCATATCCCTGAGTTAGATGGACATATCCCTAAGTTCCTTGCACCCCCTACAAAAATCAAAAAATAACTTAGTGGAAGCAATTAAAGTACGCAACAGTTGCATTCAATTCTTGGACTCATAGCGGAAAGGTATGTCACAAAGAGGCACTTCAGCCCAATATTTCCACACAATACTTGTTAATTGTATAGTTGGCACACTGACGAACGGTCTTTACGGAATCTGGAAATATAGAAAAATCGAAGAGAATTGACGAAAGAAAAGAAAAAGAAAACAATGGAAAATCATTGAAGCAGAGGAGTTGACAATGCTTAAACTAACACGTGCTTACGGCTCCATTTATGAAACTATAAAAATATCCTACCTTCCTTTTAGGGCTCCCAGCGAAATGGAGATGTGATTGTCACGTAGAAGTCAAGCACGGGAGGGCGTCGCATGCCTTATGAAACGCGGTCACCAACTTCTACTTCAACGTTCAGGATAACCAACTCTTTTAGAGAAAAACGAAGCTATTACTACTCCATTAGTCTGCTTCAAATCTTTTCTATCGTTCGGAATGAAACTGCCAGCATACCACTTTGTATAACCGTCGCAGACATTGACCAATGTTTAATTGAGTCCATTGGCTCCTGGCTCGGGAATAAAGCCGCTGGCCTTAAAACGGATCAAATCGTGGAGTTGAAACAGGGAGACACAGTGACGACAGCGAAGATCTGACGTTGCCTAGGATCCTGCGCGTCGCTTTCCGCTCCAGAATAATCACTTGACGAATGATTCTGAGTCGAGCTAATGAGCAATATGACCCGCGTTCTCCGTTATGTTTCATGCTCTAGACGCTTGATGCATTGAAGGTATTTGTATTAGGGCGTTCGGAAAGTATCTGTCGAAAATTTCGCAACACTCCAGATTTTTTCTGAAAGTTTCATAGATAATATACAAAGTATCCACCCACTTGTATGCGCACAACACATCCGGCTCCGTCTTCCTTGCTTATTTCAACGTACGATGGCTGAACTCTCTACGCGTACCCGACACGTACTCCTTTACGATCTCGAACCTGGCCAGCCCGCTGCTGAAGCCTATCGAACTCATGTGATATATTCTGCCTGGAGCCCTTTTCCAACAGTCTGTTGTGTGCACCTGGTTCCTGTGCTTCAAACTGACAACAAGAGTTTCGAGGATGTGTCTTGCTCTGATCTTGTCGATCGACAGCGATATCGTTGGATGAACTGGCAAAACTGGCACAGAGGCATTCATTTGAAGGTGTTCTTATGTTTGCTCTCAGTTGCTGCAGCTATCAATTGTTTCCAGACCATGGTGGACAATGGACTGCGATCCCCCGGAAAAGCTCGGTCAGCTGCTCTCACGTGGAAAGACCAGCAGCAATCGTCAAAGACACCTGGACATCTTCTCTCATGGTGCTACTCGTTCCACCGACTGGAGATCGTCACTGGAGTTGAAGAATAGGTCACCTACATCAGCCGTCGCCCTTGCGCTAAGCCAGAAAACGTGCCTGGTGCGAGGGCGATGGAACGCCGAAACCTTCCGTGAAATACGAAATCCATGAGAAGAAGGCATGCCAAGCATTGGTTGCAACTCATGGGATCTTCCATTTCGAACTGCTGCCTGACAACACGACGGTTACCACCAAGGTCTACTCAAGTGCAACGCTGACCGACAAGATCCGCAAGTAACACTCCATGCTCAACAAGTCTCGCTTGCTGCACAACAAATCGAGCCGCTCACACCGCGAAAATGACTTCTAGGAAAATTCTAGAACTGAACACTGAAGCGCTGCGAGGAAACGCAGAGCATGTAAATTCATGATAGATATCAAAACTATCTTTCTTTGAACCTTGATAGGAGGCAGAGATATATAAACGATGACTGGATATTTTTTTATTATATACGTTGTAGGACGATCTCAACAGATTAGCAAACATAGTAGACATATACCGGCAAAGTGTCAAAGCCAGACAACTAACACAAAAAACTCAGTCAAAAATCGATAAAAATGCAGTCAAAAAAATAAGAACACATATGCATCAATTTTAGAAGGAAGAAAAACGCAAGCCGATAGGAGGAAACTGGTAGTCGAGTCCAGAGTGGTATCGCTATGGTTTTGGAATTTGTGAACAACCATGAAACTTGAGTCACCCAACAACTTGGTCTATTAAAATTCTGGTATCTCTGTTACACGTATCCACTGTCTACATTAATAAAAACATATATATAAGGTAAGAATTTCAGCAATTACAGGAAAATGACACATAAAAAGCTGAGAAAGATAGCAGGCGTTTCGTCGCCCTCTAAAGAGCACAGTTTCTCCCGAAAATTAGTTATTCAGTCCATTTGGTTGCTGTCCTTACGATTTAGCCGCTAATGTGTTGATGCCAAATGGGTGCCATTCAGTCAGTAATGTGAAAACGATGGAAGACGAAGGCTAACCGATTCTGTTTATTATATGAACCTTACAGCGTTGCAGAAGCTCCTCATGACACACACTTCCCTCTAACCGGAAATGCAATCTAAAGCTTACTTGGATGACTTCCAATTTTGAGCATTTCTAACGAGTTTCTTCTAAAGCATGTAAGGAAGCATACTTGCCATATTCATTCTGCGCTCCAGCAAGCAAACGAGAAACCAAAAGGTTGTATTTGTCGCTCCTACCTATCATCTTGTGTCCGACCACTATTAATCGGCCGTCAGGGAAGGAGCTAGTATCAATGGGAACTCTACACCTCTCTTGCCGGCCTCGGGGAATATACCTTCATAGAAAACGTCGACGAGGAACACGTCCGCATCGTACATCATCTCCGCGACAGTGCTGAGGGGGCCGAGAGCTTGAAGACCACCAAATGGCATCTGTCTCCGAAAATTCTCGAGCTGATATGCCAACGTGGAGCATCACGAGCATCCAGCGACTACCAACTGAAGTCCGAGATTGCAAAGCTATGCAGAGCAGCGGTAAAGGAGGATCTTAAGGAGAGAAGGGTGGAAGTGTTGGATGAAGCTGCAGAGGCAGGGTTGAGCATCCGCAATGCCCGTCGGAACTTCGCCAACTTCAAGACCAAGATGACCGCTCTCCGACACCCTGATAGAACCGTCACTTCTTCCAGAAGGAAGATGGAGAAGGTCATCCACCAGTTCTACTCCGACCTCTTCGACAGCCACGTCCACCTGCCCCATGCCATCGTCCGCAGGATGGATGCGTCGTCCCCTCTGTTCTACCTTCCGAGATCCGACACGCCATCTCGTCCTTGAGGAAAGAACCTCCCACCAGTACTCTTCAACACCCTGGTGCTGCTCCTCACATGCTAAGTTCTGAGTACAAAGTTTCATCTCAGTGGGGGGAGCAGGACCTTCTTGCAGTACAGGAAGGGAGACGTGTACTATCGCCCGATCTGCAACTGTCCATAGCTGTTCACCCAAGTCATTCTGAATAGGGTCAGCAGAACGCTGAACAAAAGATAGCCATGCGAGCAAGCAGGATGTCGGAGAGGATTCGCCATGGTCGACCACATATGTGTGTGCGCGTGTGTGCGTGTGTGTGTCCGACCGTCCGTTATAACTGGAGTGGGGGCACTGTGTATTGGAAACGATCGTTGAACATCGACATCGTGCCTGGCGATTCAGTAGACGTGCCGAACACGTCGGCAACCGTGCCTGGCGAGCCGTAGACGTGCCGAATACGTCGGCAACAGCACGTGGGCATTTAGACGATCATCGACGCGAGGCGTTCACAGCAGTTGAACAATCGTTCAAGCGGTCTGAAACTTCAACCCTGGGGGTAATCGAGGTAGCTGAACACGAATCTGAAGTTCGTTTTTGAAGTATCGATCTCCATCAATCGATATTGGTCAAATAATCATTTTTTGTGAATGTCGTCCATTTTTTCGATTTTTTTCTAACTTGCTCCAATCGACGTAGTTAGGATGTTCTTCCTGAGGAAACCATGACATAGGTGGCAGCTACAATTGATGCTGATAAGTTATTGCCACGGCGAAGCCGTCAAGAAGCCTTCAGTGCGGCCGAGACACCTAGCAGTTGTCTGGACTTAAACAGCCATAAAACGTTGATCATTCACAGTTACTCAATAGCTAATAGCATACAGAAAGTAGAGACAAAGAGCAGGTTCTTATATATGAAAAGTGCTTCAACGAACTCGTACGAGCGGCCCGTCAACGTACCCACATTCAGCGTTGCCACGAGGGCCCTGCCTACGTTACGGGACTGGACTCTCGGACTAGCTCAGTTGCCCCCCCTCCCCCCGATGCCGTCCTCGCATCAGAAACCCTCGCATACTTTTCACACTCGTCGGGCTTTGCGAAGCGCGTCGGCTCTCGCGGACGCCGTAGCACAATCTTGACAAACATGAACTGACATACACCCATACGATGTGACATTGGGTTGTTCGTAGGCCGGCCTGTCGCCTGCATTCATTCGAGTATCCGTGTTTGGCTTAGCTCGCAGACCGAGCAGTTTCCAGTGGCACAGCGTGGGGGAACGGACATTGCCACCGAGAGTCTCCCAAAATAATACCTGGAAAACCAAAAATCATCTAAAACGCTAAAATCAAACACATAAGAAACAAAGGTGTATCGGAGACTTGGAGGTTGTATCAAATCTTCTCCGGAAAGGGCCTTTCTTCAAAAAGCTTGGTTAACAAGACCCTAAAGGGGTCTTATAAACCAAACTTTTTGAAGCTTTCTCACCAGGGATAAAGTGCTAAGAAAAACTTAAGTTCTTCATTGCAGCGTAACCCAGATCTCGAACTTCATCAACCCCTTTCACAACCTAATCTTCAATTTTTCAATCTCGTGACCGAGCCTGATTTTGCGGTATAATCTTCAGAGAAATGTGTCTTATGAGTTGTCAGTTGTAGTAGATTACTCATAGTTTTCTGTCCTGCAGATAAAAGACCGATTGGCTAACCAAAGCGACTCTAAAGCTTCGCGTCATCAATTCTTCTGTAGCTAACATCATCACCATAAATTTTGCTTTATCTTATGCTTAGATACATCTCCTCGTTTCCTTGAGAAAGGATGAGGATCAACGACGATGTTACTCAATCACTCTGGGATGCGCCAGGCATTCTTCTAGGAAATGTCGTGGAGGCGATTTGAATGCGAATTTGGCCCACAACGACTTGCGGTGGTCGGGCGATGACCAAGCCAGCGCTCTATCCTTCCCAGACAAGTCTGGTACCAATCCACAGACATCCGGATTGTTGGAATGCTCGGTTGGCCTGGAATGAAAATCCAAGAACCCTTTATCGGATGCACGCGACAACCTGCACCTCCTGCACTGCGCTCCGTTTCAACGATATATTTATTTATTTATTTTATATATGAAGGGCACGAGAGGAGACTCACGATAAGGTAGGTATGTCTGCGCTTGCCTTGTGATCTGTATTTATATTTGTAAGAGACAGGCATGAAAACATTGTGCTGGCACCCAATGGGGAATAACCCTTTGATGCCTCCGGTTAGACAAAGAAGAACTTCATTGACATGTTCTACGAGACTGTAAAGGGCTGGAAGAATCGGATGTTCGTTGCAGATTCAGACTCGTTCTTCTTCTCTTGTCCTCGAACAGCCACAAAATCGAATCTGATTTATTAAGCGCTTAAATGCATCATTCATAGCTATAGAATTCACAGATAGCCACAACAATTCAACAATCGTATCTTATTAGGGGAGCTGAAGAACCTGTGCAGCACTGCCGACGAAGTCCCAGTTTGGGGAACGGGAGTGTTTGGTATCGCAAAAAAACCAAACACGACTGGCGCTCAATAAGCAATGCCTACTGACACCAGGCAGTGAACCTATGAAAACTGAACTGCATGAGTAGCGGAAAATGAACGAGACCTTAACGAGAGAACCACTTATTTGTTACATGCATCGTGCCAAATAGTCACTCCTCTTAAGGACCAAGCGAAAGACATTTAGATGACGTGCAGCTAAAATTTCTTTTTTCACAGATTCTCCGACTCCTTACAAAATTGCAAGGAATACTGTTTAAAAATGGACCTAAATAATAACGCAGACGTCTTCCTAGATTTCAATAAGTAAATTCCCCGTTACACATACGCAAGTGACATACGTAAATTCTACAGAAACAATCACAAATAAGTGAATTAGAGCGGCATTGCTAGCATAAATGAACCGTTTACATTTAATGAGATTTGAAAGCTCCATAGGAACAACCTAAGAAGGGCCACATATCATTGCGACTTGGAGGTGCTGGTGTCATCGGAACTCTCCTTCGATGCCTCCGTTTGGAATGGGTACTTATCGGTGAACCGGATGCACACTCGCGGGAACCACCCCTTCAGCTTCTCGTTGTCCAGCTTGTATCCATAGAGCCATCCTCGCTGTCCTCTCGTGATCACATACTCCTCACCAGCAGTTACCTAGAAGAAGTTGATAGAAGGAGATAGAGATGTAAAACTATGGATGAGATACGATTCACCTTGAGTCGCGGTTCCTCACTGAACGGCTGGCAGAAGAACATTCGGCAGCCGTAGCCAACGGAGCCGAAGTAGCCTCCGCGGAAGCCCTTCTCCACGACAACGACACGCGCCAGGTATCGCTTGAGCGCCTTCTGACGCAGTTGTTCGCGCTAAATGACACGGCGGAGTAATGCGCGCAATTACAGCAAACGATCTCCCTCCACCAGAAACACCCGACGACCAGTTTCTTAACCAGTACGTGCTCATTTAGGTGCGAACGAAATAGAATTCGTATGTTTCGCACTTTTATGAAGCTCTCTCATTGCAGATACCATGCCCTCTGTGAAGTAATTCCTGCAGCGAATTCGGTCTTACTTAGATCTAACCAGATTCTCCTGATGTCGCGTCATATCGATGTGGCCATTTTCGATATCCACCGACACCATGGTCAGTCGATATGGAGGAAGGTCGTTGAGCGGTCGGTGGCGGATCGCGGCTCTTCCACCGCCTCTACAGGAGAGCACTGGGAGACGGGAGCAGTTCCTGCACGAGCACCTTGGACGCACTACACCCTGGAGTCCCTTCCCTAGCCGAGTTGTGCGCTCGAAGAGCGCACAACCCATCTCCGATGTCCCCCTCAGCGACGAAAGCATTCTTGGCCCGAGCCGCCTGGATGGCCCACACCCCGGAGTCCCTTCCCTAGCCGAGTTGTGCGCTCGAAGAGCGCACAACCCATCTCCGATGTCCCCCTCAGCGACGAAAGCAGTCTCGGCACGGATTGATGTGCAAGTTTGCGGGGTACTCCAGCAGGAGCTGGCATATTGCCAGCGGAGCAAGTGGTTAGTTCTAATGGCTATCAGCGAATTTTCCCTGGTCGTATACAAAGGGGGGGGGGGGTGGAAATGGGGAGGGGCCAGCTAATCGCACGGCTCGGTGAAAGTTGGAGAGGCGGATGGTCGGTCTATCGCTCTCTTGCACATGCCTAGGGAGAACCCGCTGGTAGTAACGATATTGAAATATCTAAAAGGTCAACCATTTGCACACATAGGATTTAGGCTCTGTGAAAATATGCTTCTAATCTGATACAGATCCCTAAGCCATCGACGCCCTCCATTATCTCAATATTCTCTAGACATTCAGTGCATCTCAACTAATGTAAGTAGAACTCACCGACAAAGAGAACTGATCACATCCCTTCCGGACAGGCCACCAGACTCCATTTCCATTTGTTCTAAAAAAAAATCCATTGAGAATCTCTCAGCAGTGCTGGTGAGAGCCGCGAAAGCTTCATAAAAATGTAGCTCACTTACTCTCCAGACCAAGAGAACAAGACTTCTCGGAAATTTCGTTTCCATCCTAGGTCGTATGGGTATGTAAAGGCTTCCCAATCACAATCCTCTTCTTGACGATAAGAAATAGCCTTCTGTTCTGAAACACTGCAAATGCGCTTGGCAGCATAAATCTTCTATGCCAGTACCTACCACTCGGTTTTTTATAGCGCGCTTCAGCCAATGAATATGTTGCCTTAATTGTGTGGTTATCACGGACACTCTGGGAGGTCTCTAGAGCAACTAGAACTCACTTCTCTACTTATTGCAATCATCTTTTGCTTCACTGATAGAGCGAATTTTGGCATGAGTTCAAAGTTCCTTTTTTTGACCACTGTGAATGACATTACTCGAAAATGTATTCTTTTGCTAAGGCGGCGAGATAGAGAGGGATTACCACAATAGAAGAACTGGTCACGAATCCAAATATTAAAACTTGGGCAGCTCAACTAATTTTTATACCCCTCCATAGATATCCAGTACGAAAATCTTTATATAGGTATATACTACAGGGTGCGTAAAAGGTTTTGACGCAATAAATGGCGGTTGTGGAAATAGTAATGCGCAGAAAGTTTCCAAATATTCACTTGAGGAATATGGAAAATGATCTTACAAACACGATAGAATAACTCGTAATCGACATTGGCTCCTTTAATTCATGAGCACGCGCCGTAAGTAATCGTTTGGATTTCGTCCTGTGCTTCGAACAGGATAGGCTTCTGCGACTGGCCACTTCTGTTGAAAGTAGCACAGACCTCATTCTTTCAAATCGCCTAAAAAGAGTAATCCGGCGGATTCACGTTTAAGCTGTGTTCGTCTGAGAATCTGTTCACACCTGCGCGCGTTACCTGTTTGCCGTTTTCGGACAGAGATTGATAATTTTGGATTTGAACGTTATCGTGCTTGAGCATTTTGTAATCATCATTTGTTATGACAGAGCCGTGGCTTACGTTTGGGTTGTTGTTCAGTTTTTACAAAAATATTTTTTGAACACAATATAGACAACAAAAATAACACACAAAAACTTTGACAAACAGAAAGAGAAAGTTGGAGCTGAAACAAAAAGTAGGTGCGTCAATACTTTTTACGCACCCTGTGTAGTGAGAGATGATCACTCGATGCTCCCAACGCCAGTATAGTTATGAAACACAAAGTTTAACTTCGGCCTCTTTCACTTCAAAACAGAGTGAAAATGGCAAAACGAAATCGAACTCGTGCCTACACTCCATACTCTGCCTGTGTACGTGAAGGGTTCGAATTATGATGGCGCGATTGACCTTTAGGTCATGTATGCCCGACATCATCATGGGGATAGCGAAAGAAGGAACTGAAGGCACGTCTATGCCGGCTACTTAGCACTGCTTCAACTTGAATAAAAGGTTCACCTGGATCTGACGCATACGGAGGAGTACAGCGCCCCTAAATAGGACAGAGAAACCTTTATCCATCGCCCAACGCCGATTCCTTGCCCAACGTTCATTTTCTTTGACTTTCTTCTTCTTCTTCTTCTTCAGCGTTTGTCCCGCTTAGTTGCGGGGTCCGCTTTCTTGGAATGTTGGCGCCACTTTTCCCGATCAAATGCCTGATCAGGGTGCAACCTAGCCATCTTCAAGTTCTGATGCAGCGTATCAAACCACCGCTGTTTTGGTCGTCCTCGTGGCCGCCTACCTTTCTTTGAGTTTCTATGTAGCACAATAGTTCCAAGCTCAGGGGCAGATATCTAGTACTCTTTAAGTTTGAATATAAATTCAACAGAAGCATTAATTTTTGGAATCATATTGAAATCTAGGTCAATAAGTGTGCAAGCAGCTCACCTATGTACTCCTCGATACCAGTCTTGTTGTTTTTGATGTATTTGAGTTGAAGGTAGAGAAGACCTCCAACGCCGATAACCACGCCAAACGCAAAAGCGCTGGCAACGACCATTGCTATGAGAGTCCAGAACGTTAGCATCACAAGAGGTTCACTGCCGTCACCATATCGGACGTAGTAGTTCTGAAATCAGATCATATTTCACAGCAGACAAGCGATCAAGGCACTATCGTGAGGACCACAGAATCGATAATGAAAATCGGAACTGAACACGTACCACGTGAATAGCATGATAGAATGACGCCACAAGAATAACTAACGCATGTAGACATCCAACTACTGCAGAGACCAGAAATCTAACAAAATGCGCATGATTTCGGTGGCCAACACAGTTGTTTATCCACGCTGAAACATTGCAGACATCGGCAAACGACAAATCAGGGCATATATGATCCCTTAGGCAATATGGTTCTCGGCAATGCACAGAAAAACTTCGCCTATTTGCTATCTCAAAATGGATGCAACGGCCGGCTCCTTTTCTCAATCATAAGATGGCTGTTATTTGTGAAACTGATAAACACAACTGTACCAAAAACCGACAACAACTACCTTTGAACTACATTACCCAACCGGTCGATCAATTTCTGTCGTGTCTCGTAAGCTGTAAGAAGCAAAACCACAAACCACAAAACAAAAACATTTTTCAAACGATATGGTAGGTGCAAAAGGATAAGTGTCGGCCTCTTTCAATTGTTTTGTCATCAACAAAATGTGTTAACTCACGACAGTGGTGATCCATCTTCATTGAGCATCGACCACAGTGGGAGCAGTGGTGAGAACGAGGCACCTTGTATCCCGAACAGGGTTCACACCATTGCAGGAATTCATCGACGGATTTCTTTCCAGGAATGCTCTGAATCACATTTGATGAAAGGTAAGCTAATGGGGGAAAATGTATGAAACACGATGGAAGCTTTTGAACAATATAGCTACGAGTTAACAGCAGAATCAAGGCGGCCCTTCTTTAGCTGAGTTACCTATTGAAACAGAAATAGTTAAAGAGTTAGGGTAAGGCAAATAAGGACGCTCCGTGGTTAAGGAATACCCGGAAAGCTACCACGACTTCAAAACAGCAGTATAGAGAACTGAAGGGACAAAGCGAGTCGGTTTATACCCAGTATCTCAAGGTACTCGAACGACCGCTGGCAGTTGACTCGATTCTGGCTTCTGCTGTTCGTTACTGGCTGACTTCTTCGGACTGTGGTATTCTGTGGCGGACTGAATCCGACTGCTGCTTCTGTGTTTATCTGTGGCGTGCAATCTTGTGGCAGGGTTGCAATCTATCTCGGTTCAGTTCTTGCCACTGTGAAAGGTCATTTGCTTCCTCTGCGACACCTGCCGCGCTTTTCTTCCTGTATTTAGAGACGGTGACGGTTTATTATGGCATCGACTATTTCCAACAGCAACTCGTCGCCCATGGACGCTATGGCCGATGTGGACTTCGGTATGGGTGCGTCGTTGGACAAGCACGTGCGACAACTCCTGAAGGCTAAGTCCATACCGACTTGTATCAAAAACGTCATTGAAGAACTGGTTTCGCAAATGTCTCGGTTGTACCGTGATAATGTAAATCTTCGATCTGAACTGGATTCACTTAAGACTTCTGCTGCACAGGTAGAAGGTCCTGGTCAACTTGTCCTGAGCATTGATCATAGTGATGTTAATTCCTCGCTACCGGTGGCCGCATCTCAAACTCATGTTCCAGTTGATAAGTCGATTGTCTCATATCATGAAATAGAGAGAAGGCGTTCTATAGTCATTGGTAATATTCCGGAAGTAGCGTCTAGTAACTTTAGAGAGAGGTTGAACTACGATTATCATAGTGTATGCAATGTACTAGATTTCCTAGGAGTTGAATGTAACCCTCTCACTGTCTACAGGCTAGGTAGGCCTCTCAGAGGGAAAAACAGACTGATTAAAGTTGTTCTACCGTCAGCAGTGTTTCAGAGAATGGCGGTCAGGAGGGCTCCGCGCCTCCGTCACTTCGTTAATGGTAGAGTTTTCCTACGGGAATCTCTGCCACCAGAGGTGTTGCGGAGGGGTGGGGTACGGGGTTCTACTGGCGGCAGTAATAGTGCTAGTGCTGGGGTAGTGAGTCCTAGTGACGCACCACCACAAGCCACGACTGCCGCCAGGGACTCCTGGGCCAGCCCTTCAGGCCTTCCACGTCCACGGTGATGCTGCTGAGGCAAATTCCTTCATCAAGTGTCTGTATGCGAACGTCAGGTCTGTATCTAGGAATAGACACTACATCAGCCTAATTCTGGGCAAGTGTTTTGATATTTATGCATTCACAGAGACCTGGCTTAAGCCATCCATTACCTTCTCCTCGCTTTTTGGAAATGATATGTCTGATTACGAGATAATTAGGTGTGACCGTGTAGCTAAAACCGGAGGAGGGGTTGCATTTGTATGCAATCGCTGCCTTAGGACTTCCGTTGTGCTGTCGAATTCAGTTAATAATGGGTTTGAGTTATTGTGTCTTGATGTACTTAGTGTAAACTGGGCGGTACGGCTAGTTTTGGTCTATCGGGCACCTTCCTGCGATAGGAACTTGACTGATCGTCTGTTTAATATCATTAGTGATCTAATATCCAATGATCTGGAATCGGTGGTACTGGGCGATTTCAACATGCCTGACTTCTATTATCCCGCTGACAGGGCCGTGGGTACGGGTGTAGCCTCAAGTTCTTTGGGGTTACAAAACCTTGTAAGCTCTCACGGCCTTCTCCCCCTCGTTCGGGAAAGTACTAGAGGCGACAACATTCTTGACCTTGTACTTGCCAGTATGGATGGGTTGGTAAATCACCTACGTGTAGGACCTCCCATTGGATCCAGCGATCACAATAGTATTTCCTTTGTCATCGCTGGGTTCAAGGGAGCCACCAAGCATAGTGCTCTTGTATCACGTAGACTGTACTCACATGCTGACTATGATGCAATTCGTATTTTTCTGTCACAGGTTAGATGGATTGATTTATTTGAAAGTCAACCCGATGTCAATTCGAAATATGAGCTGTTCCTCATGGTACTGCAAAAAGCTATCGATATTTTTATTCCCATTAAGAGAGTTTCGTCGGATAGTGTTGCCCACCTTCCAGCTTATCTGTCCAGTATGGTAAACCATCGTGAATGCTTATTCCATGAAGCTAAGCGAACGGATAATTGGGAAACTTTTGACAAGTATAACGCCGAGTTTGACAACAAACTTCGAAAATTTAACAACTACTTAGAAGCTAAAGCTGTTGAGTCTGTAAACCCTCGCAAGTTTTATAAGTTTCTGAACTCTAGACTTCAAGACAGAAAAGGCATCGGTTGTCTTAGGGGAGAGAATATGGATGCTAATACTGATCACACTAAGGCTGAATTGTTGGCTAAAGAATTCGCTAAGGTCTTTTTGAAAGATGATGGCATCTTGCCTGCTGAATCTCGCTGTGAACATACAGTGATGGAAAGCTTTCCATGGTTTGACGGGCTTACGTTGTTGCGTCTTCTCAAAGGTTGGCCACCCTCCTCCTCAGTCACTCCTGATGAGGTACCTTTTAACTTCATTCAGAAGATTGCTGATGTCATTTGTGCCCCTCTGGCTTATATTTTCAATCAGTCTCTTATGTATTCTCAGGTCCCAGCGCGCTGGAAGCACTCTTATGTCACTCCAGTTTTTAAAAAAGGCGATCCTTCTAAACCGGAAAACTATAGACCAATCAGTATCACTTCTAACTTATGTAGGCTCTTTGAGAAAGTTCTTAAGGAACACATACTGGAGTTTGCTTCCAAACATGGAATTCTACCTGCCGCACAGCATGGATTTATGCAAGGTCGGTCGGTTGAAACGAACCTTCTAGAATGTATCAATGACTGGGGTGAGGCCTTGGACAAGAATTTGAGTTGTGATGTCATCTATTTTGATTTCTCTAAGGCGTTTGATCGAGTATCACACAGGAAACTTGTGTCCAAATTGTCTATGCTTAACTTTCACCCAGTTATAGTGAAATGGATTGGAGAGTTTTTAAGCAATCGAACATTCCAAGTGCGTCTGGGGCAGTCCCTCTCTGGGGTCAAAGCCATCTCCAGCGGCGTGCCTCAAGGAGGTGTCTTATCGCCAATCTTATTCAATCTTTACACTGCTGATTTGCCAACAATCATAGAACCCACTGGGGTCAAGGTCAAGATGTACGCCGACGACATTAAGTTGTATAAGGTAATTGTAGATTCGGAGGATGTTGGAAGGCTTCAGGAGGCGGTGGATCTGCTCGTCCAGTGGAGTAAGAGGTGGCAGCTTCCGCTGTCTCCGAGTAAAACTGTGTACATGTCCCTTTACCAGGGCCGTCCCCCTGACTCTCGTGAGTACCATATTGACAATTCTCCTATTGAGGCGGTGAGTAGCGTCAAAGATCTTGGTTTCCACTATGACGCTAAACTGGATTTCTCCGAGCACGTGTCTAATTGTTGCAGGCGCGCCCAACATAGAACCTATCAGATTTTCAAAGGTCTGACTACCAGGAATAAGGCTGTTTTGATACGGGCTTATAAGTCGTATGTGCGTCCGTTAGTGGAGTCTTCCACTACGGTCTTTTCCCCCAGTAGGAAAAACCTGATCAATGCGCTGGAGAAGGTACAGAATAACTTTACTCGCAAAGTGCTTATACGTACTGGCGGCTTTTTATACTCCAGGGTACCTAAAGCCACGATAAGGAATAAATACCTAGGTCTCCATTCTTTAACATCTCGTAGAAAAATCTTTGATATTTGCATGGTCTACAAGTTACTCCATCAACCGCGTTATAGGGAGTCCAGGTTTTTTACAATGCGAGTTTCTCATACTAAGGGAGAGCATGAAAAGATTTTCCTTCCCTGCCCTAGGAGCAGGTTTAAGGTAGGCCTTTTTCCTCATAGGGCTGCAAGCGCGTATCTTAGGGCAGCGAAATGCATGCGATCCTCCTTTTCTCTGGAGCAGCTTAAGCGGTCAGCTCAAAAGTCGTTGCTGAGTTACGAGGCTTAGTACTGAGGTATCTCCTTTCTTTCTTTCTTTTCCTTAACTATAGTTTGCTCGGGTAGTGGGCTGTGTTGTGCTATTTTTGATTGCAGACCTGATGCCACGTCACTCGATTTGTGTTGTTCTACGGTTTTTTACAGAGCATGTCTCTCTATATTGCGTTTCGGTTGTAACTGTCCTATTGCTGTGTTTGTTTATCTAACGGCCGCGCTTATCGCGTACGTATTGAATAAATAAATAAATATGTCGACAGCCTTTATGAAAGTAGAAGTGCCGAGGCCCATAGAGTACAGAACATGATATCCTACAAAACAAAACCATACCTCATCCTCGTCCGGACGCCACTGCAGCGGAACGTGACCAGGGCCGACGAACGAGGCCCTCGACAAATTTACCATTACGCAGTAATTGAAGAATAGGAACAGCATCAGGTTTATGAATCCGCCTACAGTACTTATCGACCACCACATCACTGCAAAGTAGGATGAAACACATCCAATCTGAAACAGAAAGCGCGTAGCAAACGCTGAAGTGCCAAGTATTTTAGAGAATCGAATAATCTTAGCCAAGAAACCTACGTAGAAAGTGATCGAAAGGGCGAAAATAGGTCCCCAGTGCAGAAGCTTGTTTCTAGGAAGAACAGCTGGTTCGAACTTTCCACTCAGGTTGGCATTCCATCCTGGCGCTTCAGTAACTTCAATTACCATCGGCTCGTCCTCCAGATTTTTGCGAAATCCTAGAAGTTATCGTCCTCAGTCCTGGTTCATGATCCAACATACATCCGTTCCTAATTTTTCACGAGCACCGCCACCGAAATTGCTGTGGGCCATGGCAGAATACGACTTAAAGTAGAAAAGTATAGAAAGCTCCTGTCATACCAGCAACTTAAACTCTTCATGCCTACAAACTCGTGTAAAACCATCTTCGCGGAAAGTTTCCTCTACGAACGTTTACACTTTGTGTGGAAAAATGTTAGGAAAAGGGGGTCAAACGATTATGTCACAGCCAAGCAAAAGAAGTGAAAGCAGGTATCACTACCTGATTCCGTCTTTTGATCCACCTTTTTCTTGAAGCACTGAGCTATTATGCTGGTTAACATTAGCAATCACCGAAGAGTGGAAAATGTGCGGATGAAAACAAAACAGGAGCTCAACTCACTGGAAACCCAATGTTACAACAGTAAGGGGCTTTTGCATGTAACACCAAATGAAATGATTGACCACAAATTAATCACATGGCACCTTCCATCGCCCTATTTGTTTATGTATCTCACCTTTTAAGCGTTAGATAAAGGAGATAACAGTGGAATCAATTACAATTTCACACAAAGGGCATATCTATGGAGACGCGAGAATATCTTTCAATGAAAACGACTGTTACCGCGGTAATCCGGCCACAAATAGATCTTCGCTGACTAAGATTTAGATTTCTTAAAACAGCCAAACAGCACAGTCTGACTGTAGTTCATTCCTGAACTACCAAAATCCAGCTTTCACGCACAATAGTGCTTTGTCTTGGATGTGATCTCGCAGGTGGATCAGAATTTTGTCGGTTTCCACAGCTTTCGCTAGAGGTTCCAGGACCACATGGAAGTCATTTTTTCGCGTCCCCGTCGTCAGGGTACTCCTATGGTGGAACGACAAGCAAAAAGCATTTTCATCGCGAATACGACGCGATTTTCCTTAGAAAGTCGTTCCAGGAATTTTCCTCGTGTATGGGAGCCGCAGCAAAAGGCGACCTCTTCTACATTTAAGGACCAGTAGTGAACGTCGTACCAAACACCACACTGTGGAACAGGTTCGCCTACGAGGAAATAAACACAAACTCCAGAAGGCTACAGGCATCATCGGAGCTTAACGCCTAAACGGTAAAAGCATCAGTGAAAGAGACAACACGGCAAGCTCTTCCCGTCAGCCGGAAATTTGCCGTTTTTCTTTGGAATCTAAATAGCAAGCTCTCCCCAAATGGATAGAAAACTCGGAAAACCACCCACTTACCTAGAAAGCAAAGCAGCCTATCTAATCGTGACCTTGCCACTTCTTGTTTCCTCATTTTCCGCGACTCCGATCTAGTGTGTCCCATTGGTTAAGCCAATCATATATGTCTGAAGAGATCTACAATGAAGCCATTGGTGCACAAGTGTTTGATTAGAAAGCCAAACACCTTGCGCAATACATACAGGAAACACCACAGAAAGCTAACAAGCATGGCTACTCTGACCTTTCAAGCGCTATTGCAGCACGAACAAACATACACCGATAGTACATAGTTTATTCAAATAACAACAACATCACGTGATGTATGAATACTTGAGAGGACTTGTTCCATAAGAACTCAAAACCAGCTTTAAGCGAACCTCGACTCTCGAAACGTTGCGTCGAAGAAAAAGATCGGACGGTACAAATGATGAACAACGCAAGACAAACTAAGTAAAAGTCCAACGATGGTGGCTATAATGCGCGTCCTCGTACTTGTTACAGTTAATATCAACGAAGTGGACTAGAGACGGAAGCTCCTCATTTCCCTCGCGGTTTGGACATGTATGCCTCCAGTTCAGCGTCCAACTCGGCCTCTGTCATCTTCGCCCTAGAAACTTCTCGTTTCATCTTCGAATCACTAAATTTGAAAGATATCATTCGGCTCACATAATTCGGATTATAAGCGTGTATATTCAAGTCGAACAACGGTATCTAAGAAGTGATAGATATTCTACAACGTTCAACTACACTGTACGGATCGGGGTCCCTCTTTCTCCACTTGCTCGTCCCCTAAATGGTATGCAATCAAAGGTCGTGCAATCCAAGTGGGAAGGACTGCGGTAAAGAAGTCCTGTCCTAATATATACATAGAATATCCCTTTAGAGATGAACTGAATTTCAACTCAACAAAATTTTCATCCTGTTAGCAATCATAGAATATTGAGCACATTCTAGTTTGAAAAAGGCTAGCGATTTTGGGTGCGCTAAAGATACCAACTGTAATATGCACTCGTCCACTGTAACACCGTGTCTATGCGATTGTGCAAATTTCGTCCAAAAGCAGTCGCGCGAAAAGCGGTTTCACGTCTTTTTGCCTGGGCTTTGAGACTAATCAACAATATCGACCAACCTTGCTCATTTTTAAGAATTTCAGAAAACACTGTAGCCTCTTGGCACGCAAATGCGACATATCACCATACAGAATACAAGATTTTCGATCGTGGTTAGAAAATCAAAGATTAAAAATGAGTGCATCGCAGAAACGGAAGAGCTGGCACATTTCATATCTCTGCCCTGCCACAAATGGTCCACTAGGATATGCTCATTAACCCATCTAGGTTAACGAACCTTCAGCTGAATGACCAATGGTGCAACTCAGAAAGAAGCGCCTACATAAAACTCAAACACAAACTTTAAAAAACTTTCAAGAGCGTACTCCATTCCTCAGTTTAAGCGCGACGCATCGAAAATTTTATTACCTTTGACGGAATCAAGACCTGGAGATCGACTATATGCAATTTTTGTTATAATCGTGCTCTTTACTGATGTTCGTTGCTTTTTTGTTGTATTTATCTTGTTCTATCGCGAGTCTGCCTTTTGTGACGTAATAAACATAAACACAAACTCGATTATGACGTTAAGGTTAACGTTGCTGATTTCTAGGACACAGACTTTTGACCCCTTGCACTCCTAACAATTAGCCCCTAGTATACGATTTTTATCAGCTATCATCAAGGGAACAACGTTAAAACTTTTGCGAAATACCAATCTTGGTGAACACTATTTTCGGCATGTCCGGCATGGGCAGCGTTTCAAGGACACAAACAGTTCCAAAAAAAACACATCGTGAATTCATGTGCATGCTGTAATCAACAATCTAAACAGCGTGATAAACTCCAGGATTATATGACGCAAAATTTATTTCTGTACAATATAACAGGACTCTTTCGCCTCTTGCGTGGAAAACCATCCTAAGCAATGGAGCACAGAGCAAAATCTGGAATTTTCATCTAACCAGCTAAAAACCATCATCAGCTCAATATTATTCAGTTTAAAAAAATCATAAAGGATAAACGAGGAAGGATAGAGCGGAGTTTATAAAGCCCGGATGGGCCATGCATTCTACTTCCATCGGAGAGTGGAGGCAATTTGAATGCATACTTGGTCTATACACAATGACTTGCGGTCAGGGATGTGCGGAAATTTTTCTGGAAAAAGCGGAAGACGAAAGACGGAACGGAAATGCTCAAAAATGGCCGGAAACCGGAATACGAAACGCGGAAACGGAAATGACACATATTTGCCATTTTTTCAAAAGTGCATCTTAAATTACGCCAGAGGCGGCTTCTATTGCACTTTTACTTGCTCAGACCTTTGCGAGCAGCAGAATCTTCCACAGATTAATGCTCATCGTCATTATAACGTAACATACCAAAGCATGAATTCATATTATTGTTATGATAACCTTCTAGTTATGGCAAGAGCAATAAACGAAAACAAATTCAGGGTCCTGTCTCACTAGTTCTCACTATCTCATGCAGTCTCTCCGCTGTTTCCATATCTATTTCCTGGACGGGTTTTCGCTGACTTTTTGTTGCTGTAATTTTTTGAACAGCAGACTTAACCGACTCAACCACGTTAGGTTACTTACAGAGCAGCGTTTCCAGCATTTAAAAACTCACAAAACTGGAACAGTCACCTAGATCACTTTCCGACCAGAAAAGACAATCCTCCCAACATTTTTAGAAACCTGTGGTATCATGGACGACGTGATGACTGCCCAGATATCTGCATACACAAGATGGGTTACATTGTATTTACCAAAACTGGTACTCTCAATCAGAATTTAGATGATAACTGGATGACTGATTAGTCATTGTAAGACAACACTTCCGTAGGAATGTTCAGTCTGTGCCAGCCTAGAAGCTCACGATATGAAGGTGACACAGCTTGACAGTTCCTAGATGGTTCTCGAAGTAATAGATTTGTTTAAGAATTCAATAAGACACCCTGGTCAATCAAAATAACAGCTCATGGCAGATGTTCGTGATGCTTCATTCAAAAAAATGAATTGCTTAACTCCATATGATTGAGTATCAACCTAATGAAATTAACAATTGAAATTTGCACCTTCTATCAGGTGCACTGATGTAGTCTTTTAGCAGACAAGCGCATGACACAACCTTCACCGAACCCTTTGTTTCATGATACTGCGCTATGTGCTTAGAAAGTTTTTATAGCTATTTGTAACTGATGGATCGAGAATTTTATGATCATTCAAATGTTGAGTGCACTCTGTTAGCATGCAATGCATACATAGCCTTTGCTGGCACATTAATTTTGCCCCTCACTCAAACATTGCCACTTTTGAGTACTTTCTTTTGGTAGTCTAACCAATTTTAAGAATATTAGTACTATAGTTGCCAAACAGTATTTCTCTCACAATCATATGAAAGAGATCTCTTTTTACTTGATAAGCTGATTGTTTTCAACAGAAATCCTGTGTTTAACGGTACCCATTTCCGTTTCCGCCTTCCGGTCCAAAAACAGGCGGAACACGGAACGGAACGGAAGAGCTCAAAATGGCCGGAAACCGGAATTCGGAACACGGAAACGGAAATTCCGCACATCCCTGCTTGCGGTGGATAGGCAGTGGGCTAATCAGTTTCTTACCTTTATCAGACAGTTCTGGTTCTAATTTAGCGATACAGAAGGGACAGAAAGGCTGGCTGGCCGGACGAAACCCGCATTAAGCCTTTTTGAAGGATGCTAAGGAATAGCTTATAGTTGTGGCGCCGCACCTCGTGGCACTACGGTAGGCATATGTGTAGATTTTTGAACCGCCCTACTGCGCAGCACAGCATTTATAATTTGCCGCCGTAAAACACTTCACTTGACGGAATTTTATGCTCCACTGCATTTGGCGAAACGTTCAGCAGGACGAAAGGGCTGTCGCGATTACCAGTGGCAAGCTGTTTTCGGAGAGCGAGCGGCAATCGCGCGGCGCTATGTGGCAGTATAACAAACCCCTAAGGCTGCCTAAAATGGAGAATAAACGGCGTGGTGCGATTCACGGAATGCAGTATCTCAAAGCTCGTAGAATAAGGTGCATTACGGCAGCGAGGGGTCACAGCAATGCAGTATCACCGGGCCGAGAGAAAAAATCTGTATGCCAATCGTTGCGGCGTAACTGTAAACTACGTATAAACCCGAAAACAGCTGCGGAATGCCATTATCAAAGGGGCGTCACTCAGCGCGAACACGGCACAGGGAACTTCTGCTACATATTCGGCAGGGAGTGGGGCGTCGCGAAAACTCTTCCCCGCAGATTGTGCTGCAGCAGCAACATGAATTTCAACACGATATGAATATATCGTGATATGATAACGTAAACCATGTTGCTGGCCTAGGGGACACCTCTCAAAAACCAACGAGTAGACCGCTGCTCCTCCCTCCCCTCCCTCCCCCCCCCCCCCAACCTCCAATCGAAAAAAAACGAAATCTTTTAAAGCTCACCTCCTTTCCGGCCTTCTGCGACCGAAGCCCCCGCCTCTACCTCCTCTATTGTAGGATTCCCGTCGTTCACCTGAACAAATTTTATTATTACAGCTATAAGTTTGACTGCTATTTCACCATGAGCTTAAAATTGAAGCAGTGACTTTAAAAAAACATGACAAAGTTGGCAGAAATAGGAGCGAAGAATCGCATAGGAGTTAGCAACGATCGGGGAAATATAAGCATGGTACAAGTACGATACAATGCTTACAACCCGGCGCGAAACACTAAGTCCCACTTCTCTGCTGTTTTGGTTCAATGGCAATAGATCTTGACCGCTGGTGTCCCAACGTTTTTGCATGGCATAACTTGGTCAGCTTCCCACTCCCAATCGTATCATTTTGGCCAGAAAAAAAATGAGCTAAAGAAAAATTGCACGCAACGAAGGAAAACTCCGAGCTGATCAGGTGATCGTAACATTTTCCACGCTACTTGGCGATGCAGCGCTTAAAACTGAACAAGGAATCCGCAAATAGAAAACTAAAACGAAAATAAGTGGTAATACAGTAGTAGGATGAGTCAATGAATGTGCAGCAAAATTACCTCCGTTCCTGATGCTTCTAATCGGACCACCTCCGTTTATAGTGGGAATTTGAACCCGTGAGCTCAACACCTCGCTGCCATCCACTAACACCATCCTCATAACCTGGAAAGTTCACGGTTTAAGGAAGGATGTAACATCCAAAAGCAGCATATACAATTACACATTTTGCACAAATTCTTGGAAAAAGCCTCGCGATTACAGGTCAGAACAAGCAGCTCACCTGTCCATCCAGTGCGACGCCCTTGAAGTCATTGATAACGTTCTCAGCATCACTTCTACGCAGATATATGTCACCTGTGCCCACGGAAACTCCTAGAACAGTGGACATCAACAAACGTAGATAGGACTTGGATAAACACATGAGATAAATATAGAAGGATATTCGCAAACGAACTTCCAAACCGTTACACTAATTTGGGTGCAATATGCAAGATTTATGCAGACAACATAAAGATCAATATAAGGTTTCTGAAACTACGGATTAGCGGTCAGGTTTTAGCCAAGATTTATGAGGATCAAGATCCAGTTATATAACCAGAAATGAACCACGTTTTTCCTACCGCTATCAACTTTTAGTAATAAAAATGACAATTGCCGCATTATGTATATAACCTCTACGGAGCTTTTAAACCTAATCTTCCCCAATAGTTCGAAAAGCTATGTACAGAATGTAGCGGAACATGGGGCATCTGTGTATAATACGACAAAGAAGAAGTATATAAAGCTTTTAAGAGATATTCAAAGCAGCTTCACTAAGAGCATATGATGAGTTGCTACTTCGTGGACTGTAGCTGTAAACTCATTTATCCTCGACGATCTGGATTCTTCGGATTTTCTTCACTCACGGGTAATAAGTTTCGTCATCCGCTGATTTCGTCACGAAGGATGAAATTCTTGCAACTAAGCCATCCATCAACCCATGAAGTTCATTGTCGAGATATTGATGAGGTCCGTGAGAGGAAAGTTGAAACTTCAACTCTTAGATCGCGAATAAGATCTGATTTCGTAACCTATCGAGTTTTAAATGCATTCAGCGTGCTCCTGGGCAAGTATGAAAATCTATGTAGGATCTCGTGCTCAAGCCTGTAAATTTATCCAAGGTTAAATATCGCCAGTGGAGGATTCAGCTGACGTGAGCACAACTCATAGTTACCGAAATCCCTATACCCCTTCATGGCCTGAGAATTACTACCAGGATTGTCTGGGGAAGAGTAAGTTACTTGGTTGTCTATCGTCCGGCTACAGAAGGTCATTATACAGGGTGTGTCAAAAAAATGTATACACTGTTTGAAAGGCGATAACTTTGCTCACAGTAAAGGTAGCGAAGAAATTGACAGCTCATGCAAAAGCTTAAGAAAATGGAAATTTTCTGACATATGAGCGGTGTGGAACGCGCCATGCGCTCGTCTGATATTTTGCATTTTACACTTGATTGATTTGTGTTTGCTTGAATGCTTCCGATAATTTCTTCACAAAGTGGCCGTTTCTGTTGACTTGAGCTTCTAAGGTTTATAACTTAAAAAGACACTACGGACTGCAAAAAAAAAAAATACAGGGCATTCTAAAAAATGCAGGTACTATTTGAAAGGTTCTAACATTGCTGCTAGTGAAGCTTTTGAAGATGTTTGAGGCTCACATAAAAGCGCAGGGTGACGAGATTGCTGTGACGTGCAAATGGTCAAGATTGCGCCATGCCACCGCCTAAAACCTTGCATTTCAGACTCTATTGATTATGCATGGGCTGAATGCTTGTCACAATTTTGTTACTACTTGGCCATATTAACCTGCGATGTGCTTCTTTCAATGTTGAGAACTGACAATGATGTGAAAAACACGCGGCATGCAAGTTTATTGATTTCACAATTTGAATATGAGCAGGAGCCCCATTTTCCAAGACGGATTCTGCGGACTGATGAAACAACATTCAAGCCGAATGAAGAGGATAATCGGCATAATTGCAGCTACTGGTTGACGGAAAACGTTAAAAGAAGCACAGTACAGGTTAATGTAGCCAAGTAGTAACAAGACTGTTACAAGCATTCAGCCCATGCACAATCAATCGAGTCTGAAGTGCAATGTTTCGGGTGGGAGTATGGCACAATCTTGACTATTTGCAGACCACAGTAATCTCGCTACCCTGCGCCTTCATGTGAGTCTTAAACATCTTCGAATGCTTCACTATCAGCAATGTTAATACTTTTCAAATAGTACCTGCGCTTTTTAAGATACCCTGCATTTTTGCAAACTATAGTGCGCCTTTAAGTTATAGACCTTTAAAAAAAAGCTCAAACCAATCGAAACGGCCAATTGTGAAGAGCACTACTTATAGCAAGTACTCAAGCGAAACACAAAAACCATCGTGTGTAATATGCAAAATATCAGATGAGCGCATGGCGCATTTCATACTGCTCATATGTCAGAAAATTTCTATTTTCTTAGGCTTTTATACGGGCCCTCAACTTCGGTACCTTTATGGGAACAAAGCTACCACCTTTCAAACAGTGTATACATTTTTTGAGACACCCTGTAGAGGCCAAATGTGCACTCAAATCGCCTCCGCGATGTTTGCTTTTCCATTGTGTAGCGTCCCAAACTAGGATCATCTAATCACGATCTTCATCCCGTTGTTTTTTGGGATGCGCCACGCATTCTACTTCTACTAAATACCGTGAAGGTAGTTTGAATGCGTATTTGGACTATACAATGGTTCGGTGACGTTCAATAGACAAATGTTTTATCGCCTACAGACAAGTCTATCACCAATTCGCCGACCACGAAGAAATGGAAGGCTTGGCTGTGCTTTACGGGAAATCTGAACCAGGATCCTGAAATCATTGTGAACGCGGCAACCACACCTGATCCGATGGCGCTACCACGCCCCTATAAATCCATTTATAGGGAAATAAAGAAGTTATGTAGAAGGAAGTGCCTTAGTATATCTCCTATAACCTTAATATATCTCTCCTTGATTGAGCTAAGCATGACTCGAAACGAAAGTCTGGATGCGGAATTGAAAGGACAGCCGGCATATTCTCCGAGTGCGGCAACACGCGTCCAGTTTGTAATGTACATAACTAAACTAAGGGCACCAGAAACAACCTTTGAATGAAATCGTTTTAGAGGAACATACAAATTTCTGCTCTAACGATGGGTTACAAAAATTCAAACAACAACAATATGGTTTCACAGAGCGACTATGGTGGCGACTCGAAATTCATTCCACATTCAGATCCCAAATGAGTGCAGATCATGTGCCCCAACGCCCAATGGGAACAGCAACGTCTAGGGCGTTCGTTCTTCCGGGTAGTGCTCGAGTTTCGAAACGCATCCTACCAGGACTGTCTGGACCAGGAAATCGAATAGTGAACTGCATAAGGGGCTTCAACTTTGCCAACAACATGGAAAAATATTCTCCGCTTTGTACTTTCTCTGTAGCATTTACTTTAGCAACTTAAGTTGGTACTCTATGCGAGAGCCCCATCTGAATGTTTGATAGCATATGAGATGGGTGGTTTTCTAACCAGATTCTGCTTTTCATTATGCACCAATATTCAATAGTACAGCTGAGATCTAGAAACAGGACAGCATAATTGCGTGAACAAGAATTTTTCAAAAAACCACTGAACTGCTGAAACTGCTACACGTTTTATGAAGTGTGATATGGAAATTCTATTCTAGTTCAAAAATAATTTGTCAGAGAACGAAATGCAAATGTGTGGATAAACAACACAAAATAGACGGCTAAGGAAGGAATAAAGACAGAAAAATGACGCATTCTAACCTGATTCGTTGTAGTTGACAGTCGCAGCTTCAATTCGGTAATTCACAAAAAGTTCCTCGAGATCAGAAGATACGACCGACGGTGCCAGGTTCGAGATATTAATGCGCACGGTCTTATTCGGATTGGTTGATCCTGAACAGAACAGTGAATCCACAAAAGCTCTTGGCTCTCTCGTTTACCGAAATTCACCTCCGATTTTCGGCACGCGAACTGGCACAGGAGCATCGAAGTCAGTGTAGCTCCTGAACGGCTTGCCCCTCGCGAATCGTCCACCTGACGCTGCACCTGGACGGCTTCGTCCGAGAAACCCTTTTCGAGAACCTTCAACAAGGGCTCCTAAGAGGCATTAAAGGTTATGTTGCTTAGAGGGAATGAGAAGGCATTCTTAGCTTAGCTTCAGGAAATTACTATACCTCTTGCTCCCCCTCGTTTCTCCCGCCTGCTCTTCGCTATGATCTCATCGAGTGACATATCCATAGACGTCATGACGGGTGCTGAAAACATTTCTCAAGTATAACAGAGCTAGAAGAAGGTATCTCAAGCCAAGCAGGTGCGCAAGACTTCCCACGGATCTATTTCCTTCTAAATGAATACCACATTGGGGAAATGACGACAAATCGACCCAGCGAAGAATACAACGACAAGGATGCCTGTTTTCCACAAGAGATAATAAATTACTAAGCTCCATGAAGCCAAAGCTTTAAGGACTAAATAAATACCACATTGGGGAAATGACGACAAATCGACCCAGCGAAGAATACAACGACAAGGATGCCTGTTTTCCACAAGAGATAATAAATTACTAAGCTCCATGAAGCCAGCTTTAAGGACAAGTACGCCTTCTATTTCAAAGTAATACAGCGGCGACAGTTAGAGGACGAATTGCACAATATGTTCCGAAGGCAATGTACTGAGAGATGAGGATCCTAATCTTCCAGGGTGAGTCTCATAACTATTACGCGAAATTGATCGCAAGGAGCTTGCACGTGGTGTTAAACACACGCGAAAAGTTCTTGAGTAAGCACAGCTTTCTTCTGTCCCTTAATTTCTTTTCCCCTGCAACCGCTTTGAATGCGTCAACGCAGCTTAGCCAGTTCTTCATCTAACATATATCCACCAAATACCATTTTCGAATGACCTGCGAAGCAGATGTTATCATCGTTCGGCTATCTTTACCATTTTCGGATCTATGGCAGTTTGACGGAGGGGGGGGGGGGGAGAGGAAGGTGCATTTATTAACAAAAGTGTTAATAGCTCGAAAAAGGAGAAACGAGACGCACTGCTAGCAAAGAAGACAAATAATCAGTGCTGTAGCTGTGTTCTGTGCTCTCTTCGCGTTAGCGGGGTGAGCTAAGCAAGCTTGACCCTTTTGACGATTTCTTGTCCGGGGAAAGTTTAATGCGACTTTTTTTTGCAATGTTTTGATTCAGCTACCCCAATAAGCGAACACACTGTTTGAAATTTTATAAAAATTTTATTTTACAAAGAAAAAGTTTTTTAGGCTTATTCTAGAGCGAAAAAAGACTGCAGTTTTTCAGCGTGCTGAAAGAAGAGATCGCGCCATGCTCCCTCTAGCTCACAACTGATGGTGTGAGCTAGAGGGAGCATGGCGCATTCGCAGTAAGCCGCATTTACACCAACTTGATTGATGGTGTAAATGCGGCTTACTTGAAACAGCGAAGTGAAGATGTGTTTTTTACAGTTGTTTATCTTACCCGTTCACAGGTATATAACTTCACGTAAACAAAATCTTTGGTATCAGTCAAACAAAAATCAAGACGGTCTAGTCGGGTGCATGACGCAGTTTCTTTTAACACGCTAAAACATTTCAGCCTCCCAGCGCTTTAAAGTAAATTTGAATTCACTGGTTTTCCTTGAAAAACAAAAATTTTATAAAATTTCAAACACAGTGTTGACTTGTTAGGGCAGGTGAGTGAAAAAATTTCAAGGAAAGCCACACTAAATTTTCCTCGAAAAAAAAATTCTCTACCGATATGGAGAGTATGGATGAAGCTCGTTTTAATTTAGAAGATGTTCAGTTTGATATCAAAACCGCCAGATTTGTTTATAGGAGTGTCCGCTTTAATATTAAAAATGTCCAAATAGGTTTGAATAGTGTCCAATATGACGAGAAAACATATATATATATATATATATATATATATATATATATATATATATATATATATATATATATATATATGTATATTTGCACTCATTTCGCAAAAAAAAAAACAGAATCGCAAGACATTCTGCTGCGAGAAACTTTATCCAAAGGTAAGGTGACAACTAGAAGTCGACAAGAGGCCTGACCTCGAGCGGTGCATCGAAGCTATCACCTGTTTGTTGATCGCCCAGGCCTTCTACTCCCCAGAGGAAATGCGTATCCAAACTGTCTCCACAATAACCGAAAGGGGATGATAACCCAGCCTATGGGCCTGCTCACACTTCGTGACGGGAGCGACAATGTTAAGCATGCACGAAGTTTGCACAATCTCCTTCAATTCAATCTATTCTCGAGAAAGTGTCTACATTGAGTTTTGTCTTAAGGGACAGAAGGTGGTACCGTTCGCCTAGATAGCAAGCATGCATAGTTCCAGTTTTCTTTTAGATGGTCGTGTCGATTAACGGGAAACCGCACTGCATACAGGATTCCTGCGGTTCAAACCACTACAATGCTGTTCTACCGTAAACACAGGGTGATTGCTTCAATCGAGGTCTGGAAAAGAAGTACAGTTAGTAGGAAGATGCATTAAGTCTGGCTTTTCTTCTCCCATCGTTGTAACAGATTACATCCTCGGTACCAGTAACCTGAGGCTTAAATAAACTGAATTGGCTGCAGTCGCTCCATTCGCTACCCACTCCCCGGGAGCAGTAGTAGCTGCTTCCTTGCAAAGTATGAAGGCCCTATTTGGGATGCGCCACGTATCCCACTTCTGCGAGACATCTCCGAATGCGTGTATGACCTATGCAATCAACTTCTGGTTACTAGCCGATAGGTATTACCGGTGTGCATCGCGCACCAGCCCGCTTAGCACCAATTTTTTGTGAACTGTCTACACTTAGCGTGAACAGTCGGTGGAGGCGCGGACGGTGCCGTGCATCCTGAATTCAGTCGAGGTTCGCATTCCGCCAAAGCCAACCAGGCGTTACAACCCCTTCCCCCTCCCAACGATCGGGGAAATTGGCACCACACACGGCCAGAAGTGACGGAACACTCCGTGTCTTCTCGTCTTGAAACCTCGACGTTGTTGTTGATGACTTTTATGGCGTTTCTGCATCATGACCTAGTTAGGTGGAACACTTAGTGGATCGACGTTTCGAACGTCTCGTCTTCTGAGGCTTAGACGTTTACATACATCCGGAAACACTATGGAAAGAGCCTGCATTGTATTGTGAAGGTGAAGTCATACGACACCGAGAGGATGTTCACCTTTATTGAATTGCAACTCGGCCTTAGAGAGGGCAGCAGCGACTGATTCATACTGTTCGGTCGCCATAAATTAATGCTGTTTGCTATTCAGGACAACCCAAAGGTTAGAACTCACTGTACAGTTCAAAAGGATCGACCTGTGATGATGACGGTGTTTAGACCCGGTATTCTTGGAGTTTGTCACTTTTCTCTTTTACATCGTCTTCAGTTCGGAGAACGGTAGAGCCGTATGGAGCGCTCAATCGCATAAGCCGCAAAGATAAAGCCTCGAAAAGCTTTTAAGCTGAGCTTACGACACGGCTAAAACGTCACCCCAATGAAAGTCGCACCTTACTACATCGCCACGCAGAGGTATTACAAGCAGATGAAACACTGTTTTGTCTACTGGATGGCAGCCGAAACTAAATGTGTGGCCTAAATGCGAAGTCTAATTGCCTTCACGGTATCTAGAAATAGGATGCGAAGCGCTTTTTCGAATAAAGGCAAAACGAACGAGGCAATACGACACTGTTCGGTGCAATCCTAATTGGTGGTGGCCACTCTTAAACGATTTCATTAAAACCGAATGTGCTTAGTGTTGAAGTACACCGACCTCACCCTTTCCTGAGAATACAACTGCATTATGTAACGAAATCAAAATAAACAACACATAAAACATGAGAGTATATGACATTTGTGAGCTAGGTCGGGACGTTTGCAAACGAAGTACATTGTATTGCCAAAACGTTGATTGATGGTGTCTTGACTTATTTTTATTCTATTTTACAGATGTTATCTGTTTCAGACGCTTGAAGATGGTCCGTTCTTGGAATAGATCTGGTAAGAGGGTCCTCGCTTACTAGGTCTGCACCGGGTATGGTCCTTTTTAGGTTTCGCTCTCCCGACTAGGAAGTCGAAAACTGAGTCAACTCGGTCAGCCATGTTGGCGTAGTCTAGCCTCGGGAAATCGTTTAAGGGTGGTCTCCACCAACTAGGGGTGCTCCCACTGTTCAAACCAAGCAGGTACCGATCAGTCCTAGCATTTTTGCAAGGAAAATGGAAGGAGAAACCATTACACGAGTTGAAGAAGCTACGACCACCAGACGCGTAGCGATGCATCTTTGCAAATAACCCAACAGAAGCACCTCCGCCGAAAGAAATCCAGCCGCCGGGTAATGACATGGAAAGGAGATAAGCACAGCGAGTGTTCTTCGAAGTAGAGCGTAGCCCCTGCGGGACATCTTGAAGCCTAACGAGCCAGTTTTAACCGAATCCGAAAATCCACAGCGCGTCCCACCCAAGGTGGGACCGCGTTGAAGCCGCACGCGAGAGGCAATAGCAGTGGAGCGCGACAACTCCGGCTGAGAGATGGGCCACCGACTCATTTAGGCCCAAGGGGAAATGGTTCACTCTACCCGCGGTTTCCTGAGACGGCACTAGAGGTCACGTCATTCTAGTAGACGCCTTTTGACTAACAGGCTATCCCTCCCTTTGCCGGCTGGAGTTCGCACTACTGCATTACCTCGTTGATTAGGGTACTGTGACATCACTCTTGCCTGTATACTTGCCTGCTTTGATGTTTTCCGTGAAAAACTGAAAGGACTTGGCTGAAATGGGATGTATTAGTCGGCCGCTTGCGGAGACTAGCAGAGATCTCACTTGAAGTGGAGAGTCCTTTCAATTCAACTGTTTTGCAAGGTGCAGCTGCCGTTTCACTAGTTCAAGGATTAGCAGAGGTGTCCCTGCTCTCCCGGTCTCCGTGTTGCGAGTTCCGCTTGCACAACAAATCGTCACCTTTGCTTCTCGCCTTGCATTAGCGACTGTTTCAGGAAGACCGGCGATGCTGCGGTTCACCGTACGGGTCACATCGAGTGTCTGCATCGCGATGACCGCGTTCGATGTTGTTGGTCATCCAGCCGTCGTCACTGGCGACTCGATGCTGCCGACACTTGAGGGATCGGATGCGCGATGGTGGCGTAGGGACTTCGTCTGGCTGACTCCATGGGGAACACGACGGCCCGGAATTGGCGACGTTCTGACTTTCATGTGAGTCCGCTTCAGTCGTTCTTAGACGCGTTCCTAATCGAGGAGCGATACACCCTGTACCTATTCGTTAAGATGTTTATGTGTTTAGTATATATGCTGCTGCAAAAACAAAATGCACCTGGAATGGTTTCTTGACGCCCACCCCCGACTGCATTTTGTCACAAAAACTGGCAGGCGGTTTCTTAGCAAGATTCTCATTAACAGCTAATAAAAGCTGCTTTCCTTGTTGCCAAACATTATCTGCTTGAAAAAATAGGATGGCCGTAGAACCATAAAGTACACGTTAGGAGAATGCTAAATCCACGAGAACAGGAGTATGCGGATGAAAATGATAAAAGCTCGTATGGGCCAAAATTAGGTAAATTGTTCTTTCTTGTGTGTTCCTATAGTGTATAACTGCTTTAGGCGAACCCTTAGGCCTCGTGCATACTTCCCGTCGCCGCGATGGAATCTTCCATCGCTCTGAAAGGAAGCGCGACGGCGATCCGTCCAGGACCAACGCTAAACGCGGCGCGAAAAAGTATGCCATGCCCGTGATGGGCGCGGGAAGCCATCGCGCATGCCGACCGCCCCTGTTGCGGCGGCCGCGGCGAAGCTTCCTTTGACTATTCGACCGCGTGCGGCGGAATGGCCATGAACTGAGCGGCGCGATGGCATCGCGGCGATGGAAGTATGCCCCCGGCCTAACAAGCTTATAAGAATCTTGATCCTCAGATTCTCAGTTGGATATGTGAGTGCATTTTTAGGGGAGGTAAGGGGATTTATCATCCTGCTAAATCCATGTGCTATATGGCTCTACGACCACCCATATGTCTGATCTCTCATTGACCTCTGGGGTCCTAAAAGTTCAGTAGTGCCAATTCTTCTTTATCGAGGCTCACTGTGACTTAGCAGTAAGGCTAATCTAACCAAACTTCACTTAGGTCTTCATAACAGCGAATGACTGCTAACGGCAACCAGAAGCGTGGTTTACTGTACATTATGCGCCTTAATCACTGAACAGAAGACCAGAGACCAGATTCATCAACCGCTTACCGGCCGGTAATGATATATCGTTGTCATGTCTATATCTCTGTATCTCTCTGTATCACATACTACGTAGGGCGGTATGATGAATCCGCGGTAAAATGATACCAGCTGTATCGTTAATGAATCTGGCCTCAGGAATCTAGTGCCCAACACGACTAGAAATGGTCACAAAGATTGGAAAACAAAAAAGTTTTTTAGTAGGTGGGTTTCTCATGTTAATCAAAGCTTCGTATATGGAGGTTGTTTGGAGTGCTAATCACGAAGTGGCTCTCGTTTTTGGAATTTCGGCCGATTACGCTAGCTTACAGTAGGTATGAGTGGTTAAGGTTGTTGAGGTCACAAACACCGATTTTTCCCAGACTTCACCTAACGAGGTTCGACCTCTGCAGTCGTGAAGGCACACTGGTGCCGAAGAATTAATTAATCACCTGTATCACCTGTATCACCTGTCGTCCCGTTGATCATCGACTTGCTCGAGCGGGTGCCAGCAGCGTCTCCATTCGTCCCTGTCGCGTGCCAGAGTGGTCCAATGGATCCTCCTCGCTCGAGGGACACGAAGAGCGTCATATCGGTCGTTCAGGGCTTTCACGAAGAAGTCCGACCAAGGCGTTGGTGGGCGTCCTGGTGTTCTTTTGACATCCCGCGGAATCCAGTCTGTGACGGCTCTCGTCCAGCGGGTGTCTGCGAATCGCATTACGTGGCCGGCCCACCTAATTTTCGACGACTTGGCCCATGCGACAGCGTCTCTGATCTTCGAATGTCGGCGAAGCTCGGAACTCCGGAGGCATTCAGATAAATGGTCTTCGTTACCCAATGCAGTTGGTATGAAATAATTCACATTATGGAGATGAAATTTGTGTCCAGAAGCCTGAATATCGTATATAGATGGTTGAGATCTGAATTGCTCGGTTTCATACTTATTTTTTATTAACTATTTTGTTTCTGCGTACTAAAATGATCTCGTAACAGATTATAAGTTCTCTAAAGATAATTTGCTATTGGTTCCTGACCGCGTGCGCAGCAGATCACCTCGCATTTTCTTGTGCAGTTGTAGCGCATATGAATGCCTACTTTTGTACGATCTTATTTTCCAGCTTAACCCTGCTTTGAGCTTTGCTAACTGTCAGGATTTAGATCTCCACGAGAACCGAGCAAGGTGCACATTAAACGGGTGACAGCTATCGAAGGCGACGTCGTGAAGTATGTGCATTCTTCTGGATTTACCAACAGCAAGCTTAACCGAGAAATAGTTAAGGCCGAAACATCGCAACGAACTGCTACTTGTGCCAAAGGGTTGTTGCTGGATGGAGAGCGACAACCCTGTTAACGCGAACGACAGCAATGTCTACGGACCGGTTAGTTGCTTGTCTAAACTTTGTGAGGGTGGAGAAGGGAGACAGGAAACCGTGATGCCAGTCGACCGTACTATCCCTCCGGAGTTCATTGGTTCGGCTGAAAGAAAAAAAGGAAGTCTGGCCTCCCGTATACTAATGGCATTAGATGATGGTATGGGAATGGAGATTTTAATCCATGCTTTCAAACCAGGACGGGTTTGCATTAGGTTCTGGCATATCCAAATTTTTTGGTGATGAGGATATTTTGCCTCAATACTCGCCAGCGGTATTAAATAGATATTAGGTTGGTGAAAAAGTCTTGCACCAAAATTTTTGAAAATTTCTCAAGGTTTAACAGGAACTTCCAATGACTGTTTGGTGCAACGTATTTGTAGCACAAACATTCTAGAATATTTCGCATACGTGGCAATTTGCTTCTGAGGGGATATAAATACTACGATTGCAGTGAAGACTGACTGACTCCGTGACTCGGACAAAGCTTCGCAACTGACTATCGCTCAGTCTCTCCTTGTTCGTTTTCGTAATAAGGACTTTCTCGACAATGTCGTCACGGGAGTTGAATCCTGGGTCTTCCTCGTTAACCATTCTCGGTAGGCCCAGTGGTTCCCTCAAGGAGAACCACAACCTCGAGGCGGACATCCATCAGAGGAAGGTAATGCTGTGCTGTTGATGGGATTCTCTAGGAACGCTTCCTGACGACAGCACCGCAGTAACAGCGAACACCTACGCTACACAGCTGCAGAAGCTGAGCGAGGCCATGTCGCGCAAACGGCGGGGGCGGAGGGATGTTTACGTTCTTCACGACACTTCTGGCCCCTACATTGCAAGGTCGTCTCGCCAGAAGTTGTAGGGGCTTAGGTGGGAGGTGCTGCCACCGTATTCGCCAGATCTTGCGCCATCGGACTACCACCTCTTTCGAGCTTTCAAGGAACACCTAAGGGGTAGGTGCTTCAACGACCGAACCGATCTGCAATCTTCTTCGAGTCACAGCTGACTTCATTCTGGAAGAAAGTATTTCACGATCTCCCCGTCAGATGACAGAAGGTTGTAGATGTAAATGGTAACTACTTTGTAGATTAAAGTCGCTCACAAAAGGATCAACAAAATTTTGAAAAAAATTACGCTGTGGTTGCAAGACTTTTTCACCAACCTAATAATATGACAGACCATAAGCTGAGTGGGTCGCCTTTAGATGGAGGCATGCGTGGTGCATATGCGGATAGAGACAGTTTCCATATCCAAAGCCAGATAAGTTTCCATATCAGTCGTCATCCCCGGCCATAGTTTGAGTTGTAGGTACAGGGACATCTTCGTTCTTTTCATTTCATTTTTCGTTTTATCGTTAATAGCCAATTTCGATCAACAGTGTATTCTCCAAAAGATTCAACAATGTCAGCCGAACGCGCTCTAGCAGATTCGATTCCATGCATCCAAACTTCGGCAGTGTCGCTTTCAAAGGATTGGCGAAGCACAGTGTCGATGTCTTCCAAATTTTGCAGGTCCGGGTTGAACAAAAACAGAATTAGCGTGCGGAAAGGGTGATAATCTGAGGGCACAATGTCAGCAGAATATGATGGATGTAGTCTGATTATCCAGATAGGTTCCCACAATTTGTGGCGAGTTGCTGAAGAAGTGTACTGCCGAAGGCAATCGTGGAGCAGGCTGACTTTCTTCCTTCGATGTCCAACTCTTCAAACACAGCTGCTAGTTTCTTCATCAGATGAATGTACACGTTTGCGTTGACCTTCTATCCATCCAGGATTCACCCCCAAACCGTTAATAACGCAAAATAGGAGAGCAGCCTTCTTCCCGTGGGGCACTAACATTTCAATGATGGTTCCTCCTACTTTGGCATCCATTATGGTATATGTTATACTTCGGCGACACCACCGGCGACACGGTCGACGAAGTATAACATAGTAGGATATTTGTCTTGTGGCGTTTTTGTAGCACACCAAATCAGTCAGTGTAGCCACCCAACTCTCTTCATTCGTGACAACATTTTTCAATAATTTCATTTGATTTCCGAAAAGAAACAAAGCTTGGTAGACTGTCACTGCGGCACTTTTTCTCATAAATAGTCATGGGGGTTCCGTCTGGCCAACTCGCTTCTATATGTTGTTTCCTGAAGCGTTCGAACTTGACTTGACAAAGCACCAACTTGACAGCATGCCAACTTGCTCGCTACGATCCTGGTAGCGGAACGCGGATTTGTTTTGAAATAGGTATGAAGATGTATTGCTGCCGCCTAAGTCACAGTCTTGACTACGTCGTTTCATGCAATTGCCCGCTCGGATGTTTCGCGCGATATTGTATAAGTGGAGCACCATCTATAGAATCTTATCGGCTATCGTTACTCCCGTATTCTCATCAGAGCGAAAAAACTTTCAGTAATGAAGACGAATCATATTCCTGCGCAATCATTTAAAATCGTAGTCATACCAGCTCTTGTTTCAGGTAAGCCGCGGTCTTGTCAAGAACCGCGCAACTCACATTATTTGGCCGCCACACAGATGGCAACGGTTATAGCCCGCAAGGAAATGTAGGTATTTAGATGTTTCGATGTTTCTTCTGAATGGGTATGTCATGTAAATAGGATACATACGAGTCGAGCATAAACTTTTAGTACAGCTCTATGCAGTCACAACCATGCAATTATCCCTACACCGGGATTCGAATCGATTACTATTGAACGACATTACAAAATCAGACTAGCTGTCAGAGTAACGGCTCATAATGATGGCCAAAGTTCTCGAGCGGGAACTCTCGTCGAGATCGCAGTTTTCTACAGCGTCCCGCACCATCCGATCGCAGTGGCCAATTTCTGCCAGCCGGGAGATGCAGTCCATACATCGAGATCGAATCTGAGAAACGCCTTCATTTGCCTGGGTTCAAATCCACTTAAGTTTAAGAGTTTTTGGTTGAAGACGTAGGTCTATGATCCAAAAATTTGCTAGACGAACCTCTACAGTCTCTGAGTTAATTAGTTCTCTGGCCACCACATGAGATAAGACGTGAAGATCATTTTCGTAAAATAACTCTCTGTATAGTCCATTCCGTTGCGCTATATCTATGAAGAACTTCAGCCGACGGTCTGAATTGAACTGCTCTAAGTAAAGTGTAGTAGTAGTAGTAGTATGTTTTCACTAAATTATTATCTTGCAACGGATGGACAACATACCAGATGTCTCTTCATTTACAGCTTTCACTAGCAGCTGTCCGAGAAGTGGATTGGGACTCGATTCGAGCGCGATGATCACGGCATTATCGTAGTCTTCAGGGAATAGGAAGCTGAAGTTGACAATAAAATCCAGTATCTCAGACGGACATTCCACTAGATGCGTCAGTAGTTTCATGAAAAAATTCGCATCGAAGAATTCTGAAACAAAAACTCTTACACCATTGTATGCTAGGCTCTAATGAGAGTTAGACTCCCAAATGTGCAGTGAAGTCACTTTTCCTAAACAATTCGTATGGTGGGAACAAGGGGACTATAACAACTGTTATTCCATTCGATCCGATGAGTGAAAATAAATGGCTAGCAATAACAATAAGAGGTTTTCCAAACTTTGCTAAAGGAACTGTGACACCCGACTGCAACACGACCTCGCACACCATTAGATTTGAAGTGCTATCGTGACATAGTCGGCTAATGGAATAAAAAATTCGGTTGCTGCTTCTCCAGTTATTTCTCTGAATATTACTTTAAGCCCTAGCTTATTCTCTAGTGCGCAGGTATGGCTAATATACCCGTACTTGATTTGAACAGAAGATAACAGGCTAAACAAATGAAGGTTATTTCAATGGTTTCATCGAACTTAAGGCTATTGTGGTTCTAGGGATAATTCGAAGTATCAAACGAATGCTGAGATGTGAACAAAGCTTCCAGGGCACGAGGGGCATGAACCTGCACCACACGCTTTCGAGATCAGGTTCATTATAACTTCACTACACCTGTCCTCAGTGAATCATCCATGCTGTGTTGGTGAAAGTTGTGAATAACTCCACTTTTGCGAAGGTTAATATGGCTGTGACTGATACTGGAGTATAGAACTAACCGAAATGACTGAGTGGAGGAGGTCTGTCTGTTGAGTAAATTCTGGTAAGTAGCTTTATGGCGATGAGATGCAAGTTGGGCAAAACAGTGTCGTGACTTTGAAATTGCAACGCTAGCACTTCAGGAAGTCGTGAGTTGAGAAGAAACGGAATAAGACTAGGACAGGCGTCGACCAGCGACACAATACAGCACAGCCCTTCGAATCGCACCCCATCATTCTGATCCTGCAAGCTGTTTGTTGAACAAGTCAAAAACTGCTTAGAGATGAACCTAATAAATTCGAGGTCTGCAGCGAAAGGACGTGATTAAATGGCAAACCATTTGATACACAGTTATAAGATGATTGAGCCACTCAAAGTCATCGGTCGTGATCAGCTCCATCACCACTCCCGGATCTGTCTTTGTCTAAACTGCTTGAGCACGTAGACGGAAGAACAAGAAAAAAGGTGTCTAAGACCTACCACGCAGTCAGAAAACGCATGCAGATATTTGATAAGGGTATTGTCGTCCTGTTCATTTGAGAAGCTGAGCTGCAATTGTGCTGGCTATGAGTGCAGCCTTTCATGAAGGGAACAACACGTCGGTGATCGCTTTACCTCATCTTTTTCGCTAAACAATTGATCCAGTTGGTGTTTCATCTGAGACAGGAGACGATAATCGTAACAGTCGTTGACTCTGACCACATATTCGCGAACCGCCTTTTGTATGCGGATGAAAGATTCGTCCCTGAAAGCAGAAGCAAGCATTTGCCGCAATTCAATTAGTGATGGCTCTGCGGGAAAAAAGCTGTGCACAAATGTCGATTTTAATGGCCAGAGTAGCGCACAATCCAGAACAGCACGCATTCTGGGTACTTCCATGATAACGCCCGATCTCTATTATTTACGAAATATAGAGAATAGCAAAAAGCACGCTGTCCAGTCGAAGGAGACGTTGACATTCTCGTACACTCCAAACCGGAGAGTTCTTGGCTCAATTCCCATCCCATACAAAGCAAGCCATCGTTCGTCTTGCACCCATGTTATACTTCGGCGACGCTGTTGTCCGCGACGTCGGTGACAGTGTTGCGCGGGCTATTACGCACTGCGTACCACCCGCTCAATACTATCGCCGACGTCGCCGACAACAGCGTCGTCGAAGTATAACATAGGCCTTACTTGGATGGATGAATTCGCACCAAAGCTGATTAGGAATGACAAAACACGGCGAGTTGGTACCGCACCTGTTTGGATAAGATGAAACGCTGACTTGATTATCGCTTGAATACCGCAAGTCATCTTGTCGCGAGGAAGTATAAACACATCGGCCGCAAAATACTCATCGAACAGGGTTTTATACTTGGGAGACAGCCGCGTCGTCAATTAGTGGTTATGGAAACTCGTCGTCATTTTTACATACGTGGAAATGCGCAAGTACACAGGTGCAGGATTATTCTCCCTTCTGCGCATCTCGAATCGGTTCGTCGTTCAATTCGAAGCAAAGGTACGCAAACAACGAATCACGGATTAGTCAGCCATATGGTCACAAGTAGTGGAGTGGAAATCGTATATACACGAATTCAAAGTGGTCCCACCACGTTATGGAAAAACAGAACACACGCTGGGTCACTATTACTAGCGGCTATTTCAAATTTCTGTCACCATGCATGGATGGGTGGGTTTGTAGTGTTCCTAAGCTATTTCCAGAGCTGGCGCAACATTGTCAATAAAATCTCTATTTAAAAAGAAACTTCGCAAATACGACAAAAATAGAAGGCAAGCGCACTGAATGAACGGAGCCATCACGGCAATACACATCCTCGCAGCATCGATACATGTGTGAAGCGGCGCATCAGTAGTGGAACGGATGGCGTCAACGATGTCCCTTGCAACCTGTCGCTCGTCCAATATTCGTTCGTACATTAGAAGAAGTACTCGATTAAATTCAGAACTGAAACGAAGCCTCTTATATGAAGCTCACCATGTCGATCGTCTGTAATGATGATTAAGCGACAGCTCTGCATTCCTCTTGCATACATTACGGCCGATCATATGTCTTACGTAATGTAAGAGGAATGCAAGCCATTATTAAAATAAGTCGGAAGCCGCCTGCGACCTGTAATAGTTTTGGAATTTTCCTAGCGCGCCTTATTCCGTTTATAGATCATATATTACATTAAAAAATAAAAAAGATCCATTGTTAACGGTTTTGAGGAACAACACTGACCATTTCTTCTTCCTATTAACTCAAGACTGGTTTGTCTGAAAGCACAACTCCTGAGGTTCTAAGTGGGCTGATGCCACTGCATACCGGCAAGGTATTAAACCGAGCTCGATCAGCCAGACCCCGGAATTTCTTTTCTTGCTGCGTTCTAGTTGCTGAAGCAGCGCTGGGCTGATACGTTACATGCGGACTTGAAGATTACTGGTGTTTACCCTGATCTAGCGCTGGATCGGGAAAGGTGGCGTCATAACACCAGAATAGCGGACCCCGCTACGATGCGGGACAAACGCTGAAGAAGAAGAAGAAAGAAGAAAGAAGAAGAAGAAGTTCTAGTTGCTGAAGCGGAGTAGAGCACAGAATTAAGCAAGGAAATGAACGTCGCTAGGGCCAGAGGAACTCTCCCTTCTGCACAGCGTCCGTGCAAATTGTTTTATAGAAGATATCCTAGTGGTCAAGTACATGCATCTAGTGACCTTAGATTTCTTTATTTCATTACAAAGTATAAAGGACGACGTTACTCAATTCCTTTTTTAGAACGCGCCACATGTTCTACTTCTACGGGATGCCATGGAGGCGATTTTGAATGACATTCAGGCATACAACTTGCGGTGGCCAGCCGATGTACAAGTCAGGGCTTCACAGTCCTAGACGTCTGGTAGCAATTCACGGACCCCTAAGGGATGGAAGGCTTAGTTGGCCTGGGCGAGAAATCTGAACCAAGAACCTGGTATCGGTGCACGCGACAGCCGGCACCTCATACTACTGCGCTGCAGGCGCCCGTATTCCACTATAGGTAGGTTTCTAGGCGTGTGGTAGCGCCTTCGGATCAGGTGGAAATCCGAACCACTGCCGCGTGCACCTGATTCAAGGTTAATGGTTCGGATTTCCTGCAAAGTCCATTCCTTCGGGGTTGGTGAATTGCTAGCACACTTGTCTGGAAGGGATAAAAACACTGACTCGTCTATCATCTGGCCAACGCGAGTCATTGTAGTCCAAATATGTTCTAATCGCCTCCACAACATTCCTTAGAAGTAGAATGCGTGACAGATCTCAAAAAGGAATTGATTAACGTTGCCCTTTATCCCTTAGGTTATACCTCGCCAAGGACACGATCTGCTGTCCCTACAGACGTCAACAACGCGCTCGTCACACAATTTGCACGCATAGCCATTGCGTGCCTCTTGAGCCGTAATATGCCCCAAATACATCTGCAACTCCGAACATTCACTCAACAGCACCCATTTCACCATAACACGTGGGGCTACCAGCAGTGAAATAGAGCCTGATATTGAAAAATAATGTTCAAGACAAACCTTACCTGTTGACTGAGATAGGAAAGAAGCCAATACCAACAGAGAAATCTTTGATGAAACTCGTAAAGTCCACACGAGTTCTCACTTCACCATAAAAACACCAACGACAGCACCGCTATGCTGCACCGTTGTGCTGAATCACGCGTTTTCAAAGACGCACATTCCACGAGAAGAGAAGCAGCACATAAAAGCTGTTGCAACGATAATTGGCTGCGATCGAAACTCTAGCATCAGACTGGACTTGAATCCCTATCCGGAGGTTACCGGACACGATGATACGCCTTACGTATACACGTCATGTCTGAGTCCTGCATGGTGCTAGTTTTTCTTCACCAAAAATCATTGGAACAGCTTATAAGCTCAGCAACAGCCAAATGAGGCTTAAATAGAAATGAGTTGAAGCAGCACAAATGTTTGGTATCCGACTACCACTTTGAACATCAGCAGCACAAATATTGCTAAGCTTTATTTACATCTCTAAGCGAAGCTCTTCAACCTCGTTAAAGGTTTATCTACTTTAAAGTTGCATAAGTTACTAGGATTCTTCTCAACAGCCAATAACCAGGTCTGCTAAACAGCAGCAGAGACACCACCAAGTAGCTAACATTATAATCGTCTTATTAATCTCTATGAATGTCGTCTCATTTGTAACCGCATCAAAAGGCGGTAATAAAAATCGTCATCTAGCGCGTCCACCGCAGCACGTTCTCTCTCGTCATTGTCCGAATCGGTCCTGCAACATGGAAACGGTGTATACGAAGCGCTGGTAATCTGTAGATTAAGAGATGTTAAGTCGCCCATTGACAAATCCTACCTATTGAAGAGGAAATCGGAAAGATGAGGTTTTCTTCTGGCATGGGGTTCCTCTCCTGGATCAATGGATCCGTCGGGAAGCTGATGCTTGTAGAAACATTTGTTTCCAAACGGACAGCCTTCAGCGGACACTCCTTCCTTAAACAGTGGATAAATAATCGAGAACTGCATCTTGAAATTGGACGATAGCAACGAAAGGCTTCCGTTATGGTCGACTTTCTAAATTTCATGAGAGAATCCATTTCAATTAGCATTATATTCCAGGAAGACGCGGCTCAAGAAATTATCTATCTTTTCCTTCACTGGAACTTGAACTAGTTTAGAACGCGGGCCTTTTTGAATCTTAGCGGTGTGACCAACAGCGCCGCCATGTTGTTTCTGATTCTGTCAGTGTTGTTTATACGGCATTATATATAGTAATGATGATTATGGTTAGCTCTCGGAGTACCCTTGACGGCAGGGTATCGCCTTCAAAATATCTTTCCGCGTTTTTCTGACCGTTCAACCATCTCCAGTCCCATTTGACCCGACATACCGCCAACTTCTGGCTTTCGATTATTTCAAGCTGAATATTACGTTGAAGAAATAATAAGTCAGAGGCCACGCACATTCATAAGATAAACCACAGCTACCTTTCTGCCCGTCTATGTCTAACCCAGTGATGTGTGGTAGTGCAGTCAGAGAGGACGCCGCACTTATTGTGTATGTGGAATAGAAGTCCTTAGTTCGGGTATCGCTCAAGCCAACTAAGCCTTTTGTCTCTTCGGGATCAGTGAACTGCTACCAGTTCTGTCCGAAAACGACGACGGAACACTGATTTCTCCACTGGTGTTGATTATACACACAATCTCTATCGCAAAGGTCGAATGAGTGGCACACCCCGAAAAGGATTTGATTAACGCCTCCATCCAATTTACTCTTTTACATCTTGTCAGTCATGTACAACATTCAGTAAAAACATTTTTCTAATATATTCGGAGTTTCGATTGTAGCGTAAACACCGAAGATAACGATACATAAAAAGTGACATGTAACTGGTAGATGTTAATAAGTTCCGCTTTGAAGGCGACGTATTGCTTTACTAAGCATTCGAATCCTACTCCCCATCGTGCTGTACAATCTCAACGACGAAACATTGCCCTTTTGAGGAAGAGTTTCGAGAGGTACACCCCGGATGAAGCTGGCTGAAGATACTAATGGAGAGGAAGCACGATAGCTGATCTAAGCTGAGCTTCTTTGAATTCAGCTCCACCCACTTTATAATATTTGCACTGTTTTTGCGCCATATTGTCACGGTAGACGTCGCACAGTACACGCTTTTCCTCGTCGTCCTCGACCCATAGTGTTGAAGGAATCACAAAGTTGCTGTGCTGCCTACACTCCGGACATGATCTGCAATGTATCTTCAGCATAAAAAGGGGACATAATGCGAAGGCGTAAACAGACTGACCGCACAACTTCCGTTTCGAAGGTTTGATTTCGTCTCCACTCCCGGATGCAGTCCAAGCAGAAGCAATGGCGGCAACCCTCCAGAATTCCAAAGCGGAGAGACTTCAAAACAAAATTTACTACGCATTATGAAGGAGAAAGAAGTGTATTCCTGCATAATATAACGACACTCGGTGTAGAGCCGAGAACGGCTTTACATTTTATTCTGCTCACCTTCTCCATGATATTCTCCATGCAGATGCCGCAACATTTTCCCTCGCCTTTTGCTTCAGCAAACGCTTGTTCCATTGCCATTTCATGCTGTTTCAAGCACTCCTAAAAATTTCTCAAAAATCGAATGAAGTGCCGCTAGAAGAACTAGTGATTACTCACAACAAAATGCATTTTTTGCTGCTTTTCGTCGTATGGATGAATGCAGGCCTTTGAGCACATATCACACACGAGTCCGTGGACGAACTGGCACTGCTTGTTGGTGCATTCACCGACTTCAAAGTAGGGACAAAGCGGCAGGATAGTGGAGTCGCTCTCAACTGCTCCGGCTGCTGCAGCATATGAAGTACCTGAAAGTGGGGAACATACCTTGCACGACAGCACCTAACAGTGTCAAATATGCGTTCGATACTTGAGGATGTGTTTGAATTCATAGCGCACCCTGGTGAAACGTCACGATGACTAGTCCTAGATGGGGGTTGTCCGGATGTCGCAATGCAAATCTCCATATGATTTGTGGACTACGTTGTGGAAACATTTCCGTCGTAACGGGTACGTTACGACGGAAATGTTTAAAGGGACCTATGCAACACCTACGTGAGAAGCCAAACACTGAAATTTGGATTGACATCCTAACCTGGAGCAGAGCGCTTCCATGATGGTACAAACTCAGCAGCGTCTGCATTCAGACCCGGCTTTGGTAGCTTCATCGGCTTTGGCAGGGAAGAGAGCGGCTTCTGCGTTAAAACTGCACCGTTTACGGGCTGGGGCTCTTGATCCTTCTTGGGACGAACGTGATCATATCTGCACGCCGTGCCATAGGAGCAGCTAAAAACGTTCGTTTAGTACAATCCTTTTTGAATTGATTTCCAAGGATTCTCGAATTATACCAACATCCACATACAACCTCCTATCAGAACAATCTCGAGTGTTTGCGACTTTGAAGATAATTGATGTACATGTAGAAGTGAAGTAACAAAGTTATGAAGAAGACGAGGAACGTCCAGCTCAATCACCACCAATGGGACTATACTGTTTCTCCTCATCTAATCGGCGCTTCAGAAATCTGGACCCACGAAAGTAGGATGAGCATACGACTAGCGCTACGCAACGAGGAATCGAGAGGAGTGACACGATTAAAGCAAACAAGAGGCGTTCGGAATTCTGAATTTCGTTGACGTTCGAAGATCAGAGGCGTCGTTTGGGCTAAGTCATCGAAAATTCACTCAGTGGAGGGGAGGGCGGGGTCACATAATGCGCTTCACTCACACACGCTGGAAGAGAGCTGTAGCCGGCTGGATTCTTCAGGATGTGAAAAAGGCACGAGGATGCTAACCGAACTTTCCCGTCATAGCCCAAAAGGAAAGATAGGAAGCTTATCAGGTCCCTCGAGCAAAGAAAAACCACTGCACTACAGTGTCACGCGACAGGAACGAATCTGGACGTTGCTACTACCCGCACAGGCTATTCAACTATCAATGACATGATAGGTGAAACTGTGGAATTGAAGGCCGCAATCATGGGCAGAAAAGGAGAATTTTGGACATCTTGCACAGATGCGCAGAGGTAAAGAGGGGTTTTCGTTTCCCTTTCCTGCAGTTCGTTCCCTTCTTTCTCCTTCTCTTCCGTTTGTTTTTTGTAAAGTTGGCTAGCGCTACTTTCTCCTTGCTCATCACTAGCTGTCCTCCGGACATTCCCAAAAGGTAAAGAACGATGGCCAGCTTCCTTGGCCAAAGTCAAGGTGGTCAGCGTTTTCCTACACCTTCTACACTCTAGGTGCTAGGGAACAAACGTACCTTCCACGCTGATAGTACCTACATACGAGATCGGCAGGACTACTGCGATCGTGTGAGTAAGCGCATCGATCACCCTGAGTACAGCAGCCGCTAGCGAAATAACGACATGCAGTTCGGCCCGCACCCGTAGTGTCTCTGGGCATAACTTGCGCTGAAATCTGTTGTAGAAGAGCACAATCGTTAACCTCCAATCTGCTTCGTTCGGTTACACAAAGGATTGTTCTAGGCGGTAAAAACGCATGCAGTGCACGGAATGGTATCATGACACAAGACCAACGTTGAAGTATCAGATGCACCTCACCACTGAACTCAGCAGTACCGTCATAGGTTACACAATGCCGATAGGCCTAGCTTTATTCCGAAAACGAACATCGAAAGGCAGTAGCGCTGTCTATACAATAGCTGACACCAGTTAAGAAACTGCTTACACAATTTAGCGACGTAACAGTAGGATAAGTACCGTTAACACACACAATACAAAACACTACACATATCCAAACTGCCGACTCAAAAAGAACACTGGAAACTGGACTAGTAGCTGCCAGAAAGAACCGAGCTAGTGACTACGAGAGTCAAGAAAGCTTTGCGATTAGTTCAACAGAACCCTAGGCACACTAGAGTCAGTTCATCCTCACTCTGAGAGTTATACAGTGAACGACCGGAAGGCCAGCATCAGAGTTGCAGACTCGTACCGGATATCATACGCTGAACAAGGTGACAATATACAATGTGTACATGATCAGTAGCTAGAACTCTATGCAGCGATAAAAATGTGACAAATATATATCTTTAGCGTTGTTCCAAATGCTAGGCGGTAGTATGAGGAAGCATGTAGAAAGCAGCAACGGCTGTGTGGAGGTCTCACGAAATTGTGCACTGAAAATATGCAAATTATTTGAGCAGCCTCAGAAAACCGCGCTTTTTAAAGTTCAATAAAATATAAGAGATACTCCGTCTTCTCGTTTTAAAAGCTCGGCATTGCTGTTATCAATGTTTATAGCTTCTGTGCCTCGAGGTTGTTATGTGAAACTATTTATTGGCCTGACCGACCGACCGATTCGACCGTCTCGGCGTCTTCAGAAGCACGGTGCTCCACCGTCTGAGTGTAGTGATTCGGCTACCACTCGGCCAATGACTAGTTCCACCTAACAACCTCGAGGCACAGAAGCACATAAACATTCATGAGAGATAGCAATTAGTCTGGTTGGGATGCACCATCGTCTCTGCATCCACGTAGTGCAGAAAAGTTTTAAATTCCATCTAACCAATACATTAGACGGCCCGCATACTGATACATTACAGAGCCGTTATTTTTTCCTCGAAGTCTGGTGCCTGCTTACAAATCTGGTTTAAAAATGGATGATTCAGGTTTGGCTTGACAATTAGCTCCGATTGCGCTCAAGAATAGCGTCGATCCCCCACTGGGTCTCCTATCCTGAAGCAAATTATAGACTTACAACTCGATTAGGTGCAAAACGGATCGAGGAGAGGGGTTACCTCGAAAAACTTACAAAGCTGCCGATAACAAAACACTACCTGAGCAGACGATTTCATTAGAACTAAAAAATGGAAACATACAAGACTGAAAAAAATGAACTGAGTGACGCCCAACAGACTGTTCCGCCGAGGTGAGAGATGGATAGACCGTATGCAGGGCCGCTTCAACATCCATTCAGCACAAACTTGTCAGTAACCACTCCGTTAGTGTATTCAAACTGTCGCGAGGCGTTGAATAAGCCAACACGTTTCATCTCCATAGAAGTTGAATAGTATCGTGTGTAAGGCAACAAAAGTGTTTGGAGTGCCCCCCCCCCCTTGAGCCATATTGCGCCCTAGTCTATTATCACTGTCCGACCACCATTCTCCTACGATGGCCAAGGTGCTTCTGCGATGAGCTCCATGCGGAACGGTCGAACATTATTTATTTATTTCTGTACGATGCATAAGGCATACGTGGTATAGGACACAGTGCAATACAAATCACCAATACAGGAAGAACAACTGTAATATCTAGAAATGCAAAGGCTTGCCTATAGCCATGTGTCTGAACAGCCTGTAATGTGCCGAGGATTGAGGGACACAGGAATTTAGCGAGATGAAGCTGGAACCAGCTCTGCACGTGAAACTACATGATCTGGTATTCGTTTTGGGTACACCGTAAGATATTTTTTCTGAGCTGCCACTAGTTCTAGATATTATTATACGATAGAATTTTGAAACATCTACATCAATTAGGCCAGACAAGAGTTTGAAAACCACACAAACATCAGTAAGTTTACGACGATAGACTAAGGAATGCAACTTATATTCGCTATTTAGCTACAGGACGAGGAGCTCTCACAGATCTACTACAAGCTATCCTCAAAAAAAAAAATTTGCGAGTGAAATTGTCTTGCACCTTCTCAAGAAGAGCGATGTATTTTGATTTCGAAGGAGAAAAGACTGGTGAACCGTACTCCGCAAGGGGGCGAATATATGACTTGTAAGCCCTAAGAAGCATTTCCTGATCCACTGTAAAGAGAGCTTTGAATATAAGGAATGTTCGAGTAGACGCTTTACTGTAAATCATTTTGTTGTGCTCAGAGAAGTCAACCTTATTATCGCAGTGAAATCCTAAATCTTTAACGCGAGAAACGGCTGCTATTGAGTGATTTTTGATGCTATAGTTGGTGTCCTAATCAGATTTACCCATCCTCATAAATACCAATTTCTCAGGTGGCAGAGGGAGTCTCCATGTTTTACCAGGATACTATCTCAACGGTAGGTCGGAACGGCGCAATTGTTGTATATGGGCAGAACCGCCTCTCTCTGGGTAGTAACAAACTGCAGGTATCTCGACCCCAATACAACTCTGCGCAGAGTTAGGGGCGACGGAAGTCGCGGGTCGGCGCCCTGTTGATTCACGTGCTCCACAGCTGACGGGCGCGCGCGGGATGAGGGCTCGTATCGCGGCTAATCGGAGTGCTCAGGTGGCGTAGTAGGGAGGAGCTCGGGCTCGTAAACGCGGGGTCGGGGGTTTGGATCCTGCAGACTGCGTTTGTTTTGCACTTTCGCAAAATCCATGTTTATCATATAGGTAATCCACCTAGGGGTGTTATAGAGCATGTTTACATATAACATACCACCCATACCGTTAACAAGGGTGGTCCATGCAGGGTCACCGATTTCGCTGAAACTTTGTCTAGGGGGTTATTTGGGGTGCTGATCACGAATCTGACATCCGTTTTTCACGATTCTGTCTCTACCTGCCGTCATCGGCAGAAACTTTAAGAATGTAATCCTGTGCCTTCCTGTATCTATATTATTCAGCCGAATCGTGAAAAACGAATGTCAGATTCGTGATCAGCACCCCAAATAACCCCCCTAGACGAAGTTTCAGCGAAATCGGTGACCCTGCCTGGACCACCCTTGTTAACGGTATGGGTGGTCTCCGACCGCATCGTGAAAAACGGATGTCAGATTCGTGATCAGCACACCAAATAACCCCCCTAGACAAAGTTTCAGCGAAAAATTTTTTTTGACTCTTGTCGGTGGAGTCGGAACTTTTTACTAGTGCCACCAAATATCTATCGTTACATAACTACAGCTTCACACAAAACAGGCTTAAAATAAGTGACACACAGAAGTGAACATTTTAGCTAATCAATAGTTTGAAGCATTTGTTATATGGAAACGTGCTCTATAACACACTATAATACCCCTAGGTGGATTACTTATATGATAAACATGGATTTTGCAAAAGTGCAAAACGAACGCAGTCTGCAGGATCCAAACCCCCCGACCCCGAGTTTAGGAGCCCGAGCTCCTCCCTACTACGCCACCTGAGCACTGCGCTTAGCCGCGATACGAGCCCTCATCCCGCGCGCGCCTGTCAGCTGTGGAGCACGTGAATCAACAGGGCGCCAACCCGCGACTTCCGTCGCCCCTAACTCTGCGCAGAGTTGTATTGGGGTCGAGATACCTGCAGTATGTTACTACTCAGAGAGAGGCGGTTCTGCCCATATACAACACTTGCGCCGTTCCGACCTACCGTTGAGATAGTATCCTGGTTAGACCACATCTGTATAGCGTCAAGGGCGGACTGAATAAACTCTATGTCACTTAGGCTTCTGATACTTCTATATATCTTTACATCATCTGCGAACTGCTTACAACTAACACCACGTCCTTCTAGAATTACAGGTAGATCAGACGTATAAATAGCAAAAAGAATTGGGGACAGCACCCCACCCTGGGGCACCCTTCGAAAAATCAAAGCTACTTACATCGCAACATCCATTCTTAACCAAGTATTCGGTCCAGTCATTTATACATTCCAATAGATTAGATACTGCAGATACTGCAGGCACCAACCCATGCTGGTTACCAGGAATGATTTTATTTATTCTTCAACTTTGACTGCTACACCACGGAGCAGAAGGAACACAACTGAACTCTACTCTACTCGATGAAATGCACTACTGTTCCAAGTATATGCTGTGGTATGATACTGCCGTGTTGTTGTTCATCGTAATCCTCCATATGACGTGTTCTTGCTCTTCGCAATCCTCGATATGACCTGTTGTTGCACATCATAATCCTCGATACCCCTCAACCCATTTTGCGCCCTAGTTTATTATCATGGTTCGACCGGGGTGACTGCTGCCTCAATCTTCATCTACCTAATATTTACTTCTCCGTGGTAAAAACAAAATATAAACATAAAAGACGACAATAATAAATTCTTTGTTAGGGTGGGCGCTTTAATAACCCAGCAAAGGAGAGCTTGGCAAGCGGTTTGATATGCTACCACATGCAGCCTTGGCAATATATTGGCACAAATAACTAATCAACCAGCAAACTAAGCGGATGCTACTAGAGATTTCAAGCATTGCAAGTGGTTGTAAAGTAGGAGGAGGCACCGTCTCGCGTCCACTGCAAATATAGATCCTTGAGTGGGGTCCCGCACAGGCCAACCAAAAGCGCTATCCCTCCGGAGTATACAAGTGCTGCTTCGTGCACTCTCTAGGCCACTTTCCAATTACTTCCAAAGTCCATATGTAACGTATCAGCCCAGCGCTGTTTCGGGCGCCCTCTAGGCCGCAAAGTTAAGGCCTATCTTGCTTACGCTGCCTTCTTTCCCACGCAGAACGTGGCCGTAAAATCGCAAGCGAGCTTCGCGCATCTTGTCCGCTATCGGCGCGACACCGCACTTCTACCGAATAGCCTCGTTTCCGAAGCGATCCAGGCGCGTGACTCCAGCCGTCCAGCGCAGCATCTTCGTCTCCGTGACGCTGAGGCGCGTTTCAACTTCCTTGGTCGCAGGCCAATACTCAGCGCCTTAGCCCTAGTTTATATTGCACCGTTGCGCTGCGCGGCACGATGGTCGGGATAGATATCGACCGGGCGGCGCGAAAAATCGATATCTATGGCGAACGTGGTGCCGCGCCGCGTGGCGGCGCAAGTATAAATTAGGACTTACATTGCCACTGGACGGACGAGTGCTTTGTAGATCTTCGACTTCAGGTGCTCTGGTATCTTCCTATCGCAAAGCACGCCAGTCAACGAGCGCCACTTGGACCATGCTACACTCACTTAGATATCTTCTTCACGTTCACCTTCAGTTCAAACCGTTCCAAGAGATCACACCAAGCTTGCACCTCTCGATCAAGTTCCTCTTTGTCTTCGTGAACGAGCACTAAGTCATCGCCATAAAGCAACGACCAAGGGACGGGCTTCTTAAGATCCCGTGTATTAGCATCCATGACGACAACAAAAGAAGTAAGGGAAGCGCAGAACCTTGGTGTACCCCAACAGAGATGAACATCTCCATCGCGGTTACAGCTGCAGCACGACACTACTCTTTGGACAAGAGTCGGTTATGAGCACCCATTCTAAGGGCACTTCAGGAACTCCATGTTGTCGCAGGGCGTACCATACCTCTTCAAGCGGTACGCGATCACAGAAAACTATTGTAAAGGCACAATATTCACAATGCCTCTACGATACCTTGTGGAAGTGAAGTACGTGACGCACCACGCAAAAAGATTGATTACCGCCGTACCTTACTCTTGGTTATTATACCTATCATTACAAAAATGTTGAACACAGCCTTTATTTTTCTTTAGGTTAGAACATCTCGTCCTATACAGCATTAACGTCGCTAGATCCAGCTAGGCTGCTGTTATCGCTGCTGCCAGAAGAAAATATCGTGCCACCCATTAATTGATGCTAGTAGCGGTTTTGCCCGACCCGAAAGTTCTCGTTGCTTTCACTACTGTAGCGATGTTATACCCTACCTTTTGCCTGTCAAAGAACTGCTAGAATGAAGAAAAAACACACACACGGAAGACAACACTTACCTTCTTATCCTTCGATACAGGACTTGCCATAACAGGCCGAGGATTTTTGTAATGAGCATTCTCGAAGTGAGGCCGACTGAAATGAAAAAGTGAGAATTAGGACGAATGAATAAAATTCTGAACTCGATAAAGAACAAAATGTAACTAGAAGAAACCTTTCTTCGCTCGAAACTGGTGGTTGCCGAGCTTCCACCGTAGAATTTTGTCTTGCTTCTCTTTCGGCTTCCTGTCTCGCTAGTTCTTCCTCGCATGCCTGCATCTCTTGAGCAAGTAAAAAGCTAAAATAATTCAACATGCGATTTTTATCCTATTCGCGCACATAAATAATTTGGTAATTTGGTGGACTCACTCAGCATCTGTAGAAGGTGCGGCTTGAGACTGTTGCGAGGAGCCGCCGCTGGTTCGAGGCGATCCAACGGTAAAGTCGCTTGCGAAGAAAATCGAACTTCCGTCCACGTTATTGAAGGATTCCCAAACAATAGAGGGCTCGCTTGCATAGCCGCTGTCTGATACCAGAAGGTAGAGAAGATCCTGAAGACAATACAAACCATATTACGTGTTGTTATACAGGTTATCCAAAAAAGCGCTTTTAGAGCCAACAACGCTACTGGCAGTAAATGCCCTCGACAATTTTAAACTGTTCACAATAGCGCACGGAAACAGAAATTTTTTGACAAGTGAATAGCATCCATTGCACGGCACACCCGTCTACAGCTTCAAGTTCTAGACCCGATTTATTGTTTACCAGCCGTCAGAGAGGCCTCTCGGCCGCACTGGCGGCTTCCTAACGGCTTCGCCGTGGTAATAACTTCTCATCATCAATTGTAGCTGCCACCTGCGTCACGGCTTCCTCATGAAGAACTTCTTAACTACGTCGATAAACTAGAAAAGAATCGAAAAAATGAACGACATCCACAGAATACGATTATTTGACAAATATCGATTGATGGCGATCGATACTTCAAAAACAAACTTGAGATTCGTGTTCAGCGACCTAGATTACCCCCAGGGCTGACGTTTCGGGCCGTATGAACGTCATCTACAGAAAACGATAATTTGATTAATATCGATTGATGGCGATCGATACTTCAAAAAGAACTTCAGATTCGTGTTCAGCGACCTCGATTACCCCAGAGCTAAAGTTTCGAGCCTCTTGAGTGACATCCACAGAAAATCGATAATTTGATCAGTATCGATTGATGGCGACCAATACTTCAAAAATGAACTTCAAATTCGTGTTAAATGACCTCGATTACCCCCAGGGCTGAAATTTCGGTCGCTGTTGATGGCCATCAATCAACGAATATCCCCAATACGGCCCTCTCCCACTTCAGTTAGGCGGAAATATACACACACACACGCTTGCTTCTTTATATACAGGGTGTCTCAAAAAAATCTGTACACTGTTTGAAAGGTGATAACTCTGTTCATAGTAAAGGTACTAAAGAAGTTAAGGGCTCATATGAAAGCTTAAGAAAACATAAATTTTCTGACACACGAGAGGCATGGGAATGTGCTCGTCTGATATTTTGCATTTTACACTTGATTGATTGTGTTTCGCTTGAATGCTGGCTATAATTTCTTCACAAAGTGACGTTTCGATTGATTTGTGCTTATTTTAGAGTTTAACACTTAGTTACAGACTATAGCTTGCGGAAAATGGAGGGTATTCTAAAAAATAAAGGTACTATGTGAGGGGTTGTAACATTGCTGATAGTAAAGCATTTGGAGATATTTGAGACTCACAAAGCGCAGAGCAACGAGATTACTGTGGCGTGCAAATAGTAAAGATTGTGCTACTGCCTGGAATCTTGCATTCCAGACTCGATTGATTGTGCATGGGCTGAATGCTTGTTACAATCTTGTTGGTACTTGGTCACCTTATCCTGTGCTGTGCTACTTTTAACGTTTTGAACTTGACAATCTCGTGAAAGACACGTTACATGCGAGTTCATTCATTGCACGATTTAAATGTGAGCAGGAGCCGCATTTTACATTCTGTGGGCGAATGAAGCAACATTTAAGCTGAATGGAGAAGTTAATAAGCGTAACTGCAGCTACTGAACGACGGAAAACGTTAAAAGAAGCAGAGCACAAGTTAATGTGACCAAGTAGCAACAAAACTGTAACAAGCATTCAGCCCATGCACAATCAGTCGAGTCTGGAATGCAAGGTTTCAGGCAGGAGCATGGCGCAATTTTGACTATTTGCATGCCACAGTAATCCCGTTGCTCTGCGCTTTCATGTGAGTCTCGAATATCTCCAAATGCTTTACTAGCAGCAATGTTAAAAATCTTCACATAGTACCTTTATTTTTCAGAATACCCTTCATTTTCGCAAGCTATAATGTGTAATTAAGTTTTAAGCTCTAAAGTAAGCACAAACCGATCGCAACATCAGACCAATCAGACCTTGACATGTTAGCTGTGTCACGTTTTCCGTTTTTGTGAAGAAATTATAACATGTATTCAAGCCAAACACAATCAATCGAGTGTAAAATGGAAAATTTCGGACGAGCGCATGGCGCATTCCATGCCTCTCATTTGTCAGAAAAGTTCTGTTTTCTTAAGCTTTCATATGAGCCCTTAACTTCTTCAGTACCGTTGCTATGAACAAAGTTATCACCTTTCAAACAGTGTATACATTTTTTTGAGACACCCTGTATATAAAGGAGTAAGCGCGTGTGTATATTTCCGTCACAACTGAAGTGAGAGAAGGCAGTATTGGGGATTTTGTATTGTAGGTTTGGCTAGATATCTATCGGAAATAACAACATTCCTCCCCTACACCACTACTGAAACGTATAGCCAAGTTGCTGAAACTAGAAACTTTCAAAAACACCAGCACTTTTGTAAGAACCACAACTCCGCATTCAGAGTGCCTGAGTATATGAAGTGAAAAAATAGCTCCTTACCTTTCTCCGTAATATGGTGTGAAAATGGTTGTTTCGGAACAACACAGCGAGCTCGCCGTCTTTCATGGCCTCCATCAGACCAATCAGTCCTTGATATGTTAGCTGTGTCACGTTTTCCATCAAGAACTCCTCAAGCAGCAGTCGATTGGTATTCGTCTCGTCGCAGATGTGCTCCACAAGTTGGTTATATGTTAGATCACCGACGGCGTCTCCTTAAATTAACACTAACTTAACAGATACAGAAAAAAAGCGGTAGTCTAGACTCACTTATTTCCACAAACTGGGGATCTGGAATCCATCCATGGTAGAGGTTGACCCTGAGCAAATCAAACAGAGATAAGGCCGGGGTGAATTCGAAATCAGTGACGTGACGAAACCTGAACAAATTGATATTCGAATGGTGCACGAGTACAGCACCAGCAGCGAAGGACACAAACTGGCGGTCAGATCAAACCATCTAAGAACTCTACCCCATTAGAGACACCCTGTTTGGATTGCATCAAGCTCTAATTTAAGAGCTCGCGACTCTAAACATTCACCTATTACTTTCCGTACTCTACGTCGTACATATACACGATCTGTTAATGCAGTTACTACCCTTTCTGAGTAGCACATGTTTGGTAATTCAGCTTTAATTTGTGCCCATACTAACTATACGAAGAAGAGCCTTGAAGAAACGAGAGAAAATTACGGCTTCGTTCGTCCCTTGCTATCCGAATCAAAATTATCTCGGAGGTTTTAGCAACAATAAGGAATGTATACCTTATTTTTCTGGTCACGGGTGGATTATTCAATACTGATAAAAAGCCCATTTGTTACCGATTAAATTCCGAATTCGCTCATTTCCCACTTTTCTTTTACACCTATGAATACATACCCTTTCAAATTTGTGAGAACACTTGCAAATAGAAACAATTCGTACTTGACATTCACATCCAGTCCACGACCCAAATCTGGTAGTAGGTTGATCACATCGTCGAGATTTCGGTTGTAATTGCTTTCGACATGCGAGTTCATGTTGTCAGGTCTCATTTGGAGGAGGACGTCTGCAATCTGGAACATGCTGCCACCGCTCGTGGATAACTCAGTGTGTGTAGTGCAGTAAAAGATACCAGATGAGTAAGCGCATCCCTTGTTACGTGTCCACTGGCGGGAAGTCTTGCCAAACCCTTCAGTGCCAAAACGTTGACCAGAGCGATCAATGGACAAGGTCCGTTCAGGTTTTGAGTGACGATGGACACCTTCGACGAGTTGAATTGGATGGCTTTCAGCTAAAAAGGCGAATACACGTTAATCAATGATCTCACTTTAATGGAAAGCATGATCCTATGTGGAGTTCGAACCTTGAAAACATCCGGATCGTCAGATTGAGGAGGTTGCTCAGTCATACTCCTGTCTCTCGCCTTCTGAAAAAAAAACTAGACTGATGCGGACAGTAAAGGCCTAGCTGCAAGTGCGACCCCGTCCACTCATCGGGACAAAAAAGGTCGCAGTCACGCACATGTGCCTATGCAAACAAAGCCCGTGAGATCGAACGAGGTGAAGAAGCAGCTAAAGACCAGAAAAGGTGGGCAGCCGGCACTTGACATAACTTTGTGTAGTGGATACCAGCTGAGAAATTACATCTTAAAAGGAGAAGGTGGTGGTGAGCACAACCCACCTTACTGCTAGTTATGAAATGGAACAGTAGTTGTTACAAAATGGAAACAAACACCTGCTTTTCTTCTCGCTAGCACGTGTCTGACGCTTAAATTGGTTACAAGTAACGGCTAAAGGCGCTACAGACCGTTAAGGTGTAACAAAGATAGGAAGACTACTACCTACGGCAGAAAACATGAAACGAAAGACCCTGAATAGACTTCTATCCGCTTTTTGACTTCATAGCAGCTGAAGACCTTATGCAATGTGGAAACAGTTCCTCGGATAAAAGGTAAAGAATTAGTGCCGGTGTTAACGGATCCCTTCGTGGATGGGCCATGCACTGGACCTCCACTCGATTTTCATATCGTGGGGTGCATGCGAATTCGGATTCCGTTTATGAAACGATTTGCGGTACCCAGCCGATAGGCAAATCAGCATTTTCTTCTTCCTGGAAAGTTTGGCATGCATTTACCTACGCCAAGATATCTTAATATATGTAGATTTATTTCATATGCTGGCCCGCAGGTGCGTTTGCGCAATATTAACTGGCGCTGCACATGCTTACACAAATGCATGTGTATAAGAACCCAACTTATTGGTAGTATCGATTTTCACGGAGCTGGCGTAAATGCAATAATCGGCTTCAGTGGTGTCGATCGAGCAGTTAATCTCCAACAACATCAGGTTTTGTCCACATTTAACCGTTTGGGACTGGAAAATGTCGACTTGAACTGTCGGACTGCTCTTTAAAAGTTCAGAACCTTAAAATGCCACTGCGTGATCATTAGGCCACTCGGAATGCAAGCTGGGATGAGGTTCAATCAGAAGGATCCGACAAGCTGGTAATCCTCTGGATATACATGTCTCCCAGCGCCTACCTAGTACAGTGTGGACAGAGAACATGCGTATGCAACAGTTCTCATTACGAAACAGCATGAAAGTGGTCGAGTTCAACACTGACGCAGATGCGTCACTCAGCTTTTTGCACAGCACGAGATACTGGCTTGATCAGAGGGATACAACTTGCTCCACAAAAATTCATGGTTCAGTAGATTACTCAGCGATAAAGCAGCTATGGTAACGGTGCTTGTGGTGTCCTGCAAAGGATCACCCATTCGTAAATTAACCTCAAGGAGATCATCTCACTCACTTGTACCACCACTTCACCTTTAGCTTATTAGTTGTCTTCAATTGCATATTTCACATTCCACCGAACCTGGTGGATTCTGTTCGTTCGCTCGACACTGACAGCGTCCTACCTTTTGAAATAGGTAGATCAACGCTCACATATATTGCTGCATGGCAACAGAGGAGGAAGACTAGGGTCGAACAAAAGAATAGGGAGCAGCGCGTGCTTTGTCTTGTATAGCACCTCTTCCACATTTGCTCACCTCCGGCTGTCGTTGGTCATATAGTATCCCCGTTCTATTTAAGAGCATGCACCTGGTGCATTCTTAGATGTTATATTCGTCACAGAAGCGATGGAAAGCAAACGCGTTCTCTCTCATAAACATTAAACGAAACTTGAGCACACATCCTTTGTGCATGAAAGGGAGCCCGACGAACATTCGCACTATAACCAACTGCACAATGATCAGCTAACCTCAACACAAAACGTGTTAAGCAGTGCAGACGAGACAATTGACCCACCTAGTCCATGGAAAATCACTTTCATAACGTCAACCAATAGCTCTGGTAACAGCTTGACTGCTACTAGGCTACTCCTTGAATAATCGCCATTGGATGGCTTAAATGTCAGTGTACCCGTGGAGCAGGACACTTGTTTTGAATGCCACAAGTCTGCGATTTGACTAACTCAGGTATTATGTTGTAACAATTAAATGGCACTGGCTCGCGCCATTTTTTGGCGCGTCTTTACGCATTTGATCAAGAACAAACCGTAACACGTGGCATATCATTTAGAAGCGCAAACTTTGCTCTACCGGTGAGTACTAAATTTTCTATGTAAAAGTGGGAAAACTTCAGAGTTTCATTGACTTTTTTGCAGATGGACAAAAGGGTAATCCGAGGCATTTACTTGTATGAATTCAAGCTGGGCACTACAGCCAAGGAGGCGGACGGGAAGATCAACGCCGCATTCGATCAAGAATGTTCCACAATTCGGACGGCGTATCGTTGGTATCAGAAGTTCCGGAATGGAGATGAGAGCTTGGAAGAACATGAAGGAGTGGGAGGCATAGTGATGTTGATGAGGACAAGCTGAGAGATGTGGTAGAGGAGGATCCACACAAAGGTACCAGGGAGATAGCGAAGGTTCTTGGCGTCAGTCACAACACACCTGCCCGGCATCTGAAGGAAATTGGGAAGACCAAAAAGCTGGAAAGATGGGTGCCTCACGAGCTGTCTGAGGAGCAAAGAAACCGACGATATGAGATCTCGTCCGCACTGCTTCTACGGAACGAAACGGACCAATTCCTTGATCGCATCGCAACCTGTGACGAGAAATGGATAATGTACGACAACAGGCGACGATCGGCACAGTGGGTGGACAGCGATGAGAGCCCCAAGGTTTTTGCGAAGCCGGAATTGCACCAAAAGAAAGTAATGGTGACAGTATGGGGGTGTTCGCTGGGAATTATTCACCACAGCTTCCTCCCTCCCGGTGAATCCATCACGGCAGAGAAGTACTGCATTGAAATTGAAGAAATGATGAAAAAGTTGAAGGATATCCGGCCGGCCTTGGTAAACCGAAGGCGAGTTCTCCTTCTGCACGACAATGTTCGCCCCCATGTAGCACGAATGACGTTGCAGAAATTGAATGCGCTGAGCATTGAAACTCTACCACATCCACCGTTTTCTCCCGACCTCTCCCCAACAGACTACCATTTCTTCAAGCATCTTGGCGACTTCTTGGTAGGGAAAATATTCGAATACCAACAGGATGCCGAAAGTGCCTCCGAAGATTTCGTCAATTCCAGAACTTCTGATTTTTAGCTACTGGGATAAAAAAGCTTGTGTCACGTTGGCAAAGATGTGTAGAATCAGAAGGTTTTTATTTCGATTAATAAACTTGCCTACAAGCCGAGATATTAACTGTTTAAAATTACTGTGGCTCAGTGCCATTTATTTCGTTACAACCTAATACTTGGCTTAATCGACAGGAGGCCTATTCCCGCTTACGATGACTTTCGACTGGGCGCAAGTCTCGGCTAAACGAGACTTCACCCCGCAGTTTGGGTGTTACGCAGCCTAGTATAAGAAAGTTTGCAATGTTCTGTTGATTATCCACTGCAGCTCCATTCAAGGCATCGATACTTGTTCGGAAATTTTTCTTAAAATCGAGTAACGCAAGGATTTGTCCTAGGATTTTACGAACGTTTAGCTCTATACCCTATCTTCAAACAATGCGACGGCCTATCCGCAATTAGTAATAAGGTAAACGCTTCAGTATGCTCTTCAGGATGCCCACGCAATGTATTCTTAAGTGGCGTCGTGGAGGCTGTACCTACGCATAACAAATACAGAGTACCACTCAATAAAATAATAAATAAAGTAAACAGAAACACGACGAAACAAAATCCTCACATTCTTTTCGGCTTCTTCTGACGCGCTCGTTAGATCAGGACCACGGTTTGGAGCACTCGAAGGCATCGACGTGTCCCGTCCAGCTGACATTTTCTCTGTGAGAGCTGTTTTTGCTTCCACGTTTTCGAGTAGATAGTTCAATGTCTCAACCACATCTGCATCTTCCGCTTGACTGTGGTGTTGGTTAGTAAGTCCTGTCATGATGAGGACGTCCTAAAATAGAAAGGGTCGCGTCCGACACCGTGAGACAGTGACTCAGCTGGAGAAGAGCGATATAACGACGGAGTTTTGTTTGGGCAGCTGTTAACACAATTTGGTGAATATCCCAAGTGTGCAGAGTGTCACAGCACGAGTCTAGCGACATAGAGCTTAGCCAATCAAGAGAAAGTAACGGAAAAACAACAACATCAACAGCTGAGAGCCGAAGTCTCAGACACTCGCCCGCGTCGACCGCCGTCGAATTGCCGCTCTTGCCGTAAAGGCCCCCACAGACTTCTGCGGCAACGCCGCTCACCGCTATGGTTAAGGATAGGGCAGGGACGCCGCCGGCGGCGAGCTCTGCGTCTCTGCCCTATGATGAAGGATAGGGCAGCGGCAATGCCGCAGAAGTCTGAGAGGGCCTTAAAGCAATCATGGTTGTTGCGGAAATCGACGGCGGTTGACGCGCCCCGGTCAACCACCGGCGAATTCCCGTCGGACCATAGTTCTTCGTGGAGGAAAGGCCGCGGCCTGCTAGCCGCAGCGCGACAACCATCACCGCGGACGCGGCGTCCGCTGCCATTATCAGTTGCTGAGCATGCCGCCGCGCGACCGAATCTGCCGTGAGGCGACCGCGACCGCTGCAGACGCGACATTCGTCGCCATTTTCACTCGGGAGAGCGCCGCAGTGCGGCGGCGCCTGTCGCTCCGTTCGCCGCATGCGCGGCGGCAGCAATCCCTACACAAAACAGCGCAGCCGCGGAACATCAGAGCCCGAAATGCTTTCGTATTCGCTCCTTGTCGTCTTGCGAGATGCTTCGAGCGTTGTTTTAGTGTTTTCTTAACTGTACTGCCTGTTCGACTGCCACCTTCGATCGGGCGCCGCGTATTGCTGCTTTCAACTAGCTACGGCGCCGCGATGCGACGGCGCACGCCGCGCGGGCGACAGCAATCCGCCCATAGGGCGCCGCAGCCATGTAGCTTTCAAGCTTTAAGCGGCTGCGAAATGCTTATGTATACTTTCGCTGTGTCCTAGCGTGTTGATAGAAACATTGTTATAGTGTTTTCTTTATTTCATTCGATGATACACAGGCGTGACAGGATTTTTATTTACCTGCAACTCTAGACAATTAATACGAAGACAATGCAGTTGACAGTCGACAATGAACACATAATAAACATCACAGTAACCAACAAACCAGTAACGGACACAGAGAAAAAGGAACAAGTGGAACGAATCACGTAACTGGAACAAACAAAACTCAACAGTTGAAATTAATTACCATCATTGCCTAAAAAACACATGTCTCATCACCAAAAAATTGAAATTAGCCGTCACAGGGAGATTTAATCCACATAGAGGCAGCTATCGGTTATGTGTTCGCAGCTGACATTGCCAACGCGTACTGCTCCTGAAGTGAACTCCTATGAAGGTGTAGTGCAGGAAAGAAGCAACGATCGCTGTAGAATAATTTTCATGATAAAGCACATGTAAGCAATAACAACGATAAGGACTCGACCTTACTGGAACCGGGAGGATCGTCAGGATGTGCACTGATTTCGGCCTAAGGAAAGTCGTTCTCGCTCGTTCTCCTATCTACGACCTAAGCAATGAAATAATCTTTATAAGAAAGCGCAGAATATCCAGTAATGAGGACTCACATATTCACAGGTACAGAAAGCTGTGGTGACTTCAAACTGGTAACGGCCACCAGGAGATCGATTCAGGCTCAAGCTTAAAAGGAGCGACATCTGCGTCTGAAATCATACTCGATGAAATTTCGAGTATTAGTTGGTAATGCTGACTTAGCTACTTCCATTACAAAAAGTTTTTGAAGCGCTTTCCGAATCAAACTCGCAGCCGAAGGAAGGACGTGTCATGGAAACAGTTTTGCCTCATCCGAAGGAAAAACATCAGAAAGTGAAACTGTACTCTATAAAGTTTCAATCCTTGCTTGACAATGAAAAAAATGTTATCCTGAAACCATCTTCAATATGAAAAGGAGCCTCGATTTTGCATAAATAGTGACAACTTGTCGCAGCGCTGGCGTTGGCGACAGTGATGCGCGGGTTGCTTCACAGCACCAGCTCAACACTGTCGCAGAAGTATAACATATACATTAGGAGTTTGTGTGTTTCAAAAGTTTCAAGTCAAAAATGGAGAGGTGTTTTAAGTGTAAAAGTTGTAATTTGGTCAAAGTAACTTGAAAATGAAAGTTTGCTGAAAAGTCATTGCGCACTAAGTTTATCAAAACCCACCTTTTTGGTTACTGTATGCTGTTCCCTTATGATAATCGATTGTAATTCACATCACAGATGGAACAGATGAACGCTTTCTTCGTCACCCCCATTTCCAGTTTCTTCAGTGTTATCATCTTTTCGTTACTTTCTTTCGTGTTCATAGTGCTTTTCTATCGACAAACCCGAAAGACCTGAAGACGTTTACAAAAACAACTGTCGTAGGGTCTCGTGACGACTGTCCCGAGTGGTGTAGGAAAAGTCGTCCTTCTGGAGAACTCCTCGCCACCCTAGCTGTTTAGTCATGATCCCCTCCAATAATGGTTGTGTCCGAAAAAAAAAACTCCCCACGACTTACCGTCTTCAACAGCTCCAAGACATAGTTTTCTCGACGGAACCAGACGTTGTCCGGGAATTTTGTCGAAAATGACAAGGTGTGGTTGGGGATACAGTTGATACAAAGTTGATTCAAAACGACGCGGGAAATTTTCCAACGAACTAAAAAATCAATGCTGCCAAGTTGAACGAGCCAAGACTTCCACGGTACCTCAATATCTTGGTCGCAATAATGACGTATATTCTTGCGAGCAACTCCAATGAGGTGATCATCATTGTCGATGCCGAGAATGACCGCGTTGAGATTGAGTGGGTCAAGCCAAGGGAAAATCTAAAATAATGCGTCATTAGGCATAGATAATCTGATAAGAAAATTAATAAATCGAGAACATGCTAACCTCGACCATGTTCCCATGCGAGACGGTAGATCCACGCGAAATAGCGGAGAGGCAGAGAGAGGTGGCAGACGCGCTGCAAATCGACGTGACTCAGCAGTAGCGGGACGAACGGGGCCGAGTTGCCTGTCAACCAACAATAACCACGAAAAACTCAAAGCACTAAAAGGTGTGTGGTCTGGTCAATGACGCCCTGGCTTGGCGTCAAATTTGCGGCGCGCGTTGCCTAAGTACGCAACACGCACGGCTATATACGCCGCATCGTAGCCCACGGTTGACCCCTGAGTTGCGCTGCGGCTTGCGAAGCGCCGAAATCGACGGCGGTCCACGCATGTCCGCTGATCCCCCCTAGAAAAGCGCCGGCGGTTCGACCGCGACGTCACTTTCGCCGGCGGTCGACGCCTGCGAATGTCTGAGGTCGAAAACAAAGCAGGCGCCGGATTAAATGCAGTGTCTGTGCGTACGCCCGAGAACCTATGGTTAGCAGTAGAGCGCGGAATTCTCTAGGAATAGTGAACTAAACTTTCTGCTCTCGAAAAAAGTATTTAATGCAAAGTACAAGTGAAGTAATTCTTTTACACAATCTCAAGAGTGAAATTACTCAGTATATCCTCCGCAACCACAATTACCGCCTCCATGCTTGGTTTGGGCGCTTGGACGCTCTCTTTTTAAAGAGTGTTGCCCATATTTGTAAATGCTGCCTCAACACCGGTGGGAAGAGATGTGAGATTAGGGTGCCTCGTCTTGTCAGCAACCCTTTCGACTACGCTGTAGACCAAAACGTCCAAGTTATCGGACAGCCAGTGGCTCGTGTGAGCCAGTGCGCCGTCCTTCTACAGGGTGGCGACAGCACATGCGCAAACAATTTGACCTTTTATTTGGAGCGTCTGCTTTTTTTCGTGCTCTTATTGTTTTTATTGAGTCAATTAGTTTATACTTACCTCAGTCAAACATAGCAATAAGTCGTTTTTCAAGATAGTGAAACGCTTTTGCCACCGTTCTTAAATCATTGAGCTTTACCGTCAAGGCTTCTCGGCACGCTACATTCACCACCGTCTTGGAGTTCATCATAGTATTATGAATGCGCCCATCAAACGCTAAGAAGACCTGGGAACCGAGGATGATAGATCTGGACGGGAAAGACACGTATCTGTGACAACTACGGACAACATTAGGAAGGTACGTGAACGAATTCGCAGGAAGCCGGCGCGCTCGGTCTGCCGGTTGTCGGGAAAATGGACAGCATGGAGAGGTCGTTGAGAAGAATCTTCTGTAAACTGGGACTTAAGGCCTACAAGAAGACCCATGTGCACTCTCCTGGACCCTCAAACAGGAAGGAGTTCCAGCTCACAGAGCAAGACTGCTGCAAGACTGGTGCAAAGACAACTTTCCGCAATTCATCAGCTTCCACGAGTGGCCAGCCAACTCTCCGGATCTGAATGCGATGGATTACACGGTCTGGCCAGCTCTGGAAGCCAAAGCCTGCGGAAAACCTATCCGCCCGCCCCGTGGATCCTTTGAAGGAAGGCGTGGGATGAGGTCAACGCGCCTTACTTGCGTGCCGCCGTCGATGCCTTCCCGAAGCGTCTCAAAGTCTATATCGGTGCCGATGGAGATATCTTCGAGTCTCAATAGTTTACAATAGACTGATAAACATTATCTCATCGTTGGTTTCTCGAAAGTACCGCATTTTCTCTCTCGGCGAATTGGAAACCTTGTCGCCATAATTTTGGCTCACCCTGTAGAAGATATAGGGCCTTCCTCAGGCTACAGCCTCCAGCTGCGGTTTCTCTACAGTCTACAAAAGTAGCAGATAAACTTCTTTGGTGGCAGTTTGCCTTTTCTCAAAGAAATGTGGTGGCATGACGACACCCTCACTGGACACAACACCTATCAAGGGAAGCCCATGAAATTCCCCCAACGATTTTCAACGAGAACCCCAAAGGTTTTTAACGAGACCTATATGGTCTTGTAGGGCATCAGACGAGGATCACAGAAATTTGTTTCGTTTTTGCTTTGGGCCACTGGGTGGCTCGAAAATGGCAAAAAGTGGTATCACTTCAGAGTGGGTTGATAAGGCACAAGTGACGCCTAGAATGACTTTGTCGTGCTCAGAACTTAACCTACTAAAGGCTTAGAGCTCAAATAAAGTTTGATTATTGTAATAATTAATGATAATTTGCGACGTCTTCTAGACAAAGCTGCAGGGTGCATTAAGTGATTCATTCGCATCGATGGCGACAGTGAGCAGATGGCCGAGTGGATAGCGATGCGGACTTACGGGAGGGGTTCGAGGTCTCGATTTCGGAAGGGCTTAAGGAATTTGCTACAGGGTCTGTTCTCAATTTTAGAAAAGAAGAGTTCATTTAGGTTTCGGTAGGTACCATGTTCACTTCCTAAACCTGCTTTCAACCTGTTGTCAGTTGGAAAAAGCTGGTTTTTTCGTGTGATATCGCGCATCCATTGAACCACGCTTGTCTCGCTGAGGAAGGTTCCTTTAGAGGCTATCCCCAGGTGACCTCTTTGACATGTTCTCAATCTGTTTTGGAAGCGTTTCTCGCTGTCACCTCATTCGTGAACACGATCGACAGGCATTGATTAGACCAATTATCAAGACATGCTCATGTTCTTCGGATCTCTATGCAGATTGCTTTTTATTCTTCTCGCAGCTTTCAATATTTCAGCTAACTGTTACCAAGTGCAGCATATTTTACCCAGCTCATGTGATTGGTCGCCTTGCGGTGTGTTTCTTCCTCACCATTCTCTTACACGTTACGGGAGACAGGTCGGGGGCATTGCAGATAGGAGCACTTGCGCTCACTCCCTCATCTACAGAGGTCGAAAAATCATTTCGTCCAAAATTCATTTAAATGGTTATTTGGGAGGCAGGTCACCAATCCGGCAAACATCTTCGGTGAAACGATAGATTAGAGAAAGTTACTATGGGTATGTGTAAATAAAGGAGTGCACTCAGAATAACCGGCACTACTGCCTTTCACGACTCCAGTTGAGGAGAGGTCGAAAGAAAAAAAATCGCTGAAACACCACAAGGGGGTTATTTGAGGAGCTAGCTGATCACGGATATGATATCTATTTTCAAAATTTCGGTCGATTACGGCAGGTTACGGTAGATATGATTAAAGCTGGTAAAGCTGTCAACGTTAATAGAATCGCTTTCTTCTTCAATGTGGTCTTCTCGAATGTTATCTTTCGACCTTCGACTTCGAGATGCGAAGTAGTGTAAGAGGAGAATTAGAGAAAAAAAAATGGCAGATTCGTGGTCAGCGGCTTGAATAATTCCCATATGCGAAGTCAGGGCGAGATCGGTGGCCTTATCACTCTTATTCACCACTGCCCAATAGTACAGTATTCTACCGGAGCCAAAATGACTCTACTTTTGTGAAAATGGGAGCAGACCCCGTAGCAAATCCTTTATCTCCCTCCGGCATCGAACCAATCGACCACCTCCCGCAAGTCCTCATCGCTATCCACTCAGCCATCTGCTCGTTGCCACCAACGATGCGAATGAGTCACTTAAATGTACTCTGCAACTTCTTCTAGAAGACGTCGTAAATTATCATAATACGTAATAATTATCGTATTATTAAAGTTCCATTGAACAAGCTGAATGAAATGAACAAGCTTATCTTCCGGCTTGAAAACATTGGTATCCATCCTAGAATAACTAATTGGATAAGAAACTTTATAACAAATAGATCTTTTCAAGTTAGAGTTAACGAATCATTTTCTGAACCACTTCTGGCTACCAGCGGTGTCCCTCAAGGAGGTGTTCTCTCCCCAATTCTTTTCAATATTTACACATCTGAGATTCCCTATTTGATCGATCAGTATGGCGTCTCCTGCAAAGTATTTGCGGATGATATAAAAATTTACAAAAATATCGTCGGTGTGGACGACCGTGTTGCTCTTCAATCTGCAATTAATACTATTGTGGACTGGTCAGCAAGGTGGAATCTTCCACTGTCAGGGCAAAAATCCCAAGTACTACACCTTGGCGAGCAAGCCAACAGGAAGGTCTATCATCTTGGTGATGTTCAGCTTAGGAGCACAACTACTTTACGTGACCTGGGATTTATTCTAGACTCAACACTGTCATTTAAGGAGCATTGTGATTTGATAGCAAAGAGAGGGGATAGTATTGTCCATAGCATATTTAAGTCGTTAAAAACAAATTCAGTCATCCACATGCTGCTAGCCTACAAAGCATATGTCAGACCTGTGCTTGAATATGGTACCACTGTTTTTAGTCCTAAATACAAGCGTGAAATCGCTAAGCTAGAGTCCGTGCAAAACAGTTTCACAAGAAAGCTCTGGATAAGAGTACACGGTTGTGATTATACCACCATTCCACCTGCCACTGTAAGGAACAAGATCTTCAATTTGCAGTCTCTTGCTTGTCGTAGGAAGCGATACGATTTAATTGCAATTTACAAGTTAATGAATGGCATATGGGGCCTTCGCCTCCGCGATTTCTATTCTGTATCACCTTCTAGCACTAGATGTGGTCAAAGTAAGATACAAATACCAAGAGCTAGAACTAATGTTAGATCGGCATTTTTTACACATCGGGCTGGCTCTGAGTTCCTAAAGTTTTCTAAGAAAATCGTTGTGCCAAATTCACTGAAGCAGTACAAAAGGCTTATTGACCGGTATCTCCAAGAAGCTTCTTAATGGCTTACCGAGTTGTTCGTGTTTGTACTAGTTATCACCATCTGTGTTTTCCTATTCAGTAATATGGTCGTTTTTGTTTGTTTGTTTGTCTGTTTTTGTTTTAACCCTGTTCACGTACAAAATAAATAAATAAATACTATAATCAAGCTTTAGTTTGAGCTCCAAGCTTTTGTCAGTTAAGTTCAGAGTACGACAGGGCCATTCCAGATGTCACTTATGCCTTATCAGCCCGCTCTGATGTGATACAATTTTTTTGCCATTTTCGGACCAACCAGTAGCCCGTAGCAAAAACGAGACACAGTTCTGTGATCCTCGTCTGATTCCCTACAATACCATATAGGTCTCGCTGAGAATCTTTGGGGAAGATTCATAGGCTTTCCTTGAAAGACGTGAACACTTGCTGGAGATCCTGCTCTAGCAACAATCGGGACGTACTCGTGATCGTAGGCGAGTCAGCGACCACTTCTGTGGTTGACCTTCGCGCCAAGACTAAACATTCTGATTCTGATTCGCCCCGTCGCTTCATTTTAAAGGAACTCCTTAGCAGACGGTTGCGATCAGCTTGCTTCTGGCACCCCCAGACAGCATCTATTGCACCTTTACCATTCTACGACTTGTACCATAGCTCCTTCCATCCATTCGCTCGCTGATACCCAACACTGATGCCGATTTACTCAACGTTTGATCAGGTCCTCGAAAATCAGCGCCGGATCCGTCTGTACGACCGCCGCAGTTCTTGAGGCACTTTCCCGCGAATGGATGTTCCTAGCAGTGTTTGCGTAACCTTCTTCGGACTTTTCAGGAGCATTGTGCTTAGCCACATTATCGTGAATGGTTGATCTCGAGTACCAAGGAATCTGTCGTGACTTCCGTACGACAGAACGGTCGTCGCGGGGGTCAACAGGTCAAAACTCGTCGATCGACACGTCGAAGCCTGTGCGAACGTGTCTCCCGCGCAGGGAAGCTTCTCGAAGCGGCTAGAGACGCAGGGGGAGCGTGCCCCTGAGCGCTCTAGTCGGTCCACCGGTCAGGTATCGTCCGCCGCTCCCGCAGAGTGGTCGTCTCCTGGTCTCCGCGGTCCGTCAACGCCAACCGTCGTCGAGGAGGGCTCCCCTTACGCCGAGGTCGCCGGAACCGTCCAGCTTAGGACGACGAGGAGCTACCACCGTCTTGGAGTGTCCGCCAGTCATCGTGCTCGACGTCTCCAGCGCTCGTCGCCTCGTCCATCGTCCGGGACCCGCAGGTAACGCCGGTCCTCTGACCAGCCCCGTCGCCCCTGACTTGGCACACGCCACAGGGGTAGGGTCGGCCATGGCCGGCGGGTTGTCGGCTTTGCTTGGCCCCTGATAGTCGTGGGTGGGGTCTTTCCCTAACTCGTAGGTCTTTTGTAATTGTTGTGTATCCTTAATCATATTAGCTTAGACTACCATAAACATATAACATTAACAGTTTGTCTGCTTAACTAAACTGGTCTATCGGTTCCATGTCTGGTCGAAGTATGCAAGAGTGTGAGCCAGTCTAATTCCAGGGGGACCGCCTGAGGTCGTGGACACGACCGAGGGGGGTACCCCTGGGGGCGAGGGTCGACTCCAGTGCTCACTGCATGTTGTTGCATGGAAGTGTGTTGGACTGGGATCAAGCCTTAACACCGCGGCGCAATGGATCCGCATAGGGCCTATGGGTAGTAACTCCGCGTGGCCTTATGGTGGGCACCCTTAGCGAGCAGCGGATGTAAGAGGGCTCCTAGCCGGGGCGTGGGTGGCGTTCCCCCCTCTCCGCCGATGCTTCGACGGGGGAGCGGTTACCCGCGTCACGACATGGTGCATCGGACCGAGGTTCTTCGTGGGGAAACCCACGGGAGGCCTTTGTGATCGAACCTCATATCCGCTCGCAAGCTACTGAGCTGGTCTTAAGCCGCGCACGGTGCAAGTGTAAAGCCAAATTGGCTGCTCAGGTGCCGCTGATGTGTGCGACGTACGCTATAAGTGGGGTACTGCCTTCCTCACTTCTTGTAGCCGTGTCCTCTTACCTATGCAACCTCGAGTGGCACGAGCCGGCACAGGGACAGCCGCTATGCGTAGAGGCACAAGTGCTACGGCGATCGCAAAGGTGTAGAAAGCAGCCAAAAGCTGCTAGGAAACCCCTCAAGGACCAAGTCGCAGTGTCAAAGAAGCTGTTAACGGGCATCATCACGGGGGAGCCCCAGAGACGCGGGTTTACAGTGGGCCAGTGGCATTAGAGCGATACGGTAGCTGGCAGCTGTCTGGTACGTGACCCCATGCAGCCGCGCGGGCATTGGCTGCAAGGTGTGGCCCGAGCGTAGCTTCTCTTGGTTCCTTGGCCTTAGCTATAAGGCGTCGTGCCGTTGAGCTCACGCTGTTCAACAATCTTGTCTATGCGCTTGCACACCCATTTCCTAAGCCCTCATAATCCATATCAAACATCATCCACCTTCCATGTTTACACACATGTCACAACTTGTACTCGTGCATTTACGTATCACTCGCTTCGTATGACCTTCGGCGGGGGAGGCTCAGGGCCCGAGTCCTCCCTCAGGGTAGTCCACTCTTAGTTTGCTTGTTTTAGACTCGGGTATCGACAGTACCACCTCCTGTCACTAACGTTCAACTCACCCACGCAAGCAATGCCATCAATCACGACCTGCAAGGCGAATCTAACCAAGGCATTTACGGCTCTAGCAGTTGCTAAAGGTAAAATTCATGCATCTCTTATAACATCTGTGGATGCAAGCGAAAGCAACCAGCCCCAAATCCTCGACACGCGCCACCTTAACATCGAGGCGGCCATTGCGGACCTAACATCTGCTATCCGCACGGTGCAAGAGCGACGTCGAATGTTCCTCGTTACGGTCGTCTGCTAGTCTGCTAGTCGTTAGTCTGCTAATCCAGAGGCAGACAATGCTGCATACGAAAATTACATGCAGGAAGCGCCGGTGAACAACGCAGTGGTGGACGCAGAGTCAATTCTTAGTACGCTGAATCATAGCCTCGATGAAGTGCAGTTACTGATCGAGCGTTGTCGCTTAGCGCAGCTCTCTGAAGTGACGCAGAGTTCCAACACTAGCACAGAGGCTTCAGCTTCTCTCGAGACCACTGCCTCGCATACGAGCCAACAGCAAGTCGTTACCGCCCCTCAGTCGCCTATACAAGCGCAGCTTCCGCGTACTTCCAACGCTCCAGCGGTTGCAACCATTCCGACGCCGCAGCTGCCATATTGTACCACTATCCAGCTTAGTAAATATAAGCTTCAGTCATTTGACGGCGACATTACTAAGTTCCAACGCTTCTGGGGCGCGTTTCAATTGGCCGTTCAAACAATCCCAACATTCCACCGTTGGAAAAGTACTTACAACTGCAAAGCCTACTAACTGGCGACGCCGTAATGGTGCTTGACGATGTGGATTCCGCTGACAACAACTACTTTGAGTTGGTGAGAGCTCTCAAAAGGCGGTACGATTGTCCTCATACGACGCGTGCAGCCCTACACGTGCAGCTCCAACAGCTTCCTCAAAACACGAAACACGGGTTCCGAGCTCCGTCGCACCTGGTCTCGCCTCACGGCTAAACTTCACGGTCTTCGTAGGTTCGAAGACTTTCGTACGGTACTGCCGTTTCTTGACATAGTCAAGAGCAAGTTCCCAGATACAATCCGCGCAAAGTTGCACGAACTCGAATATCAAAGCAACTCGCAATTCGACTTAGATCAAATCATGCGCAAACTTGACCACATCATCATATCGTAGGAGAGGTATGAAAACTCAACAACATTGGGTCATCATTTCACGGTCAACATGTCACAGGCCACGCGCAGCGCATCGCGATCTCCAACACCTAGCAATAAACGCACTAGTCGCTGCTGCTTCTGTGGCTCTGATAACCATAATGCGACACGTTGCTATTCAGATGCTTCATATCGAGTTCGCCGTAATATCGCTCGATTTCTGCTGGAAGTGCTTTCATGCTGGTCATTCAGCTACCTCTTGTGCTTATCCAGCTTGCCACCTTTGCGGAGGAGACCACAATCGTCTCCTGTGCAGAGTAGCAAAGCAACGAAACAGATCTAACAGCGCTTTCGCTAGAGACCGACATCGTGACAACCAAGAACGGCGCAGCCGCAACCGTTACCGACACCGATCACCAGCAAGGTACTCATCGCGAAGTTCATCACGCGATTACCGTCATTCCCGACGCTACCGCTCAAGCAGTGGTGAGTCAAGATCAACATCACTTAGTCGAAACAGATCCAACAGGCTGCATCGTGCCGTCAAGACAATAACTTTCGTTCACGCTCTCCATCGCGCGTTTCGTTTCGTTCTCCCGTGAGGGAGCGCTCAAATTCGCCGAAACGTCGTAGCCTATCTCCTTATCCTTCTCAGTATCATGCTTCCGAGTTTGAGGATGAGGCGGAAAAGGTTCTACATTTGTGCAAATCAACTAATATTTTCTCAGTCAACAAACATAATCCAGCTTCTTTAATGCTTACCAAAGCCAAAAGCTATAACCATAACATCGCCCATTTCGAGGACGTTATTTTATTCCTTGACTCAGGCGCTCAAAACAGTTTTATTTCAGCAACTTCAGCTCGACGTTTAGGCCCCAAATCACTGACAACAAACTTCGTACCTATGTCATCTTTGGTGGCGAAACCACCTCTGAAGCTTTAGGCGTTACAGAGATTACCCTTGTCGACTCGCTTGTTGTGAATATACCCAACCAGGGTCTATATCTAGATATATTAATCTACTATTGTATTCTGATATATAGGGCACCTCGCTCTGAATGATAAGACTTAAGACGCTTAGGTAGGCAATATAAGATAAGAACCATTGAATATCATCCACAGGCATAACCTAGCAATACCGCAAGTAGGCACTCATGAATGTAATCTCCCGTGGTGCTCGAGTGCGGCACCGTCTTTCAGGTTTACTCTGATGATACCGACTGGGCGGCCAGAATGTCGCCATATCGTGGCTACGCCCACTGAAATTGTGTATATATACGATGCATGTACCACTATTGTGGGTTCTACTATAAAATCGTGAGAATAAACCTTTGTTCCACTGAATAGTAAAGCCACCCCATTGGTAATCCACCAATTTGGTGCATCAACCGTGGAAAAAACCCAAGTCTGCGCTAGTTCTCGTCAGTGAGAAACAGACGGGTTTTTATTAGCTTTCTTTGCGAGTTCTCTTCGGAGAAACCAGAAAGCAACCCTAAGTCCTTTGCGAGTTCTCTTCGGAGAAACCAGGACTTGATTGTCAGCTGCGCTAGTTCTCTTCGTGAGAAGCAGCCGACAATTCTAAATTTTCCTTTGCGAGTCCTTTCACGAGGAACCAGGAAAATAAAAAAGCTTTCTTTGCGAGTTCTCTTCGGAGAAACCAGAGAGCGAACGAATTTACATTCCGATCAAGGAAAGGAAATCGAAAGAATACCTTCTTCGTGAGTCCTCTACAGAGGAGCCGGAAGGAAATTCTAAATTTCTTAGCGAATTCTCACCGAGGATCCTAAGAAAGAAAAAAAGACCCGCGTGGCAGGAAAACCCTCGAGCACAGGACTACTCGAATCATTTCAAATAGCGGGTGAATTTCAGACATCACAAAATCCTAGATATTTGTGAGAAATTCACCAAAACGCGATAGAAATGGCCGATGTTCAAGCCTTGAAGACGAATATCTCCAACGCATGTAAGCTTCTTCGATCCCACGATGCTCAGATCGAAGAACTCCGAAACCCATTCGAATTTCCATCGGAGAAGGCACAATGCGAGGAGTATGTCAGAAGAAAGACTGCAGACTTGAACTACCTCTCACGAGGAATATCCCAAGTCAAGCAGTTATTGGACAAATACGTCAAGGAAGCGATCGAAAGGATCGATAGACGAGCCTACCAAAAAGAGCAGGAAAAGCTAATGATGGACCTAAACAAGCATTTAGAAGATGATGCGAATAGTCTGGACATCCAAACAGTTCAATGGCTCAACAAAATAGAATTCCGTTTAGAGGAATTGGCGCAGCAAGCCACCCTCACAGCGGATGTAGCTTTTAGTGTCAGTCAGCAGGCTACTAGAAGTCAAAATGACGGTACAAACGATCAAGAAGGACGCCTGCTACCACCAGGCAATCGCAGCCAGCGTATCAGACGTCCACTACTCGAAGTCCCAATATTCTCAGGAGACTTAAGGGAATTTACCACCTTCTGGTCAGTCTTCCAGTCGTTGATACATGACGACGTTGACCTCTCTGACCAAGACAAATTCCTATTCTTGAAGCAAGCACTCAAAGGAAAAGCAGCAGCTTCAATCAACAGCATTCCAGTTATTGGAGAAAAATACAGCGTAGCAGTGAATATCTTGAAGAAACAGTACGATAGATCCGAAAGCATGGCGGATATTCTCATCAGCGAAATCGAGCGCATACCTCGAGCTAATGATAATCCCAAGAGCTGTCGTGAGACACTGTCATCAATTTCTTCACGAGTCGTACATCTGGAGCAAACTGGAGTATCACTTAACGCAGACAGAGTATGGCGCCGTTTAATTTTATCGAAATTTACGGAACACATTTGCAGTACAGTGATACAAAAGGAGAGGAATGCCAACATTCCGTTCGAAGTAAGCGACATCATGGACGCGATTGACGATATCATCGCGCTACAAGAAACGACCGAACTCACAACGAGGACCTTGTTTGGAACCGACAATCACAGATCAAACATCGACAAGGAGCTCACAGTGGAACTAACGACCAAAGAAGTCATCACTCTGGCGCAACAACCGCCACGTCTTCCACAAGAAGACCTCGACTTCATACACGACCACGGATTTACTGCACCGCTGTGCCAAAACGACTCTGTCGTTCCTGATATTCTTATCGGGATAGACCATTACTGGGATGTCATCTCCCCAGAGGCTCCAATTTGTCTGCCGTCGGGCATGGTCTTAAGCCACACTTGCTTCGGCACAATCGTTTCAGGCAATTCGGTTTTTTGGAAGAATCGGCGGAGTCTTTCGACTCCGCACGGTGCTCACAACAGCCGAGCAGGAAGAAGACGCAGTTCAAAGACTCTGGTCACTTGATGCACTAGGCATCACAGACGACCATGACCCATCTGTCGACCATCAACTTGAAAAATGTATCATAGACAACTTTAATAGTACTTCTAAATTTATAAAAGGTCATCTTTATGTTCAGTTTCCTTGGAAGGAGGATCATCCTCCCCTCAAAGACAACAAAACCTTAGTTTATTATAGACTCTTAAACCAATTTCATTTTAAGCCAGACCAAAGCCTGGCAACAGTACATAAAGGTCATCGATGAACACATTTCAGCCGGGTTCGTTGAGGACGTCGATGAATTCGCGTATGACGATCCACACGTTTATTACATTCCACATCAGGCCGTCCATAAAGAGTCATCAGCCACGACCAAGTTACGAGTCGTGTTCGACGCTTCCTCCAAAACGAAGGCGCTGTTAGTCTTAATGACTGTATCTATCAGGGTCCTACTCTGTTACCAGAGCTGATCGGCGAGAGTTCTTATGTAATTCACCAATTGTTAACGCTGCTATTCCCAACGCTGATCGCGCTACCAACCCAGCTAACGCTACTCTGCTGGGTATCAATTAGCAACCTTTAAGGGACACCTTGGTTATTCCCATCAAAACCACACAAATCGCGGTGAACGGCAAACGCTCTGCCTTGCGTGCCTTAGCGTCAACATGCGATACTTTAGGGTTCCTAGCTCCTTTTGTGGCACCACTCAAAGTCTTTATCCAAGACTTGTGGGCCGAAGATCTTGGCTGGGACACGCCATTAACGCAGGCGCAACAGCAGCAGTTGTCACAACTTCTGGCAAATCTCCGCGTTCCTGTGCCTCCTTTGCCGCGACACATCATCCCAGCGCACAGCAACGCCAACACGTACGAGCTTTGCGTGTTCGGAGACGCCTCCAAACGCCTATACGCGTGCTGCGCATATCTACTCTGCCGCAGCTCAACATCCGCGTTTTCCACATTGTTAATGGCTAAATCGCGCCTCAATACTATCAAACCGCTCACCGTTCCGCGCTCGGAACTGTTGGCCACGCTCACAAGCGTTAACCTAGCACAATATCTCGTTGGGCAGCTGGGTCTTCCAATATCCGCGGTTCACATCTTTTCGGACTCGCTTATCGCGCTTCATTGGGTACATACCACCAAAACCCTCAAAGTGTTCGTACACAATCGTGTAACTGCCATTCGTAACGCTGTCACTGCGCTAGCGGCTCAGAACATCTCAGTCTGCTTCCATTATGTTGCTTCCGAGGACAATCCGGCGGACTGCGCCACTCGCGGTCTTGCCACGAAGGAAGCCCACAACCACATGTGATGGAGCGGTCCGTCCTTTTTAACTGCTCCTCAGGAGCAATGACCGCACGCTAACACCGACTTCAAAGTCCTCCCGCAGGACAAGGTCGACGCGCAGTTAGAATATTCCAGCGTTAATTCAATCATCAAAGGCATTTTTCAATCGGCCCTACCGTTTTCTAGGACCAACAACTACCTTAAGCTGGTCAGAATCACGGCGTACGTTCTCAAATTTATCCGCCGTCAGATCCTAGATCGGCTTCCTCCATACCTTCAATCAGTAATGCAAACAAAATTGCCCTCAGTAGTATCAGTGCCCCCTTCGGGTACGGTACAGCCGTCGGACGTCAAAGCAGCGGAAAAACAGCTCATCTTAGCGCATTATCGCGAAGGTGCACAAGAGTTACACCGCTTCACAGCTCGCGAATTTCAACGCCAGACGAGCACCCGACCATTTCATTCGCTGTCCGTACCGGATCGGGCCTCTAGAAACAGCTCCAATTCTAATACTGCCACAACATCGGCTAGCGCACCTCTTAGTGCTGCATTACCACCTCAAAAATCATCATTCTGGCGCTTATCACACCATCGCTAACTTGCGTACCCGTTTCTATATTCCATCCATACGGGTTTGTGTCGCTAAGACCCTGCGTACCTGCGTTACATGCCGCAAAAACAATGGCAGACCTTACCGGTACCCTAACGTGCCTCCTCTCCCTCCGGAGAGGACTAAACGCTCAAGACCCTTTCAAAACCTCGGACTCGATTATATCGGTCCTCACGCGTGCACTGGTACCATCTCCGGCAAAGTCTGGATCTGTCTCATAACATGCATGTCAACACGCGCAGTTCATCTCGAGGTCGTACTCGACCTCACCGCGCAGGAATTTCTATTAGCCTTTCGCCGGTTCATACCGCGAAGAGGTACACCAAGTATCGTCTACAGCGATAATTCGACCACGTTCCGCAGCGCAGAGACCGCTATCGCATCGCTCATTTACTCTCCCACCTCATGGCACAGCATCTCCAGTTTCTGCTCCACGCAGAAGATCACCTGGAAGTTCATCACCCCGCTGTCGCCATGGAAAGGAGGCTTCTACGAGCGCTTAGTCGGTCTGTTTAAGTCAGCTTACAAAAAGTCCATTGGTCGTACTATTTTGTCACTAAATCAACTCCAAACGATTGTTATGGAAATCGAAGCCACGTTAAATTGCCGTCCCATAACACCTTACAGGAAACGGGAAACTTTTGTCCATATCTCAAGGCCTATTGACTTCCTAGGTCCTCAGGTATATCTACAAATACCACCTTTACCGTCCCAAATAGACGACATCTATGATGCCTCACATAACCTTTCCCAGTGGTATAAGGAGAGCTTATCTGTTTTAGATCACTTCTGGGAACTGTGGCACTCCGACTATCTTGCAGCCTTGCGAGAGCGGCATCAAGCTCGCACGAAACAACCAAGATCGGCCGCACTCGCTCCACAGCTCGGAGATATCGTACTTATTGCAGACGAAAAATCGCCACGAGGACAATGGAACTACGGTATGATTGCTTCACTTATTTCAGGCAAAGACGGAGCCATTCGGGCAGCAGAAGTCCGTACGGCAAGCGGCAAGTGCTTAACTCGATCCATTTCGCACTTGTATCCGCTAAAAATCCGCGCTGTTACTACCTATGCACCGCCGCAGGACTCACGTAGAACGCTGCCGCAGGACTCTCCTTTATCTCTGTCTCGACAGGACTCACCAACAACGCTATCGCCAGCGCGATCTTAACCTAAGCGCAGCGCTAAGACTAAACACCTATTCATCAGGACTTGAGACGCTCAACCGTCGCTAAGGAACTTTCCTTAGCCATTGCTCCATCATAAAGGCGTCACTGACTAAGTGTATCACCTTCAACTATACCTTTCAGGTGCCTAAATACCATCCCTAGGCTCAACACTAACACTAGGCGCCGTTTCAAACGGTTCGCAGCAATTACGCGCACTTGCCTGCTCGCGCTAACAACATCGCGCCTGGCTCTGACCAGCGGCGGCCTCACGCCCATTGCCGCGGTCCGCTCGACCCATCTTAGCCCCTAAGTGGCTCGGTCAGCAGGCCAAGATCGCTCACTGCATGTGTCGTTGACCCTTTAGTCGTGTTCGCTGCACGTCCCGCGCTTATCGCGCGGTCGACGCCCCTCTCAGCGAGCCGTGCGATAGCGCATGCCATAGCCAGCTGACCACTTCGGTCCGTTTCCGGCTCTATGCCGGCTCAGCCGTTGCGCAAGGGCGCTAACACGCGCCGCGCCTAGCGCAAGTCGACGTAAGAGGCTGGTCCTAGCGCGAGTTACAGTACATCGACACTTTGGACTGCCTGCGAATCATTTCTGGACTGTTCTTAGCCCATACTGGGCAACGCCGATTACTCCTCATCATCGTCCGACTTTTTGACTTTATCTTGGGTATTTCTATTCATCTATCGCTCTAACCGCTTCAGGAACAATCGCGGGACGCGCCGTCGACTCGGAGGAGGTAAGTTCTTCCTTCTTAATAAGTTTAAGACGTGTGATTGCGCTAGTTTATGCATGTTTTTTCTCCTAAATGCGCACTTAAGGCGCAAGCGACTGTTTCATCAAGATTTTTTCTGTATTTCATTCAACTCTTTTCCTAGTTCTTCTCTTTTTCCTTCCTTCCAGTCAGACTTTCATAGACCACTTTCTCACCATTCTTGTGTCTTTACTCTCATTCCTCATCTTGTCATTCTCACACGCTCTCTTCTCCACCTTTCTTATCAAAACCATTCATTTTCAAATCATTTTGCTTCTAAATTCAATTACATCGGCAACGATGCCTTACGGCATCACTGCCACACATGTATTCTCCTTTTTAGTACATATCTTCTACAAGCTTTATACTTTTAAGTCAACTTGCAATTAAGGCATATTTTTCTCTTTCTTGTAAATCGCGCCGTGCATTTCATTCCACACGGCCGAAACAAATCTCTTTTTTTTCTCTTATAGATCTTCTCTTTCTTCTTTTTTCTCTTTTCTTTTATTCAACCATATTTTTTACACTTACTATATTACATTACACTATTTAGTTTCTTCTTTATACTTTCGTTTTTCTTAAAATGTTCGCTTTTCAAGACGGAAACGAGCCATCTATGAGCTCAGTTTTCTCTTAGAAAACAACTTCTCCAATCATGTTTCTTTATTTACTTTAACAATATACAATCTATATAAACTAAAAATAATAAAAACATACATATTCATATTTCCTTCCTCACTTTTTTCATTTATTCATCCGCCATCATATTACCTTTTATATCTCTGCCTTCCTTTGTATCTTTTCTCTTCCACAATCCATTTTCATCATCCCTCTATCATCTATATTTATTCCTGTTTCATTTCATTGCATCATATCGTCATTCCTTTTTCGATAATTTGTTCTCTCTCCGTGTCGCGTGTAGTCCCTTCTCATCTCACCTTGCATCTATTCTCTTTTACACATTCTTGCAATGTCCTCTACATATTCGTGCTGTTGCTGTACCTGCTCCACCACTTAGACCACGAGTGCGAACAGCCTCCTAAGAGATGTCTCGGGTGCTGCTTGGACGATCACCACATCGCGTTCTGCGCTCACAACCGCCAGGCAATACGGGACCTTAGCAATGAGCGCTGGCAAAGGCATATGCGTTGGGCACGCCGCAGAGCGTTCATCGCTCGCTGCCTTAAGGAGGAAGAAGAAGCCTGGTTGCGATACCATCTCTACAGGCTGGAGCTCGAAGAAAGAGGCATTTGCTAAGGGTCAATATGGTATGTTTCTTCCTTTTTCCATTCCCTTTCTTCTTTGTTTCCTTTTTCATCCCTTTTTATATATTCTTATCACAGTTTATTCTCCTTATAATCTTTATACACTATTCTTGTATAAACATCTCCTTCTCATTTCAATATCTTTATTATACAATCGATATATCATTTTTATTTTCAATGCTCTCAATTTTAACACAGTTCTCCCCAGCCTTGTATTCAGGTCTGGTGGTGTCGTTCGTGCCTCGCGTCGGTTTGTCGTGCCGTCGCTCCTCTTAGTGCGTCGAGCCGCTGATCCGCCTGAACGCCTGCCGAAAACATCGCTATCCTGTACATAGCTGTATATATCGCGAACGTCGACGTTATCGTCGACAACATTAATTCCACTTCAACGTCCATCGTAGTCGTTCATAGTTCGTCCGTCGTAGTTCGTCCATCGTAGCAGTCAACATCACTTCACTTCACCCACTTCACTTAACCCGTCACCTCACCCCACCGGTATAGTTAGATCTTCCCACCATACTCCTGAAGCTTTAACCCGGTTCCTTTTTTGTTGTGTTTTTGTCACGTTTTTAAATAGTTAGTTACTTTCTCATTTATCATGTATCTTTAATTCGTAGGCAATCATATTGGCCCTCAACGTCTCGTCATGCTAACCCGACCTTAGACCGCACCTGTCACACCCTGCGGCGCACGCACCGTGGCATCGCCCACCACGCCGCCGCCCTAAAGTCAACCACGTAGTCTTCGTTGTTTAACATGTCTGTAACTTAGTAGGTAAGCAGCAAGGTCACAACTACCTAGTGGGTCGTCTTCTTCGTCACGGCCCCCAGTGTCGTGACTTCCGTACGACAGTACGGTCGTCGCGGGGGTCAACAGGTCAAAACCCGTCGCTCGACACGTCGAAGCCTGTGCCAACGTGTCTCCCGCGCAGGGAAGCTTCTGGAAGCGGCTAAAGACGCAGGGGGAGCGTGCCCCTGAGCGCTCTAGTCGGTCCACCGGTCAGGTATCGTCCGCCGCTCCCGCAGAGTGGTCGTCTCCTGGTCTCCGCGGTCCGTCAACGCCAACCGTCGTCGAGGAGGGCTCCCCTTACGCCGAGGTCGCCGGAACCGTCCAGCTTAGGACGACGAGGAGCTACCACCGTCTTGGAGTGTCCGCCAGTCATCGTGCTCGACGTCTTCAGCCCTCGTCGCCTCGTCCGTCGTCCGGGACCCGCAGGTAACGCCGGTCCTCGGACCGGCCCCGTCGCCCCTGACTTGGCACACTCCACAGGGGCAGGGTCGGCCATGGCCGGCGAGTTGTCGGCCCCTGATAGTCATGGGTGCGGTCTTCCCCTAACTCGTAGGTCTTTTGTAATTGTTGTGTATCCTTAATCATATTAGCTTAGACTCCATAAACATAAACACCATAAACATATAACATTAACAGTTTGTCTGCTTAACTAAACTGGTCTATCGGTTCCATGTCTGGTCGAAGTATGCAAGAGTGTGAGCCAGTCTAATTCCAGGGGGACCGCCTGAGGTCGTGGCCACGACCGAGGGGGGTACCCCTGGGGGCGGGTGTCGAGTCCAGTGCTCACTGCAGGGTGTTGCATGGAAGTGTGTTGGACTGGGATCAAGTCTTAACACCGCGGCGCAATGGATCCGCATAGGGCCTATGGGTAGGGCCTTAGGGTGGGCACCCTTAGCGAGCAGCGGATCTAAGAGGGCTCCTAGCCGGGGCGTGGGTGGCGTTCCCCCCTCTACGCCGATGCTTCGACGGGGGAGCGGCTACCCGCGTCACGACAGAATCCAAGGAAGTGGATTATCTCAGCCGGCGAACGCCCAGCTCCAATACTTTCGATAATTGCGGTTCTTCGGTTGTCGACTGCACTTCTATGCAACATCTGAGCCATTCTGAAGCTATGACTATTTACTAGAGGATTCTAGCTTTCAAGGACGCAAATCGTGACCTCTGGCGTAAATGCGGTATGACGGGAAATTATAATCTAAATTTGTTAGGATTTAAGCGCCGCACCCTGTACCTCGACGAAGCAGTACTCTGAGGTCTTCACACATAGAACAGGGAAAATGTTCTTTCGCCGTCGTGCATATATGTATGTATACCATTTTTTTCTCGAGTTGGACATTCTTCAAAGGTCCAATTCATAGTCTGCGATGGAGTGACTGGTCGCCCGTTCATAAGCAAATCGAATAAACCGAGAGCGATTACCGCGAAATCTGTTAATATTCGGGGCTGTAGTTTAAGCTTCCGTTTCTCTGATTGAGGGATGTGCGGAATTTTCGTTCCCGTGTTTTCTGGTTTCCGGCTGTTTAGGGCATCTGGCATACCTCCGAGTCGCTCCAGCGATTGTATTTGGAGCGACGCGAGCAACTATCAAAGATGCGCCCTCGCTGAATTTGCGGACGGCACAGTGGATTTCATGGTTGCCCGTAGTCGCGCAGTCGCTTCTTCGACGCGTCGTAGATGAATTGGCATACCTTCCTCCCGGCGACTTGGAATCGCAGCGCATTGCACAGCGATTCCAATCGCTGCAGCTGCTTATCAAGCAGTTCAACGCTTATCTCTCCAGCTTATCTCTTATCTGTCGCTGCAGCGATCGCCACGTGTGCGATATTCGCTGGAGCGATAGTCGCTGCGCTCAAATCACTCCTGCGCCAGTCGCTGGAGCGATTCGGAGGTATGCCACATGCCTAAGGTGATAGTACGCTCCCACGGACACTACCGCATCACCTCCGACAATTTCTCAGACACTGGGAGAGTTGATCTGCAGGTCGAAGTCAGGTCACCTACCAGAGCATGGTTAGTTCACCCATATTCAACTGAAGTTTCACCATTTTTCTCCCATTGTCTGAGTTCTGGGAAACAGCACACAGGAAAAAGAATTGTCGCGCAGTTTTGAGCGCACTACGACTGAAATATTGGCGAAGCCTGTCCCTCGCAATGTGGATTAGTGCAATCGCAAGGGGGAGGCACTCCATAGTTGCTTGTAAATAGTATTTGAAGATAAACACATAACATATGTAAGGGTGCCTACCTGATGCTCTACGTGAAAAAAGCGGGTCTCGTCGCTGGAATATTGAAAAAATTGGTTATAAAGGCACGAAAAGGCTCCAACGGCTAATCCCCGTTCAAATTCCTGTGCTACCGTAATGCGTGCGCGTCGACTGATTCACCGTGGGGCGATACATAGAGGGACGCCTGCGGCTCGACGTATCGCCCCACGGCCTACTTTTATTCTTGTTCTATGCCGACCCATTATTGTTCTGTATTTCTATTTCTATGTCTAGGGGGTTGACCAGGTCAAGAAGGGGAACAGTTGAACAAGAGTCGGAGAAAATTTAATGTAGAAATATTGGAGTGTAGTGCGGGAGCCGTTGCAAGAGCCACTCATTACGATGATGTCAACGAGAGGCTTGAGTTGCGCGACGGTGAGCAATTTCTTTACCGACTCGCCAAGGTCTGTCATCGCCAGACCGAGGATGTTGAAAAGTTCTTTGGCATCAACGATGAGAATGGCCATCTCTTAATGGACCACAAAATGGCCTTGAATCGATGGCAAGACTACGAGTAAATCTCGACGGTAGAGTTTGTCCATCCAGCCATTCTCTCTGCTCCTCCCGTGTACGGTTCCGTTCAGAAAATCACCGTTAGGGAGACAGAAGCGGCTTTAAGGAAGATGAAACAAGGCAAGGCAACGGGCCCTCATAACGGGACCTGGCCAGCTGAGTGGCTGACGATGTTCTTCGATCAGGTGGTTGCGGAGAAGAAAGTACCTGATAGTTGGCAGATAAGTAAGACGATTCCAATTTGGAAGAAGAAGGGAAGTCCAGCAGACTGCACAAGGTACCGTCCAATACGTTTGCTTTCGCATACCATGAAGATCTTTGAGCGAAATGTTGATGGACGCATACGTGACGTCGTACAGCTTTCTACCAACCAGTGCGGCTTCGAACCTGGATGTGACGTTGTCAATGCCATACACGTCTACTTATAGAAGAAACCGCGAGAAACAGAAGCTGGTGTATCCTGACTTCCTCGACTTGGAGAGGGCCTTCGATCGTGTTCCTCGTGAAGTGATATGGTATGCTTTAAGAGAGCATAACGTTCCCGAGGAGATTATTGAGTGGGTGCGGTTATGCATGTCTTGTCCAAGGAGTGGAGTGCAAGCGCCAGCAGGTACGTCGAGGAATTTCCCATTTCTTTCGGAGTATATCAAGGGTCTGCGCTCTACCCACTGCTCTTCATGGTCGTTGTGGATGCCATACCACGTGATCTTCAGTGTCCAGTCCCTTGGACGTTGTTTTATGCTGGTGATTTAATGCTCGCTTGGGAAGACAATGTTGAACTCCAGCGGGAGGTACAAGCTTGGTGCGGTCGCTTGGAGAGATTTGGACTCAAGCTTAATGTCAAAAAGACCGACGACTTGACGATTGACGAAGATGATTCCAGCTCCTTTAATGTAAGTGGTATTGAGCTGCCACGTGCTTCGGTAGTCAAGTATTGGGATCAGCAATCGCATCTGATGGTGGTCTATTCGTTGAAGCCAACTCACGCGAGAGTTCAGCGTGGTTTAAATGACGCTCTCTGATGGGAGTGCTCTGCGGCAAGAAGATACCAGAGTGGCTTGAATCGAAGATCTACAGAGCAGTCGTCCGACCTCTAGCTATTTACTGAGCTGAGAGCTGGCCATGTTACTGAAGAACATAAAGGGCGAATCAGCATAATGGAAACGAAGATGCTGTATTGGATGGCCGGAGTTACGTGTTTGGACCAAGTGCGCAACGACTTCGGCAAAGATTTGGTGTCAACCCGATAGTTGAAGAACTGCGCGAAGCTCTTCTGAGATGGTACGGCCAAGTTCTTCGTGCAAAAGATGACACAGTTCGAAATACTGGCCTTAACCTCGAGGTGCGAACACGAGGGGACCAAAGCAGCGCTGGCTTGATACGCTGCATAAGAACTTGAAGATGGCTAGGTTGCATCCTGATCAGGCATTTGATCGGGAAAGGTGGCGCCAGTATTCCAGAAAAGCGGACCCCACAACAAAGTGGGACAAACGCTGAAGAAAAAGAAAAATAAAGATTTTCTGTGCGCAGACTTAGAGTCAATGAGAGGTGAGAGTTTCTTCAGATTTGTCCAGATGTTATGAACACGACAGTTTCTACCTGAAGAAGCGACATCTACTTGTAAAATTCCACTATAAATTTCAAGTGTTAATTACTAAGGATGACCTTAGTGCTTTCCTACAAGGTTTTTAAAGAGCTGTTCGAATCAATGACGGAAACCGAAGTACTTGCCAAAAAATAATATCGCAGGAATCAGCATCAAAAAGTGAAAATATACCGTGTAAAATTTTAAGCCTTGTTTGAAAAGCAGTGATAAAACTATGTTTTTTGCTACGCCTGACTATATAGAACGACCTTCTATGTAGTCAGGCGTCCCGATTTTGCATCATTTGCCGAATAAATATCGACACCCCAAGATGGAAAATGTTATTTTTAGGACCTGGTTTTTACGGCATTAAATCCACATTTATTAAGGCTTTGTGAATGTTTCAGAGACCCCAAAAAATCTTCTAGTTATGGCAGTTTATGCGCGGCTACTGCTTTCTCTGATATCATCAAACGCAACTGAAGGAAGGAATTCTGAAATTTTTTTACCTTCTGGGAGAAAGAACGTCAGAGTGTGAAATTGTGCCATATAAAATTTTAGGTCATGATTATTGTGCAGTAAAAAAACAAGCTTCTTCGCAGCAATCTTCGACATGATTAGGGCTAATCGTATTCAAAATTTTCGTTTACATGAAAAATAACTATTTTCTACCTGAAACAGACCACCTATGCAGTTAGCTAAAAGTTAGAGATAAAATTCTGCCACTAAAGGTTTCAATTCCTGATCAACGCACATCGAAAAAGTCATGACTTTTTGAATCGCGCAGGTTGGATCGACCTGTGGTCTGGAAATGCACCATTGTTGCTAGAAGAAAATATGGCGCCAGTCTAGAACAAATATTCTCCCTCTTCCACCTTCATAACATTCTATGAAATGTGCAAAAACCTTTAATGGTAAACACAGAAACACTAAACACGGACAGATATAAAATATAACTGCAGAAGGCTACCTATGTTCGTTGCGTCTGGGCGGGATACGCTACCAGTTATGGATGAAAATGCAAGATGGTGTAATTTTCTAGAGTTGTAAAGTTTCACTTTTAGGTAGGGAGTTAGAGATGCACAAAGGGATTACTGCATGAACATTGCGAAAATCTAACAAAAGTAACAAATGGAGTGCAGTTCTAAGCACGCACCAAATTAGATCAGCTTACGCACAGATTTGGAGATCACCACTCTTACCTGAGCATACATTTGAAGGGGGTTCATACGTTAGGCATCTCCGCGAGTTACGGTAGCGGTACACCGCCGCCCGCCACTGCCTCCGATTATGGTAGCGTGGCCTGTTGCTGAGAACTCCTTGCACGAGCTTTGCGTTTTTTGCCCTGTTTTCTTTGCATTTCTGGTATTCATAATGACTGACACTTGTGGGGGAGGGGGTGTTCGCCTTATAAAATTTTAGTGAAAGCAATAAAGGCTGATTAGCCACATCCACATGGTCTTTGCGTTACGTTTATTCCTGCTAAAAACAGTAGCAGCGCATCTAACCTTAAGTGAAGTCTTGAAGTTTAAAAGACTTTCTCGCTTCTCCTAATCAGTTAGAGCTCACGAGTCTGAGATGATCCCAATAGAAATATTAGTCTTCGCGGTTCATAACTATAAATATGTGCTGTCAGCTTTTCAGTCGAATCAAACTAAGTACCTCCTTCAATTTAGATGCCATATGAGTTTCGAACGCTGCACAAAGTTGCTCCTTGAAGTGAGCTAGAGAATGAAACGACGTTACTGGAGGAGAGCTCAGCTAAAAACAGTCGACTCACCGAGAGAATACCTTCAAAGTAGCGATGCGCGCTCTGCTCAATTCGCCCCATGTCAGAGGGAAATTTCGTCCGAGGCCGGCGCGGCACCCGGTCAGCCTACGGTAGGTGAGCGCGTTGCTTCGCTTTCTGGTGGAAGGAAACCTAACGTAAGGCCTATGGAATACTCCTGGAGTAGAACTCATGCAAAGCCATCAAGGAATATTGGACTTGATTGGAGGCTGTGGAATAACAGCTGAGCTGTTAGAAAGAGTAAAACTCTCATGTTTCAATCTGATTATCACTGCACGTCATGGCGCGGAGTTTATTTATGTATGAGGTGCACATTAAGCAAAGCGCCTGACATTTTCATTATAAACGTGAAAAAGTTTGGCACTTTAGGTCTCGTTTTCAGTGGTCTGATTGGGGTTCTTGATCGCCCTATGCAATCCGTTCAGAAGGCTGAAAACTGGGCAAAAGATACGATAGCGTTTGTTACAAAGGTAGTGGAGAGCAGGACTGGCGAATGCATGCAGTCATTAATTAGTTATGCAATATTTTAGAGTTTCCGAAAGCTAACAAGTGCAAGCAAACCCCTCCAACTTGACGTTAAAATGGAACATATATATACATATATTTTTGGAAATCTTGGTGATTGGGGAAAGAATTTTAGGAATTACGGAATCAGTGCGATCTACATAATTCGGAAAGCCCAAAAACTCTTGAGGATTTTGTAACCAGGATCGATAATGTGAGCTGCTAAAAACTAACCGGTCCATAATCACGAGAAAGATAAATGAGCGATTCGTTGGTCATTTAGCCGAGTGCACTGTCTCTGTAGGGTCTTGTACACCCCATCATATCCCCTGAACCACCGCATTATTAGGGCATATAAGTCCTTCGCCGTATCTCGTGTACATTTGGTGCATCGGCCTAACAAGCCTAAGTCTCCCGTGTCAAAGTGTAACAGCTTTGGGACCTGGAGCATAAAGTGGAATGCCACAAGTGACCATCTTTGCCCTCCCCGAGGGCAAGATCATTCCCAAACACGAGATGGAAGCGCTCGAGAGGACCAACACCATTCTGCTTGGGGGGGGGGGTGATGATAGAGCAAAACTTCGAGAGCGGGTAATCAGAGTTGTGAATATGTTACGAGGGAATCCATACGAAACGACTCTTGTGTTGATCTTCCGTCACTATCTCAAACCATACCCAAATGTAACTACCTCTTACTACAAGTTCATCCCGATAATCTTGCCGTGAATTGCCCATAATAACACCAAAAATGTCGCTTGCATAGGCGACGGATGCGGAGGGCTAGCAAATGTACTGGTAAGGACACTAAAGGTGGAGACATTGTTCTTCAACAGTCTTGTTGAGGTGAAAGATGCACATATCGACTCAATCTCAGACACTGCGTGTCCTATGCTAGACGAGTTCCTTTCATAAGCTGTACTGGGGTCGATTACTGAGACGGGGTTGCAGCGACATAACTCACCCGAGCTATCCAGAGGCGATGAAGTTTGCCTGCAAGGATGTTACGTTTGTTTTGCTGACATGTGATGCTGAGGCCACCACTGACAGCGAGGTGAAATCAAAAAGGATCGTCGATAATGTCGTGAAGATTTCGACCCTCTTACTCAATAAGGACAGCTGGTCGTATGTAAAACATACGGCATCAATAAGGATTTCGCGTGTTTAAGATGTTCGAGAGTGCATTCCATGACGTGAGTCTCGTTAGGTCTAGGATGAGTTCAGCGATGTCAGCTGAGGTTTTTATAGTGGCTACGAACCTGCAAGCGGGACAAGATGTCAATCGTTGTATCTTATCCTCAGATGGGAATCACTATCGATACCGATCAAGTGATCTGTTCGAGAACTTGTTGTCGGCGTATACTGCAACCTTCGATACGGACTTTGAAATTTCGAAGGGTGACATAACCACGACTGATATCATACATCGAGATATCACCCCTGCAAGGGCCAAATGTGCATCTGTCGATCGGTGGATCACTACTGCCGCAGAATTTTGGTTTCGATTAGAATCTCGAGAACCACCGAGCGTGATCGAAGTCTGGGACTATATAATGACCTCTGTCGAGAATCTATTCGATTCTAGCGCGGTACTGTCTGAACGACGTAGACAAGTCCAAAGAAGGACTTTGTCGCACGACAGAGCAGAACGATTAGCCAAGTTGATCATAACTTTGACTTGTGTGGCTCTTTTCCCGAGAGATGTGAGGACAAAACGTCTGAAAGATGCAAGTGATAGATGGACCTTGGTTTTGGTGGATCTCAAGCCTTGGGCACCGTTTGTGGTGCCTGGTCTCAAGATGTGGATCTATCTCCAATCCGAGTGGAAACGGCAGATAGCACAACCGCGACATCAGCCGATGCAAATAGCTGTGTACGGAATGACATTCAACTGGCAGAATTTATCAAAGAATGCATGGTACTACCAACTGCTCCGGTTTAGGGTGTCCGTGGTACACGTCCTCATCCTCGTCCTGCATGACTACCAACAAAAGAGCTAAAATGGGAGCCTCAGTTCACCCAACAGCAACGCAATATATCACTTAGAAGAAAACAATAAAAAACTATAGAGGCCGCCTATAACGTGTTCAAAGTAGCGGACAAAAATCCTCCCTCTGTTGCGAGCCACGTTCTTTCTGGAGCTCGCTTTTTTTCACAGGAATAACAAATACTATAGGTACATTAGACGTAGTTAAAAACGCTTAACAACGGGAGTATCCGCCCTCTTCCTCATCGCTCTTTCGTGCTCAGCGCCTAAACTCTCCACCTGTGGTTGACTAGTTTCCGCCCGCCTCCTCGGCTAGCAGTGGTTTGAGGACTCCCAACTTGAACAGTTTCTCAGACTTCAACTACAACTCCAAGAACCCCATTGGCGGACCCACTAGGAAGGCAATACGGGTTGAAAAGACAACGGTAATGGAAATAGGTAAGAAGGGAAAGGAAAATGTAACAGGAACAAAACCATTTAACGCATAAGTCGGCATGGTAGAATGGTAGAATGGGGGTAATGCAGAATATAAATGTATTGTGGTTATTGTTGGCTCTAATAAAGGTTTAAAATTAAATGTATATAATGTCTTTTTGGTGTGTGATATTAGAGGTAATTCAATAAAAGAACCACCAAAAACTACGGAACCGTGATGCAGGTTCTAAAAACTTATATGGATGAAGAGGAGGGTTGAATGAAAGGACACGTTTCCTTCAGCATCTCTAAAACATGCCTTGAGGGCATTTTCCAAGGAGCGGCTTGGAAAATACAGCTTGCCCAAGCCCAGCGAGGCTTCTCGAATCATCGCCTGGTGATCGAATACAGAATGCGATTACCGCGGGGCACAAGGGTTGGGGAAACATCAAATTTCTCGTGAGAGCCGACGCGGTTGGTACAGGAACTTGAGAAGCGAGCTGCGAGGGGATTCATTCATCTTAGTTTCGAAGAGGTTGTCGACGTGTTGAACTTGTGTTGACGCGTTCGTATTGTTTGTCGAAGGTGTCGTGTTCGTGTTCATATTGTATAATACATTGTCTCGTTGCTCTTGTTTTTCTTATTTGTAGTTTATTTTTATAATAAACCTGCTTTATCTAGAAGCGCTCGCTGTCACTATAAGGTTTAGCCTCGTGTACTTCTCTGTGTATCAATTGTGTGTATACATATTGGTTGATAGTAGTGTGAATGCGGGTCCGAGTCCCGACTAGTGCAACAGTTTTGTAGCATAAAAAAACTAGTTCCGATATTTTTCGTTGGCTACTGAATACTTGGTAGGTCAAGCTAGCACTTGTTCGTCTCAGGCAGCAGCCTGTGACAATTGTGCCACCATACTTTAGTGTTGGGAACCCATACGGCATTAAAAAAACTAGTTCCGATATTTTTCGTTGGTCAAGCCAGCAAGCTGTTTTCGATGAGAACAATACCACCTTCATATACCTTCCGGAAATTATCCCTTGTTTTCCTTCCACGGCTCTTCTGTATGTAATGTATTGTCTTGTATTGTGTTGTTTACTAGAAGTTGTTTGATCGTTTTCGTTTTTATTGTCTGTCTGTATGTGTCTAGTTCCGAATAAATTTGAGCATTGTGATCAGGTGAAGTCATGCTCAATTTTTTTCTCAAAAATAAAGATCTCTGCACCTGAAGCAAACGACTTCTAGAGCTGAGATGTAGCTTTACAAAGGCCCTATCTTTGATTAATACATAACAACAAAGCAGCTCATCTGGAGCTATTTTCGATGAGATGAGGAAAGATAGATCTATGATCGGTCGCTCGTCGATGTGGTAGGAAGATGCTATACCTGTACTTTGTTTAACCGATCGTAAGTCGCTCAATTTTGAGAGTTATGCAAATGCGGGTGAGACTCAGAAAACTAGAAGACGTTCTTCTTCTAACGATCACAAAACGGGTATTCAAAAAGGCATCTTTATGCGCGTCTGGGGGACGCGCTCGAAGAAAATGGAGGGATTTTACAAAAACGGACATAACTCGCTTACTTTTAAGCGCTGTGCAAATGCGGGCGGCATTCAGAGAACAACCTCTGGACCCCTTCGGACCCAGACGTGCATCACCACATCCTTTTAGTGGTAGTGGAAGTTGCCGCGAATCGCGAGCTTCGCTCCGTCCAAATTCGCTTGGTCTCCCGTTCTCTTGGCCTCTCCTCTATAAGACGCGCACTGTCCGGCGTGACGTCGCGGCTTCGCAGCTGATAGCCTCCCCCCAAAGGCGCCCACGGACGTCTTGGCTGTCTTCGTGCACACCGGCGGCTCCATTTCCGCTCCACGGAACGCTTCGGCAGGAACTGCGAGCTTCGCGTGCCGACCTCTTGCAGTATGGACCTCTATCGATTCGAAGGATGCCAAGGGACCTTGCTATACCGTCTCAGTCATGTAGCTGATTGCACGTGTGATGGCCTCTTTCCCGTCCGGGAAGAATCTCGCACTACACATCAGTCGCCGTAGTGGAAGCCACCTCTCGCCTATCACCACAGTGCTGCCCCCGTCTGTATGGCGTTCCTACAGTGTTTACTACTTATCATCTCTCTGACGAGCTTCGATAATAAATATACGATGATACGCTGTTCGGCACCGAAAAAGGAAGCGGGCGGTAAGTTCTTATGTAATGTCCTTTGGTTGTATTGTGTTCATGCTCGGTGTCGCCGCATGTAGATCAATCAACTTCCCGTTGGTAGCAAGCTCCAACGAGAGCGCGACGCCTCGCATCCGCAGGCGAGCTCTCCCTGCTCGCCGGCGAGCTTGCTGCCGTTCTGGGGGTTGGCCCCGCCTGCTTGCGCGAGTGTGCTCTGCCCCGTCATTTCGGCTGGTGATTTAATGTGTTGGGGTTAAGACCAGGCCTCGCGAAGGGTAGATCCCTCTACAGTCTCTGTCCAATACATGCTGTGCATGTGCCGAGAGTTGGTTCCACCCACTGGGGTGAGCGGGGCATTCACGCGGGAAACTCGTCAGTTGGATCCGAGGTTGGCTAGATCCATGGGGTTGCCCTGCTGCCTAGGTAGATATTATGAATGCTTAGTAGACGTCGGCTGCCATGGGGCAGTCGAATGGGACGTGAGTCTGGCATAGCTTCGCCTGCACTGGAGCTAGCGATTCGCTGCAGAATTCCCTACACACGTAATGCAAGGTTGTGTGGTGCTTATGTCAACCTACACAAGCCGATTTCTTACAAAACATATACGCCTTAGCAGAGGAAGATTAGAAGGTGTTAAACTGCCGAGCCTTGAACTTCAAGAGTTCATCAGCGACATGAATGAACTCTCGGAATTCTGAAAACTCTATGCGACGGGACGGCAGTGCACTATAAAAATAGTGTTCCTCTCGCAATGAAATTCCCCCCCTTTAAAATCCATGTCGAAGGGAGGCGCAAAAGACGCCGTTCAGTTATCAACGGAAAACTATGAGGAACTAATTTCTCTTCTTCTTAGTACAAATTACAGGCCTAAGCACCTAACCTAAGAAGCAAGCTTTACGAGCAGCTCAAAGACTCTTCGGGAAGGGCCCTATTGGTCACTACACTATGCAAGATAAAGGCCATATGGACCCCTTAAAGTCTAAGTGAAGAGGGGGATCAACCGGCACAATGAAACTCGTGCGTTTCAAGTTCCCTCACCTCTCGAAACGAGAGATTGATAAATCTATTAGGTTGGAAAAAAGTCTTTTCATTTTTTTCAAAGATTTATTACTTCACAACTACAATGTCAAATCAAATGAGATAACTCCATTTTGTTCCACTACATTTCTCCAAAGACTGGGTACTTTTCTAATTCCTCTCGCTTAAAGGACTGCAGTTCTGGAGTCGTGCCACTGCTGAATCCAATTTTTGAGGTCTTCATCCGGTTCAAAATATTTCTCTCCAATTTCTTGCTTGAGAGCACGGAAGAGATGATAGTCGGTAGGGGCGAGGTCAGCGCTACACGGTGGATGTGGCATTACCTCCCAGCCCAGCTCCTTTATTGCTTCTCTTGTGAGTCTTGCAACATATGGTTTTGCATTCAGTGTCTGACAGGGCATGTGGAATCCAAGCTCCAAATTTCCATGCAAGGCCAAGACCCTTCAGATGGATTCCCACTATCATGTGAGAGACTTCGAGCTTCTCTGCCAATTGCTTGTCGTCTGCCTACTATCGGCACGAAGAAGATGGAGCAGTTCCGTGTCGTCCAATTCAGTTAACCTTACTGACCTGGCTTTGTCCTCGAGTGAATAATCTCCCTTCAAATACTTTCCGAACCACTCATAACAGGCGCGATGAATAGTAGATCCCAAGCCATATATGGTTAATTTGGTTGGCTGCCTCTAGATCCTTTAATGAATTCATGAAGAATGACGTGCCGGAAATGGCCATGAGCTAGATTTGGCATTGAGTCCGGAAGATTGGATAGATAACGAAGTACAAGAAGGGTTTTGACCTGTGCCCACGTGCGAACGGTAGACAAGTGTGAAAGGATTATGACATCAGCAATCAATACTGGCTAGTGTGTTTACAAGGAGAACGGTAAAAAAATTTCGAAGTGTGAAGAGACTTTTTCCAACCTAATAGGAATGGTAGCGATGTTTGGTCGACCCGCTTCGAACGCTCGATTATATCAGCTCGAAGGCTCGGAAGACACAGAGTCACTGTTGCACTTCCACTCATCAGTAGTACAGCCCAACACATGCTCATCCTCAGGAGCGTATAATTGCTCTTTAAGATGCTTGCTGCATATCAACGTTTTTCGGGCGTATTTCTAATCGGGAGAACACTTAATATTTATCTATAACGACAGAAAAGGAAACTTGGTAACCTTGTTGGCAACCTGCTTCTGGTAACTAAGTGGCACGATCGGAGTGTCGACTCCTAAACTTCCGTAAGCCCAAATTCTGAAACTAATATTTATTATATGCTCGACCTCGTATTCAAATAAACACAGCTATGCTCGACTATACACCGTTACGGATTTGCTCAGCTTTGGCTTGCTCAGTACGAAGCTCGCTGGCAAACACAATACAAATTCTGAACCGCCAGATATGCAAAGACCTCCTCCATCTAAGGCAATCGTTCACATTGAAAGATTTAGGTAGTTGGAGGCGAAGACGATGGCGTTTTGCTCAGCTTCTGTTTTCGATGGGGCGAGCGGGCCGTCAAGTCGAATGTAGCCGACGAGGATCTGTAAGCGCTGGGTTTATTATTTCCATTAAATCAACATAGAAGAACTTAGGTGAGCAATTAAGAGATGTGCTACGTTACTGCTGTTGGTGTGAACAACATATTAACCATATGGGATTTACCGTGGTGACGAAAAAGATGAGGTTGTTGATAACGACCGCTGACGTGGTGACTCGAATGTCGCCGTAGCCCAGACTGCGAATTCGATCAGCAAACGCCTTGAACGAGCATTGAGAAGCATAAACACGAATTTTATAAACACTTGGAAAACAAGCGTTTATTTAATCTCTTTATTTTCGTTTCCGGAGCTCTTCATTTCTGCTTAAACGAACCTTGATCAAAAGTGACTGTTCCGGTACTGACGACACGACCATCGGATGTTGAGGAGGTGGCGGAACGTAGAGGAACGGTAGCGACGGACCGGCTGGTGTGTTAGCCACCGGGGTGTTGGCCGGCGTGAGGAGAGGCACGTCTATAACCGGCGGCTGGAAGAGAGGCGCGTCGACTTGAAGCAGAGGGAAGCCTTCGAATGAGTGCGCAGCGCTGAAATTGTAACAGCTGATTGATTTGTGACATGCTATGCTTTTCGCTTAGCAGTTTTTCATGGTTAGTATTGGATCTCTTTCTCCTTTCTGTGAAATGGTGAAGCATTAGCTTTAGAAAAATAGAATTCTTTCTATTTAGTCGTTAGGGCTCTTATCTAAAAAAGGAATTCTTCTCTTCTTAGTTTTCGTTTTCAGATGGACGACGACAGGATGGAAGCCGAGCAGGGGCCACACCTCACATAAGCTAGCCGAGTGAGCATGGAGAGCCAGGAGATTATTACCAACATCGCGTCCGATTTCGATTGACCTACTGCTAGAAGACTCCCGCCGTCTCATCAGAGTCGCCGCGATATACTTCGTCCTGGAGACCTGTTCTAGGCCATTTGGATGGAGCTTATGATAGAGCTATGTCATGATGAAATTGTGTAGACAGAAGTATGGCCTGTGGAGTGCTGATATGGACGCATCCGAGGCAAATTTGGGCCCACGGTAAAAGAGCGCGCGTGGACGACGAGCGACCTTCTAATGGTAAACTTCCCTTCACTTGACTTCAGATGCTAGTTGTCCTTTTCGTAAAGCTTTTTGATAGCAACAACCACATACTTCAACAATAACGGAAAGAAAAAGAGCTTTTAGGTCCCTTCCTAGCAGGAAAAATGGAAGACTTTTTAATCGCTGCACGAGAGGACAGCGCCACGCATTCGTCTAGTACGCAGCAACCTTTATTTTATTGGTTGCCCGCTGATGCTGCTCAAGTGGAGTTGCGCAGTGCGGAACTAGATTTCTGCCATAAATGCTGCTAAACTCGTAGATTTGCGATAAGCACTATGAGGACATCTCGAGGTAGTGTTTGGAGGAGATGCATAATTTTTCTGTACAGCGCAGAAGAAAATCATCGCCTTTCTACACTTAGTAATGAAGTTAAAGACAAAGTAGCTGAAAGGACAAAAACATTACGATTGAGCCAGTAGGAGATTCTTGTAGGACTCTTTACATAGGAGATCGTAATAAAAAAAATTGAATAAAAAATCAGTTTCGACTTTTGTATAAGAAACGAAGTTAGATTTGAACAGTGTCGGTTTTATGTGATAAAGTTAGAGGTCGATTTGATCCTCCAGCCAGCTTTAGCCGTAAGCGGACCAGCTCAGTGGGAAGACAAGGTAATATTCACTGTTTATCTACAGCAGGGACCTCTTGAGCACGATCGTAAGAGTAAAAACAATCATAAGTTGACGAATAGTGCCAGTTTTTGCGTCTCCACGTATTCCCCCTTGTGATTGATTTTCGCACTGTCTATCGAATCATATAACATCAGTGCTAGCGATGCTTCATGGAAGTGAGATGGCCTTAGACCGTGTTCAGATTAATTTGAATGGTGTCCAGATTGAACCGAGAGAGTATATTGCACTGTTGACCAAGCTTGGTATTAGAAGCGAAGTGAAGATATTTAGGTAGGCCTTGTGTAGCATTTCCTTTTAAACTAGGATGTTTGGAAAAATCTTAATGGCGCACAAAGGTGGCTGGATGAGGTGCGGAGGCATGCTGAGCAGACGGTGCTTGCCGAGCGGAGGCGTGTTCCTCGCTACTCGTCCAGGAGGCGGTGGACGAGCCCAGGACACTTCCAGGCGATTTCCGTTCTGAACTCGGTGGTGAAAATTCGGTGAAGACTGCTGAAAAGAACACCTAAGAATCGCCTACCAAAACAGCGCCGTTGCACTTCTCCTTGGCAGCCTCAGCTTGACTCCTTTTGTGGAACCGTACGAAACCGTAGGTTCGTTGGATTTTCACACGTGCCACTCCCTGTAATCAGAAGGGATTCGGGCTTATTTACAGTATCAGCCTTACAGGTACTTTTCCGTTTTTTAGCAGAAGAAATTCACGCTGAATGAAAGCATTAATGTCTTCTGATTTCATAAAAGGCATTTGCCTAGTAATTTTGTTCTTCGCTCTGCTTTTTCCTTCTTTCCTTTATTTTAATAGAAAAGTTGTCCTACTTTTTTTTATCAAAACCGTAAGAGTAGTAAATAAATGTTGCAGCAAGTCGTTACAAAACCAGCTGTTTGAGACTTTATTAAGGGTCAGATTGTTACTTTTCTCTCATATTTTGTCATATTTCCTCAATTTAGTAAGAAAAGTGAAAGTCAGAAATATGGACTGTTCAATGGTTCTAGAAGGCAGATGTGGAATCTTTGAGTTCTACAGCAAAGAGACATTTCAGTCACGAACCATGAGCTTGAAATTTTATGAAAAACATTGCACAGGCAGTTTAGCTCATGCTGAACAACCACGGTACTTGTTGTTATTCTCCGTTACAAGTAACGGATTAAAGACACGAAGCAGCTAGCTCCAATAAAGAAATGAAGCAAAACGAAAATTCGAATGAAAGATGTTGACGATTCTCTCTCTCCCACAAAACGTAATTCTATCAAACATCTCAAAAGTGAAAACATGGGCGCGTTCAAACACCCTCGCTCCAGGCAACAAAGAAACACTCGTGGACCGTATTCTACGAGCACTTACTAGGGATCTGTTTCAAGTATACGCCGGAAAGGCAAGAACGAAGCAGTTGTCAATATCCCACTTCTCAAAGGCACGACAATTGTTGGAAGATTTGTGAGAGACTATCACACAAAGTTACGCAGGCATACAAAATGTAAACAAATTCGGCCACAGAATAAAAAGGTTATGAATGTAAGAGTTTCGTCATATTGGTCGAGGTTTTCCGCTGTGCGATCACATTACAGCAGCACGAACATCACCTGACAAATTGCATATCTGATGGTTTTCCACGCTATTGTACTACGCTTTGAAATCTGAGAAAACATTTTAGCCCAAACTTCGCTTAGGGAGATTATTCGGTGTGCTGATCCCACAAATTAGATCTTATCGTATCAACTGCGCCGTTTACGATAGCTGACGAAAGGGTGAAGGAACAAGGTGTTAGGTGTCGATTGGTGATCGACTTCGCGCACACGATAGGTGCTGATTATGATTATGAAGTCCGTTTTGGGTACTACGGTGGAGTTTAGTAGACTGCCGAACATGGGAGTAGGATGTCGTGGGTATAAGACGTAGCTACCGCTGTAGTTACCATCTCGTGCCGTAGCATTTTAAGCGGACTATATTTTTTGCGTAATCAGCACTCCAAATAACTGTTCTATGTAGACTGTTCAGACGACGTTCCAAATAAAATCGGTGATCCTGACCCGCCAGCCCTACTCACCTAGAGGCTTCCATATTCCATTTCAATGCCAAATTTAGAATCCAAGTTTTCGACTAATTCAACTAGGCAAAATTTCGGTAGGCTCCGAAATTTTGCCTTGTTGAATGATTCCAGTGTTGTACTGCCAAACACGGGACTCACATTCGTGATCAACCAATCCAATTAAATTTATTTTAATAATATGAAGAAGCAAGAAATTAACCTATAAGGTTCGTTCCGCCACCTACTTTCAGACGAACCTTGTTAATTATAACACCTCTCTATGAACAATTAAAGTTTTAGCTAAATCGATTATCCTGACCATTCTACCAACGCATACTCACCATGGTCTACCGTAATCGGTCGAAATTTCAAAAACGGATGTTAGGCTTGTGCTCAGTATATTCATATTAATATCGCTTTCCCCTATGCACATATGCGAAATTTGAGCGATTTTTGTTCCGGTCTTCGAAGTGGTGGGTGTACGGAAAACAACGTCTAGTTTTCTAGCGAATAGCTTTCCGTCGTTGTTAGCCATTCGTGCGTCTTTCCTAGAACTTTTTGAAGGGGTATGAATTTGTGACTCGGTCTATGATCACATGAGAGGGGCAGAATCAAAAGCAATCGACTCACAGCTTCATCTCCTCCAAACAGTTGTTTTAGAGCTTGCTCTGATGTGCCAGGTGCTATGTTTCTAACGAAGAGATTTGCGATCTGAAAAACGACAAAGCACTGGATCGAGAGAAACTGACAATCTCTCCAACTGTCCATTGGAAGAATCTCAGCTACCATGTTGAAATCACCAAGTGTAGCAGTTCGTCAGTAACACCAAATAAAATAAAATATAAAAGGTGACTAAAGAAAAGCAAAGCAAGGGTTCGTGCTACGACTGGGTTGATCAAAAAGTCTTGCAACATTGTTGCTTGTTGTGCTAGTTAAGGCTAGTGTATTCGGGACCTCGAAAATTGATGTCACAGTACATTCTAAAAGCTTTCTTCTAGCACTCTTTGTAAAGCCCAGGAGGTCACGGGTACAGAAACTATAGGTTCATTAAAGCGCGGTACTCTACAACCTATCGTCTACTGTGAATTCCTGGGAAGCCATTCCGTGAGAGGATTGCTGCCTCCAATGTCCGTGCTGCATTCCAGGAAAACGTTATCCACTACTTCACAGTGGTAGGTTGGTATCTGCGCCTTGAGGCAGGAGAGATGTCTTTCAAGGATGGCTGTGCTGTGGAAGAAGACATTTGGGGGAAGCCCTCAAAGCCAAGTCCATTTCTACACTCGTTTATTGGCGGCCACTTGAGTGCACTCAAAGCACTGACGTAAGACTGCAAGAGTTCCTTAGGTACCGCAAAATTTTATCGTCGTTGCTACCGCACAAGCCCAGAGGCTCGGATAAGGACGCCGACTTAGCATCGCCTCGAAAAATTTGTGTGCACGGGCATTATTGCTGTGACCAAAGCTGACTCTCCAAGTGAATTGAGAACATGTCTACCTCCTTCAGGACAACGCGCTTTCTCCCGGCGTGAAAGTGAGCCGATAGAAAATTCAGAAACTAAACTGCGAAGTTTTAACTCGTCCCCCTTACCAGGCATGACCCACCTGAATAGCATTTATTTAGAGCGGTAAATCAGCACCTGAAACCGATTTGATCGATTGGTGATTCGATCGATGCTGTTAGGAGACCGACAGCAATTGGAGGCCTCACGTTTTTCTCCACATCCCCTGAGATTCTGACGGAGAAGCTTATTATTATAGATTTGAGTGAGAATTATATCACTGACTGACTTGGGAACTTGTAAATTGTTGCTACTTTGTTTGTTCTGTTGTTTGTTCCGTTAGTGTTGCAGGACTTTTCGATCAACCTAATACATTCAAGTAAACTTTGTGGCTTGACATTAAGTCTGAGGTTCCAAAGCCTCAAAAAGTTTGACCTGGTGTACTCTTTTCTTCAGCGGAGCATCTGCTAAATCCAGCTGATCTGTGGAAGTGCACTTGAAGCAATTCAGGGTGTCCGGAAAGTTTGAGAAAATTCAGAACTTTTATTGTATTCAAACCGCAACTGAACAAGAGGTTAGTAAATCAACAATGTATGATCCTTTGGTGGCCACAACCTTCCTCCATCGTGTGCAGGGAGACAAATGGCAAAAAAAGAAGCAGGGCATGAAGCCCATTCGTCGTGCGCGCGCCCGATGTCGTCGTTGTTGTGGAACTGCCGTTCACGGCAGCAGTGCTCAAGACAGCGGGGAAAGCATGGAAATCACAGGGAGAGAGATCCGGGAAGTAAGATGGATGAGGTAACCACACGATGTTCAACTTCTCTAGCTGGCTCGGGGTAGTCTTTGCGAAGTGTGGCCTCGCATTATCCATCAGAAGATGAATCTTGCCCTTGTACGCGTGGTCAGCGGAAAACCTGGACTCCATTTGAGGAGAAGAGGTTGGCGTCAATCGACTGTCCAGCCGACAAGACCTCGTAGTGAGCGACACCCTTGCTACAGTAGTACAAAGAGAGCAGTTCTTGCTGTGGATATCTCTCTTTTATCCTGAGGCAGCCACTGTAGCTTCCTGTCAAGGTTGCTGTACGTTATAAACTTCTCATCCATGGCCACTATCGTCTCTGTCCATGCCGTCATTCGGTAGAGGGAAAGCAGAGAAGAGCAGCACCTGTGTTTTGCGGGGCAACTGTCAGATCTAGAGTACGGTATGAGGGCGCTTCGCCACAAGATCGGATCGAGTGAGGATATCATGGACGGCGGATTTAGGAGTGCCTGTCTCCCTCTCTATATCTCGTACAGACTTAGCCGGATCAACTTGAACAGTCGCGAGGACGACCGTTATACTTCTTGATTGAGTTCGTCCGGATCGAGTAGTATTGTCGAGGGAAAAGTCTCCTTTTGCAAATCAACCAACAATACCCTGTACCAGTGGAGTGGGAATCGGGACCCATCAGCGACAAAACCTGCTGATAGGCCTCGGTTGGGTTGAAGCATCGAAGCAAAATGATGCGGTAGTCAGTTCGCCTGGACATGATAAGACTGACGGATTTTCGTATTCTAGGGGACAAGGCGAGTGTAATGATTGGGGTTTAGATTAGAACGCCATGATCAAAAAACATGTAAGTATTATGATATATGATAATGCAGAACCTGTGAAAAGATATGTCATTTTATTTGGCTGCATCAAAAATTCTCAAAACTTTCCGGACACCCTGATATCAGGTTAACCAAAAAATTTGATGTAGTCAATAACGGAGAAACTAAACAGGAAAATAGAGGTGCCCTTCAACAAGAAGCACATATCACTCCACTAAAGTAATCAAAGGGCACGGCTTCCGACACACACTGAAAATGTCACACTTAAATGGACAAAGTAAGTGCGGCATTTCAGTCAATTCAGTCAACCTGCTCCTATAATGATCCAAAATCTTTACAATTGTTTCAAATGTAGCTGGGCTGCAGCAGCCTGAGTGGCATTGATAGTAATCATTCTTAGAACTTTAAAAAGTTCCTATTCGTAAATCCTACCAAGCTGTCTTGTGTAATATGGATTGTCTTCAACAAAATTGTGCAGTGTTATTACTGAAACCACTTCAACAAAGGAGAACCCAATCAACGCTGTATAATCGATCTCGTAATGGCAACAAAAAGAAAGAGACGAAGAACCAAATCGTTCAAGCGTTGAAGCCACAAAGAATCAACTGCAACGTTTACCTTAGAGCTCTGAACGTTACCGTTTTCTTCGATAAAATAGCACTGCTGTGTCTATCCCATTCTGAAATCAAGACCAACGCCAGCTTTCGGAGGAGAGCTTCCCTTGCAATGGCCTGAACCTATTGAGATGTTGCAAACCATTGAGGTACCGTTTTCATGACTTCGGCTGGTACGGTATGTTCGGCTCGCGCCCAGTCGACGGTGAGATTGCGTCCGCCCATCTGAAATGGAGCCAATTGCAGGCATGTTTTCTCCTTCGATAAAATCTAGCTCTGAATTACGGTCAAACGCGAAAACATCTGAGCCCCCTCATTGACGAAGCTTCACCAAAGCCATGCCCGGAAAACAAGATATTTTTCTGTCTCCAAATTCCATCCAAATGACGTGAGCGCCATCAGGCAGGCAGACATGAGCACCGTTGTGTCATCAGCTGCAAGCCTTGTGAAAGCTGGGCAGAAAAGATGGAAAACGGAGAGGCTCATTGGTGAGCATGATACTCGACACATGAAATCGACTTTTCAGAAGCTAGAAGAATTACACGTGAATAACGTAGGGCTTTCCTGATCGTTTCAGAACTTAAGAGTATGTCAGGAATTTCCAGACTAATTTCTCTGGATAGTAACAAAGTAGGCATAATGTGGAACCGACGATGAAACCAGCTCTACGACTCAACTCTTGAGTGGGACGTTTAACTTATGCAGCTCTGGCCTAAAAACCACCGGAAAGCACATGCTTTTGGCAATTTTATGTGAGTAGGTAGAATGGTTCCTAGGTGGAGAAATTTTCAACTTGAACGTAGATGGTTGAAACCAACAGTACGCTTGACCTTATCTGGGTTTCCAGAAATTTTAGTTCAACTCGTCACGGTGAACCGTTTTCTGCGTACCTTCACTGGTGAGCGAAGCAGTCTCTCCCTGGCACGAACCGCTGTGTTGGCATCGGCGAAACTGACGAAAGCGAAGCCACGGTTGCGCACCAGAGGGCTGCCTTCTGCATAGGCGTCAATGGTGGTTGCTTCGGGAAGAATTCCTCGCAGGAATGACTGAATGCAGAACCGTATTCGCTATTTTTGACATGGTCATGCACTGGAATATGACCGAGCTTTATAATTCGGTTTGTGCGCTTCAATTCTTCCCTAATTCGTGTCGAATTTATTTCAAGTTTTGTGTGAGATCTTTCCCTTACAAACAGTCGCCAAAGCACAATTTCAATCATATTGAACCTCAGAGTTTGACTTTCACCAAACGCTTCCTGTCCAAATCTAATGAAGTGTGCGAGAATTAATGCTGTTCAAAAAATGATCTTGGTACTTCAATTAATGCCTACGCTTTGCAGTACTTCTGTGTTTACGCTGAGATTTTCCACATCTAACCAACTACAACTTCTTACAGCCAGCAGCTAATAAGGAAAGGTTTCCAACTCAAGGTGAGCTTTTGCGATGATATTTTATTAGGATGTAGGTCCGTGTGAGCAGAGTCCAGAACCACGGTTATTTTTTGCTGGACACTTTTTTAAAGACCTGAAAAAGAGGTGTGAAAACGCAACACTCATCAGCCCTGTGACACCCCACGGATGTGTCTCGTTGGCGCAGTTGCTAGGAGTGCCGCCTCATAGGAGCACAGCGGCAAACATTGCAGTTCGAGTCCGCGTGCTGCCAATATTTTTCACATATTAGTTGATCGTTATACGCGTTCTCATGATCACAGGAGTCAATTTTAGACCATAAATGCTTACGTCAGACCAATGCTGCCTATTTGCGCATTCATATGTGTTAGTTTTTCAACGATGCGTATCTGCACCATATCATTTCTCTCGAAATAAAGAGTCTTATTGCTCCTCCGTTCTTCAACAGATATGATATAGAACTATGAACCTAGTAAAACACGTGTCACACCAGCAGCATCCTACAAAAGTCAGTGGGGAACAATCTTTTCCCTGGCAAGGAATGACCACTTCTTCGTCGTTGAACGCGTAATCCGTGTGTGTAAAGAGGGGTCCAGGGTGAACATCGACGTAACTAACTGCCACCCCGAAAAAAAAAACTAGCACATATGAAGGCGCAATGGACAGCCTTGGTTTGTTGTAGGCATTGATGGCCTGAAATTGACTCCTGTGATCATGAGAACGCGTAGTAACGGCAAACGAATACAACAAATAACTGGCGGTGCGCGAACACGAACTCAAAAGCCGGCTGGTGTGCTTCTAGGCACCAACTGCGCTAACGAGGGGTGTCATAGGGAATGATGAGTGTTGCGCATACATCTTCACACCTTTTTTTCAGGTCTTTAAAAAAGTGTCCAGCAAAAAACCATGGTTCTGGACTCTGCTCACACAGACCTACATCCTACCAAAATAGCATCGCAAAAGCTCACCATGAGTTGGGAACCTTTCCTTGTAAGGAGTTGAAATTGGCACCGCTTTCAGCAATATATACTCACCTGTTTCTCCAGATGAGAACACACAGCAGCTATACATTTTGAACACACCTTGATAACACTGACCTCGCAAACAAAGCGCAAGTGAAGCGCTTGTGTTTGGTGGTGATCCAGAATCTGGCATCCGCTACGGTGAGCTACGGTAGGTATACGCTAGTAAGGAGTGGCGGATTACAGAATTCGTACAAGCTTCGCCCTGAATTACCATACAACCAGAATAGCCTTCGGTGCAATGTTAGGGTGCGGTAGGTTGCGGGAGGTACGAGGAGTATGTATTGTGGACATAACATTTGTGAGCTATATCCTTTAGCTACCGTCACATAGCGTAATACGGACCAAAACCGGATGTCAGCTTCGTAGTCAAATATCCTCCTCAGCGAAGATTGTTTCCAACCACTGGAGCTGTTAATGCAATGTATAATAGTGACCGGCTTTCTTACGCATAACTTTCTTTGAGTGTTTCACGTCTTCTTCTGTTGAAACTTCCTGATTCTGCCTTGACTACCATCTGATGCTTGAGATCAAAGCGAAAGCATTAATTGGTGCTCATAAGTCGGTTTTGAGATTGGAAATGATTCTTAGAAGTGTCGACAAGGGAGAGAATAATAAAAAAAGATCACAGATTAAAGGAAAAATGAAAAAGGAAAAAACGAAAAGGGATCATCAGTGAGGTCCAGAAGACGTGCACTGGTATCGCTTTGTGGTAGCTCGATAGAAGAACAAGGAAGCAAACCGACTACACAACGCAGAAATCCGACCTCCGACGTAACGCCTTGCGTCGGTTTTAATATAATTAGTTTCTGCCGCTCCCGACGTACCGTTGAGAGAGTTCCCTGGCAGGACGTGTAGAAAACCTATGACAAATCGGTGAGATGCGGCAACGCGCAAACCTTGGAGGAACCTCTTAACGCAATGTGCAAGCATGAATTTATTATCATGCCCTCTGCAATAAGGTGCCTTTAATCTTAAGCCTAATTTAGTCAAAATTTTATATTTTAAGCATTCTTAGAAAGAAAAATACATAGAGACAATATAAGTGCACCGGACGCTGCAGCAAATAATTGCACAGAAATTTTCATAATGTTCACCCATGATGGAAGGTCGAATCAGTCACCTATTTCGTCGAAAATCACTGCCCAGAATGGCCAGAATCATTGGCGAGCACGCGAAAGTCGAAAGAACGATACTTAGCAAAGCAAAAATTAGGTGGTACTTATATTTCTTTTATATTTCTATTTTTTATTTATTTTTTCACATCGGACGGACACTTTGAAGGGCTTCATCAAAGGATTCATCGATGCTACTGAAATTTCGTCTTTAATCGCATAGTGTGCAATAATAGAAGACAAAGTCGGTGTGGTTCTAGTTCGCTGACTCCGAAGGGATTGAAGGCTTGGTTGATCTGTTCGGAAAATCAAGAAAGAAAAACGGAAAAATCAAGAATCTGAAATTGGGGGCACGTGACAGCTGGCGTCTCCTTCGACTGTGCTAACGCGTGTATTCAAAGCTGCAACACGGTTCATAGGACCTTAGTAGACCCACGGATCATAGGACCTTACCTTGTTAGTAGACCCACTTGGGATCGAATCTGTGGATTCTGCATCCAGAATCGTTTCCCAAAACTATTCGTTAAAAAAGAACAAAACATTTTAAAAACGGACAGCCCCGTCGTGAAATCAAAGTTTACTAAGCTGACACTGTGATAAAATTGAAAATCTCTTAAATTCTTCATACTCTTCCTATTATATATTTTATTTACGCACCGCTAAAGTTGCTGCACCATAAAATAAACTGAAATGGGGTGCATAAGTTTAGTGTTGGCACCCAACTGCTCAACGAAACTACTCACCTTGTTTTCTGACAAAGCTAAGCATAAGAAGCTCTTCAGGGAGTGTTTCTTAGGAAAACTGTAAAAGAAAATGGGGAAACGCCGGATTACCTCCACTCTCTTCGGCTCCCAGTCTCGTCTGATTTCTCCGATGAAGAGACGGTCGCGATGTTCTGCATGTTCTGGAACTGCTTCTGTTGTTCAACGCTTTAAACTTCACAGGTTTTAGAATAAATAAGTTACCAGCGGGTTTAAGAAGCGTTGCTACCGACATTACTGACGGACGACGAAAAGAGATTGGCTGAAAAAAATCGCTCTGAAATCATCCTCATTTTAAAAGAAGCAAAAGTCCCGATACAAACCTGAGGTTTTGGTGAGCAGCTTGAGGACTCTTCTTCACTTTAAATAGCAGGCATCACTTCTGCAAAAGAGAACTCCAGCAGCAGAGGTTTCGGAAGGCGGCGTAATATGTGGAGTAAATGAGCTTCATCTCGAAGTCCATGGCGTTCGAGAGCTGTCATTTCGCCTAATAATTCAGACCGGTTGCATGACAAATTTCACCTACACGCACCCAGCTCGCACACTGCTAATGGCGCTTCGAAGAGGATGAAGAAGCGATCGATTAAAGAAGACCGAGAAGCATTAGCCGCCTGGGTGATCCTATCCCTGAGTGCATTCTTTGAAGATTCCCAACGTCCCACCCAAGGGTGCGCCCAGCGTAAAGCTCCGCGAGAGGAAGAGAGCAAACGGAATCTGAACGGGAGTCCCGCGATTCCGACGAGATCGTGGCCTCATGTGATCAGTGGGCGGCGGTGATGGGGAATAGTTTCGCGCAGCTTCTGCCCCGGAGATGAAACTGCGATAACACTGCAGAGGGCGAGACAGTGCGAGTGAGAAACATCATCATCGTCGTCATCGGAGCTGCCACCAGCACCGACGAAGAAAAAAGGTGTATGCTGATTCAGCTGGCTAGATTTTTGCGGTCACCATCTGCCCATCAACGACACCGCACCGGGCCTCCATCCGTGACAAAAACGCTGTCACAAGACGAGTTCGGAAGGCACTGGCAAAAAACGAAGCCTTTGTCAGCATTAGGAGACGGGCTCATGCATCAGCTCGTGCTTTAGGTGACGGCGACGCCGCAGGTGGTCTGCACAGCGCGGAAATAGTGGCCGGCTGCAGGAAAGTGCTCACCGGATTCGACCGGACTTTTTCAGGAGAGGCTTCATATTACTTAGTGCTTTTGAAAGTGGTATCGGAAAGAATTTCGGAAGCCGTGTCTCAACCAACGCGCTCAGTATTACGCTACGCTACGCGTGCCACTAGGTCAAATCTCCAGCAACTTTTTGATGGAGGAGACGTTAGAAAACAAAATGGAATCCTGCATAGAGCATTCCTCATAACCAACCCGATTCTACAACACGACGAAGAGTCCAATCCAGTGTTGTGTGCAGTGAACGAGGAATCTTCTCCTCTTCGAGCGTCTCAACTAACAGCAACTTTAGGAGGGGTACGCCTGCGCAGTCCCGCAGTTGCGATCTCATTTGACACTTGCACGGGGTTCGTTTGCTGGTAATCGGTAGAGAGTCTGTTGACAAGGCTCAGCTGGCTAGGAGCTGCAGCACTCGCTTCATCTTCCAAAACCATCACTACACTGAGGGTCGGGCAAAAGTACCCTGCTGTGTTGGTCGCATCAATCCATGGGTCCGACAGAATAAGGGAATTGAGCGACGCAGTGCTGAGAAAGACACGTAGCTTCAAACGTTTATAAAACATTCGAAACTATCAGGACAACTTGGACACTTTTAAAACAAAATTGGGAATTTTTCAAATCATATTGGGCACTCTTCCAAGCAAGCTTGTCACTTGTCAAGCTTATTCCGCTTAACGAAGAAGAAGAAGAAGCTCTTACTAGAAAGTTAAAAAAGTTCTAAGACGAATTTTTGCGTTGTTTGAAGTATTTAATCTTCCTGCACCATTTATTATGCTTTTTGTTGGTTTGTAATTGGTTTTGTTTCTTCTTACCTGGCTATTCACGTACAAACAAATAAGTAAAAATTAGTACGAAATGTTTAATTTAGTACGAAAATTTTTGAAATGTTTAATCCACCTGTCCTAATACGTGAAGAAGCTAATTGACATTGTGAAAAATGGACATTTTCGAAGAGCCAATGTGGTTTAATGTTTATTTTAAAGTAGAGAGAGGCAGCAAATTTTTCATGCTGGTTTAGCGTTGAAAGTACGTTCACTTTCATAAGGTAGCTGAAAAAAGTTGAAAAAGTATTGCTTAATTTTTCTCGGACAAAAAACATTCTAGCTTTCTTGGACAGGATGTAGTGTAGTGAAGAAGAAGCTCGCTTTAATTTTAAAAATGTTCACATTGATTTCGAAATTGTTAAGCTTGCTTGGAATAGTGTTCAATCTTATGTTAAACATATCGTGCTTCAGAGAATTTCAAAATTATAAGCCACTTTTTGAGCCAGCGAAAATTTTCACGGCGGTGTTCCGCGGCTTAGTCGTGAAAAGGCTTTGTCAGAGTCAAACCTACATTTCGATACTGCATTAGAAAACACTATGTACCCAAGAATGCAGTGGAGAAATGTTGGCATTAACAGACCTGAATTGGAGATACAGAATCTAGGAGAAAGCCAGAAAGTCCTGCTCAGAACAATCGGTTACAAGAAGGAGGAGGTAGTGGCAAGCACGAAATGATCTGTACCAGTTTAGCACGCGGTTCGGAATTTATGAAATAGGGCTCTAATTCTTTCGCGGTTTGTCCCACATGCGTGAAATGTTTTAGCGATGCGATCACTTGACCAGATCTGCACAAAATGGGATTGATTACTGAAGGGGTGTTCATGCCTGCATTCAGCTGGCTTCGTAACAATGACAAGGGCATTGACTTTCCCATTACTTCAGCGGTCGATCACTCCATGGGATTAAGGGATTCTAATAGAGTACTTGTGTGAAAAAACCAACTGAAGCCACGCGAAAGGAAGTACGAAATCCAGGAAAAACGAATCACCTTGACTAAAGCCCTTTATACACTTAGCGCTCCGTTTATCACGTTGTTCGGGGCGTGGATATTGCGTTCGATCAAACGGCGCCGATGGTGTAATTACATAGAGCATTCCCGCCCCGTCAGCAGGAGGATCGGGTTCGAGTCCTGTCTGTCGCGAGATTTTTGACCGCAACAAAACATCGTTGTAACAGCTTACAACCTCGATACCAGCCAGTTGTGGCTTAAGGAAACTGACTCAATTGTTCCGTATATCACCGGAAACATAATATGAGAGTGTCAGGCAAAACGGGTCAGTCGATGGGATAAGATATGAAAATTCCTCTCAATCGCCAAGGACCCTGTATTCATCGCATTCATGTTTGCTTAGCCAGCAAAACTGTCGCGAACCTATCGACAATCCCATGCACCTCTTTAAGAAATATTACCAGAAGTTTAATAACTGTCCTTCGAAAAAAAACTTCGGAAAAAATAGCCTGTAAGACATTTTGATTCCTGATGCTTCTCCACCACTCCCAAGTGTAATATATGTGCTCCTTAACTCATTCGCGACAATGTCCACACATATGAGTGGACAGCGAAGAGGGCGCGACGGACGGTGTCCACTCATATGTGTGGACGGGAATTTTTTGGGAAGAACTTCTTTTTTTGATGTTTTTGTTCGATTTTCCTTTCAAATTCCCAAATTATAGTAACAAACCAATGTCCAGATCTTCTTCCAAAGATCGATTGGAATTTACTTACAGAAAGTAACACCTCGCGAGGAACGATGTCCACACAAATGTGTGGGCATCCGCGCGCGCCGACAAGGCAGCGGGCCGTCGCGCGCATTGTGCGCGAGAGCACTCTTGTCGCGAATGTGTTAATGTATCAAGCGTAATATCGGCTCGAAAGACGTAAGAATTGTCTCCGTCGTGCGCAATCCAAAGAAAAGCTTTCGGGATAAGCTCATGGGAGCATGAAAAGCGGGCTACGGTATTCGACGCTACTCTTCCTTTTTTGTCATATTTCCGCTAACATTGAACCACTGTGGCGCAATTCCTCGTCTGGTCGGAGAATGAAGGACAGTGATGAAGGTGAATCCAAATGGACAGTGAAGGTCCATCCAACTGGATCGTGTGCCGATCAGGGATGAGCGGATTAACCGTTATCCGTTATCCGGTTTCCGGTGGGTTTTGGCCTATCGGTTTTGTTGTTCGTTATCCGGGGATTTTTCGCCGGATAACGAACAACAAAATGTGGCAAGCCTGTGATTACTTACTTGAATACAAGGACAATTTAAAAAAATCGTCTTGTGCTTTTTCCACTGGCAGTCGAGATGCACTTGCAATGCCAGCGCGGTGCCTTCTTAGAGTTCTCAATGCTATAATTATACCAAACTATCTAATTGCTCATAGCGTGTTTAGAAATGCTGAACACTGCCTTGCTTATTTCTATTTGTGGGGTTTTCACCAAAACTCCCTCTTGCATAATGTACGATATTTAAAAAAGCCAGTCGATCAGTGGAGAAAAGAATAAACGTCCATACAAATCACATCGTTTTAAGGATGTGCCAGATACTTCGCATCTACACGCGACCTTTTAGCGCTATTTGAAACTATGTTTGGCACTAGCAGCAATTTACAATTTATCCTTTCCAAAGCAATAGAAAGAGTTTTATTCGATCTGGGCAAGAATTAGTGTTAAATTTATTTGGAGAGTAAACAAAAAGCGACTCTTTTTAACGACTACCGCACCCGAGCCCAGAAATTCCCGTGAGTTCTATTCATAGTGACTTCCAGCTAAAAAACATGAATAAAGGGTACAAGACGACGGTACCGTCAGATGAGACACGCATTCTACTCTTACGTGATATGCTGGAGGCACGTTGAAAGCGTATTTGGCCAATACAATGACTTGCGGTGGTCAGCCGATGGACAATTCAGTGCATTATCCTGCCCGGACAGGCCTGCTACCGATACATCGAGCCCAGAGGGATGAAGGCTTGGTTGAACTGGAGGGGAAATCCGAACCAGTCGGAGAGCATGCGACAGACTGCACTACCACGTGCCTTCAGGAAAAAAAAACACTAATAAGAATTCTCCAAGTTCTCTCTTCGTAAAACCTCGGCATTATTTAGATGTTTCGGTTACTTCTGTGCCGAACGAGGTTGTTAGGTGGACCAGTATTTATTGAGCGGCCTAACGTTTCGACCCGTTCGTCGTCTTCGGAGGCCTAAAAGTGGCTTGAGGATTCGGATGTTGCTATCTATCCGACCAAACGCCTCATCGACTCTAGCCTTTCGGATATCGTCTTGAGGCATAGCAAGAAATCCCGAACCCATGAACGATAAACTCACCCGCTGATCCTCCGCTTGTGCGGAGCGACGCCGCTGCCGCAGTTAGTCGACAGATGGTGACTGAGACTCACTATACTGTTCATTCTACACTATGTATACTGTGTATACCAGTGTCATTCTTAAGCACATCCTTGTCACCACCGGTCGCTCTATAACTCACAGTGCGAAATAAACGGCAGAAAGTCATCAGTGACCGAAGGACACTCATTTCGATTGTTCATTCGTGGATTTCGTGAAAGAATCCAGAACGCCTCCAGCGCTTTTCTAGACGAAATATCTGTCTCGATGGTCAAAATCGTGCACTTCACATCAAAATCGTTTCCGCCATGTTCCTCCACTTTATGCTTGCCCAGAGGATTCGTTAAGATACCCCGCCTTTTGCACGCTAGATGTTCATTAACTCGAATAGCAATTACCCTTCCGGTTTCCCCAATGTATGTCTGGCTGCATGTCCGGCATTCAAGCTCATAGATAACGCCAACTTTGGCGCAATCCCCTACTTTCCCGTGAGGACATACAACACAGTTTTCCGTTACGCACTCCCTGTCGTAAAGCCTATTTCGAACCAGCTGGCGTCTGATGCTGTCGTTTGGAATGTTAACTAAGACAACATCATCCTCCAACTGGGCCCGCCTTATGCTTCGTTGTAGAGCGGAAGTGACGTTATCGGAAATGAAAGGAACACACAAGGGTACTTTATCTCGGCGTGGTACAGCTCGCTGATCAGAGTGGGATCCCCTGTAGTGATGTGGTACCGTGTATCCATTCTGCGCAGCTATTTGACATGCTAGTTGCACAGATTCACGTCGTTCTTCAGCACCAGTGCATACATCGTTCGCAGTTCTGAACATATTCTTGACCACCGCGCGTTTGACTGCGTTAGGATGCGCAGATAATGCGTGGACCAAGATGTTCTTAGAACTTTCTTTGCGGTACCACTTCACTCGGATCATGCCACCGGATAATTTAACCTGTACATTCAGATAGGGGAGCCAACCGTTTTTCGGGGTTTCTCTCGTCATCTTGATGTACTGCGACTGATGATTTAGAAGATTGAAACACTCATCCATTTCGGATTGTGTTGAAGTTATAATGAAACAGTCATCAATATACCTGCAATACATCAGTGGAAGACGATCTAGAACTGGCTGCTCTATTTTGCTCATAAAGCATATCGCAAGCACAGGAGCCAATCGCTGGCCCATGGCCAGCCCTCTGGTTTGTGAATAATATCTACCTGACCATTTGAAAATATTACAATTCAAGCATTCCTTGACCAGAGTCATGATGCATTCCTTACTGAGTCCAAAAGTGTTGATATTATCATGATACCGGTCAAGCATTTCTGATAAGGCTTGCAAGGCATCATTATTTTGGACGTTGGTGTAAAGTGCGGTCACATCAAATGACTCCACAATACAACCTTCATCAAAACGTCTATTGTGGAGCTGTCCAAGAAATGCTCTCGTATTAGTCAGGTGAGCAGGAACCATTACCAGCAACTGGCTGACGATTCTATTAGAAACCAAGATACTCTGTCAGTTGGTCCCCCTACACAACTAATTATAGGCCTTATTTTAAATCTATCCGGTGACATTGACAGCGTATCCTCTGGCGCAAGTTTATGGGTCTTGATAAGGCTGTAGAACACTGGACAATTTGCATTGTCCAGCTTGAGCCTGCTCAGCAATTTTGGATCAATTCCAGCAGATCTGCCTACGGTCATCCAAACGTGATTAATGAAACTCACGCTGAAGATCATACGCGGCAGACCAGAGTTACTGTTATCGGAGACACTAACATTTCATCCAGCGCCATGAATTTCCTGAGTCTCGGTCCGTCATTTTCGCCAGCACGAAGCATCAATGCACTAACATTCCGCAAAGTTGTAGGGGGCT
>OX375865.1:83291613-83793416 GCA_947359475.1 Heligmosomoides polygyrus bakeri | reverse complement strand
CTGAAGATCATACGCGGCAGACCAGAGTTACTGTTATCGGAGACACTAACATTTCATCCAGCGCCATGAATTTCCTGAGTCTCGGTCCGTCATTTTCGCCAGCACGAAGCATCAATGCACTAACATTCCGCAAAGTTGTAGGGGGCTTACATAGGCTAAGGGATGCCTTGCGAGCTAGATACAGACGTGAACATAGTCCGCAGACCACTACGAATCAGAGAATACCCTCATCAGTACCATTTCCGCAAATGTTCTACAAAGAACCAGCTCCTGTTCCAGAAGTTGATGTCAAGTTAAGAATTCTAACATCTGATATATTGGCCGTTTTTAGAAATCACCAGCGGCTCAATAACAATAACTTGACATACGACCAATGGAAGGGGTTCCGAGAACTACGCGAATTAAGATCAAATGGTACAATTCGTATTTCTGTAAGCGACAAAGGTGGGGAGTTTGTGATTATGCCCCAGTCACTGGACAGAGGCATAACAGAGCTCCATCTGCAGGATTCCTCAGTTTACCGTCTCGCTAGCGCTGCTGAGTTTTCGTCGCAATGCAGACGCTTTAATCACGTTTGGATGACCGTAGGCAGATCTGCTGGAATTGATCCAAAATTGCTGAGCAGGCTCAAGCTGGACAATGCAAATTGTCCAGTGTTCTACAGCCTTATCAAGACCCATAAACTTGCGCCAGAGGATACGCTGTCAATGTCACCGGATAGATTTAAAATAAGGCCTATAATTAGTTGTGTAGGGGGACCAACTGACAGAATATCTTGGTTTCTAAATAGAATCGTCAGCCAGTTGCTGGTAATGGTTCCTGCTCACCTGACTAATACGAGAGCATTTCTTGGACAGCTCCACAATAGACGTTTTGATGAAGGTTGTATTGTGGAGTCATTTGATGTGACCGCACTTTACACCAACGTCCAAAATAATGATGCCTTGCAAGCCTTATCAGAAATGCTTGACCGGTATCATGATAATATCAACACTTTTGGACTCAGTAAGGAATGCATCATGGCTCTGGTCAAGGAATGCTTGAATTGTAATATTTTCAAATGGTCAGGTAGATATTATTCACAAACCAGAGGGCTGGCCATGGGCCAGCGATTGGCTCCTGTGCTTGCGATATGCTTTATGAGCAAAATAGAGCAGCCAGTTCTAGATCGTCTTCCACTGATGTATTGCAGGTATATTGATGACTGTTTCATTATAACTTCAACACAATCCGAAATGGATGAGTGTTTCAATCTTCTAAATCATCAGTCGCAGTACATCAAGATGACGAGAGAAACCCCGAAAAACGGTTGGCTCCCCTATCTGAATGTACAGGTTAAATTATCCGGTGGCATGATCCGAGTGAAGTGGTACCGCAAAGAAAGTTCTAAGAACATCTTGGTCCACGCATTATCTGCGCATCCTAACGCAGTCAAACGCGCGGTGGTCAAGAATATGTTCAGAACTGCGAACGATGTATGCACTGGTGCTGAAGAACGACGTGAATCTGTGCAACTAGCATGTCAAATAGCTGCGCAGAATGGATACACGGTACCACATCACTACAGGGGATCCCACTCTGATCAGCGAGCTGTACCACGCCGAGATAAAGTACCCTTGTGTGTTCCTTTCATTTCCGATAACGTCACTTCCGCTCTACAACGAAGCATAAGGCGGGCCCAGTTGGAGGATGATGTTGTCTTAGTTAACATTCCAAACGACAGCATCAGACGCCAGCTGGTTCGAAATAGGCTTTACGATAGGGAGTGCGTAACGGAAAACTGTGTTGTATGTCCTTACGGGAAAGTAGGGGATTGCGCCAAAGTTGGCGTTATCTATGAGCTTGAATGCCGGATATGCAGCCAGACATACATTGGGGAAACCGGATGGGTAATTGCTATTCGAGTTAATGAACATCTAGCGTGCAAAAGGCGGGGTATCTTAACGAATCCTCTGGGCAAGCATAAAGTGGAGGAACATGGCGGAAACGATTTTGATGTGAAGTGCACGATTTTGACCATCGAGACAGATATTTCGTCTAGAAAAGCGCTGGAGGCGTTCTGGATTCTTTCACGAAATCCACGAATGAACAATCGAAATGAGTGTCCTTCGGTCACTGATGACTTTGTGCCGTTTATTTCGCACTGTGAGTTATAGAGCGACCGGTGGTGACAAGGATGTGGTTAAGAATGACACTGGTATACACAGTATACATAGTGTAGAATGAACAGTATAGTGAGTCTCAGTCACCATCTGTCGACTAACTGCGGCAGCGGCGTCGCTCCGCACAAGCGGTGGATCAGCGGGTGAGTTTATCGTTCATGGGTTCGGGATTTCTTGCTATGCCTCAAGACGATATCCGAAAGGCTAGAGTCGATGAGGCGTTTGGTCGGATAGATAGCAACATCCGAATCCTCAAGCCACTTTTAGGCCTCCGAAGACGACGAACGGGTCGAAACGTTAGGCCGCTCAATAAATACTGGTCCACCTAACAACCTCGTTCGGCACAGAAGTAACCGAAACAACTAATAAGAATATTATAAGCGGCTTATTTGGCATCTGACATGGACAGTGTTACAATTACCGACCTACCGTTGGAGAAAGAATGGTTTAAAAGTAGTTTTAATTTTTGTTGTTTGTTCGCTAACCGCTTTTCCGTTATCCGGCCATTTTTGGACAAAATTATCCGTTATCCGTTATCCGGGTTTCAAAATTTTATTATCCGCTCATCCCTGGTGCCGATCATATTGTTGCATGGACCTGACCATCTCGCTGAACAAACCGGAAAACCGCTAGGGAAACCGCATGCTTCAGTGCACACTTCTAGTCGTTTTCAAAAGAACCAAGATAGGAGTGAGATTTCGAGGCAGAATTTGAGAAGTGTAAAAGACTGCAGATCTGCCCTAGGAATTTGCGGAAATTTATGCCGAAAGGAGAAGACGAAAAACGGAACGGAAAGCGAAATGCGAAAAATGGAGGAGAACATAATGCAGAACCATTGTTTGTCCATGCAAAATTACTTCATAAGCACCTCTCATCATTACCCTTTTGCTTGTGAAATCAGTTGACGGTGGCAAGTGCATCGGTGACTAATAAGTGGCTGGATTCATGAACAGTTAACCCTATTGGAATCCGGTATACGGGGTAGAGACACCTACAATGAAACATTAATCCCTAACTCTTCCCCTATGTCGTCCACTTACGCCCTACATAGCTCTGGTTTATTTGTTGAAGAATCCGGCCACTGGAGGCCACAACAGACAAGGTGATAACTAGGGCTTGCTGCGAATTGAACGAGAGAAAAATTTTCATTAGGGAGGCCACTCGTCAATTCAAATGGAACGTTGCATACATTGCATATACCAACGCTCATAAGCAAGGCGAACTTCGATCTTCTTAAATGACTTGAAAGTACGATTTCTGTCAGAGTCAGAAAACTCTGTCGCACCTAGCACCAGCCTCAAAAAGAAGTGTGAAGACTGTGGCGTTATAATGGAATTAATCGAGGTCTGGATAGAAACGGTCGCAAATGACAAGCCAGAAGAAGGGTGATCCAAATTTGTAATGTCAAAGGATGTTATTAGAGTTTAATCCTCCCTATGAGGAAAACGAACATATACCTAGAGCTTTATAGAGAAGCAGCGGAAAAAATAGTCATAATGAAGAAACATTCTGGTATCGAACGAACGTTAGCAGTTCATTGGATCTCTGAAGCGAAGCGGACAAAGAGTAGATGCCACAATGTTGCATCGTTTGCATGGTGCTGACTGTTGGAGGGAAACTAGCCTCTTGGGCGAAAGGTTTTCAGTGCCACTGAAGATCTGAATCACTGTGATTATAACATATCCCTTTAAAGAGGTCCGTTAATTTTTATTGGAAGTGCGGTGTTTTGAAAATGGAGTTTTCTTGAAAACGAGAGGAAAATTAGTGCTGAGCTCTGTCAGAGAACCATGGAATAAACTGGGATATATTACAGGACGGTGTGACTCTAGTTCGTGGTACTACAGGATCATCTGGAACCCTGCTTGTGTAATCCGTTCCACAGTCGACATTCGGATAGAAAGCTTTTATTTTACTCAGTATTGAGTAACGGGGACTTTCCGAAATTTCCAATGTGCTGGTTAGCTCACCGGTGAGGTAAACAGGGACCGCTGTTGCGTCTGGCCAGCCTTGAAGGTTTTTGGTGAATCTTGATGGAACACGCATGGATTGTTTCCAGAACGAGAATTTAGCCATGAACGCTTCCTTTACCAGAGTAGCGTTGAGATAATTTTGTGGTTAATCTTAACGACAGCATTCCCAGAGATCGAAACAGACTTTACTCTTGCGAACTTGCCAAAATACTGTCACTCAACAACCTTTAAGGGGGAAGCTCACTCCCGCTTAGGCATGATTTTCTTTGAGGAAAAAAAACAATGTGGGATAGCTGAGTGGTTCACCCCAGCCCTCGTAGCGTGAAATTGAAGCTAAAAAAAGAGTAAGAAAAGTCATGCTGCAACAGCGCACCACCCTAACAGGGAGTGTGCTGAGAAGGTCCTGCACGTGAGTGAGATCATCTATAAAAATGATTGACGGAACTAAATGCGCGGAACGACTACATCAATGCTTCATCACACATCGAAGCTGAGTAGATGGTTATTACCGCTCTAAATCAGTTGTAAGTGCTCCTCTGTTTTAGGTATGGAGAACTTCAGGGCGTGAAGTGTACTCTTTACGACGATGCAAGAATCTAGGTCCTACTCGACAAGGAACTGGTGGGCATGCTTTCAGTCCACGGATGGGCTCTGTCCTCTGCAAGCGAAGTAGTTCTTCGTCCCATGAGGCTAACTTCTATTCAAAATAAATTTTGTGGACGTGGTTAGAAGCCGAAAAGTGTGGATTTCTGACAACAATTTAGAGTCTGAGGTGCTTCTGCTACAAGTATAACTGCTTGTCAGTACTAACACATGAAAGGAATTTCCTCATCAAATGGCCGCTATCGTAGGCCGCCACCTTAAGTGAAGCTTGAAATACACTGGAAAAGCAAAAATTTGTGTAAATCGAACAAACCAGCACTCTACGCTTCAGCCAAATGGAAGGGTATCGAGAAGGCAGGGGCAGTTAACAGTATCAAGTAGCATTCGTTCCATTCACTCACTGTTCACTGAAAAATGTTGTTCTTCAATAAACTGAACACGGTTTTGAAAAAACATTTGAAAGCGTGGGAACGCAAGTCAACATCCTTTACAACAGTCGTAGTAAGAGTGTGAAAAATGAAAGAAAAGTTTGCATAAAAGAAACGGGTAAGCACCCATTAAGATTGTTCTAAGCACTGCCGACAAAAAAAAAACTAGAATGAAACTAACCCAGTGATGCGTCTCTAAAAGCAGCGGTTTCGAAGAAGCTGACGTTTCACTTAAAGCAAATTTGTACCCAATTTGTAGTTGAGATCAATGCAAGATATTTCAGAATTTTAGTCTCCAAGAATGGCTCTGAAGATGGGAGATAAGGGGCAGACTGAATGAAATTCGTTTTTAATGCTGGTAGTGCAACCGAGACTCGCATAAATCACTAGATCCACTTGTTTATTTCACGAAGACAATATGTTCGGTGCCTTCATTCTTTCAACTGACTCAGATACGAAAAGACGCATACCGAGGGAGCTGAGGGATGGCAGATTGCGTTCAACAACGACGATATGCTAATGCACTGCAGATTGCTGGACTTATTCAGTATTTTGCGCTGCTCTTGTTTTCTTTGAACTCCCAGGAAAACTAGGGAGTACATGTAGGAAGCCTGAGTCTATTTTCTGTACCGAAGCGCAGTGTCCAAGGCAGTGGGATACTTGAATGTAGGCAGCTTTCCACCTACGACACTACGCTGCAACACTTGGTTAATTAACTCGTTACCGCGATATAATGCGAAACAATCTCGCACTGAATAAGGAAAAGAAGTGATGTTGGATTATTTCATTGAGACCAAATCAGTTATTGCCTGCTCAGAGGGGGGCTCCGGAATATAACATAATTTCCCTACCATTATGCTACTTCGCAAATGATTCCACTTGAAGATGGCAATGCTAATAGAGTTAAAGTCGAATGTCCAACATTGTGCTCGAATATTTTTTTAAATTTAGACTAATTACTGGTCCGATTAATCTAGAAATCTCAAACAGCTGTTATTTTTTGTCCGAATTCGAGTGTTGCACGGTGTGCTGTTCAAACATTGTTCAGAGAATAGTTGTCAATATTTTGTTTGGGCCGCTCGAGGTTGTTACGGTGGATCTTGATTGCCAGGCCTAACGTTTCGACGCTCCCGTCTTCTTCAGAGGCCTGAACGTGGTGCAACTATTAGATAAGCGATTTACCCCACCAAACGCTATCCCTACTCTAGCGGTTTCGCTTCCTTAGAGAAATCACCCGTGAAAACCCATTCAAAGAGGGATAAACTCACGTTTGATCCACCTATGGAGTGCTTTCGCAACTCTCTGTTAGTACGACCGGGCGAATGAGACTTACTGTGCGGTGCTAGATAGTATAAGATAAAGACAACGACCTGCACATGCGCCCTTCCATTCTACAGCTCGCATTTTGGCACAAACGGCAGAAAATCATTCGTAATTGACGGGCGTTCCTGGCGGTCGTTCATGCCAGGATTTCTTGCAAAAATCCAGAACGCTTCTAATGCCTTCCTTGCCGATATTTCTGTTTCCACTGCCACTCAAAGTCGTTACCGTTATGCTGCTCAGCTCTGTGCTTTCCGAGAGGTGTTCTAATGTTACCACGTTGCTTACTAGCCAGGTGTTCTCTAACTCGAATGGCTAGTCTTCTCCCCGTTTCCCCTATATATGTGGAGTTACATGCTTGGCGCTCAATCTGATAGACTGCTCCCTCCCAGGAACAATCTCCGACCTTGCCGTATGGACATGTAACACAACTATTTCATAAGCACTGGTTTTCGTAGAGCCTATTCCTGACCAGATGGTGTTTAATATTGTCGTTTGGAATGTTGACTAAAACGACATCGTTTTGCAACTGGGCTCGAACTATGCTCCTTTGAATCGCAGCATTGTCAACCAAGCTTTCCATCCCTCCGAAATCGGTGAATTGGTGCCAGACTTGCCTGGGAAGGATAAAGCGCTGATGGGCTGGTCGCCACCGCAAGTCACTGCATGGCCAAATACGCACTAAAATCGCCTCTACGACGTCCCGTAGAAGTAGAATGCGTGCAGCATCCCAAAAAGGGATTGAGTAACGCTATTCTTTATCTTCTTCCTTAACCTAGCTTTATACATACTTTTGAGAAGAGAGGTAATACTTCTTTCTCTTTCTTTTTTCTTTTTTCCTTCAATGATTGAAAATTGTTGCTCTCGGCTTTACAATTAGCTGCACATACATGCACATTTTATATACACGCCCAATCAGTTGAGAATGGTTGAAATTCAGTTTTTAGAAATTTCAGATTTTAAAGGGATTGTAGATCCGATGATTTGTCCTCCTACACATACTCATGTAGAAAATACATAAGCAGGTGCATAAACGGCACACTAGAAAATCAATGTCTAGGAATGTTGTGAAGAGATACACAGATAAAGCGTTCAGTACTGATTAAGCGATCACGGACCTAAAATAGAAACAGCTAGAATGCCGCCACCAGAGTTAATTAATCACAAATTTTTGACGCGGGTTCAGTTAAGCGGGCACTTGATGTGCGACACTCGAAATGAATTTGTTCGGAAGACGACAGCACACCTACCTACTAACGAAGGGAAGGTTTAGCGCAGCAAATATGATGTGGCTATGTCATTTGTGGGCGTTTTACCACCAAATGTTGGTTATCAAACTCATGCAATTTCAAGAATATTGTCTGCGTCATACTCATTATCAGATTTCAACTCATCTTCGTGTTACTAAAGGAAACGTAAAGAAGCAGGTTCTACATATTAACATTATTCTCGCCCTCGAAAATGAATTGTGGCTGCCTTTAGCCTAATTCTACACAAAGAGGAGTAATGCCCATCAATAGAAGAAGCCTTCAGAGGTCTGCAATATACAAACTACGAGTATTAAGGGTCGCACATGGGCTTTTGCAGCTTATTGCCTTCGCTTATTTAGATATGTGCACTCCCTTGAAAAGCTGACAAAAAGACTTAGGGGCAAAGTTCCCAAAATAACCTCCACATTTAGTTACATATTTTTGATGAGATAACCGTAAAGGCCGCGCGTGACTCCCGTCGTGCTTTTCGGCTTGCAGGAAACGAAGCACGAGAAGGAGTTCATATGTACATTGAACGAAAAACCTTGGGTTGAATCCATGCAATAAAAACTTTGTGGGTGCTGAGTGGATTTGATTTGTACGCTTCCTTTTCATGGAAAACGGTACGTAGGAGTCTGCAGGCTATATCGGCGGAGGACTTTTAAAGGCAGTTCGTTTTCCTCTATTGTTGTTAATGAAAATATAGAAGTCACAGGCCTTTATCCAATCCTGGTTTCCTTTCGGTGCGCAAAAAGCCAAAATTGCTGTAGTCTCGAATTACCAGAATTTGCTTGAAATGAATGATTGCTGAGATTTCTTGCGTGAATCGCTTAATCTTGCCAGCACAAAAACTTGTTGGGGAAAGAAGAAAAATAAGTGCGGTTTCTTCTGAAATGCTTTCTAATGTGTAGTCTAGATGCGAACGGTACGTTTTTCTATCAGGATTGCTCTATGAGTTTCGTTTTGCATGCTGAGGAATAATGAAGCATTCCGCCCATCCTTGATCAATGAGCTTCTGATACATTTCTGACGTTTGCAGCACCTCTTCTGAAACCTTTCGCGCATTGTACAACGTCTGCTGCTTGTCCAATGACGTCTGCATCACACTACTTTAGAATGAATGCCTATGGAAGAATTGCCCACTTTATAGATATACCGTCTCTGTGGAATTGCAAGGTACAAGGCAACCAGAACCAGACGTCGTCCTCTTTCAAATCAGTTTCTTTTAAGCCTCAATTGGCTGGTACCGAGGATGTAAGCTGTTACGACGATGTTTTGTTGCGATCAAAACTTCTAGCGCCAGGCGGGACTCGAACCCGCTCCCTCTGCTTTCCGTGCAACGACGCTAGTCTTTACACCATCAGCGCTGTTGCACCGAGCAGAGTATCCAGTACATCTTTCTAGCAGCTATTACCCATGATCACTAATCTGTTATATCGAGATAAGCCGGCCGCTGATAAAGGATAACGATACATGACGGTGATATTCAATCCGTTTTTGGGATGCGCCACGCATTTTACCTCTACAGGATGTCGTGGAGGCGATTTGAATGCGTATTTGGCCATACAATGAATTGTAGTGGCTAGCCGATGAACAAGTCAGTGCATTGTCCTTTCCAGACTAGTCTAGTACCAATTCACCGACCTCGGAGGGATGGAAGGATTGGTTGGCCTGGGCGGGAAATCTGAACCAGAAACGTGGTATCGGGTGCACGCGACAGCCGGCACCTCCTCCGACCTCGCTACACGCGCCCTCGGCTGCTGATATCATCACAAAACCGGTTAATCTGAAGGCATTCATTAAAATGTTCCCCATGTTGTATTAGTAGACGGAATAGACGAATTGGTACCAGAATCGTCGGAAAGGATAAGCAGCTGATTTTTTTAGTGACTGGCCACCGCAAGTCATTGTATGGCCAAATACGCATTCAAATCGCCTTCACGACTTCGTGTAGAGGTAAAATGCCTAGCACATCCCAAAGGTTTGAATAACGCGGTATTTCACCCTTTTATTAGTGTTTACAACCAACAATACAAGCTACCGTTGGCATCGAAAAAATGGGTGCGTAACCTACAGTTTTTTCTTTACTAGTTTTTTGACTGGATCGTTTAGACGTTTGAAGGCTATGCTCGTTTTAAAAGAAACACTGGACTTCTTTCAAAACTTCTCGGACAAGCTGGTATTTTTAAGGATATGGGCTTTCCCTGCGAGATGACGACATAGCAAAGGCAAATCGTTTTAAGGAGAAGGGAGCGCCGAGTGCGGTTCCACAGCACTCCTCTCTCCAAAAAGTGTAATAAACAACCACAACAACTACAGTTGTTGTAGTCCGTCTCCTTCACTACTGGAGACGAGTTGGCTCATTAAGCATGAGATTCAATCGACGATTACCGAAAAGTCGCAAAGGGTAACGGTGCGCGGTAGGTGCAACTATAAGGCTCATAAGGGATAGGGAAAAGGAAGACGTTTACCAATTCCTTTATGTATGGGCCACGAATTCTATTTTACCGCTAGGGATGTTGCGGAGACAATTACTTTGAGTGCGCACTTGACCTACACACATTCAAACTAAATGTCGGCTTTTTATTGTCCCTCATGTTCGGAAAAGTAGGCGTTATACATAGCAATACTGCAAATATGGAAATGAAACTTCGCAATCTAACATTTTAATTTTTAAAAGAGCAAAACGCTAATAATTTTACACATCCACTAAACGCTATAAAACATCATCCTCACAGTTGCTGATGAGCCAACAGGGTCGTGTTATAGCAAAGGGGTTCGTTCGCAGATAGCTGGGAACGGGACTCATTTTGAAGAAAAAAATAATAGGTCTACGCTCTCTTTTCACTTTACGATACCAATAGTAAACCCATCAAGTATTGCTGGGTTCAACGGTGTTCTATGAAATAGAAAAGTCTTTTAAATTAGAATAAAAATGAAAGGTATGTGCCGCATGGGTTTTAATAATTTTATTTAAACCAATAGGGAACAGTACATAGAACCAATGATATAAGAAGACGCAACTGTCGCTGTGTAGTCAGCGGACGACGACATCAGACGGCGATTTCTGCCGGAGAAAATCTGATTTCATTTCAGGGGAAAATACCAGCACAAGGGATGTGTCCATAATGAAATTTCAAGTGTCGCACAGCGGATAACGGGCACAGCGCCGTCGCCATCGGAGCAATGGTTAGCCAGGAAAATTCGAGTTTCAGCTACACGAGCGCTTTTATTATAAAAATGTGCTCATGAGACAGCACTCTAGGCGCTCGCTGGCATCGTCAGTTTTACGTAAGAGCTTAGCTCAGCGTGACTAAAAAGCCCTAATATGAAGAAAGTGTTTCAACATTGAGGACTGCACTCTTGGCACAACTTATGCTAATCTCCGTGTCTGAGGTCCTTGAAAACTGGGCATATTTTGATTCACTTCAAAAGTTTTCCGCAGCTAAGAGTGTTGTTAGCGACCTTTTGTTAGGGTCGACGTTGCGACGAAATCCAGAGCTTATTAAATTAAGAGCATAAATCTCACTTGGACAGATAACGATATAATCCCCAATTAATTCAGATTGACCCTCCAGGGCTGAGAACCGTCTCATAATAACTCCAAATTGTAAGTGTATTAAATTGTAGAAGGCAAATATTAAAAATGAGAACACAATGGTAACCCATCATTAAAAAGCACAAAGTAGCACTAAACTGCTGACACTAAAACAACGACAACAACAAACCGGTGGAGCGCGTGAGAAACACTGGTACAGTTAAACAGAGGGTGTCCAGAAAATGTATCCACTCTTTGAAAGGTGACAACCTTGCTGCTAGTTAAGATACTAAAGAAGTTAAAAACTCGTATGAAAGCACAAGACATTAGAAATTGTCCGGCACGTGTGCGGCAGGTATTACACTCGTCTGAATCCTTACATTCAATTGATCCTGTTCTGCTTGAATACTTGTCATGATTTCTCAACAAAGTAACAGTATCAGCGAATGTACCCAACGACAATCCGATCGAAGCCATGAGAATGCCAGCGAACTGGACAGTAGTTTGTGCAGTCTTGTGGACTGTTCTTCTTCTTTCGAATCCTTCCAATCGTGCTTCGTTGTTAAATATCGGGCACTTTCTTCTTCTTGGTGGTGATGCCCGTTCTTCCATTGGTGCCACTGGAAACTGCTCACGTTTGCGGGCCGAGCCGAACACGGGCACTCCAGTGCAGGCGACCGCCCTTATAGCAGGCCCATGTAACGCATCGTGGTTGATGGTTTTGTAGATTCAAGCACGAGTTGTATTTATTTTATTTTATTTATTCATTTGCAGAAAATGCTGCGCTTCTTCTACAACAAATTAGGCAACTAACACGAAGGAACACAGAAGAAAGCTCAAAAGAAATTCTACAAATGGGAACATGGACAACAGCCACCAAACTGATTTTCGGTGAGAAAACTCCTAGAAAAAGAGAAAAGCAAAACAAAAGAGGAGATGGTTTACAAAACACCAATAGAATTAGTTAGGTTGATGTGGATAAAAATAGGTAAAGAAGGACAGTGTCTTGCCAACAGTGCAAGTCGTAAGAGAGAAGACGTATCCGGATACCAACTTAGTATGTCCATTAACTCCTCCAACTCCCATTCAACAGCTGCTCAGGGAAATCGAAAGAAGGCGCGTGAATTGTCGTTGATTCACGAGCTGAATTGTGAAACGAACATTTTCAAGGAAAAGATCAAATAAAAAATTGGAAAGAAATAATGGCGACGAGAAAATGCAGAAACAAATGTCTAGTATAAGCGAAATTAGTTGAACATTAGAAACTTGGAACCAGTTGAGAACGAATTAGAATAAATGCTGTCTAGGTGATGTCAAGTTATGCAATTTTGAAAGGAAATCTGACTCCTTCAACCTTTCACGAGAGACGAAGATGTTTGGTACTTTAAAAAGGCTAAGAGGCAGCATTTGTAGCCATCGATCTTGACGATGGAAGATAGAATTAAAAACCTTTTCGTGATGCTTTCTCCTTAACGTGGGATAGTGAAAACGTTGCCTATTGCGACGACCCTGCACCGGCAAAAAAGTCTAATACTTACTTGCTCACAATCTCGACTCACCTTTAAGGACTTTAACACAGAAATCTAAGTCATTGAATGCCCGTCTGTAATTGAGATTTCTAAGACTAAACAAGTTCAGTTTTTACTAGGAGGAACCACTCTAGCATTTCTAGTAACAGAGACACCTATGAAATTTGATAGATTTAGATTTTTGTGAAGGGTTTTTGGATCTTTTAAAATTTTTCTTGACCCTGTTTAGTAAAGGAACTCCAAATCTAAGAACAGCACTCTAATATTAGGAGAACATAAGTCATAGGGTCATAAGTCATAAGTTATATAAACATATCAGTTTAGAGCTGTCACCGCACTTCAGGTTTCTACAAGTGTTGAAAAAAATTGAAAGTGCTTTTCGCACCACAATGTCAAATTGATTGCTTGCTATAATATACAGGGTGCGCCAAAATTATGGCGACAAGGTTTTCAATTCGCCGAGAGAGAAAATGCGGTATTTTCGAGAAACCAACGATGAGATAATGTTTATCAGTCTATTGTAAACTATACGCAACATTGAGATTCGAAGATATCTCTATTGGCATCGATATAGACTTTGAGACGCTTCGGGAAGGCATCGACGGCGACACGCAAGTAAGGCGCGTTGAGCTCATCCCACGCCTTTCTTCAAAGGATCCACGGGCGGTGAGGTTTCCTGCAGGCTTTGGCTTCCAGAGCTAGCCAGACCGTGAAATCCATCGGATTCAAATCCGGAGAGTTGGCTGGCTACTCGTGGAAGCTGATGAATGGCGGAAAGTTGCCTTTGCACCAGTCTTGCAGCATTCTTGCTCTGTGAGCCAGAACTCCTTCCTGTTTGAAGGTCCAGGAGGGCGCACGTGGGTCTTCTTGTAGGCCTTAAGTCCCACTTTACCGAAGATTCCTCTCAACGACGTCTCCATAATGTCCATTTTCCCGACAACGGGCGGACCGAGCGCGCCGGCTTCCTGCGAATCCGTTCACGTACCCTCCTAATGTTGTCCATAGCTGTAACAGATAAGTGTCTTTCCCGTCCGGACCTATCATCCTCGGTTGCCAGGTCTTCTTAGCGTCTGATGGACCTATTCATGATACTTTGATGAACTCCAAGACGGTGGTGAATGCAGCGTGCCGAGAAGCCTTGACGGTAAAGCTCAATGATTTAAGAACGGTGGCACGCACGCTTCACTATCTTGAAAAACGACCTATTGTTATGTTTGACTGAGGTAAGCATAAACTAATTGACTCAATAAAAACAATAAGAGCACGAAAAAAAGCGGACGCTCCAAATAAAAGGTCAAATTGTTTGCGCATGTGCTGCCGCCATAATTTTGGCGCACCCTGTAATTAGGCTAGCGATCTATGAAAACTCCAAAAACCCGAACCACCGACGTGGTTGTAAGCGTTGAGCTGTTGCAACTGTACTCCTCACTAGATGATTTACGAATATGGAGTTTTCCGATACCTGCTAAGGGTTAGCCCCCTCCACCACTATATTGATGGACTGGGAGAAAGTCTCAGAGACCTGGTATTTATTACTGTTGTTGTAGATTCCTTAAATTTTAATATCAGCACTTTCACCTGAGAATGGGTGATCAATCATGCAGGAAGGTCGCATGTGTATGCAACGAACAGAACCGGTGACAGTACTCCTCCTTGGGGAACAGCGCTACTGCAATCGTAATTCTTAGAGAACAAATTTCCGACATTAACACACATATGCCTTCCATTCAAACAAGAACGGATCTCAGGTATCTCAGCAAAAACCCTCTAATGCCAAGTTTATGGAGTCTATTAAGAACTCTTTCATGTGTACTCTATCAAAAGCTTTTGACAAATCCACATAAATTACATCAACATACTTTCCATTATTCAGTGCAAGATTCTAGTCGAAAGCACAATCCGCAAGTTGAATAGTAGTCGAAGCTCCTGCTATAAGGCCGTGTTGTTCAAGTGGAATTATATTGTTTTTAGTAAACAATGCAACAATTCTATTACGAATAGTGTTTTCTATTATCTTCACTGGAACTGCAGTAATACTAATAGGTCGATAGGGGTTGTATGTTAAACATTTTGTACTGCGGAATGTTAGAAGATGAGTTGGTTCAGAAAACCGGCGAAATTTTTAGGAAAGAAAAAAGAAGGAAGAGGAACAAGAAAAAAGGATGGAGGGATATATAGAAAGGACAGTATTGCAAAAAGGATGTACAGAAGGTATAAGTAATTGGGGCGGTAGTACGAACGACACACTATGCTTGAAAGGGATAATCATCCAACATGAGGGATGTGCGGAACTATTAGCAAGCTGGAAAGGAAAAAGAGTGATTGGAGCGCTCAAAGGCCTGACCACTCCTAAAAGGTGAGTCTCCACTTTGAATATGCACTGCCGCCCTCCAGTTAACCATCACAGAAATTGCGTATTGCTGCGCTATGAAATAAACTGCTATAAATGTGCGCTCGATAAATCTACTCAATATATAATACTTAGGCTTGCCTCAATCAGAAAGTTAATTATAAGAATAAGGATAAAGGACGGCGTTATTCAATCCCATTTGGGATGCGCCACGCATTCTACTTCTACGGGATGTCGTGGAGGCAGTTGAATGCGTATTTGTCCATACAATGACCTGCGGTGGCCAGCCGATGAACAAGCCAGCGCTCTATCCTTCCCAGACAAGTCTGGTAGCAATTCACCGACCCCGGAGAAATGGAAGGCTTGGTTGGCCTGGGCGGGAAATCCGAACCAGAAACCTGGTATCGGGTGCACGCGGCAGTCGCGCCTCCTCCGACCCATCAGAAAAATAGTAAATAAAAATAAACGGAGAAAATAGTTGTAAAGGAATGCCCCACATGAAGAGTCCTAAACTTGATTGTTATATTACCTAGTTCGTGTTTATATTAAAAGAGCTTGTTTTTTGCATACACATAATTGCATTAAAATTGTACCTAAGCATTAGAAGATAAATGGGATCTCCAAGAACACATGTACTACGTGGGCGATGTTAGATTTAGATAGACCATACATGCGTATGTATGTGTAGTAGGGTGTGTAGTATAGTAGTATTTTTTTATGTGTAGTATAGTAGTATTTATTATTACATTTCATGTAATAATAAATAATAGTGGTCCATTTAACTATTATTTTTTTAATAAAAATCTTATTTTTGAGAGTGGCTACATACTTTTGAAACAAACAATTTTCAAAAACGACCTATTTTTTCTAGAGATCAAGCTTTTTCCTGTAAGAAGCAACATAGGTATTTCCTACTACGAGGAATTGAATGCGACAAAGCCGGTTCGTAGAAATAAAGGCGAAGGATAAAACTGTTGAATTTAGGGTGGCTACATACTTTTGAAACGCACCGTATATACAGAAAAGTCGAGGCGCATTATTGAAACAATTAGTCCAACATCTCACACTTGACGCACAACTTGTGGCGCACGTCTTCTGGAACAGGGGTGCATGGTGCACGGCTTCTGGGACACTGCTTCTGAATTACAACACTTGGTGAAAGTCCTAGACAACTTCAGCTGTGCGCAGGAGCAGAAGTGGTTGATAGAGCAAAAGTTAAAATTGCAGTAAATATGGGAAAAGTAGAAGTAGTGGTAGTTGGGCTGAAAGGATTGTTAGGGGCAGGAGTAGTAGTAGGAGTACTGCCAGTGGTGAGGTACTAATTTCGAGTCAAGGCAGTACACAAGTACTGAAGGGCCCAGGTATGTTGGGTTTAGTGTTTGCATTGCTGAAAGTAATTCTGTGGTAAGGACATGATGGAGATTTAAATTTATTTACTACCACTTTTATTACATTCGTCTAGTAAAAGCAATTTTTTTCAAATCTTCAGCAGTACCATCTATAGCTCAGAGGTGGAAAGTTTACACAGGTTCAAAACGTTACAATCTCATGGAGAGTTGATCTACATATAAGTCGTGTAATTAGTGAGTATGGCGGACCTTCTCTTTATGTTTTTTGTGGTTTGGACATGCTCTGGTTTAAACATGGATTTGTCTTCGCCATCCGTTCCGTTCACACTTGAGGTAGAGGCTTTCATGGTGGACTTATAGTGTTTCTGTAAGTAAGTTAATTAGAAAAATCAGGTCAGTTCTTTAGCCGGCAGTATAAGCAGTAGTAATACTTACAGGTCGTGGTATTAGATCGCCATCCCTGACGATGTATTGAAAGTGTATCGGCCCTTGAACATATACTGCTTAAGTTCGTATTTCCCAAGGGCTTTTTCCTTGCCTCATCGTTGTTTCAATCTTTCTCAGAAGCTGAATTTTTATAACAAAAGTTTGTATAAATAACTGGTCTGCAAACTAAATAGTTTTCCTTTAGATTGATTCTACTAAAAGGATGTCGACACCTTGTCGGCGATTGAATGTCCTCGAGATTGAGCTCCTTTGCTCCTGTCCCACGCATCCAAACAACAGCGTGTACAACAACAACAGAGATGTTAAACAACTTTAAATAACAAAACGAAAACAAACAGAAAACAAAGTCCAATCCTGTTTGCAGTTTTTAATTTTGGGCAGTACAGAACGCACCATAGGGCTGTTTCATAGTTACCTCCCCCCCCAAGCCGTTTAGCGCCCAAAAATGTATGTACCACAAGAAAAAGACAAACCGGAAATGAAAAAACGACACGAGCAACGCGAAACAACGAGAAACAACTGAAAAAACCTAAGGGGATTTTGCATTCCCCCACATAGCAGTTGGATCAACCGCTCACATATCAAGTGACCGCCACCTCGGGTGTACTGTGACTGCGCAGGAGAAAATCGTGGTGAGACCCTTGCATGGCCGGCTTTGGAAACGACAACAGTGGAGCAGCTGCTCGGCAGCAGACGGGCAGCAGGAAAGTCACAGGGCGACCCAGAAGGTGAATGACCGACTCCTTCGAGCCCGCATTACCGGCGTACTGTAGCGTAGAGCGTGGTGGGAGCCCTCAGATGGTTGACAATATACTTGTGCTTTTTTAAAATTTTTCGAATGAACGAATAATCGAATAACCCCATTTTTTCGGTTATTCGAATTTCCGAATAATCGAATAGCCCCATTTTTCGAAAATTCGAATGAGCGAATAATCGAATAACACCATTTTTTTAGTTATTCGATATTCCGAATAATCGAATAACTCCATTTTTTGGTTATTCGAATTTCCGAATAATCGAATAACCCCATTTTTTTGTTATTCGAATTTCCGAATAATCGAATATTCGAAAAAATCGAATAAACGAATAAACTTTATTATAACTTAATACACCCGGTGCAAAATAAGCTTGCTCTACATTGGACCATGCATTAAGTATGGCGTTCTTCAGATCAGAAACCGATGTCTCAGCGGTTCCATTTTTGTACACTGTGTACAAGAATGTACTTTCTTTCTAGTTTTCGGATTGAGATCTGAAGAACAGCTAGGCCACTTCAAATGTTGAGTTCTGTTGGAGCTGAGCCAACCTGTAGTTGACTGCGATACGTGTATGGATGCATTATCTTGTTGGAAAATAAGGTTGTGCCTACGAAATCTTCTGAAATATGGCAGAAGACAATCTCCGAGCAAGTTCTGGTAGTCTTCACTGTTCATCCTACGCGAGACGAACTCCAAGGCAACAAGTTCGTATCCAGAAAACGCAGCCGAAACCATGAGACTTCCACCGACAAAGTAGCACCTGTAGAATACTCGCTTCTCTCTCTCCTCAAATCTCTCGAATAGTGTCTGCACCCGTCGGGCCCATCAAGATTCCGCTTCTTTTACACTACCGGAGAGATCTGAGAAAAGAGGTCGAGTATCCTCTAGGCGCAACCTTGACGGTGAAAGTTTCATGGTTGGGCTGCGTTTTCTGGATGCGGACTTGTCTCGTTCGTTTCGGAAGTTCGTCTCGTGTAGGATGAACAGTGAAGACTACCAGGAATTGCTCCGAGATCACCTTTTGCCATATTTAAGGAGACTTCCTAGGCACAACCTAATTTTCAAACAAAATAATGCATCCACACACGTATCGCAGTCAACTGCAGGTTTATTTAATTTTATTTATTTATTCAATACGCTAAAAAATAAATAAGTAAATAAATAATTTATTTATTCAATACGCCGGGCGCGTGTAGCGCAGTCGGAGGAGGCGCGACTGTCGCGTGCACCCGATACCAGATTCCTGGTTCGGATTTCCCGCCCAGGCCAACCAAGCCTTCCATCCCTCCGGGGTCGGTGAATTGGTACCAGACTTGTCTGGGAAGGATAAAGCGCTGACTTGTTCATCGGCTGGCCACCGCAAGTCATTGTATGGCCAAATACGCATTCATGTCACCTCCACGACATCCCGTAGAAGTAGAATGCGCTGGCGCATCCCAGAAGGGATTGAGTAACGCCGTCCTTTATCCTTTATCCTTTATTCAATACGCTCGCGATAAGCGCAAGCGGCAGAAAAAAATAATACAACAACACAACAACATGAAGACACACCTAGAGCGAGTCAAACCAATGTCCTGTGAGGAGAAAGGGCCACCTTCAGCTTACTCCTAGGTCGACTGATAGGAAGCTTCTCAGGCTCCCCTTTTGTTTGAGACGCACGCAGATCAAAAAATTTGGAGCCTACAAAGCGCGAAAAGTGGATTAACTTATAAACCCGACAAATATCAAAGAAAAGGCAATGTGTGAAGACACAGGTATTTGTAAGGTATTTGTTCGTTATCGATGCTTTAGGTACCATAGAGTAAAGGAACCCGCCAATGCGAATAAGAACCTTGTAGTTAGTTATTCTGTACCTTTTCCACAAGGTTTATAAGAGGTTGGCTCAACTCCAATACAATTCAACTTTTGCCGTGGTCTAGTTTTCCTCCAGATCTCACCGCTGATAGAGAACTTGTGGGGCATTCTTGTACACAAAGTGAGCAAAAATGGAACCACTTACACTTAGGTTTCTGATCTGAAGAACGCCATACTTTATGCATGAGCCAATGTTGAGCGAACTGTTATTGATAACCTAATCAGTAGTACGAAAAACAGAATTTTCGATACGGTTGCAACAAAGGTGATGTGGCGAAGTACTAATCTTACTTTGTCTGTAGGGACTTTTGTGATTAATCAGGTTTTTTATGAAGGGAACTTATATTTTGCACCGGTCTCCATTCCTTAAATTTTCAATAAAAGTTCATGGTATTCTGCACTGAGGAGATAACCTGCTTAAAATTCTTCTATAGAGGCTTTCGATAATGAGGAATACGACGGTAACCGCTGAGCATAGACAGCAGATCCTTCGGCTACTAATGGACAAATCGGGGGTATCTATAATTTTGCACCGGGTGTATTAATAAGGACGATGCGATTTTTGTGTTAGCCAATTTCGTTTGATACCGTTTACTCACTCCAAAAGCGCATTGTGTAGGCTCAAGTAAATGTAGTAAAGTAAGTTCAACGACAACATTCGCCAGAGACAAAATAAAGGATTTGAATTCTTAAAAAAAGCAAATAATAAAGATATTCAATAACTTCTCAGAACCGTTGGCCACACTCATTAAGATGGCAAGACATGAGAACTTTTTTCCTGCAAACAAAATCCTACAAAAAAATTCCTACAGAAATACGTGTGCAGAACATCTACGTACAAATGCAAACCTTTGCGAAAAAAAAACCGTTCACTCCATTTGTTCATTTCATTATCTCACAGAAATCGTCAGGCAATCAAATTGTAGAGTTATAGGGCATTACGGCATTTTCAGTCGAAATTCAACGTTTTTGAAATAAATTTCAACGTTCTTCTGGAATCTTCCCCCGTGATATAGTCGTGTCATAGATGCAAACTGTGAGCTTCAGTCCCGAAGTAATCGAGGTCGCTGAACACGAATCCTAAGTTCGTTTTTGCAGTAACGGCTACATCAAGAGATATTAATCAAATTATCGATTTTTCCCATATTCAAGTCTGAGGAGTTGGAATATGCAATAAAGTCGTACGATTGGAATCTTCTTGAAGATCCATCGGAAGACTACGACCTTCTCTCCAAAGGACTGTTGAAATGAACTAGCAGCTCTTGCGGAGCCACATCAACGTCTGCCTCAACACTTAACGTACATTCAATTGAACCCGTGGAGCAAAGAAGAGCTGTCAAACTGGATCCTGATGCTTCCCATCTGGAAAAAGTCACCATCTCGAAGGCCTCTCGAATTGCAGTGAGGGAGTCCTCTCAAGCCTACAGAAGATTGAAGCTGTTAGAAGCCACTGGGAAAGGTTCAAGCATAAAGCGCTGCAAACGAGATCTCTGCGATCAGAAGGCAATAATGTGAGCCCTTGTGTATAAAGATGGAACAACGCAAACGTCTCGAAGAGCGATGGAGGCCATCGTTCAAGAATTCTACACAGATCTGTTCCGTTCTTCCATCACTGTCCCGAAATGCTTGATGCCACCAGCTGAGGAAGTACCTCCCATTCTGGAATCAGAAGTTGCTCATGCCATCAGAAGGATGAAGCCGGGCACTGCTCCCGGACCGGACGGCATTTCTGCTGATCTCCTTTGTGCGGGTGGCAGTGCCCTCTGCTCACTTCTTGCCAAGCACTTCAACCACTACCTTCGACTTGCTAGGATTCCGGACTCATGGAAGGAGTCGAAAACAGTTTTAATCTTCAAAAAAGGTCAGCTGGAGGATATCAACAACTATTGACCCATCAGTCTTCTCTCGTTTGTGTACAAGATGTTCACCAAGATACTGCATAACCGCATGGAGCGCTGCTTGGATGAATATCAGCCAGTGGAGCAAGCAGGGTTTCGCAAGGATTTCTCCTGCATGGACCATATTCAGACTGTCTCACAGCTCATCGAGAGGAGCCGCGACAACCACCTTCCACTTGTCCTTGTCTTCGTGGATTACCGGAAAGCGTTCGACTCTGTGGAAATCAACGCCATTCTGAACGCGCTTGTGCACGTTGGTATACCATCGCCCTACATCCGACTTCTCGACGAGTGCTTCTCGAACACATCGACTACCATCCAGCTGTTCGATCAAAAGCTTAAAATTCCTATCGGGAAAGGAGTACGGCAGGAAGACACGATTTCTCCCAAGCTATTCACAGCGGCACTCCAGGATGCCATGAAAGACTTGAACCGGGACGATAAAGGCTACCTTGTCGACGGCAGACGGATCAGCAACCTTCGCTTCGCCGACGATATTGTTCTCATCTCTACCAGCACGGCAGAAGTCGAGGAAATGCTGAACGAGCTCAATGTGGCAGGTATGAAGATTGGATTGGACATGAGTATGTCGAAAACGTAATTTGTGGTCAACCAGTGGTGTGGTGGTGTGACACGGGGCTCGTGAGGTTAAGTGGAGTCGCTCTACAACAGGTCGACTCCTACGTCTATCTGGGAAGAGAGCTGAACATGGATAACGACCTCGCTCCTGAAATCGCCCGCATGAGACGCGCAGCATGGGCAGCCTTCAGTTCGATTCGCGAAGTCACAGATCAGGTCAAGGATCCCGGCCTCAGGGCCTCGATATTCAACGCCTCTGTACTGCCTGCGATGTGTTACGCGACGGAAACCTGGCCCGACAACAATACAATCGCCAGAGCAATGCAAACTACGCATCGTGCACTGGAGAGATGTCTTCTGAGGACAGGCCTTCGTCAGCAATGGCAAGAAGACCTACGAAGCTCAGAGCTACGGCAGAAGTCGCAATTAGCAGACCCGCTGCAGTACATGAAGAAGTCCAAATATCGCTGGGCCGGACACCTGCTTCGACGAAAGGACGATAGATGGAGTCTCCGTGTAACAGAATGGCTCCCGAGAGACCATAAGAGACCACTGGGACGACCGCCAACGCGATGGGCAGACTCATTCTCAAGATCTTTCAGAGAGCGGAGTCTGCCTCACTGGATGCAAGCAGCCAGAGATCGAGCGGTCTGGAAGAGTTGGGTCCCCGCTGAGAAGACGTCCAGCCGACAAAAGGACCATCAAAGTATCGATTTTTCGCAAATATCACTCAATAAGATCGAAACTTCAGGCCTGAGGTAATCGAGGTCACTGAACACGAATCTGAATTCATTTTTTAATTTTCCGTCAAAATTTATGTTTATTGTGCAAATTCCGTAGAGTATCCAAGTGTATGACGTCGATGACAGTCATGGTCGCAGAGAACGCAAATGTGAAGTTAGATTTTGAAAATATAGACGAAGACCGGTCATACAATTGATACGCTTCAACGAGTTCCCCATAGAAAATCAATAGCTCGATCAACTTCAACCGATAATTTCAAAAACGAATTTCAAATTTGTGCTCAGCGAGGTCGACGAGACCCCAACGGCTGAAGCTTCGGACCGCAGTCGATCGACATCAGCTGCGGTCAGTATCGCCAATACGCCATTTTCCCACGCCAGTTGTGATGGACTGATGGAAACACGCACGCACACACACACTACCCTTCTATGTATAGTAGGATATTGAATGCGTTTTCGTTACGGTGAGCTCCTCGACAGTGTGCTATCGAAAACAGTCGTCACCGAAATGAACGCCGCACACAAAAATCATCATTATGCCACATTCGAAACAACCACGTATTCGAAATTCGAATATTATTCGAATTTTCGGACCTCGAATAATCGAATTCGAATAATTATTCGAATTTTCAAAACTCGAATAATCGAATTCGAATAATTATTCAAAATTGCAAACCTCGAATAATCGAATTCGAATAATTATTCGAATTTGCAAAACTCGAATAATCGAATTCGAATAATTATTCGAATTTGCAAAACTCGAATAATCGAATTCGAATAATTATTCGAATTCACGGAACTCGAATAATCAAATAATCGAAAATCGAATTCGAATAAACTATTCGAATAATTATTCGAATTCGATTATTCGAGCACAAGTATAGTTGACAATATAACAGCCAAGCAGCAGCTCGGCTCTAGCTGCACAGCACCGTCGCAAAATTTAAACACCTGCTGTTACTGTAGTCAGTGTTCGCGGTGGGCCAACCGGGTGCCCCAGGCGCTCGGCGGGAGCTGGGCATAGAAGGGCGGTTAGTTGGTTTTGCTGCAACGAACGGCAGCTCAGAAGCACCTGGGCAGCAGTCCACTTGCAATTATTGGCCTGTAGGGCTCGCTCAAGCCATGACGGGGCCCCGAGGAACGAAGCGAACGTTTTTGCCGCAGCACCTCCCGCTGGAGGTAAGAATCTCGCGACGGCGTCAGCACCTCCGCAGCACGTGCTGCAGCGTCGCCCCGCCACGTCCTACCTCATTGACCAGTCACAACCGAGGGGCGGTCCCGCAGTACATGCTGCCTAGTACCCCACTTATCAATAAGGGGCGGAACCTCTTATTGATTGGTGGAGTGCTGGGCAGCAACTAGTGGGGTTTTAAATAATCGATAATCGCAAGGCGATCGCTCCAGCTGGCGCCCAGCACTTAGAGTTACGGTGAGTCATGGGGCGGAGCCTTGAGGCTCCCCATGAGCCGAAGAATGACGGGGGGGGGGAGCCCGGTTTCTACACAGACGAGGGCGCTGGCCAATGAGATCCCGTCTCCGTTCCTTTTGCTCCGCCCATTTTGTACCAGTTCGCAACGCGCACTTACTGCGATTGTTAGAGTGGTTAGCAGTCGTCAGCTATTATGCTGGAAGGGACGATATGAAGCTATTCTGCGCTATATTCTGTCCGATTCTCACAGTTTCATTGCATGCTTGTAACCGCTTGCTACTTCATGGGGGTTGCCTTGTGCTTTTGGCTACAAGCATCCTTTTTCATGAGGAAGATGGCACAATGCCTCCTAGTGAGTGCTCAGGTAATAGATGAGGGACGGTAAAGCTTGCCTGTAAGTTGGTCTACTAGTTTTAGTTTTTATTGCCATTCGAAATTTATCTTGCCTTGTTTGTTTTAATTTTATCAAATCTTCATATATTTTCGAAGATATCGCCCAATCCGTCTTTCGCACTTCACATTTTAAGCGGAGCCTTGAAATTTTTTCTAAGCAATAACGGCCAGGTGGAAGTCTAGGGGTGTCCATACTGTGTGTTTCTAAACTCTGAGAACAACTCTGACGGCAGGAAACCAAGATATGGAAGACTTGGAAGACCATCGCTCGGGTAAGGTTATCAGAAATTTAGGGTTCATATGAAGACATCGAAACGTAGGTTTACGACATGTGAATCGCAACTGCTCTCGCTTCTCTCCGTAAGATTATACAGGGCCTACATGGGAATAGTAAGTGCTAACATTGAAGCATTAAGAATTGGCGCGATCTTGGCGACCCACAGGACACAACGTTTTTGTGCCTGTTCACCCAATTTTTAGCTCTTGCTGGTAACCCTATTACGACTAACGTTGTGGTCCTTCATTCAGGGTCGCCATCTGGTCGCAGTCTGTAATGTTGCTATTTAGTACCAGACTTTAAGAAACCATGGACAGGCATAAGGCCAGTTCATGGTCCGTTAAAGTCGCAAGCATTCTGGATCACCACGTCTTCGGAATAGTGCTGTACCCTGCCTACTGCACGGTAGTCATTAACGAAGCTACGGATTGACGGCTCCATAGTATTGGCCTGTAAGAGTGCTCACATCGTAGCACCAAACTCAGCGCGATGTGATCAAGTGCACGTTAGTAGGATTAGCAGATCGTCGTAACACTTACCTGCCGTATGTGTCCGAATTGTTTACATAATGCGACGAAACAATATGGTCAGGTGGCCACCCACATGATAGGTCTTCCTCGAGTCAGTGCCTTCCTCTTCTGGTATTCCTGTTCTAGCTCATCGACATTTGAAGGCGATTATTACAGGGTGCGCCAAAATTATGGCGACAGCACATACGCAGACAATTTGACCTTTTATTAGGAGCGTCTGCTTTTTTTCGTGCTCTTATTGTTTTTATTGAGTCAATTAGTTTATGCTTATCTCAGTCAAACATAACAATAAGTCGTTTTTCAAGATAATGAAACGTTCGTGCCACCGTTCTTAAATCATTGAGCTTTACCGTCAAGGCTTCTCGGCACGCTACATTCACCACCGTCTTGAAGTTCATCAAAATATTATGAACAGGTCCATCAGACGCTAAGAAGACCTGGGAACCGAGGATGATAGATTCGGACGGGAAAGACACGTATCTGTGACAACTACGGACAACATTAGGAAGGTGAGTGAATGGATTCGGAAGGAGCCGGCGCGCTCGGTCCGCCGGTTGTCGGGAAAAATGGAGATCATGGAGACGTCGTTGAGAAGAATCTTCCGTAAACTGGGACTTAAGGCCTACAAGAAGACCCACGTGCACCCTCCTGGACCTTCAAACAGGAAGGAGTTCCAGCTCACAGAGCAAGAATGCTGCAAGACTGGTGCAAAGGCAACTTTCCGCAATTCATCGGCTTCCACGAGTGGCCAGCTAACTCTCCGGATCTGAATCCGATGGATTACACGGTCTGGTCATCTCTGGATGCCAAAGCCTGCGGGAAACCTCACCGCCCCGTGGATCCTTTGAAGGAAGACGTGGGATGAGCTCAACGCCCCTTACTTGCGTGCCGACGTCGATGCTTTCCCGAAGCGCCTCAAAGTCTGTATCGACGCCGATGGAGATATCTTCGAATCTCAATGTTGCGTATAGTTTACAATAGACTGATAAACATTATCGCTTCGATGGTTTCTCGAAAGTGCCGCATTTTCTCTTTCGGCGAATTGAATACCTTGTCGCCATAATTTTGGCGCACCCTGTAGTAATCGCAATATATTTACTGCACATGTGTAGTAAGAGTTCGTACTACATTTATGAGGATTAAAATACATTAGCTATGTTCTTAAAACAATGATTGCGAAGCGCAAAGGAAGACCATTTAGCAGCTCTTCAAAAGTAAAATAACGCCTTTTAAGCGAGGGAAAAGAAGTTGTTTCAGTAACGATATTACCGTCTACAAAGAAACTGTTGCTGCAATGTTTCATGAACTTCCTTCTGTGTAAGCAGTCAAAGTAAGTAAATGAAAGAAGGGAGTGCTTTGCAAAAACCTGATCACCTGGTTTTGTATCCCTTGCTGATTGCTTCCTTGCAAAGGACTATTCCATAGTTGTCGTGACAGTCTAGCAACGATTGTTAGGTGGCCAAGCAGATAATCCTAGCTTGCTCTGTAGAAATGTCAAATAGCATCTCCTCCCAAAATGTTCCGGCCGGAACCGCCACAAATATAGCTCGAAAATTCTCTCTTCAGTTCTGTATCTCCGTTACCACTGTGCCACTGTGCAACCGACATGGTGCCAGCACAGAACCGACGTATGACAAATATGTGTGAGGAAAAAAGAATACCAAAAGAAAGTTAGACGTGATCTATAATACAACATAAACGTGTAAACTGATGTTAAATTCTTTTTCAGCCATCAAAACTCGCACCAGGCGGGACGTGGACCCGCACTCTACACCTTTCAGGCAGATTGTTTGCCCATTACGTTACCAGCGCAGTTAAATCGCGCACTGCATTCTCGCATCCACCATATCCTCGTTACAGCGACTTCTCACCACTCTACCATGATATGGGGATGTTGTATGTGATCAAACATCGCTGTTGCTGTAATCATACCCGAAAAGCAGAGGGTGTAGGTACAAGTCCTGCATGGCGCGAGAGTACTGATTGCAACAAACCATCATGTTAGTGCGCAATGCCTCTATAGCAGCCGCTCTCGGCCTAAACAAAGTGTAGGATCTTGTTTTGAATAATCTGAGCTTCAATCCACACGTTCTGTCGTTCCTGACAGAACAAACTTTCCAAATTACGACAGCTTCTAACGACTGCCGGGAGTCGTATACTGTGCTCGACATATTGATGATACAAACACTTTTATGGACCGCGCACACATGAAAAACGTCAACGGGAGTAGCGTTGTATACGTCGCGCCTTAAGCGGAGGTGATTTGTAGTGGCGTAAAGGTAAGCTGGCCGGGGCAGAGAAAATCTACGTTATATCGTGAGCAGCGTCTTATCCGGAGGCGTTGTAACGGGAGGGAACTGTACATAGTAAGGAAGTTTCATACTGTTTGAAGTGATTTTGGATGGAACACTTCTGGAAGTAATACTATTTAGCGGTTCTATGGACCCGTTCACACCTCGTGACGGGAGCGACAGGATCAATTGGTAGGCCGGACAAATTGTCACCCATCGTTCCTTCCACGTAGTATGAACAGGCCTGTAGTGCCAGCTAATGATTATGCTCGAGCTGTATTACTTACACGCAATCCTTGCGAGAGTGTCACGATATTTATGGATTAGAATAGGAGTCATACGAACTTTACATCCTGTAAATGTGAGGCCAAATGATAAAAACGTAGTTGAGTAAGGATTTGGACTGCTACGAAAACAGAACAATGATCCTAACAGTTTCTAAGGAAACGAACGAAAAATGCTACAGAACAAGGCCTTCATGTTCCTGCAAAGCATACCAAGCAGGTATGGTGTTAACATCGGCCCGCAAACGTCGGTTTAGTTCTTAATCGACGGGACGTTCCTGCTGAGTACCCCGGTTTCAAACCGCTACCGTAAGAGCAATCGTTGTGGGACCGCCACGTCCTCCGGATTAGTGCACCATACCAATTCCGCGGTAATCAATAACGGAGCCACGGACGTACCGAATGCGGAAACTTACATACTGTTTGGGGCGACAAGGAGGAAAATTTGGAGTAGAACTTCTATTTTACCCTTCCATAGTGGTAGCCTGTAAAGGTCCTTGTGTTCTGCCAGCAAAACTACCTATGAAAGTGGATCGTCCTAGCACTTCACTGCCCGAGTGTGTCCAGGCACAAAGCAGCTCGGAGGAAGGGGATTCAACTGGTACGGAGTGGTAATCCGCATTGGTAGGAAAACACATGATTGCTATATTTACGTCAGAAATGTCCCACATATGTGAACGGAAATAAAAACTGTGAACGACTGCAGCAAAGCATAGCTTATATAATTAATTGGCAATTCTCCAAAAGTAAAATAGTTTCTACCAGAGGAATACTGTGCTCAGTAATTCGAGCAAAGGACAAGAAAATGCTTCAGTGATTATTTATGACCTTCTCGTTGTATAAACAGCGGAAGTGAGTGCTATTGGTAAAAGAAAATTCTTTGCAAAAATATATAATTTTCATACCAGTTTCTAACAGTTTGAAAAAGTGGTACCCTAGTAAGAACGTCCTGAGTACGGAGCTATGAAGAAAAGTTTCATGCTATTTGAAACGAATTTGAATGGAACATTCTGGGAAGCAGGGCAATGTGACTGTTCTGCAGTGATAGCCTATAAAAGGGTTTACGAGTCACCAATACTCATCACGATGTGTTTGGCAGCACGTTAGATTACCGGAATCTTCATAACAGCTCACGGTCCTGCTGCGATGTGTTCGAATTCTGTAACACATAGGGGCGAAACAACATAAACACATGCATCGCCGGAATAGACCTTCTTCGAAGCAGAGCGTTCATCCCCTTTAGACATCCGTGTTCTAGTTCATCGATGTTGATGGAGATCACTAGTATTGTAAATCGATGAGTGATTGCGATTGTTAAGACACTGTTTTGAGGACTCTTGCTGGTTAGAGAGCGAAGACAAGTGTCACTAACAGACGGAGGGAATGGTTTGGAAAAATATCCAAAGGACATCACATGGTTCTGTACGAGTTGCTACTCGTTTCGATGAAGATCTTTGACTTGTTTCTTGGGTAAACGAGATTCGCACATATCTCCTTTAACGGCACTATGGAGCCGTGAAATGGTGTTCCTATTCAAAATGTTCCATTCAAAATCACTTCAAACATCATTAAACATTAGTGATTACCGTAGAGTTGGGCATAATGCCAGCACTCATCCGAAGACGTGGTGCTCCCGCAACGACTGCTCTTACGGTAGCAGTTTGAAAACGAGGTGCCCTAGAAAGAACGTGTTGAGGGATCCGATCACGACAGTTCTTACGACAAAGATTCGAGCTTAACCAAATGCTATTGCTGGCGAATTTATAGCCCTGGCAGCCAATCACCCATGCTCACGTATATTGGGTGGAGCAACGCATCATGGTATGAATTGGAATGATGCGCCGAGCGCGGGTGTTTAGAAGACGTGCCACAGATCGAAGGGAAGGATGCACACGAATTCAAAGGAGTGTAGTAGACGACGTGCCGCGCTAGCAGAGATTCAGATGACGTGTCGCAGACATTGTGCTACGTGTGTCTGGATGCGGAATGCGTGTCGCAGACGTCGTGGCAACGTCCGTCGGTAGTCAGAAAGCGTGTCATAGATGTTATGTGTGTGTCCGGATTCAGAAACCGTGCCCCAGAAGTCGCTCAACATGCATCCAGATCTAAAAGAGGTATCACAGACCCTGGGCAGCATACGTTGGATTTTTAGAAGACCTCCTAACACGCTCCGTGTCATAAGCGTGGGCGTGCTTGACTTCCACCCCTTTTCTCTGCCAGCTAAAATGTAAGGGGTTATTGGCAATGTAGCGCAAGACATGGTAGTGATTAGAAGCTGCCATGCGCTCGAAGTTTTGCTTATCTGGTTAGGAACAAAAGAAGATATTGGCAGGTCTCATGACCAGATTGTTTTCACATTTCCTTTAGGCATAGAGTGGGTGCTATAGAGACTATGTGCTGTTAGAGTATGTTTTATTAGGATCCAAACGTGTGTCAGATGGGATCGGATCTCTTTTCCTTCCGGACATGCCAGTCCGTTAGACCTACGTAATTGTTTGGTCGCACACAATACCCCAAGGGCGTCCGTTTTTGTGTAGTTACGTACACTACGCTTCCCAGTCGCTCTTTTCCTTGTCGTCGCGGAGTATGAACGGGCCCAATTCGGCTACACTATTCCTTGTACGATAGCGGAAGGAACGCCCGATCAGCGTCACGCAAGACCATGCCCCGAATGAAGATTCACACAAGTTAGTGAAGGCCACTCGCCAAAAGTTGGAAGAGTTTGCCCACTCGAGCAATCGTTGTGGGACCGCGCGACAGCCCACCTTGTTTAAATCAATTAGCGGTACTGTTGAAACCGCTGTCATCGAAAGCACGCAGAAGGAGTGAAGGGGAGGGCGTATATGTATGTCACAGTTTGGAATGCACCGTGAATTCTCCTCTTACGTAAAGACAGTTTCAATGCATACTTAGCCTTACATACAATGGCTTGCGGTGGCCAACCGATCTACAAGTCAGATTTTATCCTTCCGATACAAATCTGATACAAAATCGCCGATGCAGGAGGAATGAAAAGCTTGGCTAGCCTTGGCGGGACTTTAATCGAGAATCTCGACTTCGGGGAGAACCGACATATAAAACTAATGCGGAGAACAAGCTAGGTTTGTTAAAAGCTAGTGTTTTATGTTTATGCAAGTGTAATGCAGTCGTGGACGGGATAGGCATTCTTGAGCACCCCAAATTCAGGGTTCCTATTTCGGGTCCTGCCATGGCTAGCCAAACCGAAAAGATCACGCTGATCATATCGCCATGCATTAATCAAGAAGAGCTCGTGCTAGATGATTAGGATGTTGTTGGACGCCCTAATTGTTTGCTGGACGTGTTTGTGAAACCGTTGTACTGCAGCTGAATTTTAGAAGACAGTCTCCCTGAGAAAAGGACAAGAATATGTGCAACCACAAAGAGCGTCGAAGAAGTGAAGAAGGCGAAGAACGTCCTGCTCCGTGCCCTCTTATTCGACTCCACTGCTCTATTCTAAAGTGCCACACAGGTCCTATCCAGGTCCCAAAACTTTCTTGAAGCAAACCAAAACTCCAGTTGCAGTATACCGACCAAAGAGTCCGCCACAACACTGCTTCAAACCAAAAGAATTGGTAGAGGGGATAGTTTCCTCGTGAAAATGTCCCAGAAGTCCAGCGTCACGCCTCGAAATTCAGAAGACGTGTCATAAAGATTGTGTGTAATGCGTCTTAATTTTGAAAACGTCCCAGAAGTCGTGCGCCATGCGTCCAAACTTGTGGCAGGTGCGCATTCTCGAGGAAGGATAAAACACTGAACCTTTGTCTGCTGGCCACCGCACGTCATTGTGTAGGCCACATACGGACTCTAACTGCTTCCACGATATCCATGGAAGTACAGCGTCTAGCTCGTGCCACATATGAATGTTGACCATTGCCGACCTTCATCTTTTTCCCACATTCGCCTTTTTGTAGTATTGCCATCATAAATAGTAGCATTTACTTGTATTTTTCTGCAAACCAAGGTCGCCTTAATTCTAATTTATGATGCGAAAGGGGTCTACATTGAGAGTAGAAGAAAAGGGCGTCTTCGTGTTGTCCGTGCAAGGTTAATAATAGCCGCAGGAAAATTAAGTGTCGTTCCACATTTATAATGTACATTTCTAAATTGCTTCTTGTTACGAGCACTAACACAGATGTTTTGAGAGCTAACGCTGAAGATTGTTCTTCAAAATGGAAATCTTCACGACATTACCACTATCCCCTGCCCCATCAACAAGAAAAAGCTGTTGAAGACCTGAATGTAGTGTTCTCAGAACGTAGTGGCAGGCTCCCACTGTTTAGGATACTAGCATCATCTCCGTTATATCACCCTAGAACTTCCTATGCAACTGCAAGTTCCACGCAAAGCACGGGGATGCGCTGGCCTCGACCCTTGTCCGCGATTTATACTTGGCAAAATGCGCAGCAGACGGCAGACAGAAGACTCTCAGTAGCACGCTAAATTACTTCTAGGCAGAGAGACGCGGACAAAGATCCAAGAGTCCATATTAGAGGAAGAGAGGAAAGGATATAAGCTCAATGTGTGGATGAACATATATGTGCTACCTATATAGGGTTGCTGCTGTGAACGAACGGTACCATATGCAACTCATGATTTCGCAATGTTGTTCTTACGATTAGTCTGTTTCTAAATGTACGTCTGTATGTACATCAGACATCAGATAAATCGTTATTCCCATACATCTCATGTGTTCGAGTCGATAATTCAAAACGAGTTTTATACCAAAGAGTATCGAAGGTATAACTTTCGTTCTGCCAGAGTGAGACACTTGAACTGGTTATCGTTGCTATCATCTAGCTTGAATGTTTCGCATTCGCGGTTAATACGTCCAGCATAGGTGGCGAAGTAATTAGGATCCTTGTGTAGCTTCATTCTTGCTTAGCGCGCACTGAATAATGACTGCTGTGGACGTAAGAGGTCCATGAGGATAGACACGGCTTCGTTTAAAGTCACGCTAAAGTTACGATTCGTCCAGCGATTAGGTCGAAATGGCGCAATGGTTCGACTGTTGACGACGTCGATGGTTCTGACTACAGCTGTGTGAGATCCCAAGCACATCAGTGGGTTTTCCGGAGCTGGTGGAACTGCTGGTCCGTCATAGTTGGCATTGCTGGCAAGTGGTGTTGTTGGTGCCGGAGTCGAGACTGCAGATCGAAGAAGTGGATGGGGGCCGGTGCGGGCTGCGTCGACTTGTAAAGTGCAATATAACAAGCCTTTCGGGTCCTACAAAAGCACGTACCCGGTAATGTCGATGTTGTGTCGACGGTTGTGATACATGAGTCATTGGCGTTTGCTGCGGCTGTGATCCACCTGATCTGGATCGCCACTGCTATATCTGTGGCGTAGCGGAAATTGGACGGCCGGACAAGTTGGAAGTCGAACTTTATTTAGCGGTATGGAAAAAAGTGGAGTACACCATGAAAGAAACTGTTGATATACTTGTGATAACCAACACTGATAAGTCGAACTCATTCGTACGCTACAGTAATAAAGGGTAAGAACTCACTGGTAATTGAGATGCATTTGCCTCTGTTGCTTACGGATAGATTTGTCTCGCGAGTTCGGAGATTATCAAGAGCCTTTCTGGCTTCAATTTCGTCTTCGTAATACAATACTGTGGAATGGCGGTGTTTAGCTTCGGCAAGGATTGTTATATGACTTTATAGCGGCCTACGTCTCGGCGTTGTTGCTTTATCCCAATCCTGGAAAAATCGAGTAAAATTTGATAAACTATTTGCACAAACTCCGTTTCATTTTGCAAAAGTACATTCACGCGAAAAGGTCTAAACGACACCGCAAAGCCATAGAATGGACAACTTTCTAGAGCTAGACAGTAGGGTTGTCCGCCATCGTGCTGGATGCGAGAAAATAAGTATCAGGTCCTTGAAAGCACTATATGTCCGGGAATACGAAGCATATTTACCAGTCACAAGCAGCATATGTCAGCGTATTGCTCAAGATCTCGTGCTACTGCAATTCACTCGTTCCCTGTGTTAATTCTAGGTGTCAATCCATCACTGTTCATTTTACGTAAGAGATCCATTCAGTGTGGGTCTCTATTCGCCTCGGCAGCGGGTACCCTAAACTCTGCTATCACTTGGAGCTCCTTAATATGGACACCTAGCATCCTAACGGTATACCCGATATAGAACTTACCTCATGCCAAGCATTAGTTACAACTGATGCCCTTCTGAGTTAGGCGATTCAGCGAATATACACATGCATAAGATATCTCATATATATTTATTTATTTATAAATTTCATAGATATTTACGGCATCACTAGTCAGTTATAGATAGTTATAGTTATAAACGCTAAAGAATTAGTCAGTTATGTGGAGAGAATCCAATGCAACTAACACTGATATCAAGAAAACAGAGAAACACCAGAAAATGGAAGAAACAAGAAAAATTGGTATATATCCAACATACAGTAATAAACAACAGCATAACGGATAACATAAAAATGGACGGACAGGCAGACCATCTGTGAGATTAGCCTTGACATCATGGACTGGCATTTTCGACAACGCGTTTCTTGAGGGTATTTTAATCCAACGTGCTAACAATTTTTCAAATATTGGTAGGGTCCTATTGGCAAAGAAGTAGCCCGGCAGTTGAGTTATGCATCTTCATTAGGAGTAGTTGTCATATACGCTAGACCTCATCAATATGCAGTTATCTTATTTTCCCTTTTTTCTACTCTACTGACCACTATCCTTCTACCATAACACGTTTTCATGGTGACCGCTCTGTTGTTTTCTGACGAGGATTCATACAACTTACCATCGTAGCGAGATTCAGCTTGTATCATACTCCTCTTCTCCAACCTTTCTCTTAACGTATTTTTGCATATTTTAAACACATAACGAGACCATTGCAACTATTTATTTCAATAACCTTCATTCACATGAACTTGCAATCGGAAGGGTGCGGCGAGCATCAGAACTGCCTCTATACTCCGACTTCGGCAATGGTAATCCACTTCGGTTTGTTCGCCCAATCGTGATCATCTTTTTGCTATCTGCTCGTAGAGCAGTCTTTACGCAGCTTCGCCAGTGATCCATCGACTGTGGGGCTTCCACGGCTTCTGTCACGGCTGAATCGATGGCGCGGCGCAGCGCGGAAACACACAGTAGTATCCCGAAACCGCTGATACTGTCTGCACCGGAGTCGTCAGTGCATCCAGTATAGCGTTCGTCCACGACATTGTCGATGTCAGCAAGAGGAATCAACATGAGCTCAGGATAGTCCCAGCCCCTTCCCTCCCAGGGACGTGTGACTTGACCACATAAGAGTCCAGCCACAGCCGTACTCCTTCTTTTATAGCATTCAACTGGCTGATTTTTTTCCCGCTTATGATACTGATTGTTCTTACCTGTATGAACACAACTATACCATTTCTCCACAAAACCGTGCATGCGAGTCATTTTCTTTAAGCGTCAAGTGGCTGCTATAAAGTATGTAAGCTGCCAGCCTTCAGCTTAATTGGTTCCATGCAAATATTAGCGACCTGCTCATTCCGATGTACGGATGAGTGCTAATTGATCCCACGAGGTGTGGATGTTGCTTTCGAAAACATCGCCGACAGTGTAATGGCGTAGAGCATTCTCGCCCCTTCAGCAGGAGGTGCGGGTTCGAGTCTCGCCTGGCTCAAAAGTTGTGATCGCAAAACACATCTTATGACAGTTGCTTTCAGTTTGTTTGGATGAGTTTATCAGAGCAAAAATCGTTATAACGCCTTGTCGGAGGAATGTTTCGCTCACAGCGCCGCATGTTAGATGCACCACGACTTTCGGTAGGACAAGCAGTTGGTATGGACGAACGTCTTGTTAACATATTGATGCTAAACACGTTAGCATGTTCTCTATTCTGTAACTTTTAAAAACGCTGAAACTGTATGATGGAAGTAGCGGCTCTTTGACCGCAAGGACATACGAATCCCCAAATCCCTCTCCATTGGGTTCTTTAGTTGGAGCAGCAGATAGTTCCTCTTATCTTGTCTTATCAATCAATCAATCAATCAATCAATCAATCAATCAATCTATCTATCTATCTATCTATCTATCTATCTATCTATCTATCTATCTATCTATCTATCTATCTATCTATCTATCTTTCTATCTATCTATCTATCTATCTATCTATCTATCTATCTATCTATCTATCTTTCTATCTATCTATCTATCTATCTATCTATCTATCTATCTATCTATCTATCTATCTATCTATCTATCTATCTATCTATCTTCTACCTCTATATAACTGAGTTAGCGGTCGATGACGTTTGAGTGATCTAGCCTAAGTGAGATCCGCCACATACCTAAGTGAGATACGCCACATCATCCACAGCGGGGGCGGTCGAGTGATCTAACCTGAGTGCGATACTCCGCATCACCCACAGCGGGGGCGGTCGAGTGGTCTAACCGAAGTAAGATACGCCGCATCATCCAGAGCGCGGACAAAATTCGTTATTGAACGTGGGATGTTACTGCAGTAGGGAAAGCGTGGTCCTTTACAGCTTAACAAAACAGCACCTACGTGTGTTTCTGAGCAACCAGATTCAAAAGCCTTCGTGCCGTTAACATGAGAAGACCATTAAAGGGATAAAAGTAGAAGGAGGACTTCAAGGGTAGAGAACCGGCAACGATCAGGCGGGAGCGACCTGGAGGAGGCATCGGGATTGGGGGAGTGTCGATGGGGAGAACAACGAAGCAGGCCAGGAGGTGGCGCCAAGAAGGATTTAGGCGATAAGGAGAGACCAGTAGGGAATTGCCAATAAGGGAGAGGGCAGTAAGGAGGATCAGTAAGGGATCCATTACCAGTAAAGAAGAGGGGATTTAGAAGATGTAACACCGATGTCGCGCGATGGGCGTTCGCTCGCCGTCGTCGTGTCGTGAGCGTGGGAGGGCTACTTAAGTGAGTAGTAAGGAGGGATCTATCATATGCATAGTCTCTTCATGCTCGACACAGCTAGCGACTGCGCGCGCTTCTGAGCTTCTGGATCCAGAGCACAGGCCCCTACGTCGCGCAGCAAGCGTCGTGATCCTGAATCGTGTCACTGATGTCTGCAGATAGCATGGGAGGACTACTAAGGGGGGGGGGGAGGAGAAGGGGCAGTAAGGGGAGCTTTGGGGTGTACCAGCAGAGCGACCAGCAGGACGGGGAAACCAGCAAGAAGAAACCAGTAGAGGGGTCATTAGTGGAAACAAAGAAGCGGGTCAAGAGTTGGGATCAGGAAGGTGGGGGATTTAAGAGGGGGAGGGAAGACCAGGAAAGGTGAACCAGTTACTACTCTACCCCAATTTTATCCAGTAAAAAAAAACGGATGAGGAAGAACCTGGCTTTTGAAGACATTTCAACGATATCTGAAAACGCTAGCTGTTGAGTATGAGAACGGTTGCGGAAGAGCAACCTGAGGGACAGAAGTACTGCGCAACACGAACCAAGAGCGTTATTGGACGGTGCTGAGAGAACGCCTTCGACGAAGATACCGAAGTAGTGAACGGCTTGAAGCCGATAAAGTACGCACCAGATACTAGATGTTAGCGAATTTTATGTTTTACAAAAACTACTTTCCACAGGTCAGTGATGCTGCAGTCGCGCGAAGCGCGCAAATGCGAGACACGCCGTTAGGCGTGTCTCGCATTTGTACTCTTATTTTTAGTTTCTCTGTGCTGTGTGGTAAGCAGGCGAGCCAGACCAGGGACCGGAGAATCTAACAGAGAAAACTACAGCCGAATTCCCTGATAGCGTGGCTTATCAACGATGGTCAGAGGTCTGCAGTAAAGATCGCGCGGGTCCTCTTCGTGGTGGTGCTTAGTGCTCTAATTCGTGACAAGTTAAGAGTTTTCCGGTCTCGTGCGTAAGGCTTCATGATCGTGGCCGAAGCCTCCTAGTGTGCCTCATCCGTTCGTTGTTTTTCGCTGTTTATTGTGTCTTATGATATTATTTAGTTGTGACAATAAACACATGTAATACTCTGTGTTAACGGAGTATTACATGTGTTTATTGTCACAACTAATTACATGTGTTTGTTGTCACAACTAAATAATAAACACATGTAAATCCGCTAAATGTGCTCGGATCTGAAGTCTAAGAATTTCAATTTTACAGTCATTACCTACATCGGCTTAAATCGAACCTTAGCAAGATCTCCAGACCTCAATGAGCTGCAAAGTATAGAAACAGATCTTCTAGACCTAACGAAGCACAGGGACAAGACCTGGGCCCGGATTCGTCAAAGAAAGAGTCAGTAAATTCCTATCACAGATTCACCTAGCCGGCTGCTTGCCAAAAACTTACCGGCACTTGTGATTTACGGTCACGGTGAAGGATGCCGTGCATAAATAAAAAAAATTGAATGAATTAAATAAATTGATTGCTGTTGCGCATTGTCAGCAGCCACACCAGCCACTGCGCAGAGGGCGTTACTGTACTGGCACTCGCAAAGGCGAAAATCCAGCAGAATTGCACTATTTCGACATTTGTTTTCAGTAACGCTGCACTTTGCCACTTTTACTTCAATGTTCTCAAGAAATTCTCCACTGTTCATTCTCAGGTGACGAACTCCAAGGCAACAAGTCCATATCCAGAATACTCGCTTTTTTCCTCAGATCTCTCCAGTAGGGCAATCTTGATGCGCCGATCGGATACAAACACTACTGGAGAGATCTGAGGAAAGAGGAGCGAGTATTCTTCAGACGCACTTTGCCGGTGGAAGTCTCATGGTTTTGTCTGGGTTTTCTGGAAAAGTACTTGTTGCCTTGGGGTTCGTTTCGTGTAGGATGAACAGTGGAGACTACCAGAATTTGCTCGGAATCACCTTGTGCCGTATTACAGAAGATTTGCTAGGCACAACCTTGCTTCCAACAAGGCAATGGATCCATACACCTATCACAGACAAATACAGATTGGCTTAACTGCAACAGATTTCAACTTTCGAGTGGCCTAGTTGTTCTCCAGATCTCAACCCGATAGAGAACTTGCAGGGCATTCTCGTTCACAAAGAGCACAAAAATGGAACCACTTACACTTCGGTTTCTCATTTGAAAAACGCCATACTTGATGCATGGACCGATATAGAGCAAACTGTTGTTGACAACCTTATCAGTGGTGTGCCAAATTGAATTTCCGATGCTGTTTAAAACAAAGGTGACGTGTCGAAGTACTAATCTTACTTATATGTAGGTATTTTTGTGATTAATCAGGTTTTTTATAAAGTAAACGTATATTTTGCACCGGTCTCCATTGGTTAAATTTTCAACAAAAGTTCGTAGTATTCTATACTGATAAGATTTCCTGCTTAGAAGATTTCTATAGAGGGTTTCAATAGTGGGGAATACGATGATAACATCATTGAGTCTCGGCAGCGGCTTCTTCGGGCACTAATGGAGAAATAGGGGTGAACCTATAATTTTGCACCGGGGAGTATAGTGATAGGGTAAAACACGTGCAGGTGCCGTAGTGTAAAAAAAGGGTTGACTAACCCTGATCTGCATCTTTCACATTAGGGCTATCTATTAAATAACATATAACTGCGGAAATTTTATTAGCAAGGAGACTTTGACGACTTTTGACTTTGGGCTGCAGCTGAATCTTACGAAACTGACAAGTTTCTGCCTCTTTTTCCTTCAACGGAACGAACATCCCAAATGTTCCAGCTAGCGCCGGAGAAGTCGTGAAGAAGTCGAAGAACGTCCGGCTCCGTACCAACCTTTTCGACTCCAGTGTTCGTCCTGCGCGAGCATACGCTTCAAAGACTTGGACCCTATAAAAGCAGGATGAACATGGGATCAGCGAGCGGGGAAGTGAGAGCACGATGCTCGGGGTGACTCGATTCAAGTGAGAGAAGATCTCCGGAGTTTCAAGCTTCGTCGAAGTTCGAAGATCAGAGACGCTGTCTCATTGACCATATCGTCGAATATTGGGTGGACCACATAATACGCTTCTCAGATACCCGTTGAACAAGAGCCGTCCCCGACAGGACTCCGCGATATGTCAAGAAAACACCAGGACACCCACCAACGCATTAGTCGGATTTTTTCGTGAATGTCCTGAACGAACGATATACCGATCTTCATGTTCCTCGAGCGAGAAGGATCCATTGGAGCACTCGTCATGCGACAGGGTGGAATGGAGACGCTGCCGGCGCCCGCTCGAGCAACTCGTCGACCAACGGGACAACAGGTGATACAGATGAATTGTTTCCTTAAGGAATCGCAGCTTTGTTGTTCAGCGAATTTGCGAGATTTGGAATTTATTGAGTATTCACAGCCTCCTTAAAGCATTAGGAACAAGCTCAGACAAGCATATATTGCTCGTTTGTAAGTCATACTTTAAAACATTTCTTGAATACGACACGTCTGTATTTAGTCCGTTGTGTAAGCGAGATATCGCCAGACTCGAATCTGTTCGGAACAGCTTTACAAGGAAATTTTGGATGAGGTGTCATGGATATTACAACATCACCATTCTTAAGGAATAAAAATCTCAATCTGAAAACACTTACACATCGTCGAAGAAGGAACGATCTAATTACGATAATTATGATAATGATAATCTAATCTTCAAATTGATAAATGGCTTGGTTGGCCTTTTGTAGAATTTTATTCGAACTCTTATTCTAGCACAAGGGGTGGACAGTGGAAAACCTAGTTTCCCAGGCTTAAAAGCAATATAAGATCAGCACTCTTCACAAGTAGAGCTGTCACGGAAGTTCTCAAAAAGCGCACAATACCAAATTCACTGTATGGGTGCAAAAGATTTATCGACCGGCATCTTCAGGGCGTGTCTTAGAAGTTTGTCGTTTTCTGCTCTTCACCGTATTGTTTTTTTTTCTCACTTGTTCCTGCCTTACTACGTTCTCTTAGTAGATGCTGCATGGATTTCCAATTTTTTGTAAAATACATAAATAAATAATAAATAAATAACCATATGCCGAGTTCTGACCTGTGCCAACCGACGTTCATTCATTAATGAGTAAGCTTCCTGACTGATGGCCAATAGTGTCTTTTCCTACATTGGCAAGTTTAAAACGTTAATCGCAGCATTAAACGCGCTATCACGCATCTGACTATTTGAGAAGCGAGGCACGGGAATATGCTGTCTCCGGTGGCCGATGACTGCAAAAAGCACACGATCTTGATTGGCCAACCGATGTGGATAGGTTTTCATGGTATCGATCTTTGTTCGGAATCAATCTTTGTGGAGGGAACCACCGAAACAAGCTGGCCGGTTTGCACGCTTCACTACAGTTTCGATCAATCACAATGGGTTTCTAGCTAGTAGTCTGTGTAGGCCCGCTGACTGCTGGCTTTCCAAAAATAACAATTTATCATAGAGGTTCAGCGCCATTTAAGGCCCCCGCAGACTTTTGCGGTGTCGCCGCTGCCCTATGCTTAACCATAGGGCAGAGACGCAGAGCTCGCCGACAGCGGCGCCGCTGGCCGGCCGGCGGCACCGGCGGCGTCGCTGGCGGAAATGACTTGAATCATTCCACCCGGCGGCGCCGCTCCAGCGTCTGTCTGTCTGCGCTCTGCGCTCTGCCCTTTCGCGGAGGGATCCAGAGCGGAGACGTCGATGCGGGCGCGCGATCGTCATCGGGGCGCGTTATTGTTAAGCACCAGTCGGTCCCGACTAGAAACAGTACAGTACCTCTACGTCACCGCTCCCACTGATGATGAGTCAAGCCGCTGAGCGGCGCCGCTCGGCGATTTAGCCCGCCGCTCGCCGCAGAAGTCTGCGGGGGCCTTAAGATTCATATCGTACGCCCATGTTTTTTGTAGCGAACTTCGCCTGAAGTTCTACTTTTTCAGTAGGTAACAATAGACTACACAGAACAGTTCACTCTGATTAACCAAATGAAGCAATATACGATCGTCGGCAGCTATTTTGTTCGAATGCAGAAGCTTTTGCTGTTACAGCAGAGAACTAAGAGATCACTCGAAGTAAGGTCACAAGGACGACTGAGTAGGATGTGCGGAACAGCCCTTGATCCAGTGGTGTTGCTTCGGCTGTGGCTTCCTGCAAGCTGTAATTACGGAGTACCTAGTATTCGCCACTGCATCGACTGTTTCCGCTCGAAAGGCGGCAATGGAACACATCCAGTTGTTCATTAACCGAATCACGTAAAGTGGTGCCAGAAAAAGAACAATATTTGACAAAGACAAAAGTGAGCGAGGTTATTGTGGTGCTCAAGCGTGCGTCGAAATAGAGGCTATTTGCAGGGGAAAGAACTTCTGAACAAGGAATACTGAAAAGCAATCCTAAGCAGATGTGGTTCTTTTTCGCTCTCATATGCAAACACGATGTCTGGAACAGCATTTTAAACCGCACCGCTACACTTTTTGATGGACGGACTTCTCGCTTCTTCTGCAAGGTAACCTGCCCTTGGAAGCAAATGGTAAGGTTCTTTTTGTGACGTCGGGTACCATGAAATAAAGTTCCAAGATGCAGCTACGTGATTTGCAAATGCTAGCCTGATTGCCTATACATAGATTTATTTATTTATTTATTGACGTGTAACATAAACACACGTGATAATCGAAAAAAGGCATGTGAGAGACGAACATCAGACAAAACAGTAACACTTAGAGAAACCAATATGAGGAGATGGAGAGAAGAAAAGAGAATTTAACTAGCCTTGTTGGAATAAAATAAACAACTGCAATTAGTTGACACAAAACTCTAAACAGAGTAGCATCCATCAAATTTAACCAAACATTTTGCGAATAATAAGATTAAGACAAGTTTGAACAGATAGTCCTAGGATATCTTCGTCTTCACTAAGCAAATTGTTCACGAAGGTTTCTATACGTAAAGAAATTTGACCTAATCTGGGATTTTGCCATAAGAATATAAAGTCTGAGCTTCCGTTTCTTCGTCAGTGGTGCACAAAAAAAAGTTACTGGGTCGTTTGAAATTCTTTTTGTCAGAACCTTAAGCATAATATAATCAGATCTACTTTCCTACGTCTGTGATGATCCACTATTGTAAAGCTCGGAATGAAGATTGAATTTGTTCCTGTTGTGTATGAGCTGAAATAAATGGTGTTCTTCCATTTTTCTTCAGATTATAAGAGCAACCAATTTCTTCTCTTCTGGTTGTTACTTTGCTAGTACTATCTAGAGAGAGCTTTTCATTATGGTTGGCATTTGTAGTTAAAAGGTTTATAGTTTAATTGCCTCAGCGCTACAGCCTTCGTTCGAATTTCAATGGAAAAAATAATTTGAACAAAAATTCATGTCTATTTGCTCGACTTGAATTTCTGAGAGCGAAAGAACGCTGACGAGTATGTTGGACCCCGATGAGTTCCAGAATCTACTTCGTTACTCTTCTGAATATCCATTTTTTGATCAAAGTCACAGTTAAACTTCTTAGCAGAGCGTTATTCTCTGAGTACTCATCTTCTCTAGAGGAGATTTCAGGGTTACATCAGTGATTAGCCTGTTCCGCAGTTCCACAGCCAACTATGGGTTGTGAAGTGCTGGCAGTGCGGCCGAATGAGATTTCGCAGCTGATGCTGTGCAGAGTGTGGCATCGAAGCGGTTTTGTTTTGATCCGGAAGCCATGTAGTGGCCAGACGAACAGCTGTTGCGAGCGGGTGGCACATGAACTTCTCCCCAGGTCAGCGAGCACGTTCGAGGCGAGGAGTCTGATCGAGATTCAGCTCCACCAAGATGCGACCGCTGCTGCTGAGCCCCTTGACCCTATCGCTTGCTCTGTGTGTGCGTGTGTCGGGAGTGTGTGGCCTGTGTACGATTTGTTTCGGTGCCGGCGTTATCGGTCGAGTGTTCATTATCAAGAAATCTGGCCGCTTCTCTTTCACGGCTGGTGATTGGATATGCAAACAGATTGCACAATCATGTCTGAAAATGCCATTCGACACCGGCGATAGTCAGAAAGACCGTCACGTCGACCGCAGATAACACCGTTCACACCAGCGGTCCTCTGAGGTTCGTAGGGTTTATCTCTTAAGCGAAAGCCCTATCTAGTGGTCATTCAGAGCTGCCTACTAGAGGCGCTGGATTTCCGTTCTCCTCGGCATTTCGACTGCTGCTTTGCTTTCACTGATCGTTCTATTCAACCAATACTATGAGATGTATGCGTCACATCTTACTGTTATAGCTCCTCTGTACTCTGGCTACAATGTCTCCTTAGCTTCTGCTCAGCGAATGCTTCACACATATACATCGTGGTGCACCGAACGTATTCAGCATTCAGTGTCTGATGGCTGTTAAGGTTAAGTATGATTTGTCGCGTTACGCAGCCCAAAATATGGGCTTGCAACCCATGTACATAGTTCCATATGTAAGGTCAGCTCTACGTGTTTTAGACTTGCAATTTAACGTATCATGTACCGCAGTCGGAGGAAGTGCCGGCTGTCACTTGTACCCGTTACCAGGTTTCTGGTTCAAACCAGCCGTTCTATAGAACAAATACGCATCCAGAATGCCTCCACGACATCCGGCGGAAGTAGAATTCGTGGCGTATTCCAAAAGAAGTTTATTAACCCTATTCTATATTCTTTGTCTATTTAGCTTGATTTATGACAGGTTTAGGCGCCGGGTATCCTTTTCAAGATGCGCATTGTGTTGCCTTTCGACGAGATTCGGAAAGTATTAGGGCGGTAGGAAAGTCTTGATATATGATCCTTTGAAAAAACGTCGACTCCCCATTATTGATCGTTACCCATAATAAAACACGCTACACTTGTAGATCTTTCTTTGAAACTTCTCCGTAATAGGTGTACATAGCCACAATTGTCCTCCACAACATTAATCCCGATGTCAGTTCGAAAAGAGCAATTTCGGGCAATCATCTTCTATGTATACCGTCCTACCACTGGAGCGACGGCAACCGTTCGAAACATCAACAGCACACTGAAAGAGGACATCTCTTCCATCAACACTAGTCAAGCGCCAGTTCGCTCTCTTCAGAGGAGGAGACACAAACTTTGAAGGCAAGCCTTGATCGACACGACCCACACAGTGGAGGACACCGCATTCTCGATGTTGTCAAACAGGATTTTAAGGTTAACACCCAGAGTCTTGTGGCGAGACGCGGATACACTCATCCAGCAGTCAATAGCCTCTTGTTTTTCGGCTACAGAAAATTGCCGACTTAATGGATCCCTCATGTCCTGACCGATAGCTTGTGGTATCATTTGTCGATCTCTCCTTCTGCGCCCGCACCGAGAGGGGTTTCAGGAAGCCGTGATTAATGGGGATGAGAGTTGTGTCCTCTACGATTCTAACACGCATCGTGCCGCGTGGCTCACCCGAGGAGGAGACTGGCCGACGCAGCCCAATCGGGCCTTAACTCTAATAAGCGCCTCCTTTGCTGATTCTGGGATTCGCGAGGAATGTTGTGCTATGAGCTGCTCAGGCATATCGTCGCCAAACTGGCGGATTCTGTTCGAGGAAAGCCGCTGAGATGAGCGCCACCTACTCCACGATAACGTTCGGTCCCAGATAGCTGAAGGGACCCGTGAACAAATGGGGCTTGGTTTGGACATGGTTCCCCACTTATCCTATTGCCTGATATTGCTCCCTCTGACTACCACTTATTTCGTTCCTTTAAGGAATTCCTAACGTAGAAAAAATCACCAGAGTTGAAGACTTTGAAGGGGCGGTTTGCCATTTCTTTGACTCCCAGTCTCCTTATTTCTGGGAGAAGGGAATCGCTGACCTGCCTATTAGATGGCACATTGTACTGGCTAACGATGGTACATTGGTGAGTGAATTCCATTGCCCGATAAACAAATAAAAGGATAAAAAGGATAGAGGACAGCGTTACTCAATCTTTTTTGGAATGCGTCACGCATTCTAATTCTATGTAATGTCGTGCAGGCGATTTGAATGCGTATTTGGGCATACAATGACTTGCGGCGGCCAGCCGATGAACAAGTCAGCGCTTTATCCTTCCCAGACCAGTCTGGTACCAATTCACCGACCCCGGAGGGAAGGCTTGTTGGCGTGGGCGGGAAATTCGAACCACGAATCCGGTATCGGGTGCAGGCGACAGTCGGTGGCTCCTCCGACTGCGCTACCGCGCCCGATAAAAAAATGAAAGAGAAAAAAGCCAAACCCACCAATACTTTATTACTAAATTAATTTCGAATGCGTATTTGACCAACACAACAACTTTTGTGACCTAACAGGTCAACTAGCAAGCAATCTGTCATTTATACACTACTTCTGCTTTTTATACTGAAGCAGTTGGGCGTGGATAACTACAGGGTCCAATGTTTACTTTTTATTTATTCAAGCACTTATTAGTGCACCAATAGCAAGCATTAAAAACAATCGTTATAAGGCGTGACAATGAATGGGAAATATTAATCAAGCTGAATACTCAGGACCAAATTCCAAAAATACTAGCAAGGAGAAGAAAAAAAGAAAAACGAACGGAAAGGACAAAAACAGCAAGCATTAAATCATTCTAGAACGATGCATCGCCTTGGGTTACCCCTTTCTTGAATGAATTGAGTGAGCTATTCCCTAATCACTGTGTCGATTTCCTTGAGATACTGTGAACATTAGCTGCCAACGTACATCGATCGACGGCGGAGGAGAGGATGGAGCTATTAATTTCTTCTTCGACGAGGATGTTTTAAATATAGAGTTGGGTGACCGGATAGATTGATGAGGGCAATGCCAGAAGCCTCCAAAATCTCCAGCGATGATTCCTCGAAGTTTTATAGCAATGTGCTGTACGCTCAGAAAAGCAAGTAGGAGCTAATATTTAATGGCATTAACTCGTCGCCGCAATAATTTCATCTCGCTACATTACGCTTATAGACTAAACCAACAAGGAAAGCTAGCAGCTCTAACTGTGGCTGTTTTGAACATCAGTTTCGCGAAAATTTCAAAAGATTATGTGGTATCGACGAAAAAACAGGTTTCCACTCTAGCTTTCCTTGAAGGTTATCTACATCTTACACAGCTCGATCTAGATATAGTCGCATTTTTGAGCAATCCAGTTTCCTGTTCTTCATTCCGTGGTTGACCAGCGTCGCTCAGTGAGAGCAGCTGCAGCTCTTTGAAGCTGCGTTCTGCCAACAAAGCAAACTAAACGAACTATACATACGATGACCACGTTTGACTCTATGTGAGTCTTTTCATGGTGACGTGAGCTTGCTGAAGTAATTACAGCACAGTGAAGTCCAAAACGTAGGCGACGTTTTCTGAGCTAACCTTTCAGCTCTCGGCGTGCGGAAGAGCGTGGAAAATCAAAGGCCAACATGATCCAATCATTACAAAACGCCTTTTCAGGCTGCACGAGAAGACCAAGACAGCAGTCATTATCACGACTAATCATGCCCGCACCTTATAGTGATTTGCTGCCTTTCGTCTTGACTTGTAGTCTGGAAAGGCGTTTGAGATGGGTTTGATCAGACTAGCCTTTGGTTTTCCTGTGTTCGAGAAGAAAAGTCGAAGTGTTTGTCGAATAAAGCATTGACGTTTTGGGGTTGGCTGCACTCTAACTGTAGTGCTATAGAACAGTTGCTTTTACTAGCTGTAGACGTGTTGCAACCCGATGCAGGAGTATTGTTGACATCTTAGCGAGTGCTCTCAGTTTCTCCTAGACACAAGGAAACAAACACAGAATCGTTGTCGGCGCCAGCGTCAGCCCACTGAGGAAGGCTCCTTCATGTAATGTGGCTGTTGTAGTTCTCGAATGAGCTGCAGTGACGAGTTGATGATTTTGCTGTCTTCTGCTGTTGTGTAGTAACATCTCTTTGACCCTTACAGCCCTCTTTGACCCTTTCATCAAGGTCACTGTCTACAAAATTATCACCTGCATATTCTCACTGGGCGCGTGTAGCGCAGTCGGAGGAGGCACAGCACCCGATACCAGGTTCATGGTTCGGATTTTCCGCCTAGGTCAACCAAGCCCTCCATCTCTCCGGGTCGGTGAATTGGTACCAGACGTGACTGGGAAGCGTGACTGGGAAGGATAAAGCGCTGAATTGTTCATCGGCTGGCCACCGCAAGCCATTGCATTGCCAAATACACATTAATATCGCCTCCACGACATCCCGTAGAATGCGCTGGCGCTGGCGCGTCCCAAAAGGGATTGAGTAACGCCGTCCTTTATCCTTTATCCTTTATATTCTCACTGAATTAATGTCTCAAAGAATATCTCAGACACCAACTGATTTGAACATTATTCGTAGCCAGCCTTTAAAAAGTTCTACCGTTTTGTGATATTACTAGCGAAAGAGTGGGTGATAGCAGTAGACCTCAAGCACAGTAAGGCATTCACTGTGCGTTTTGTTATGCTTCTGCATCATACTGACAGAGAATTTATGTGTGAATGTGTTACCTACCACGACATATAGCTAGGTGATGAAGAATTCCTTATTACGAGGTTGGCTCAAAAAATTTCTATAGTTGCATGTTATATACTAGATGGTCCTAAACTGAAAGATAAAGGTCAGGGTTAGTCAACCCCTTTTTACGCTACGCCAAATGCTCTACTACTATATGAAGGTTGTTTGAACGCATATTTTCCAGTGCTCTCTTTTCCAATGTTCAGACGATGGATAAATCAGTGCTTTGTCCTCTCCAGGAAGGCTTTCTTATCCGAGGCGAAAGTTGAGCCAAGAGGCTGGCCTGCCCCGACTGCGCTGACGCCTTCAAACGCGTCAAAAATTAAATACACTTCCATATCGGATTGGTTAAAGAGAAGCCAGATTTGATATAGAATCCAAAATTCTGAATTGCTGAGTTTTTAACAAATTCTGGGTTGTGGATGCTAAAATTGAATGAATGGTGAAAGAGCTCTGGTGTTGTCGTTAAAATCGGGCTCAACGTGCAATAGTTGCTATCAAATCTCTGAGTAAAGTTCATAAACGGCGGTGATTCGGATCCGAAAGAGGCCCTATGCTTCAGATACATCCACTCCCGTATCAGCGTTCATGACTAGAGTCCCGCCGTGGTCAACAAAGCCTTCAACCTTTTCGGTGCATTGGAACTAGGCTTCATTAAAAGGAATAAAAGACATCGCTGGGTCAGAGAAAGTAATTGTATACCAACACACATTCAAGTTTATTCCACGATAGAAGTTGAACGCAGTGCGTAGCCCGCAAAAGGTAGATTGGCACTAGTCCTAATCCCTTAATAATCGTGAGTGCGGAGATTGACTAGGACGCTGCCTCTTTGAACAACATGTATCCCATCGTCGGCCAGCTTCAGTTTCGTTGAAAATTTGTCTTCTGCAGCTCGGAAGGGGTTCTTAAAAATTGGTGTATATGGCACCAAACATGAGATAACTCCGCTTACAGTTTTTATAAAATCTACTGACGGCTAAAGCAGAACGTATGGCTTGTCTTGTCTTGTGTCGTTACTTTAAGCACTACCTTCGTCAGCCCATTTTTAGCCTACTTGGACTCCCAAATCATTTTTCGTTTGTCTGTAATAGAACCGTCTCATGCTTGAGCGATCACAAACCAGGCTGCATCTGATAAAAACGAATGAACTTGCGGGCACAGGGTGACATGCACTGATAGCAGTTTCTATCGAGTTTTCGGAGAAGCAGGCAGGGAAAATGAGCTTCTCTCATTCTGAAAGAAAGCATTTTCCAACGCTGCTTCGTTTCGTCGAAAAGTGATATCACCTATGTCTTGAAAGACCACAAGTTCGCGAGTTCTCTGTGCAGAAACATAAATTAAAAACTACAATAAATAAATCGAGGATTGGAGTCATCTTCTTTAAGCCTCAAGTTGCGATTGCTGCGGTTGTAAGCTGTCACAACGATCTCGGTACTTAGTTTTTCGTTCAACTAATTTTTCATCCACTCTGTTCTCTGTGCAGTTTTTCCGAGGATCTCGTACATCTCATTTGTTGTGGCGCAAGTCAGCTGAGCTATGAGACACTCATTAAACAGCCATTACCTCAGCTCGTCGTTAGGATTCAAGAGCCTTTGTGTTTTCTCCAAACTCTGTTTGTTCGCGGTCTTTGGCATAGTTGTATCAGTGCAGTTTGTGTCCAGCAATGTTAAGTCTTTCATTGATTTAGACGTTTCCTTAGAATTCACCAGAAGGCTGAGTTGTGAAAAATTGTTTCACATGTTTTTTAAAGCAAAGTTCAGTTTATGAATTAAACTACGTGCTTATTCCTTTGCTTTTTCCACACTCTGCAGTTCCTTGGATTTACGATCAAGAACTAGACCAAACTTTTTCTGCAAAAGAAAAATTTCGTATTTGAAGACGACTGGTGTAGCAATATCCAAAAGCGCTTTACAGATTAAAAAAACATCTTTTTATGTGGCCAGAGCACACTATTTGAATTTGATTCTCTAGGCCACTATGTTTATGTTTATTTTTATTTAAGCCAACAACAAACACCGAAGTTGATAAACGAAACACGTAGCAAAACAATGGTTGGCTATACAAAAAGAAATGTTGAAATGATATGGAGGCAAATGTTATACCAGAAACAAATCTGTTAGCTGAGAAAAGCCCATGATTTAAATTCATTCCTCAACAATGTTTAGTCATTGATTCCGTAGAAGTCATTTCCATACAAAATTATGAGAAGATGTATTATCTTTCTTCCTCATACTTAGGTTAACTGCAATTAGACTGTGTGCGAACGTGCTGTTGGAGGGCAAAAAAGAGCGGTTCTGCAAAAACCAGCCGAGTTATAGCGTGGTATGTATGAAATTCGTAAATTTCGTACCACTCTCCAGCAACATTCTTGGCAAGTCACACCTAAGCGTAAGGATATAGCCTTTCGAACTTAGGCGAGGCCGCGCTTCTTTCAGTGACAGCCTTTGTCGCTTCTATAACATCAGACTGGTTGACCATAAGAACCGCAACAATTGGTAGACTGATAAAATTTTTTGGAATGTTTTTGGTCAATGTATTGTCTTGTTTACCATCCAGCTTCCCATTCAGTATACAGTAAATTGCATGATGTACTGAGAAAAAAGGAGATGACTTCACGTATCAAGAGAGGAGAGAAATAAGAGGATCCAGTCATATGTGTTCTTATAACAAATACAATCCCTGGGCTTAACTCAGACTATGCAGAATTTTAAAACAAGTGTGAAAAACACAAAAACAATCTACATAACAAGGGACGGATACTATAATACGTTACTCGTTGAGAACGACTACTGTACTTGCAAGATCACTACGGTAGAAAGATCCATCCAGCAAAGCCTCTTTAAAGACCTTTTGGAAGCTGAACATCCGACAAAACACTACAGCATGATCTAGGTGGTTCCTGGAATACTTGAACTCAACTGCAAATAAATTCTTGAGAAAACATTAAAAAAAATCCCTTTTGTCTGAGATATGACTCTAGCCTCTGGTTGAAGATAGCTGCTGTTGGCGATGAAACTACATCGTTTGGCAAGCTATTCCACACTCTCGGAGCTCGTACAAGAAACGATTCCAGAAAGTGCTGCGCTCGAACTCTTCCAGTAGAAATTCGCAGTGAATGGCCTCTTGTTCTATCGCTAAATTCCGAGAACTTGAAAATCTCATCACTGTCAATATCTACAGCACAACGGACTATTTTAAATATTAAATTTTCGTCATATATTACTCTTCTCAGCTGAAGGGATGTACTGCCAAGAACAGTCAGTCAACAGTCAGGTCACTATATATAAACCATCTTTATAAGATATAGATAGTTAAAGTACCGTCGCAGTATCAACTAGAAAAATAATGAGATGTACAATATAGAGCTTTAGGATAAAGAATAAAGGACGGCGTTAGTTAATCTCCTTTCGGAATGCGCTGTACACTCTATTTCTAAATTGTGAAGGCCTCTTTGGCTTAAACAATGATTGGTAGCCGATGGACAGTTCAGAGTTTTACTTTTCCTAGACACGTCCAGTGCCAATTCACTGAGCTCGAATGTGTGGAAAACTTGCGAGTTAATTACTCGGCACAGGCGAGACTCGAAAAAGGGTTGGTAGGTGGATCACTAGCTTTGCACGCGATCCTTGGAGAAATATTGCAATCAATTCGTTTAACTCTGCATTGTGGGTTTCTACTCATTAGGTGTGGGCTTCTAGGAAATCCTTTCTACCCTCGCTTTGACAATAGCTCGCGTTTGGCTACTGGTTCGCCCAGGTCTCGAGTTAAGCGATGGTCAGAATTCGAAAACTTCTTTAGTTTGTTTGATTGTTCTGTTTTTGCTCTCTGTTTTCAAATATTACGTAAACCTTACTGGCATTGAGAGAAAAAGCAGATCCCTCGTGACCTCATGTTCACTGTTCTTTTTCTCGCTTTAAAAATTCTCTTTGTTCCTGAAAAATGACTGTGTCTGTCGACGAGCTGTCACTAATCTGTCCATCAACAGTGCAAGCAGATTCTTCAGATTTCAATCAACAGACACTGACGTTTTTCTGACGAGTTTTCCCCGTCGACTTGTCCTCTGGTATGCTGCTTCCTTAGTGCCTTGCACCTCTGTTCCGTTGATCAGTTCTTAGTAGTAGATGCTCGTCAGGCATTCGCCTCCACACAGGGTATCATATGTCCTCGAGGCGATGCCGGCATCTGTCACTTTTTGTCATGTGTGCTGCTGTATAGACTGATCTCGGCTGTTCTGCTTAAGTGTTCATGTGATTATGTTCCTTCTCTGCATTCCTTTGCTTTTTTCCGAGGATAGGCTCCAGCATACTTAATTTACCCTAGCGGGAGATCGACTTTTCAGTGGATCCCAGTGATGTCGCTCCGAGAATTTGTTTCTCGTAAAAAAGTTGAAGTAGTTGGTAACCATTCTACAATTCAAAAACTAATCCGTAAGAGTAACAGTGATTGCTGTTGTCTGAGCCATCCCACCTCCCCTTTAATTTTTTCTTAATTAATCCTGGAAGCGATTCAGAGTGCGGGGAGAATTAGGTCGTGGTTAATTGTTTGTCGATTTGTCTAATAAATTGTCTAAAATTGCAAGTGACCTTCTCCAGTTTGCACTCGGTGGGGATTTGGACAGAGTCACAGACATGTTCTTCTTGAAAATTTCCAGTTGTTGAGCCGTACAAACGCCGATAGTGATTTCCATTCAGTGATCGAACATTCTTGAGAAGGGGATTTCATCGTCGGTCCAGTGAATTTGGAAGAATATCTTTCAATGTTCTGTAGCAGTTTCTTTTCGCAAGTAGACGTCGTGAATAAGAAGTTCTCATACTGGGTACTTCGGAAATCTTCCTCTGTCGTTCGACACGTCTTTGGAAGTTCTTTTAAAAAATGGAGTTTTCTAGAGGATCAACTGGCTCTATCGAACTGATTGCCATCGAAAATGCAAAAGTGGCCGGCGCAGGAACCTTTCATAGCCTTAATAAGCAAAGTCAACCAGCAAATTCCTATAGAATGCCCGCTACCAACATTTATGAGTTTGAAGGACACTACCCCAATGGGAAAGAAAAGTGTACAGCAGGGTATGTGAGGTTCGTTAGGATGTTTTCAAAGCTGATGAACAAATACTAGCCGTTGTGTTCATTTTCCTTTCAAGTTATTCTCTGAGAAGGAAAAATGATTTCTTGAAATACATTTACAATCGCGATAAAGCAAAATGTCAATGACAGTGCTGTTCAAAAAATGCTACGATGCTCTATTTCTTAAAAAAGAGGTCTGCCAGAAATGTCGAGCAAGGTTATGGCAACGGGAAATCATCGACTGTTCGATGAACTAAGGCATCTTCAAATTTTTGAGTGGACTTATGTCTGAATAAGGTTCGCACTGTATTAGATGACATTTATCGTCTTTGCCCGATTCAATGTCAAACCACTTCATTCTTACTGCTAATCGGAAGCCCAAACCAAACGTCGTTGATTGCAGAATGGAGGTGTTCTTGCTGCCTTCAGCCACAGGGAGCGATTAGAAAACGCTGATAAACAGAAGAAAACTGATAAGGGACCCCTGTGAATTATTGGCAGACAGCTGAGCCTGCCTGTCAATCAGTCGTGTCAGATACAAGTGACTAGAAGAAATTCAAATAGGACACGTTGTTTTCTTTGAGTTTCTATAACCTGAAGAGACTATCATTTTGAGCTTGACTTTCATTAGAAGTCGCGAAAATTGGAGAACTACGGGAATGTCGATGAATTGTGTCTCTTATTTGATGTCGTCGGAAATTACTGGCAGAAACCACATCTCTCATCTGTTGTTTTAAAATATTGTTGTATCTTGAGTCCACTTTTTTGGCTAAATTCGTTTGTAGAAACTCCTACTAACGTTTTGGAAGCGTAAGTTACTTACACTGCCAGACGGCGTTTGTCGTTATTCGAGGTGCTTTTTTACATTTGGTTGCTCGATAATTAATGTCATTTTTCTCATAGATGGCGTGAACGGTATATTTTTATGTAGTAATGATTACGTGGCCTACATTATTAATAATTATTTTAAAGGTTATATTTAGGCTATCTTCTTTCGAAAACTGAGCGTCATTAAAAACTTGCTTATGGTTAAATAGTTAGACGGCTTTCCTCGCTGGTCGTGCGGGCCCAACACAATCGCCAATCGTTTCTTTCACTCACAGCCGTCATCCATGATGTTCATGCAGCTCGACCGAAACGACCACCGCGATCGTCAGCCGATTCTGAATTAGAATTTGGCAATAAACGCTGAATTTCGATGTTTCCGACAAACACATCTGACCATCTCTTTGGAGGTCTTCCCTGAGGACGCTTGCACGCTCGTGGAATCCCCATCCATTACTCTTTTTGTCCAGCCGTCGTCCATACTTCGCATGATATGACGGGTCGACCGGTGATGTGATGTGTATTCCGCCGGATCTCTTAGTCGTGACATCGAGCGTAAGCTGGAACTGTGAAGGCCAGCTCGATGTTGTGATAACCAGTTGAACTTGAGAAGGCATCTTTCGAGCGCTCTATGAGTAGTACGCAAAGAGTTTGACGTGGACGCAATGTTAGCCACGTTTCGGCGGCGCACCAGAGCGCTGGGAGGACGTTTGAATCGAACAGGTGGGCGCGTAGATCGGGATCCGAGAGTTGGTCCGCGGCCCCTTTGAGAGACCTATAGGCCAATCACGCAGCCTTCCTTCTTCTTAATAGTTCCTCCTTCATATCGTTGTCCATGTTGATGGAACGGCCCAGGCAGAGGCATGATATTGTATCCTTTGGATACTATCCCAGGATGACAACGATTCTGCCGAACCAACCAATAGAAAGTACGCCTTCAATTCTAGACCGTGAAGAAGCAGCTGGGACACGACATGAAAACCGTTTCCTGCTATCAACCTACAATGCCAGGTCAGTCTCTTCCACCACTGATTTGCAAGCTCTTTTCGAAGCGGCGAGTCACATCAAATAACACGTGATGCATTACAAGAAAAGAAGAGCGGATCTACAGATGTATAAATAGTCAAGGATGGAACTCTCGTTATTCTTGTAGAGAAAATTCCATCACGAAACGTCGGCTGCGTTGAATTCGTCGTGCACCCGTCAATCGCCCAACAAGTCGATTCGCATGAGATCCTGTCTCCCCTCACCTTGCAGTGCTTCGACTCCAGCCAACTGGCCTGAGGAACATCTCCATCATCAGCTCTACTCACCGACGTCAGCAGCTCATGAGGCCGAAATGAACGCATTCTACGAACAACTGGAGATAGTAATATGCAGCGAAAAGTATTCTGCAAGTTTGTCGTGGGAGACTACAGCGCTAGGAAAGGAAAGGCAAGGGAGGACGTATATAGTATTGGAAAGTTTAGGATTGGCGACGGGGACAAAAACGGAAACCGCCTTGCTGGGCTCTTATCTCCATGGAAACTCGCTGTTCAAAAAAAAAAAAGATCGTCGCTGGACATGTGGGTCCTCAAACGGCACGACATGTGCGGAGATCGAGCATATAATGCCTAGCAAAAGGTGATGCCTCTTGAACACTTCCTTTGTACTTTCCTTCTGTACCGGGTCCGATCATCGCCTCCTCCGAGCCGAAATCTGGTTCGATCAGAAATTGGAGAAGAGCGCCTGCTACCGCTGAAAGGGGAGAAAACAAGTGTTGTATGACGAGACCATTCTGGACGCTGTCCCACTAGGACTGGCGCATCGAGGAGGACCCGATCGAAGAATACGAGCTACTGCTGAAACGCCTCCATGCCTGTGCTCCGTTAGTTTCACTTTCGCGAAGGACCAACTTCGATCGTATATCGACAACTGCAAAAAAGCTACTCGAGGAAAGAAGATAACTGAGGTTAAATCCCAATGCAGCTCACTTGGAGCGACTGATAGCCAACAGTAGTTGCAGAAACGCGATGCAAAAAGATTTCCAAGAACACAAGAAGAAAAGGATACTGGAAGCCGATCAGCAAAAATCAAGTCTGAAGAAGCGTCGCTGGGACCCCAGCAAACGCAGTATTCCATTAACGAAAGAAGACGGCATCGCTTCGAAATGGAAGCAATGACAAAGCGGTTCTATACGAATTTGTTCTGCTCTTAAACTCCTGTGCCGGACCCAGTTATCCTCGCTGGTGTAACACATCCAAGGATCCTTCCCTCGGAATTACAGGCTGCGATATAGAGCATGAAGAAAGGCACGGCTCCCGAAATAGACAACATCACAGCCGACTTTCTTCGGGCAGACAACATCACCCACACTCAACTCTCGCAGCACACTTTACATCTAATCCTCAGAAGGAAAGGATTCCAGACCAGTGGAGGAACTCGCGCACCGTCATTCTTCACAAGAAGGGTTACAGAGAGAATCTGAAGAATCTGAAAAACTGTTGACCAATATGCTTGTTGAGCGTGCTCTACAAGCTATTCACGAAGATCATTCTTGAACGCACATCATGAACCTTAGGTGAAGCGCAACCGGTAGAGCAAGCTGGATTTCGAGGAGCATTCCACTGCGCTGATCACATCCAGACCGTCGCAATACCATCTGCCCCTTCTCCTAAGGTACAAAAATGGCACAATCGAACAAGTGGAAGAGCCTTGTAAAAATCATGAGATTACAGCTGAATCTAGACAAACTTATAGTCAGAATTTCGAAGCCTGATGAGCGCTTAGCCATTTCTACTCGGGAAGCCATTCCACCTTAATTAAGGAAATCTTTTAGCACAAGCACAACCTCGTTTTTCAGAAGGCCCATGCACTTCTTACGGGGTTCTTCAGAAGCATGTCTTAACATTATTTTTTCAAGAGTTTCCTGATTGCTTGAATATTTGCCTAGCTGAGACAAATCAGCCTATTAAACGAAACTTTATTTGTCGACGATTTTATAGATTCTGCTGTTGCAGAAGCATAATAAGAAACTATTGTTTTGTTCAGGAACACCAAATACATACCACGATGGAAGGTTTCCTTTCCATGAGAGTGAAAACAAGCTGGTAAAAAACTAAGCTGGAAATGGATAAGTATCATCGGCTTCCTTTACTGTTTTACTTTTGAAAAGGCAAAATGCGATGCGAAATTATGTGAATTTACGGTGACAACTGCCTTACTGGACGCCAGTGCCAGCACTGATTTGCTCGCTTTTGCTGTGAAATTTTAGTGTGCGGGATGCACCAGATACCGGTCGTATAATCACTACTGATGACGACAAAATAAAGGCGTTGATCAGAAAAGCCTACGAATGACAACTCGAGAGGTGGCAGAGAAGCTTGTCATATTGGATTCAATCGTTTACTTGCACTTGCAACAACTTGCTTACGTGAACCTCGCGAATTAAAAGAAATCCAACTCACCAATCGCATTACTATATGCGAGGGTATTTTACTCCGCGCTACTCCCAAGAAACCAAACTGTTGTTCGAATATCTACTATCGTCAATCATCGGACTTTAACAAAAAAAAAGAAACTCGACCCGAACTAGCCAGTCGCAAATTCGTGATGTTCTGTCACAACGATATCTTGTTGCGATCAAAACTTCTAGCGCCAGACGGGACTCGAACCCGCACCTCCCTCTGACCGGGCGGGAATGCTCTACGCCATTTCACCACCGGCGCCGTCTGATCGAACGCAACATCCACACCTCGTGGGACCGATCAGCACCCACCCGTATCCGGGATGAGCTGGCCGCTGATATCAGCATGGAACCAGTGAAGCTGATGGCCTTGACAGAAACAATTCAGCCAATTGAGGCTTAAAGAAACTGATTTGAATTGTTTCTGTTAAGGCCATCAGCTTCACTGGTTCCATGCTGATATCAGCGGCCAGCTCATCCCGGATACGGTGGGTGCTGATCGGTTCCACGAGGTGTGGATGTTGCGTTCGATCAAACGGCGCTGGTGGTGTAATGGCGTAGAGCATTCCCGCCCGGTCAGAGGGGGGTGCGGGTTCGAGTCCCGCCTGGCGCTAGAACTTTTGATGACAACAAGACATCGTTGTGACAGCTTACAACCTCGATACCAGCCAATTGAGGCTTAAAGAAACTGATTTGAATCGTGATGTTCTATTATGATAGCGCCAGACCTCACACCTCTTTGATAACCCGTCAAAAATTGACAGAGCTCACAAGGCAATTGGGAGCAGGAGCCATATTCACACTATACCTCCAGACCACCTGTTTTGGTCTCTCCAGAATCATTTTAGCGACAAAACTTTTGGGTATGATCAGGCTGTTAAAAATGCTAGTTCTTCGCTTCTAAAAACCAAGTCTTCTTCGAACGTGGAATTTTTCAACTTAACAACAGGTGGTCAATATATTACTGGTTAATTTTCGCTGTTTATATAAATAAATTTACTTCAAAAAAATGACATTAATCATCGAACAACACAATAGTTTCTTAATATGCTTCAACTGCAGCAGAATCTATCAAATCATCGACGGCGTAGCGAGTCTTGATTAATCATAAAATTGGGTTTCGTTTATTAAGCTGATTTGTATCAGCTAGGCAGATATTTAAGCAATCAGGAAAGACGCACTTGGGTCTTTCTCGTTTGAATCCGAAGACCGGCGCATTCTACGAGTGAAATTCACAACAATTGCCATTTACAATTTGAAGCATAACAAAAGATAGAAATTCAAAGAGGTAAAGAAAGGTGAAAAGTGTTAATTTTTTTATTGTAGATAAATAGAAAGAACAACGATATATAATATAAAAGATATGAAAAGATTTATAAATCACTTCATTTCTTCCCTCGTCGTGGTTAGAGGAGAGTGCATGAGAACAAAGTTAAATGTCGGCATTCATTTATTATTGCCATTTCAAATCACACTGCAGGGAGGAAAGGAACGGAAGGAGAAATTGAATTGGCTAATAAACAGGAAAGAAAGAAAAATGAGAAAGAAGAAAAGGAAAGCAAAGACATAGTCATGAAATTTTGAATTCTCTGAGCTTTTAGATGCTTCGTTTTATTGGTTCGGTAGGGAAGTGGAATCGTACACGTACAGGAGACGCTTTCGTCGGGCTCTCTGTATGCAATGACCTAGCACGCAATGAACAAGGGTAGGAATCTCACGATGTGGCCAACGGTGGGTCACATCCTGGAGTTCTTGCACGCACACGGGCTTGTCTTGCTGTAAGAAATATTTTATTTGCCTGCCGTTCAATATTTGAGCATGCGACAGCTCATTTTGTCAATCTATTGGCTACAGTCGCAATGGTTTCTGAATACATATCACTGCTGAATATTTTTGTGTAGTCGTGTTGGTCATTTGAGCTAGGGACGCCATTTTGTAATCTATGGAGGCCACTTGAACAGTGCTGAAAATCCTCCAGTACTATGCGATCATAGCACAGTCGGGAATCTTTAAGTTTAGAAATTCCTCGCAGCCAAATATTGCTTTTTCTCACCGAAGACTCATTTCGGCCATTAAATGCGCATGCATTGTTGCATTGTTACAGTCATTGTTCAGCTCACGTTACTAAGGTCCAATTCTCAGCATTACGTAATTTTTGATAAGTCGCCTATTTCACTTCACTTCGTCCGTCCATCCTCGTGGTTAGAAGACTGCTTGAGAACACTGGGAATAAATGTCGTTATTTGTTATGGTATACTATTGCCAATTCACGTCACGCTGCAGGAAGGAAAGAGATCCAAGAGTCGTATAAATTAAGTTACTTTTAATACAACAAGGAAATAAAAGGGAGAAGGAAGAAAAGAATAGCAAAAGAGGGTATGATTTGTGAAAAATTAAGAAAGACAGAGAAAAATATGAGCAGTCTTCTAAAGTACAAATCACACAAGAGTGAAGGATTCTAGCTCGGGATTTCCGAGATGGTTAAGGTGCAGTTAGCAAAAGGCCATCACTGTGCAGAACAGGGGGCTTACGATGCAACAACCAGCTAGCCACTCTACTACCATACAACTACCATGCGGAACTTGCAACAATACAGTGTTAAATAAATGATAAAAGATAGCGTTGGAGCTGACCAATTTTGTGTGTTTGCGCCAAGCGCTTTACTTCTACGAGGAATTGTGGAGGTAATTTGAATGCAAGTTGGGTGCAGTCGAGGAAGGAGCCGGCTGCTGCATGTGTCCGATCCCAGGTTCATGGTTCGGGTTTCCTGCTCCGACAGTCCAAGCCTTCCAGCATTTTGGGATCAGGAAATTGGTGCAGCACCTGCCTTGGAAGGATAAAACATTGAATTGTTTATCGGTTGGCTACCGCAAGTCGTTGTATAAGCCAACTATGCATTCGAATTGCCTACACGACACCCTGTGGAAGTAGAATGCGTGGCGCGCTCCAGAAGGGTTTAATTAACACCATGTCCTTTAAAAAGATAAAAAATAAAATCTATAAATATAATAATAAAAATGGAAAATTATAACGCCTCGATCATGCGGCGCCATATTCGGTCCGCATTGATTGATACACCTGTTTGTTCCAGGTGTATGATCCGTGAGGTAATGGCGGATAGGGTGTCACGACAACTCCTCGGTGTATCGTGAGCACGCGGAATTTTTTCGATCTCGTTTATGAGAATATCAGCTATACTTGCCGACCTGTCGTACTGCTTCTTGAGGATGTTGACGGCCTCATAGTACTTGTCCCCTATCACGGGTACGTAGGTGATGGATGCTACAGCTTCGCCTTTGAGAGCCTGCTTCAAGAACAGGAACTTTTCTTGGTCAGTTAAACTGGCATCATTGTGTATAAGTGCCTGGAATACCGACCAGAAGGCGTTGAACTCTCTGATGTCCCCTGAGAAGGTTGGAACCTCGAGAAGAGGTCGCCTGAGCGCGACATTGCGTGCTTGTGAAGCCGCTACCTCACCTGCTGATTCGAAATTATTTCCACTATTGCCAGTAGCCGGCTGTTCACAGCTGGCGGTTTCCTGACAGCTGGTTATTAGGATGGCTTGTTGAGACAGTTCATCCTTTTTGAAATCCACTTTGTTCTGCCAACGCATGACCGTGATGTCAAGCTCGTATGGCTCTGCTTGTAGGTAGTCGTCCAAATCCGTCATGAGATTTTCACGCTCTTTTTTGGTAGGTCGTGAGTTTATTGTCTCAATTGCTTCCTTTAAGCAGTTGTCGTGGTACTGCTTGTTGCTCATTACCGTTCTCATCAGGTGGTTTAGCTGTGCTGTCTTTTCTCTGAAGTACTCCTCACAATCCTTCCTTTCTTCCGGGAACGCGAATGGCTGGTCCAGACGGTTGACTTCTGCTTCGCTTGCCTTAATAAGTCCGCAAGCATTCGTCATTTTTGTCTTGTAAACCTGAATTTCTGACATCTTTGTTGCTTCCGGCGCGTTTTACCAAAGTTTATCAGTAAACTTTGAATTTTACTTCGTTAGGTCCGAAGTAGAAGTCTCTTCCTGCCACGCGGTACTTTTCGCAGCTATTCTGGCTTTCTCAGATGAGAATTTGCACAATGAGCGAGCTTTTTCAGCGATTTCTATTGGCCCCTCTGTTGAGGTTTAACCAGAAAGAACTGCTGATTTAATCTCTTTCCAATGAATTGGAAAGAAACTTTTTGCTTCCTGGTAAAGGAAGGCTTTGAAAGAACTCCTGGTTCCCCGAGGAACGCTTAATAGAGTGCTTTTTTGAATTCTTCTTTCCCTAGCGATGGAAAGAAGTTTCAATTGCGTCCATGGCTCTCCTGAGAGAACGCGGTAGGAAGTCTTTGAAGTTTTCCTGGTCCCCTGAGGAACGTCTAATGGAAAACTTTTGAAAGCGTCTTTCCCTAGCGATGGAAAGAAGTTTTAAGTGCTTCCAGGGCTCTACTGAGAGAACACGGTAGGAAGTCTTTGAGTTTTCCTGGTCCCCTGAGGAACGCTTAATGGAAAACTTTTGAAAGCGTCTTTCCCTAGCGATGGAAAGAAGTTTCAGGTGCTTCCAGGGCTCTCCTGAGAGAACACGGTAGGAAGTCTTTGAGTTTTCCTGGTCCCCTGAGGAACGCCTAATGGAAAACTTTTGAAAGCGTCTTTCCCTAGCGATGGAAAGAAGTTTTAAGTGCTTCCAGGGCTCTACTGAGAGAACGCGGTAGGAAGTCTTTGAAGTTTTCCTGGTCCCCTGAGGAACGCTTAATGGAAAACTTTTGAAAGCGTCTTTCCCTAGCGATGGAAGGAAGTTTCAGGTGCTTCCAGGGCTCTCCTGAGAGAACGCGGTAGGAAGTCTTTGAAGTTTTCCTGGTCCCCTGAGGAACGCTTAATGGAAAACTTTTGAAAGCGTCTTTCCCTAGCGATGGAAGGAAGTTTCAGGTGCTTCCAGGGCTCTCCTGAGAGAACACGGTAGGAAGTCTTTGAGTTTTCCTGGTCCCCTGAGGAACGCCTAATGGAAAACTTTTGAAAGCGTCTTTCCCTAGCGATGGAAAGAAGTTTTAAGTGCTTCCAGGGCTCTACTGAGAGAACACGGTAGGAAGTCTTTGAGTTTTCCTGGTCCCCTGAGGAACGCTTAATGGAAAACTTTTGAAAGCGTCTTTCCCTAGCGATGGAAAGAAGTTTCAGGTGCTTCCAGGGCTCTCCTGAGAGAACACGGTAGGAAGTCTTTGAGTTTTCCTGGTCCCCTGAGGAACGCCTAATGGAAAACTTTTGAAAGCGTCTTTCCCTAGCGATGGAAAGAAGTTTTAAGTGCTTCCAGGGCTCTACTGAGAGAACGCGGTAGGAAGTCTTTGAAGTTTTCCTGGTCCCCTGAGGAACGCTTAATGGAAAACTTTTGAAAGCGTCTTTCCCTAGCGATGGAAGGAAGTTTCAGGTGCTTCCAGGGCTCTCCTGAGAGAACACGGTAGGAAGTCTTTGAGTTTTCCTGGTCCCCTGAGGAACGCCTAATGGAAAACTTTTAAAAGCGTCTTTCCCTAGCGATGGAAAAAAGTTTTAAGTGCTTCCAGGGCTCTACTGAGAGAACACGGTAGGAAGTCTCTGAGTTTTCCTGGTCCCCTGAGGAACGCTTAATAGAAAACTTTTGAAAGCGTCTTTCCCTAGCGATGGAAAGAAGTTTCAGGTGCTTCCAGGGCTCTCCTGAGAGAACACGGTAGGAAGTCTTTGAGTTTTCCTGGTCCCCTGAGGAACGCTTAATGGAAAACTTTTGAAAGCTTCTTTCCCTAGCGGTGGAAAGAAGTTTAAGGTGCTTCCAGGGCTCTCCTGAGAGAACACGGTAGGAAGGCTTTACTAAAGTTCTCCTGGTTCCCGGAGGAACGCTTACTGGAGTACTTTTTATTAGCTTCTGTCTCTCACTGGGGAGAGCTAGCGCAGAAGCTTTTGCGTGGGTTTGAATCCACGGCTGATGCACCAATTTGGTGGTTCACCAACGGATGCGTCTGTAGTCAATTGTAATAAGTGATTTATTACTTTATAACTCTCAGAGCACAACACGAATATCACATCACAGCAGGTTATATAGACAATATGCGGAGGCGGAGCTACAAATATCTCCAATAGTTAGCCAATGGGGCCAACTACCTCTGGTCTTGAAAGGGGGCACCGCGCCTAGAGTGGACAACTTGAGCGCTATCTCTATTACCTACTTGCGGTACCCCTAAGTTATGCCTGTGGATGTTATTCAATGGTACTTATCTTATAGTGTTCACTTAAGTGTGCTAAGTCTTATCATTCATTCCTATTTGGCCTCTATTATACTACAATATACATTCATAAATGTAGTCCCTAGTTGGGTATCCACAACAATTATAACGCCTCCTTCTTCACTGATGAGCCACCGAGGAGGTGTTATAATAAAAACGGTTTGTCTGAAGGGAGGTGGCGAAACAAACCCTTGAGGTTTGATATTATTTCTCCATAAATCTCAAGTATATTTAATTTGATTGCGTATTTCACCTATCCTGTGATCAGTGGTGGTCATTAAGTACGTTAGCCGAGAACAAGTCAGTATACTAGCCTTCATAGACACGGGGAGATGGGGGGGGGGGGGGTGTTTGGTCAGAACGAGAGCCGAGCCAACATTTATATTCTGGGTGCATGCAACAGTCGGCGCCTTCTCAACAACCCCCGCCATGGATTGACAACTTTTGTCTAACAATAAGAACGGTTAACATACCGAACGCCTACTGCACTGCCTCGCGCCCCTTATTAGATAAGAATGCAAAGACCGATCGGTACACCTCTAGGTTTGCGGCATGTTGCTGCTCATTCGATGCGTTTGTAGCTTTGGAAATGTGTGAAATGTTTCAGATAAAACCTTCGTTGCTCATGTCGGTGAGGCCACTGTTCGACACATTCGCGCTGGCGCCCATTCTTCTGTTGAGTATTTTTCTATGTGAGTTGTGACTTTTGACTTTTGAATGTTCTGCTGAGCTTTGGTCCTGATAAAGACCTAAGGACTTGTAATTTTTAAATGATGGAAAAGGAAACAGCCCCTGCAAGGAGTTGACAATTTTTGTCTAAGAACGGTTAACGTACCGAACGTTGCATTAGAATAGGTTGAGTTGTCATCCTGTGTTCAGAATATTCGGTACATAACTGTTCAGTTTAACAAGTTCGGCTTCAAATTTAGAACCAATAGTGTTTTAAGGACGTCCAGTTTTCAGATAGTTGCCGTTGTTCACCTTTATGTATATCGCGGTGCCAGGAGAATTCGCACTTCGAAATAGAGATCATTTATCTTATAAATTCATAGAGGAGCTAAAAAAATTATTTATCTATTTATTTTCTTATTGACATAAGCAAAGTGCACATGCGATTCATCAAGATAAAAGGATATCACTATAAGACCAGAGAAACTAACGATAAGGTGGAACACACTGTTGGGTAAATTATTAGGTTGTCCGGAAAGTTCTCAGCGTTTTGAGTAGTTTACTTTGATCTACCATATCTTTCTCAAATCTTAGCGGATTTAGTCGAAATAACCGTTCAAATCAGCATAATTTTGCCAACAGGATACTTGTCGAATTGTTCCATCAGCGAAAAAATTCGGTGGCCGAGATTCGACAAAATCCACGAGAGCTGTTTTGGCTTGCTTCTGATTGGTGAAGGTTTTGCCAGCGAGAAAGTTCTGAAAGTGCTTGAAAAGAGGGTAATCTGTTATCGAGAGGTTTGGAGAATATGGCGGATGATGCAAAACTTCAACCCGCAATTCATTCAATTTTCGAAAAGTGATTTGTGAAGCGTGTGGGCGGGCGTTATCGTGCAAAGGAATAGGGCCTCTTCTGTTGATCAATGCTGGCTGAAGTTGGCGCAATTTCCGGTGCATCTCGTCGATTTCCTTACAATAGGACTCTGCTGTGTTCGTTTGGCCTGTTTGTTTGGCCTGATGCCAAAAAAGTTGTAATGGATCACACCAGCCGCCGACCACTACACAGTGACCACTACCTTTCTTTGGTGGAGGTTCGCCGTTGGAAAATGCCTAGAGGCTTCGTCGGCGTCCAACCACTGTCCGGAACGTTTCTTGTTATGAAACAGAATCCATGCTTCCCCACAAGTGATGATCCAATCCAAAAACGGGTCAGTTTTGTTGCGTAAATGTAGAGAAGGGCAAATCTTGGAACGTAACAATTTTTGAGGGCGCGTGTAGCGCAGTTGGAGGAGGCGCGACTGTCGCGTGCACCCGATACCAGGTTCTTGGTTCGGATTTCCCGCCCAAGCCAACCAAGCCTTCCATCCCTCCGGGGTCGGTGAATTGGTACCAGACTTGTCTGGGAAAGATTAAGCGCTGACTTGCTCATCGGCTGGCCACCGCAAGTCATTGTATGGCCAAATACGCATTCATGTCGCCTCCACGACATCCCGTAGAAGTCGAATGCGCTGGCGCATCCCAGAAGGGATTGAGTAACGCCGTCCTTTATCCTTTATCCTTAACAATTTTTGCTGCCCGCTCAGCTCGTGCGTCACCCACATTTCGAGCCCTTCTGCCTGCCCAAGGCGCTCCAAAGAATCCGCAACAGCAGTTTTGCTGACGTCTAGTTCTTCCGCGGTCTCGCGTACTGTTTGGAATGGTTCAACGTCCACCAATTCCTTCAACTCATCGTCCAGGATTGTTCTTGGTCGATCGCTGCAGGGATCACATACGAGGCTGAACACTGGCGTACAGTGCTTTCTCCAATACTATTAGGCCCCCACACTCGATTGACTTGTCGAGCCGTCTCGGCTGCGGATTGTCCCAATTTGGAGTTACAATAAAATATCGTTCGGAATTGCTCCTTCGACATACTTCAATAAGCCTTCAAGAGCAGAAATGTAAAAGCGAAAAATTCTGTGCAGAAAATACCATTAATGCGCAACGCAAGTTGAATCTTTATTTAATAATAGATGAATGAAAAATAGTAATACAAAAACGCTGAGAACTTTCCGGACAACCTAATACAAACTCAACACCATTGCTCAAAGCTCAAATGGCTTATTTAAACTGATGGCTTCATTTCGTTATCATCGACGTGAAAAGAGGGGTTTGGCAGACGGATACTATACCCCAAAGCTCTTCAGCGCCATCCTCGAAAACGTCATGCGCGAACTAGAATGGGAAGGCATGCGATTGAAGGCCGACGACCGGCAGCTGCACCACCGTCGCTTAGCTGACGACATCGTGCTCATAACGCCGAGCATCAGCCAGGCGGAGCGAATGCTGGCCGACCTAGATCGTGTATATGGGAACGATGGACTGCAGCTGAATCTTACGAAGACGATGTTCAGGAGGAACGGACAAGTTTCTGATGCCCCATTCTCACTCAACGGAACGAACATTTCCGAATCCGAATGCTCCAGCTACGTGTATCGCGAAGTCAATATGGCCAACGACCTAGCGCCAGAGCTGAGCAGGAGGAAACGAGCGACTTGGGGAGCTTTCAAGAGCGTCGAAGAAGTCGTGAAGAAGACGAAGAACGTCCGACTCCGTGCCCACCTATTCGACTCCACTGTTCTTCCTGCCTTAACATACGCCTCAGAGACCTGGGCTATACGGAAGGAGGATGCCCCATTGAAATTATTCCTCTTCAAGACGTTATTGACAAAGCTGCTGAATGAAGCCATCAGTTTAATTAGCCACTTGAGCTTTGAGCAATGGTGTTGAGTTTGTATTAGGTTGTCCGGAGTTCTCAGCGTATTTGTGCTAATATTTTTCATTCGTCTATTATTGAATAAATATTCAATTTGCATTGCGCATTAATGATACTTTCTGTACAGAATTTTCCGCTTTTACATTTCTGTTCTTGAAGGGCTCATTAAAATAGGTCAAAGGAGCAATTCCGAACGATTTAGAAGTAAAATCCGCAAATTTCTTTGACTACAGATCAACATCCCATCTCGTCGGTGAAGAAACGTACAGCACCCGGTCCCGATAGGATCAGACCCGAACACCTGAAGAACCTCCCGCCAACACTCTGGCGCGACTCTTCACACGCTACCTGTCGCAGTGCAAGGTTCCATCTCAGTGGAAGACCAGCAGGACCGTCTTGCTGTACAAGAAGGGTGACGTGGCCGATATTGGCAACTATCACCAGATCTGCCTGCTGTCCGTAATCTACAAGCTGTTCACTCGAGTCATCCTGAATAGGATCAGCAGAACGCTGGACGAAGGACAGCCATGCGAGCAAGCAGGATTTCGGAGAGGATTCAGCACGATCGACCACATACACACCATTACAAAGCTAATCGAAGTGTCGCGAGAGTACAAGCTGCCGCTGTGCCTTACGTTCATCGACCTGAAGAAGGCATTCGACTCCGTCGAAACTGAAGCGGTCATCGACGCCCTGCACACTCAGGGTGTTCCTACTCAGTACATCAGAGTCCTTCGAAAGCTGTATATGGATTCGCGACCAAGATCTCACCATTCTACAACGACGTTGTCATCGATCTCCGAAGCTCTTCAGCGTGAACTTCGAAAACGTCATGCGCGAACTGAATAGTATGAGAAGACAGGAGTGAAGATCGACTGCCAACATCGCACCATTTTCGCTTCGCTGACGACATCGTGCTCATAACACCGAGCACGATCCTAGAACTAACAGCGTTTGCATCTCAACAGTCCTGTTTCTAGCTGCGCCTCTGGGAATATTGCTATAGTTGTACACATACTAGTGGATCATCAGCTTTCTATAATAATAGTGTTGTCTTGTACATCGTCCAGTTTACGTATCAATCTCGCGTCGAGAATATTGTGGTTGCATTCAACAATACGACGAACGTACATTTTATAGGCACGAACAAGAATTGGATCCTTAGATTTTGTTGCTCGGAAATTATTACACATTTTCGCGTTAGCCTTGTTAGCAGTTTTTATAACCTGCTCTTTAAAATTGAGTTCTTTGGAGATTATAATACCCAGATCGCAGACTTGTCCACAACTTGCAACGGTATTTCATTTAGCCTCTAGGCACAATTCAGTCTGCAACCCCAAGGAGGTCTACACGCTAAATAAAGCACTTTAGCTTTTTCACTGGACAGCGGGAGATCCCGCTTTGCAGACCAACGGGCTACCGCATTAATCGCTAACTGCAACATATCAGAATTAAGCTTGATCAAACTGACTTGTAGATTTTCACATCATCAGCAAAAATTTTGTAATTAACATCTAGAAGAAGATAAAGCAGAGATCCTGGATGTAAATGTTGGAAAGAAGTGGTGATAGAACTCCGCCCTAAAGAACTCTACTGGTTGCCGTGTGATTGAGAGAGAGTGCCATTGATCCGAACTGGGAAAGTCCTGTTAGAGAGAAAATCATGAAGCCATCGTAGAAGCTTTTCGATTTTTTAACTTTTCAATTTTATACAATAGTTTATAGTGCACAATTTATTAAACACCTTCATATAGTTAAAATAGATGACGTGAATAACTTCCTTCTTATCAAGTCCGTCCGACCAGTCATTCTTTGCTTCCAAGAGTAGAGTCTGCCCTTGACAAAACCATGCTGGCATGGGCTTAGAAAGTGGTTAGATTCAAGATGCTCATTTTTGAGGGATTTTCTCTGCAACACGGCGGAAAAATGAAGTTATACATATTGGGCACGGTTGAGCGGTCTCTTCTTCGAAATCAGTTTACGAATGAATACTTCCACCTCATAAGGAATAAGTTAAAGACAAAAAGACAAGAATTCCTACACCCGTTTCGTTCCTACCCTTACACGGATGTAAGAACATAAATAAAAAGAACATAAGAGCTTTCCCGGAACTCCTCAGTAAAGAGGGAAGCTCTTATGAATGTCTGAAGGACAAGCGTACCTGACTGTTCCGTTGAATCCCGATCCTTCTTGGCTGCGACATTGTCGTTCATATAACACGATTCGTAGTGGGCATCAAGGAATGCATGAAAATTATAAAAAATCGCGAATATAAGTGCATTAAAATGAATATATGAGAAAGTTAAACCTTAAATTCAGGACTAAAACAACTGCAAGGAAGAAACAGAGGAGTAAAGGGAAAAAGAATCTCTGTTATTCTTAATTATTATATTCTGTTCACGCTTCCTACACTTTTCAATTTTTTTAGAAGGCAAGTTTCAGAAAAAAGAATTTTGAAAAACTGAGAACGCAAGAAGAATGGAAGAGAAATAGGGTACTCTCAGTTTCGCAGCGATACTATAAATATACGAAAAACAAGTTTAAAAACTTGTCCGCAAAACAATTGACGTGGAGAGAAAACACGTTCTCTGGTGAACTGTAAAAACTGTGCTTGAAAATTTAGCAAAGTGCTCCCTCAAGCAGTGCGCATAAGGGAGCACTTTTCTAGTGGAAAGATGGTACGTGGTCCGCTTGGTAAGCATAGGGTTGTTGTGCACGATGGTAATGATTTTGGCATGAAGTATAAGATTTTGGCCGTAGAGGAAGAGATCAACGCAAGGAAAGCTTTAGGATTTTCACGAAAAATCCAGTAATGAATGACCGAGTGAATGCTGTGGCAAGTGAACTCTTGCCTTTTATATCCCACTGAAACTATAGAGCGACCAGTTATTAGGCTTGAACGTCTAGGAATTTTATCTATACGGTAGACTGCACGGTGTGTTTCATTCGCTCTTACTGGTCTACTAACAGAGGGCGATTGAGCTCAACAATATTGGCGGATCTATGAGTGAGTTTATCTCTCCTCCTAGACTTTTTACGTTTGGTCGTAGATTTATGTCAAAATCTCTAAAGCTGCTAAGGCGCTTGGTGGTGTAAAAGGCTGGCACACTCCGCATCTAGGTTTTTGCGCGTCAAAAACGGGCGGAGCGACGATCGACGACACAGCCTCACGGAATGGCAGAGCTTATTCCTTGAAGCGTCGCTGCTGAGAGTCACTCCGCCGTCGACGCCGGGCGCCAAATGTGAAGCGAGATATGCCATAAGCGCACCGCCACCACTGATGTTAAGAAGCGCACTCTGCGTTTCTGCATTGTCTTTCATTATTGAAGCTGCGTCAACCATGCTGAGTTGCCCGGCCCTTAAATTACATATCAGGAGCCTTACACCACATTCAGGCCTCTGACAACGAGTTAATCCAAACAAAGTTCCACCTCAAAACCTCGTTGGCACATTATTGACAATAACAACAGTATATTTATTTTCTGTTTTACCGTCGTTGCGAAAAGGATTAAATAGTGTGCCTTCCTCCTCCCACTAGAATGCATTCAAAAAGACTGGGCGTCCTAATTAAGCAGGGTTGGATAGTCCTCAAACGCCTAGCACGCAGGTTGTCAACACAGAAACGCATTCGTGCGACTCTCACTCCGAATTATCTAACCTGCAGAAAATTCGATAAAATCTATCGATTTTGCTTGAATGCTGTTGAATTGATGGGTGATTTCTGCATCAGTAGTACCCCAATATTCCCTTCGTTACATGCTCTGCGCTAAGTATGCTGCAGATATTTTAGCCTGTAGGGAAAGTTTTCAAGGTTTAGCGCCTTGAATATTCCCGCATTTGTTTCAGTTTCCTACTTCCTGACTTTAGAGTAGGTTTTGATACACGACGTAGAGAAGATCATGTAGTTTGAACTGCTACATAAATTATGTAGGACGACCGCTTTGACAGAACATTATAGACCATTTTCCGCGACAGCAGAAAAGCCCGATTTTCATGTCATGGAGCTTTCATAGCTTGAATCTCGGAGACGCGAAGTTTAGGTTAAATCAACAATATAATTGGTTTGTTAGGAAGCAGTTTTCTAAAAATCAGCAGTGAATTACTGAAATTACTTTGAAATAGGAATAGAGAATCTTTAAGTAACAGGCTTTGTTCAAAATTGACGTTAGTACAGAGAAATACGTGGAAGTAAAGCCTTAATGGTGTTCCCGAAACTTAGCTTGTTTAAATTAGTTAAAATTATCCTACTGAGACTTCTCCTTGAGTAGAAAAAATAAAGAGCTTCACTGAGTTTGAATTCTACGGTCTCCCGCCTCGACATATGGATGTGACGACGGCGACCTCTGTACGGCAACATTCTTTTTGTAATGGAACAAGAAAAACTATTTTTGAATTGTAGTTGCATCAACTGATTTTCGTTATTTTCGTCACATAGCTGGTGTCAACATATAAGCTATAACATGTTTTGTTGCAATCGCTAGAGGTCTGACCGTCTCGTTCAAGCAGCATGAGGTGCTGCTCCGAGTACGCGCTAAGTTTGATATTTATCTACCACTATATAATTGAGTTAGCTCCCTGCCCTGTAGATGATGAGGCGTATTTCAGTCAGGTTGGAAACCTGGCTGAGATACGTCTCGTGGAACCACCCACAATCTCATGGAACCCCTTGCGACGCCTCCGCGTACCTCGCGCGGGCAACGCCTGCCGTTCAACATGGGATGTTTTTACAGCAGAAGACGCGTAGCCTCCTCCTGCTTGATATAACGGCATCTGCGCGCGTTTCTAAGTGCCTGAATCCAGCAGACGGGTTCCCTTCGTCGCACCACAACCGTCTGGAGTCAGAAGAGAAGACACCGTCGTCTTACGACGAGGGATCACATTCAGAATTGAACATGAGATGCTGCTGCAGCAGAGGAAACGCAGCCTCCTCGTGCTTGACACAACGGCGTCTGCGCGCGTTTCTGAGTCCCCGAATCCAGAAGGCGGGTTCCCTTCGTCGCACCACAACCGTCTGGAGTCAGAAGATCGAAAAGAAAGGAAGCAGAGGTCAAATCGTCGTCGTACGATGACCGGCCGCATGCAGAACTCAGCATTATCCCATGTTGAACGAAAAACTTTACCCGCGCCAGGTACGCCTCTGCGTACCTCGCGCGGGCAGTGTTTGTCGTTCAACATGAGATATTGTTGCAGCAGAGGAAGCGCAGCCTCCTCCTGCTCTACATGGCGGCAACTGCAAGCCTTTCTGAGCGCCTGGATCCAGAAGATAAGTCATTCGTCGCGCTACAAGCTTCTGGAGCCAGAAGAGGTGATATTGACGTCGTGCGATGAGCGGGCGCTCGGAAAACAAGGCTCAGTAAGAAGAAACGAGTTAGGGGAACCTGGTGTCTGCATTTGGAAGGCTGTCAACGACATCCGGTGACCCAAGCTGTTTAGAATGAGAACGGTTGCGGAGGAGCAACCTGAGGGCAGAAGTACTGCGCAGCACAAACCAATGGCGTTACTGGACGGTATACATTGGATCCGATCGAAGATCTTCGGATAATTTGATGATTCGGATAACGCTATTTTGGCGGAGCCCAGGTTTTTAGATGATTCGGATAACGGCAACTTTGCGTACTCGGATTTTTGGATGAATCGGATCGGGTTATCCGAATTGGATATCCGAAAATGATTTTCACTAAATACATTGAATTCGATTAAATCTCCGGATTAATGAATGATTCGGATAAAGCTATTTTAACGGATCCCGGATTTTGCACGATTTGGATAATGACTTCGGGGACTCCGGTTTTTTGAATTATTTGGATACGGGCAATTTCGCGGACCTTGGATTTTTGAATTACTCGAATCGGATATCCGAAAATGATTCATTGGGATCCAATATATACTGGGCGGTCCGGAGAGGGTGCCTATGATGAACGTACGGAAGTGGTGAACGGCTTGATGCCAACAAAGAACGCAGCAAATCCTAGATGTTAGCGTATTTCAAGTTTTACAAAAAATTCCCTAGGCCAGTGATGTTGCAAAGTCGCGCGAAGCGCGCAAGTGCGAGACACGCCGTTAGGCGTGTCGGAGCACTTGTCTTATATATTTATCTTTAAGATGCAACATAAGTAGAACGCTTGAAAAGGTTCTCTCTGGATCAACCAAAAAATATGGTAGACTAAAGCGCAGCACTGCGATCTTATCCACAGTGTCGACCCAATATTAAATCGAATGTGAAAATAAGCTATTCCCAGCTTCATCAGTAAGCTCGGCCATGTAATGTTTGTCTATGTCGTTCTATCGAGACTGGATGATGTTGTCGCTTTTCGACCTACTAGCGCTTTCACGGTATTACATGCCCTTAAGCTTGTTTTGCAAACTGCTGCCTAACAATGTTTGTTAAACTCCTTCACTAATTTAATCAATGCTAGTGATTGAGAAATCGATGATTATGGGAAGTTAATGGGACTTGGTCGTCCAAAATTACTTTTCACAAACTTTCTGTGGAAAAGCTCGGTGGTAGTTCCGCACTGAGTTCTCGAACACGTCTTTATCGGTGTCGATGTGATATGACTATTTGATGGTTTATGAATTCAGTGATAGCCGCCCATGATAAACCTCAAGGGAAAAACCGGGTGGCTTCTAACTGTTAGTTATGGACAAACTCAGTTATACATATAGCGGTACATGGACAATTAATTCTCGCCACAAGGAGAATAGCAGAAGTCCATGAACCGAAAATGTAGTTCTACCGCATGCGGCCAGGACGTAGACTGGGCGTTACAGGATCACATCAAGTACTACCGACTGGCCGACCGCACGTTCACAAATTGTTTACCTCGCTCCCTCCTCCAAAAATGCTGTTATTGTTGACTATGAATCAAGGCGACAGAAGTACGTCGAATTTTAATAACTCTGCAGCAACATCACATTCAGGGGTAGCGAAACCAGGTTTCTGAGCCGAAACAGGGGTAAAATAGAGTAATTGTTGAGTTAGCATTAAACGCTGACTTTATCTAGTTTTATTGGTTTTATGATTGAATCTTTCATCTTGATATTAGGGAGTAATACTTCCTTTGAAGAATTCTAGTGATCAACTATTTCGGTTTCGCAAATACAGCGATTATCTGTAGTTAGGGTTCTGAAACTGAATTGTTACTGTAGCCCGATAGCCTAATAGGCATATTTTTAAACCACACTGCACATGGGCTCATAACTTTTGTTACAACATCGAAGCTCAAGTTGGGATTGATATCTGTGCGTACTCCATATGAGGAAAAACATCAACATCCATTCTAAGGTAAAACATTGTTGAGCATTACTATCATTTTCAACTTTTCCGATGTTTACTGTTAGCTAAGCACCTCGCCATAGCATTAATAGCGTTTGACAAATAAGCTGATTTTGCTGGAGTGACTTCTCTCGTCTGTTGTTTCGACAAATTCATCAGGCGAAAACTTTGGGGCCTTAAGGTTACACCATCGGTCCTTATATCGAAATTATTCTTTACATACATTGTTCAATGCAGCCTTTTAATAGAAGGAGGTCGCAACCTCAATATGCTGAGCTGAGTTCAAGGAACTTTATATTTTCTTATTCAGATAGTGTTAGCGCAAACGAGCTCTCGCGTTGCTGTTCTGGTGGTGGCAGGCATTTCTTGCAGACGCAGACGTGCTCCAACCTTAAATCAGAAGGAACTTCTGCCACATGTGTAAGGTGAGTGCCAGCAACTACAAGACGCGACATTGTTTTTCTTCAGAATTCCAACATAAGATGAACTTGATGCATCACCTCATCTCCTTCCTTGCAAAGGCTGATGAAGTGGCTTGCAAGTCAGAGTGATTTCGTGGGGTTGATTTTCCTGCACTACTTGTCAGAGAATCATACTATTCGTGCTATCGTTAGCTGCTAGAAAAAAAACTCAAAAAAGCTCAAAAAGAAAGTGTTCTATCCCTCGCAGCCCAGGACTCACAGTAAAATAGATAAAGGCTTCCCGTACTCGAATGCTACCTAGGTAGGGGACTAAGCGCTCGCCAAATAAGGGGTAAGCTTCTAGCGCATTAGCGCTGTCACCCGCCCTAAGTGTCCGGGAACCCTTCACCTAACCTATACAAAATTCTAGTTAGGTCCCATCACAGAATCCCCGAGGGACTCTCCAGGGACAGGGAGAGGGCAATCCGGAAGGGACCTTATTGGTCCCCCCGGTTCCCTCTACCTTCACACGTGTATGCTAACGGTGATCCGAATACGAGCGAGAACGCAACATCAACACAATTTATCTCGCAACTTTGCAAGAGGTAAAAAACCAGTAAACTGGATAGTAAAATGAGGAAATCACAGTAGAAAAGGGAGTAATTTTATGTACTTCTCCTACTCCAGTCAGACGGTGACTGCTTCCTCGAGGATTCTGTAGATAGTTGACCCGATATTCCCGCCTGCTTTTCCGCGCCTTATCATCAGAGGCAGTCACATACCTCAAATTGTAATACATTAACATGCCCTTTGGCGACCGCTTGGAGTCGACTACTCATCCAACCAGTTTCCGCGGTGTTTGTCATCTTTACGTAAACAACTTTATTACTACCACTAGATATTCCAACAGCTAATACACATTAACAACCACAAACCTCTCATGCGGCTCCCCCGTCGAAAGAGCGCTCCCCTCGTCTTGGCGTGCTTCCATAGCTTCTTGATACCTTTTTCGCTGTCCTGGCTTCGCTTTGCTTTTTTGCTGCTCACCGCGTTTCTGCGCCCGCTCATCGACTCTGCCTTTCTAGACATGGCAGATCCGCGGTCGGTCCTTACCAATTCCAAAGCTACACCAGAAATCTGTAGTGAGTATAACGTCTTCAACAGCGGTAACGTTGCGATATGGCGAAGATTTATCAAAGCTGTTAGAGTCATGTTGTCCTCGAGAGACATTAACATAATTCCACTTTAGGCATGCTTCCGCATGTAGCCTAGTTTACCCTGCGACCCTATACCAGCATCCATCATTCTTAGGGCTCGTTCCAATTATCACGTAGAGGCGACGCGCAATAGACACCCACATGTTTATGAAATGAATGAACGGCAACCATGTGATTGGACGGGTTTCAACCCGAAGGCGGAACAACACGTTGTCGTTGAATTCTTCTTGTTTTTCTTCCGAAGACGGATCTCCTTGAAGTGCAAGTGAATAACCTTGTACTTGACTCCTTTGAGAGTCCTAGTTTATACATTCATCGCCACACGAGGTGATGCCAGGTATACAGGCCAAATTGATTATTCACGTCGCTCAAAGTTGATGCCACGCGGTCGGAGTGCATCGCGTGAATCAGCAGCTAATAGCGCTGCTTGGCATCGGATCGCGTCGCTCTAGAAATCGGCGACACGCGATTGATCGCGGTGGATTGGAGCACAGTACTGCTACTCAAGCTGTTCTTGGCAGTGTGGACAAGAAATTAGTTGTACTTTCTCATTGTATTTTCTCCGTTTTCATTGCTGACATCCTTCTTTGTTTTTGTCGCATTCGTAATCATTTTCGTTCAATTTAAGGTCCTTTGCAACCGGTTTGGAAAAAGACGAACCGGTTTTGGGCCAAGAGCTGAGTGTCGCTTGTATCTTTGATGTTAAACAATGATTTTTCTTTCTCGGAGAGGGTTTTCTTAGCCTTCTTCCTCTACCAAACACAACGAGAAGGCGAGTGTAAACATCAGTTGTCATAAAAATGCAAGCGATTCTCACCGGCCGGAAGTAAGCCGCCTCGCCTACTTCGAATCTGGACGTGGGAGACCTGAAACTGAACAAGAATTGTCATATACGTAACAACAAACAAAACAGAGGACAACAATAAAAACAGAAAGGCAACGAAAAGAGAAAAATGCTGAGAAAAACTGAGGAAGCCGAGATGAGCCCGGAAATCTGTGCACAACAGCGATCGTGCAAGTTCGCAATTTTGCGTAATCGTTTGACTGCTTTGCTGCCTATTCGGAGTGCTCATCGACGTCCGGAACAACGCGACGTGATGGGGCTTATCGCTCCGTTTGAATCGCGTCGCCTGTCGATAGAAGTATAAGCGAGACCAAAGCAAAGAGAAGATATCACAGGAAAATGCGCGACGCAGACAGACAAGATAAATCCAAGGAGGGAAGCGCAGGGAGGCGAGTGACGTGACGCAGGCAATCGACACGCAGCTGATACTGCTCCCTTCAACTCACGCTCGTTGGCATAATTAGTCTACGATTCCACCTTTCTATTACTTGTCGCTGTTACAAGGACACAAGAGGCCCTACCATTCACCTCATCACCACGCCACCACGGTGTCGGTTCCTCATAACCGCTGAAAAAATCCTCGGGTTAACGTAGTTATGCATAAGTGAGAGTACTGAGGTCATCAGCATTTCGCCCAAACCTCGTGCTTGGGTTTGCTTAGGGCGCTGATCACGAATCTAGCATTTGTTTTTGACTTTCATAAAATCTAAATTTGTTACTACTCCGCCTTCAAAGAGCTCGACAATTGAATATTAAAGTTGTTACCAGGTACTGTTAAAATAATATGTTGGAAATGAGGATAAATCATGTCACTGATGACAAATCAAAAAATGCAGAAACGCTGGAATCGATGGAACCCGTGAGCATCTCTCTGCAAATCAGGAACACTACCATTGCGCCGCTACAACTGATGTAGCTGTTAATGACTGCGCTGATTACGCAACGCTCCGCCCACCGCTTCATCAGTGCATGCGACACGCAGTCTAAGGCATCGTGCATACTACCCGTTGCCGCGATGGGATCGCGGCGCTGAGTTTTGCAGAGCGACGCGAAAGAATTTGAATTCCTCTGTGCTCGCCGCATCGCCCATCGCTCTGCAAGGGAGCGCGACGGCGATCCGTCCAGGACCAACGCTGAACACCGCGCGCGGCGCGAAAAAGTATGCCATGTCGGCGATCGGCGCGGGAAGCCATCGCACATGCCGACCGCCACTGTTGCGGCGTCCGCGGCGAAGTTTCCTTTGACTATTCGACCGCGTGCGGCACAATGGTCATAAACTGAGCGCCGCATCGCGGCGGAGGAAGTATGCTCCCGGCCTAACGCTAAAATTTTCACCTGTATTAACTCGTCTAGGGGATCCATTTAGCAAATTTGGTCTGCACATTTGTTATCAGCGCTTCGAGCTCTTTCACATGGAGTAGGTCTCTCTCAGACGTTCAATGGAAAGCTGAAGGCGTTCCCTGGTTAGAAACAAGACTGGCCCTCAATATGTACGGATTGTACCAGGCCTTTACAGGAAATTCGTCACCGAATATGCAGACCGCAGCAGAAACCGCTCTCGTGCTCCTCGACAATGTACTAAAAATATTTATTCAACAACAATCAACAAGGACAGGAGATACGGTGAACTTCGACGTTCGTGGCTGGCGGGCAGGCTTGGCGATAGCGGCGTCGGCAGGCAGCACAGGGTCTGGTGGCGACGACGGCTGGCGGCTATACCTTTGTCCTTTTCGAATTTCGAATAGTCGAATTTCGAATAAATTCGAATTTCGAATGTTCGAATATTCGACTATTCGAAGAAAGTCCAATATTCGAATTATTCGTTTATTCGAATATTCGAGAAAGTCCAATATTCGAACTATTCGTTTATTCTAGTATTCGAAAAAGCCCAATATTCGAATGTTCGTTTATTCGAATATTCGAAGGCTTCGAATTTCGAATAATCGAATTTCGAATATTATTTATCAATCTCTTAACAAGTTAATGGCAGTCCTCTTCGAAAACCAGGGAATTGTGACCTTTTGATAAGAACGATGTTTTGTTTCGCGTGTCACTCAAAGTGGCCGAATTGTGTGTATGCAATCTGACAAGGGAAGGGTCTGCAGCGTAAGTCTGAAAGGGAAGAGCGAGTCATATAGGGAGAATCCCCACCCCTCAATTAGTATAGAAATGGGTTTATTTTTGCCAAGTCGTTAAACACAAGGAGTAGGGAGTCCGTTTCAGTAGAATTCGTGGGTCTCGCCCGCCAAATTGATCGGAGCTCAGTGGATAGAGACGTTGTTTCATGGGTTGGAGGTCGTGGATTCGATTCTCCTGCTCTGCTGCAATCTTGCATTTCATATGTTTGGTTGAGAGTTGAACGATTCTGACATCTATACAACTTTCAAATAATTTGCCTAGTTTTCCAGTTGTACACCGTGGAGAGTAAATTTCTTGCCACTTGTTTATTAGTGACCGGTTTTTTAACCGCAAGGCAATGAGAAAGCTACTCAACGATGTATAAACGTTCAACACCAGTGATGCACAGGCCCAAAGTGCATGAAACAGAAGCACTGCTCACAATCGGACAGCGTTTAAAAGCTACAGGCTCCTCACAGGTATACCAGCGACACCACCTTCAATGTCATTATAACAAACCCGTTCTCCTTCAGCTACCCGCAGCTACACGCAGCTTCGACATCTAGCTTCAGGATATTGTCCCTTTTTTGCAGGTTAAAAGGAGGGTCGTGCACAATGACGTGGGAGTGAAATCATTCCATCCGAGAACATTATCATATGTCTAATTCTTGTTTGCATCTCCACGACTATTAGCTCATCTTACGGATCCCAATCTTCTTCTTCCACCAGTTCCAGCTGTTCGTCTTCGTCAACTTCAAGTTGACGTGCTTCGAAGTTATTGAGTATGCTGGCCATCCGTTCGGCCAGCTTGCTTTCTTCCCTCGAAGGTTCCTTGCCTAAAGGTGGGCCACACTTCAGCGTAAGTAGGTGGATCACCACATTGTTGGTGGTAGCTTTAAGAAACCTTCAGCTACCTCTGATTTAAGAAACCTTCAGCTACCTTTCCAGTTGACAGGCAAAGATGAGAGAAAGAGTGTATCGATGGCCGTTAACGTCAGTTTGCGGGATCCACAGACCTCGTCTCTTTGTTGGAACCACTTGCGACGTCATCCTGGTCTTTGAAAATACGAGCAGGATGGTTTTTCCCGAGCTCATCGATCCATTTAGGGAAACAAACTGTGAGGAGCTAGTAGCCTTCATACGCTGTCCGTATTGTGACCGCGGCTTTTCTTCATGCACATTGTGCTTGTGTATCACTGATGTTGAATGTTTATACATCATTATGTTGAATACCAAAGCATGCAGCTGGAAAAATGAGTAGAAAACCTCTGAAATGGTATAGACGTCAGAATCCATCAAATCTCAACAATGATTTGAAATGGTTGAAACGCAAAAGTGCAGCAGCGCAGGAGGATTGAACCCTCGATCTCCCTCGCATGAAGCAACGTCTCTATCCACTGCGCTGCTACCCGCTTGCGGCAGACGCATCGCGGACATACAAGACCGCCGAACTCGTGAGGCACCCATTACATTGTAACTACCCCGTACTCCTTGAGTTTTTTCTTGGCAAAAAATAGGCACGTTTTTATACTAATTGAGGGGTGGGAATTCTCCCTATATGACTCGCTCTTCCCGTTCAGTCCTACGCTTCAGACGCTTCCCTTGTTAGTCGACGCGATGTAAGCGCAGGCAAACGCCGACCTCCGTTGCGTCCCTGCTTCCTTTGAACGCCATCGAGCCTCCTGCGGCCAGTCACGTGAGTAACAAGTGAATCGTGTTATGGCTGTTCAATGACGCCTTCGCCTTCGGTATACTACGGGAGAATCTCCGTTTTGTATTTCTGCCCCAAGTACAGCGACGGAATAACTAAAGCCGAAAGGAGCTGCTGTAGGGAGGTAGCACTTTCTGGAGCCTGGGAAGCTCCTGCTTTCTGCCAGCAAAGACCTTAAAGAAGAGAGGAGGAGCAATGGCTATGGAGTACAAGAGCCAGTCATAATCCGTTTCCTATGAAAGCGAGCCATCCACATTTTCGCAACAACACTGTCCAAGTCGTAGTGTCTTACCAGATTAGATTCCTCGAAGGTTCCTTGCCTAAAGGTGGGCCACACTTCAGCGTAAGTAGGTGGATCACCACATTGTTGGTGGTAGGAAACCTTCAGCTACCTCTGATTTGCTTATAAGTGACGCGAAGCTCTTCAACAGAGCCAGAACGCTGATTGAATGCCACTCATGAGCCTTCAATGTACCTCTTTTGCACCAGATCGCCCTTTTGCTACTTCTTCGTCCATGCTAACCTTTCTTTTACCACATAGAAGCTTCGGTATAACCTAAGGAGACAGTAACCTAAGGAGGAAGATGTATAACAATCTAGCTCTGCCTAAATAGGGTGTTTCGCTCTTATCGCGGCACGAATTCTTAGGGAAGCAAGGGTGCTTCATTGTTTCTATACCTTTGTCACCGTCTTTTGGTCTCCTGAAGGAAATGGATGGGGCAGCCTTCGCGGCGCTTGAACAACGGCATCTGAGCCTGGACACTGACTTCCGCAGCCTCGGTTCGGTCCTCAGCTCGCCCTCGCCTCGCTCGTAGCCTTCAGCCTCAGTAGCGCTTATCACTCACTGGACTCGCCACACCCCACTCTATTAGCTCTGATTTAACGAAAGAATAGCGGGAGTATGTCGGCCACGGGACAGGAGATCCATTGATAGAAATCGATGCACCGCAATTGATAGTTACCGATCCTTTTCGTAATTTCGTACCAACTGGTGTAAGAGTAATGACAATCTGAGCCTTTGTATATGCCGCTCTGTCGAACGCAGTTTACAGTAGGTAATAAAAAATAAGTAAATGTCAATCATTGGGTGATCACAACAAGTAAGGTGTTCATTTGATTATTCGAAGATTCGACAATTCGATTATTCGAAATTCGAAATTTTGAGATTCGAATAATATTCGATCATTCGAAATTCGAAATTTTGTAAATCGAATATTATTCGATCATTCGAAATTCGAAATTTTGAAAATCGAATATTATTCGATCATTCGAAATTCGAAATTTTGAAAATCAAATATTATTCGATCATTCGAAATTCGAAATTTTGAAAATCGAATATTATTCGATGATTCGAAATTCGAAATTTTTTCTCAAGGACAAAGGTATACTGGCGGGCTGAAGACGACGGAGGCTGGCGGCGGCGGGACTAGGAGATGACGGCGGCCGGCAGGGCAGGGTCTGGAGGCGACGGTGGCGGACCCGACGTCAACGGTGACGTGGGCCAATGACGACACAATGACGAGGTCCGTGTCCACCGGCGGCCTTTTATACCAGCCGGTGGCCGCCCAGATCGCGCCTCTTGACCGGGCGACCTCTTGGTCTATCACACCACAAATATTATTGTAAAGAACAATAGTGAGAAGCGGAGCCATCCTGCTTCCTACTCCAAGGTCTATTGTTTGCTTGTGAAGCACATCGCGGAAACGCTTCATTCTTCGGCACAAGTTGAGTGAAAAGTAATTTCTCCAGTTTCGTGCCCAGGACTCTACGAGTGGCGCTCTGCAGGCGTGTCCATTCTGGCCTATATTGCTCGAAGTTGCTTGTGTGGCTGTACATATTCACTAACGCAAGTTCACTGAGAGCAATATCCCATTTCTGAGACATTACAACAAAGCCTGCGCATTTGTTCCCCACCAATAATCGCAGCAACTTCTGTCTCCTGTCTACCGTTCGTTCTGCCGTGGTCCCATTATTGGCTTCTGTGTTCAGCAGACACTTGAGGAAGCTCGAGCATAAGCAGCAATTTTTTTGCGAGCAAGACTGAGAGAATCGCTACGCTCACAGAGTACCATGGTTGGAGTTTGGAGCACGACGCTGCAAAGCTCACTTCTCGCACAACTAGTGCCAGCGAATGGGAGCATGTCTAATCATTACCAACTTGTGAAAACGCCTAAGCTGGTGAAGGAAGGAAAAGGTGCCTGACTGTATAACAGTGCTACCAAGACAAAACCTATGTTGTGTTGCCGTGCGGGACCTGCAGATCGAAAGCCTTTACTTTCGTGCGTTCCGGTGCATCTAAAAATGTGCAACGATTTCTCGTGCAGTTGTGACAATGAGATTTTAGTGGCAAGGAACGATTGGAATATCAAAGGCTCGATGTAGTTCATTGCACACGAATGTTGGCACTCGAAGAGCTGTGGATGTCTGCACCTTTTGCGACTATCACTCAGCTGTATGAATAACGAAAAGATGAAATTGAGAAACTTGTGCGAAATGTGGCGGATATGAGTCTGTAGAAAAAACAACAAGCGGTCTTGAAATGAGAGGCACAATGGCGCCCCTGTTCGCAATTGTTTTATGGGTTAAGCAGCCAGCCTTGTTCTTTGATTCCCAGTGTGAACAACACTACACAGTCGCTCTGAATTCAGCATTTTCTGCGATTGGGTTAACAGTGGTGACTCCAAGTGAATGCTGAGGTGAGATGTCGGTAGATCGAATCAGTAGTATAGGAAACCGGCATCCCACAACATCCTTCTATGTACATTTTGCGGAGTCGCCCTCCTATGTGCATGAAACGCATGAAACAGTATATGAAACCGTTCATCTCATAACAACCACAACTACTGAAGAAGTCGATCAAGTCAAGAAAGTGGTTTGTTAAAACGGATGTGGCACAATACTGTGCAGTTCCTAGAAACCTCAACGATGCCTCTACGGTACTGTCCATGTTAGGCGTTCGGTAAATCTTGGCATGATGATTGTAGACTATTGGTACGGCTTTGTTCTGGTTGTGTATTTCAGGGTTACTTTATCTTTGGACAAAAACCGTATGTTCAGACGGTCGGAACTTTCTACAAGCCTTGCATTTCGACCACCTCTATCTTTGCGACGCCTGCTCACAACATCGCGACCTTGCAAGAGCTAGTGTGAAAGGTAGAACTGCTTAACCTGTGAAGAAGACGAGCAGATTTGAAAAAATGAGGAATGTGGCATGCAAAAAATGCAATAAAAATAGTTTCTGGTTTCTATGTTTTGTATCCTGGCTTCCGGCCATCTCTATGCGGTTCTTGCTCATCTTCCTCTCCTTCCGAGGCAATTTAGACTCCTTATTATTTGGCTCAGCGATAGTGTGTGCCTTGTATTTGAGACGGACTCATTCCGTGGCCTCTTGTGGCATTCCCTTGCTTTATAATTAATTGAAGTGACAACTTTATACCTACTTGGGACGCGGGACAGGTTTACATATTCTACATTTTAGTGCACGAAACTCTTCTGCTTAATCACCCTCTCTTTTGAAAAAATTATTATTTATATTACTTTTTTAATTTTCCAAAAATTATGAAGGAAAAATGGGAACGTACATAGTGGTGGAGCCAAAGGGATGTTGTCTCCAACTATTTGTTAAAAAAAGGTAGGAAGGAAGGTAAGAGTTTAAGTAAACATGCAAGAAAAAAAGCTTCAAAATAAAGCAAAGTTAGAAAATAACAACAAATATATCGTTGTTCATTAGTGTTTCTTAAAAACGTGGAGTATTGTGCTTCTAGCCGTAAAATTCTGCTAAAATGATCTAGTGCTGGTGAACACCACAACACTTATACCTTCTACGGGTGGTAGTCGTGAGCCCATGTATAAGTATGTCTATTTTCAAGTGGTATAGAGCACTAATTTTGTTTCAACCGCAGCAACATCCTTCGTTCGCGTGTCCTCAAAAGAGTTGGACTCTTCGGAATTTCAGGGCGGCCTCAATCTGCTGTTTGCGTTCGCTACTGGACTCTGCATGTGAAGAAGGTGCAGCCCTCGCTCGACAGGACGACATGTGTCCGTCGACTGTAAACAACTTGGGCGGTGGACTGCGAAAGGTTTCATTTCTCTACAACACCTTTTCGTGAACAAAATCTCATCATGATTGTCGGAAAGTCTACCCTCCGTTCATCAAAGTTCTCCCCTCCGATGAAGTGCTCGTGATCTATTAACGTCAGAGGTTGGAATAGGAGACAGTTAAGAGGCATTAGGAGAGAGTACTGTACTGAGAGATTTTTGCTTGTTTTCTACTCAGAAGAGTTAGGCAAGAGGTCCGCCTCCGCTTCACGTGCATTAGCAAACCAAGTAATGAAGGGGCAGCTCATACCGTATTCATTTAACGGAATCATTCTCCTCGTTACAGTAGGATCACAGCGAAATACAGGGTAGGGTTACCAGCGGAATAAATCCTTCGCACACCAAAGTATCTAATCATTTATAGATAACATCGATATCTATATCTTATTCCTTTTCTTATATTTCCATTCTTATATAAGAGCTCGGAATGCTAATTACGAACCTATGTGCCAAGATTGCAAAATGAAACTCCTGAGTGAGTTATGACCTGACGAATTTGGGTGGCTTGATTGCAGGCTGGTCGTATTTTGTTTTGCAATTTTGACACCTATATTTGTAATCAGCATTCCGAGCTCTTTCTAAAGACATTGGCCTCCACTTAAAGTTCCATGGGAGGTCGAAACCCTTCCCTAGTCAGCAAATTTTTAAGCAGCCTTGTTAATCATTCGCGGAACATCGTTAGTTTCCTAGAGATTTGAAGAAACAAATAATGTAGCCATAAATTGCCACTCTCATTTTATAGTTCAAAATGGATGATTCCCTGAGCTTCATATTTTCTCTTCGAATTATGTGACTGCTTGAAACTCGAAGTTGATGTTTATTGGTGACAACGTCTCGGGCATAAGCCCTTCTTCAGGTCTAAATACAATAATGCTACTTCACGCATGCACACAGTAAAGCGGCAAGAAATACGGACCTGGGATCCACGACGGATTAAAAGGGGGAGGAAAGGGCCAAGGCCTTCTTGGACGTTGGTTGGCCGGAAATGAAGTGCAGGGGTGCTCGGACTCTTTATATATGGTCGAGTCGTGACCAGTCATTTATATGTCACGATGGTCTTCAGCGGTCAAGTCCATAAAGAGTGATAAGACTCATCGCATACTTCATTTCTTCCTTATTGTTAATCGGTGGCTCCCAGTGTTTTATTTCTAGCGCTTCCTTGATCTTCCTCTCTACTAGGTCTGCCAGATTTTTGTGGAGGATGGAAATCCGCAATTGCGGCGGTGGCTCCCGGTGGCTCGGCGGTATGTGTCAAGTAGCATTATTGTATTTAGACCTGAAGAAGGGCTTATGCCCGAAACGTTGCCACCAATAAACATCAACTTCGAGTTTCAAGCAGTCAAATTTTATGATTAAAACTTACTAAGATATTTGTTTCTTCGTTTGATTCGCTTAATTTTGATGACCTCATGACCGCCGACATAAACAATCCTAGTATTTTATTTCACGTTTTGAACGAAGAAATTTAAATTTAGCTTTTTAAAACTCATTCGAGAGGCAATGAAATGCTACACAATGAAAGGTCGTATGACCGCTGCGGAAAAATAAATAACGAGTTCACGATTAGCTTGGCTGTTTGAAGGAGCATAAAGCATTAAGCGAATTCCATGCTAGTGTACTAATGCACAATAAGTAATAATTGAATGGAAGAAGCTTTTTGGTCGGTGCGCTAATATTCTGTATAAGAACTTTCCTCGACATTGAACATCTTGTGTTCCTAATGTTAAAACAATGTGCACACATAATGATATTCTAGTGAACCAATCGAAAAAAACACCTTAGTCACTCTGAAATGATTTACAGCTTTCTAATTTTAAAAATATATAATTATAACTAAACTCATCTTCCCATTTCTAAGGTGCATTCATCCCCCTTTTAGCTCACCAAACATTGAAAAGCACCTGTTTCTGGAGCTGCTGTCGTAGAAGCTTCGTCGTTAATTTCTTGTTCTCTACAATTTCAAAAATCGCGTGCTGAACAAATGTAATTATATTTTATAGTTATTTATATTTAAATACAAATGCTTTCAGCACCGACTCACCGAACTTACAGGGTCACGATATTCTTATTGATGCTCACAAACGCTGCACTTCCGCCACGGGGGCAGACATAACTCCAACGTCGCCCCAAGGATGTCGCGCACTGTACGCGACGAAACTGGACGAGTTGTCGCGGTCCGAATGCTTTGCTGAGACAGCTAGTGATGTCAGCCGCGCGGTAGCCGCTCTTGCTACTGGGCGCGCTAGAGTGCAAAAGCGCGTGTTGGCGACTAGACCACGTAGAAGAAGGAAAGAGAAATGAGATGAGGATGAGACAAGTGTGAAGTCTCCTGTTAGGGAAGTGGGAGCGATTGTTAACACAGTGGGGCGGAATGAGTCTCAATCTATTCAAGATGAGTAAAGGGAAACGGTCAAGGATCTCATGAGGGAAATTCGAAAAAAGAACTGGGGTGCGTTTATTAACTAGCAAAAACATGAACACTGACTTCACATTCTCTAAATCTACAAGAAAAAATTTGGGGATATGTTAACCGTAGGTCTGGAAATTGTATAAAACTCGCGCTACAACATGATCAGAAGAGAAATCAGAAGAGATCGGGGGAAAATGCGATCGAGATAGAATCTTGACTTAGAAGGTGGATAGTGATCCTATAAGGGAGAGAACAGAACGAAATAGCGACCCAGGAGACCCTCTAATGTATAAAGAGTCTTTTCCACGGGTTCTTCATCACATCCCTTCGGCGTTTCGTTTCTAGTTGAAAAAGCTTAAATATTGGCAAAATTTCATGCTCCGCGGCGAACCATGCGTCACGGAGTGCACGTCCTCGTTTCAGCGCCGCGACGTCGCATTCGGCTAGCGCGCGACGTCGCGTTGGAGTTACGTCCTGGAGCCCTTCCGCCATCCACCCCATCCACCCATCATACCGTAACCAACGTGCCAAAACAGAACTCAAAAAAATGCATTCATGGCTTTTTTCGGGCATGGAATCTGATGTGTACAAGATCTATTTCGCTGCATGAAGAACTTTTAGCAGAAATTTGGCGGAGCCGTATCGCTGACCATCCTTCCGCAATGACAGCGAGCGCTGTCTGACAAGATAAAACTTATTATAGGAGACAGTCTTTGCCAGGACTGCACACTGTTCTAACTCTTCACTCAGTGTTTTCGCCGATTCATGTAGTTCCATACCACTCATTTTGTAAATCCATAGCACATCAGGAATCACCACCGAAAGTCAGCTTTCCACTGAGTGACCATTAAAAGATAGACGAATGCCGAAAACTCGAAAAAATTAAAGGCACTATCATTAAGCCAATACAACCTCGCGGAATCATGACAGCATCGTTGAGTTAGAATGTTGTTGTTATTTGCTGCAGTGTTCTCACTTATGACAACTTCGTTTAGAAGCGTGACACTGAGTATGATCACATTTCTTCGGTAAGTGTTGTAATTGATGGCTTTGCAAAGAATTTTGGTAGACAAGCCCTTGTCTAGGGTAAGGAAAATGGTCTTTTTGGGAGCACCATGTGAAGGAAATGACTGATAAAGAATACGATAGAGGAAGGCCTTTGCTACAAGAGAAGCATCAACTTACTGAAAAGCTGGGGTTCATCGTTCGTCATAATCAACTTTCTGTAAATTAAAAGTAAGGGCCGCACATGTCCCGCATGCTTCCGATAAGAAGATATCAGCATCTGCAGTGGATATATCACGTGCAACCGCCGAGTCGCTGACATGATGGGGTAGTTGCAAAAAGTGCTCTGCTAATAAGAACCCCTTTACTTAAGTAACTCCAGTAACTTCGCGCTTCGTCGCGACAACCGCTGGAGTTACCGGTGCGGTAACGCACCATTTCCGATTTTGCACTTGATCACAGTAGACTCTTGCTACTTTCATGTCCACATGTAGCGTATGAAAGCAGTGCTTCGGGGTTTCGAGCGAACTCTGGCCTGCCTTGCGAACGCTTTCTTCTTTCCCACGAAGGACTTGGTCGTACCACCGCAGACGAGCTTCGCGCATCATGTCAGCTATCTGCGCGACACCGAACTGGCCGGACAGCATCATTTCGGATGCGGTCCATGCGCGTGACGTCGTCGACCGACCAGCGCAGTATTTTTGTCTTCATTACGCTGAGACGCATTTCAGCTTCTTCGACCGAATTGCTGCTAGACTAGTAGACGCGAGAGATCAGTACAGTCATATTCGAAGACAGAAGATTTAGTGAAGCTCATGCCCCGGATTGGACTCAAACGGTTGCACGAATAGTTGTTCCGAGTTAGAGCGCCTTATATAGGAAACAAAGGGCTTGTCTACATGGTCAGGTGTGATAGCAGTCATCCTTGTACATGTAGCTCGGATCCTTTGAATTTCTTTTTGTTGTAGCGACTAGAGTTTTCAGCTGCTCATGGTAACGCTTCCTAAATCTCTAACCGAATCTCCATCATTACATTGTGAACAGGGCCTGGAATTACAGGAGTGCTGCGACTGCTGCTTGCTTGCGAAGGATCTGCTTCTGAAGAATCAGCCGTGTATAGCACCGACGGGCTTCTCGGCCGCTTGTCTCAAAGCGTTTTCCCGTTGCTGTCAGGGATCACTCGAGTTCACAGAAACCATACCACGATCAACTGGTTTGATAGGCTTTTCATGGGGTTGGATGTGGCTTGCACCGGTGACTCGGTGATTTTCTTCGTTAGGTCGACCAGTAATTCCAGTCTACGACAACAACAACGCCATCTATCTCGGAGACCGATGTGCGCACTCGAATTGTGACCATCTTTGTCACGATAGGTGAGGGCAGCTTCAGTGCAAATTTTGGACCTTTATTCTGCCATGCCGAACCACAAACGGGAAACGCGGAGAAAATTTGTTAAAAATGCGAATGCAACAACTGAAGATATTGCGGCGTAGTCAAGAATAGATTTTTTGGTGAAGACTGGTTAAACGGTGAAATCTCAAAATTACCTTGCTTTCAGAGGTGGAGAAACGGTGGAGTGCAGTTGCAGATCCGGATACGATTTAGGTCCGGATGGTACCACCTGCGTTGGTGAGTTTGCAAATTCATTCCCTTCTCTCCTTCCAATTCTAGAGTGGCTCGGCTTTTAGTATTAGAGAAGAAGCAGGGCGCTTAGATGAAATTGAACTTGGTGTTCACACTTCAGCATAAAAACATCGCATTAAATTGCTAAAGATCGAACCAAGAGGCTATCCCAATGCTACATAGATCCGAACGGCGGATGTGGTGCATATCGCCAGAAACGGATCTGTCTCTGGAATCCAAAGAGCATATTTTTCGACTCGAAAACTGCGCTGAGTAGAGTTTCAGCCAAACGAAGATTGGGTGCAATAGCCTTTCGCAGATAGGGCTTGTTTCGCCATCAGTGGTGGCGAAGGGTAGGGTGAGTGGGTCATAGGGGACAGGCGGAAAGTTCGCTCATGCACATTTTTGCCGAGTATGAAATGTTACTTGATCAGCTCCCAACTTCTCTCTTCTTGAAACCTCGGCATTGTAAGTTATTACTGTTAGTATATTTGTGCCACACGGGGTTCTTAGGTGGACAACTTTATTAAGCAGGGCTTGACGTTTCGACGTTCCGTCGTCTTCAGAGGCCTAAACATGGTGTGAAGGTTAGATTTCCGCCCTACCCCACCAAGCGCTTCAACCACTCTAGCATTTTCGACCTACTCGGTTAATTTCTCTCCATAGTCTGCACATTAGCTCAAGCGTTCAAGATAGGCCTCCTTTATTTTTTTATGCGGTTTAAGAATCTAAATTATGTCATAGCCATACAATACCCAAAATTTAAAACTATAAAAAGCTTCTCAGGTGTAAGGTTTCAATTTTTGGTTTTATGCATTGTATTATATTTCCGTATAGCTTTGATGCCCTTTAATGAAGGAACTTGAAGAAGTCGTCAATGTCAACTGTTGGTGGTACTGTAGCACTCCAACAGCAGTCATTCGTGTTCTGAATTTCGTTCCCTGCTTGGAATGCACTGCGCTAACTCGGCGCATTTTTGGGAAAAGTTCATATTTTTCCCTCTCGGCGATCCACAGCATCCGTGTACGATATGCCAAACAATCTTTAGCAAGGTTCCTTCGTTCAGCAACTCAATGCATAGATGCAATCAGTCAACAATTTCACTGTGACCGAAATCCGGTGATATAGTTATTTAATACAGTAACACTTACTCTTATAAGCATCCTAAATGGAGCCATAACGAGCGGACTCGAACCCTGGACCTTTTCCCAACGAATCCACCTCCCTATCCCCTACGCCACCGAAGGGAGCAGGCTAGTGCGGAAATGCGCGGCGGCTGCGTCGACCGCAGCCGCAGTTAAGCCTACGTAGCGTGCGCGACTCACCACTGCTACTGCTCTTATAAAGCAAAAGCCTCTTATGACGTCTCTGCTGAGCAGTCTGAGAGCCTGCACTTCCATTTAATCAGAGGTAGCGGCTGTTTTGAGGAAGAATTAGGTGTTTTATCTTTATCTTCGGAGGCGGAGGTGATGTCCACGCGAGTCATAGCAAAATCTAGACGAAACGAAACACTAGAAAGCTCACAGAACATAGCTCAGCAAATCCTTTGTAAACTTTAAAAAAACTGCAACATTGTATAGGAAACACTAGAAAAACTTCAACAAAAATACAACATAGTAATGTAGGAAACATCTAAATTAAACTGCGATGAGGAACGGAAACACTCTTATGGGAAAGGTTTTACGACGAGCCTGCGACATAGTAGCTGGAACCCTGAGCTCAGCATTTGCTCCTCTAGTTCTATAAGCGCTAAAAATATCACTATAATTTCGCTCACTTCTATCTGTATTCACTTTGAGAACCATAGGAAGACTGTTTGCACCTCTCCCGCTCTGCAGGCTAAGCAATTCCCTTTGGTTTCGCCTTTCTTTCTCCATTGCAAATGTACTAGTTACCTAAACCTGTACAGCGCATAACAACCTTACTAGTGACGATGAGATGATGATCTAATTTCTTTTTAGAATAAAAGAAAAGTCTAGTTCCTTCCTCCAGAATTGGAGCAAACTGAAGGCTTTGACCAAAATTTGAGGATTTTTTGTTGGAGCGATTTGAAGATTTGAGATGGTAATTCATCCTATGCCTTTGAAACCGAGCTTTGCAATGGTTATTAATGCAAAGTTTGTCATTAATCGCGAATCCTATATCCTAAAAAAATCTTTCACCTTACAAATGACGTCCGTACCCTGAGAATTGGTTTAGGGTTGCTTCATAACGCAATGATTCACTTCTGTAAGCTACACGTGTTTCTGCACAGCACAGCTTCACTTTGAACCTTGTCAAAGCGCAAATCTTACATCAAAGCGAACTTCGGAGAGTTGCATCAGTGTCGAGTCGCCGTGCGCGTACCGGCCTCTTCTGCAATCGCGGCGAGAAGCCGTATGTTCAGATAGATTCAAGCCAATTTGATGGCGTATAATGGCGAAGAGCACTCTCGCCCGGTCAGCAGGAGGCGCGGATCGAGTCCAGCCTTGCGCTAGAGTTTTGATCACAGCAAAAGGTCGTTGTAACAGTGTATGTTCAGACATTTGTACAGCCAGCCATCGGTGACATCCCTTGATGGCGAAGCCAATCTCTAACTGCTTTAGCTACGTCTTCTACTGCTGACTGCTATTCCCCCATTCTTTAATCCGCTAAAACTCTGCTCTTTGGACAACTCGAGTCGAAATAATTGCATTTTTGTATTTCTGAAACAGAGGCGCTCCTGTCCATATACACCACTTCCGCCGTTGAGACCTGCCGTTTGGATAGTCCGCTGATAAGCCCTGTAGACCCCGTTTTCAGTTATGATTCATGTGTCATTCCCGCATATTCGCACCTCGTCTCTCTCATGTGAAAAGGTGTGGAGTGTTCCAATGCAAATGTGAATCATAGCTACTTTTGTGGAAAGATCGCAACGAGTGCCGCTCTTCCACTCCCCCATGCGAGTGGGGACGTGAGGTCTGCGTGAACACTGTCGGCAGCTATCTCTGCCAACCTCTGCGACCTGATCCGCTGGAAGGGAATCGAGTCCGATTCGTACGAATGCGCAACGAGAGCCGTCGCGGAGCTTCCAGAAGATCACAGGCTTACGCCACGGCGGCTAAGGACTCGTTCATTCCCATTAAGTCCACTGGAATCACCTGTCCGCCCGGGTGGATTGGCAAAGGAGAGCAGTGCGTCGGTGAGTCGGCTGGAAACACCGATTCGCGACCAACTCACTAGTTTGGATGCATTACGTGTTGGCTGAGAACCCTGCATGGGAAATTGAGTTTGAGCATCTAGGAGAGTTGGTCGCGATGAGCTGCTTTGCATGCACGATATTTGGTGTGCGTGTGCTGTGAGCAACGAACAGTAGCTCAATGAATCAGTGGTGTGGTGAGTCGAGCAGAAACTGAACACCAATGAAGAAGCCACCATCCTGCTTCTCCAATTTACTTTTACACTGTTTCATTTTTGGTTGAAGAAGTTTGACGGACCTGCGTACGATCGGTTGGCTTTCATCGACACAACAGGTCTTGACTTCGTTCCGTTGCTTTCTCCCATCAATCACTGTTTCCCTACCCCTCGGAAGCACTAGTCTTCCCGGACTATTGCCTCATAATCTATTATGTCCTACTAAGCATCCTGTCACTGCCTCCATCTTTACTGAAAGGTTTAGCGGTCAGCTGAAGCACCCTCGGTAGACATCTTGCACGTCTAGCATGCTCCCAAGAATGCACTCACGTACTAACACTAGCGTTTAGATGTTGATGAGTGCCTCTTGTTGGTGGATGATTGTCTCGAATCACAACGATGTCTGAACCTTCCCGGATCGTTCAAGTGCATTCGAACGCTTTCCTGTGGAACTGGCTATGCGATGGACTCCGACACTGAGGACTGCATTGGTGTGCCGTGTTGTTACAGCATGACACAGAATTCACCTAACTCATGCCTCTAGCGTGTGCTTACTGGAATTATAAACTGTTTCAGATGTGGACGAGTGCAACCTCGGTGCTCATGACTGCGGACCATTGTATCAGTGTCGTAATACGCAAGGCAGCTACAGGTGTTTTTGAAATGCGCCTTTGAGATTCCGTTACTGTACATATCTCCTGGGCGTGATAAATTGCTAGCAGGTCAGGCGGGAATCGAAGCAATTATTAACAACAACATTGCTCGCCTACTCATCATCCTCGCTCCATTCGCTTTACGATCGTAGAATTCGTAGTCGGCCAGTGTTATAGCCTCCCTCAGGTGGTGAAAACTTGATAATTCTTCAGAAAAGACTGTAAGAATCTCTGTTGTCTCTAGAGTTTCCAATAGCTTCGATCTCAAATCCTAAGTTAAGAGGCACCTGTCAATATTCTTGAATCCTGAGCAACTGCTACGTATCACATAGCTGGCGGAATTCCTTGAACAATTAGCATGTTTCAAGCTCCCTATAATAAAGGGTGATGGACTTTTATTACCTATTACCAACTGTCTTCTCCTGTTCCGCATTGTAGCACTCTCATCCAAAAATGACGTAATTTCAGAGGATTTGTAGAAAATATTCGTTATCCCGGGGGCGGGGAGATTTTATTTTTATTTACTGCTTCCTGGAAAAATGAATTATTACGGAGGGATTTTTTAGTGTTTCCCGGAAATATGGATAAAATGAATTATTACGGAGAGATTTTCTGGATAAAATCGGTTTCAACAGTCTCAATATCCATCGAAGAGCAGTTATCGACGTCTCGTATACAAAGAAAAATCGACTGCCGCGTGCACCCGATATTCCTGGTTCCGTTCCTGGTTCGGATTTCCCGCCCAGGCCAACCAAGCCTTCCATCCCTCCAGGTTCGGTGAATTGGTACCGGACTTGTCTGGGAAGGATAAAGCACTGACTTGTTCATCGGCTGGCCACCGCAAGTCATTGCATAGCCAAATACGCATTCATGTCGCCTACACGACATCCCGTAGAAGTAGAATGCGCTGGCGCATCCCAAAAGGGATTGAGTAACGCCGTCCTTTATCCTTTATCCTTTTATGGATAAAATCATCTAGTCAGAAACCAGAAAACACATTCAATAGAATTCACTATTAAAACCTAAGATTCTCTTCTACCACCGAACACATCTTCTATTTTACTCTAGTTATTTTTGTGCGGTTATGCATTTTTATGGGCGCGTGTAGCGCAGTCGGAGGAGGCGCGACTGTCGCGTGCACCCGATACCAGGTTCCTGGTTCGGATTTCCCGCCCAGGCCAACCAAGCCTTCCATCCCTCCTGGGTCGGTGAATTGGTACCAGACTTGTCTGGGAAGGATAGAGCGCTGACTTGTTCATCGGCTGGCCACCGCAAGTCATTGTATGGCCAAATACGCATTCATGTCGCCTCCACGATATCCCGTAGAAGTAGAATGCGCTGGCGCATCCCAGAAGGGATTGACTAACGCCGTCCTTTATCCTTTGTCCTATTTATGCATTTTTATGCCCGACGTAAACGACTTTAGCCTTCACTGGTGTTTTTCTAGTGTTTTCATACATTAGAGTTTCCTTATGCATCAGCGCATTGTCCTCCGTCCCCTCCGTTACCGAGCTATCAGGAATGAGTGCTTTTATGTAGCAGCAAACTATCTAGTCATCACGGAATCTTAAAACAACCAATGTTGTACTCCCCCCTCCCAACGGGAAGAAATCCATGCTGGTTATTGGGGCACCAAATCAGTATTTTGGAATTCTTCGCTTTTTCACTTTTCATTGTCTCTCTTTGTCACTTTTCATTTTTCTGATTTCTTTTTTTCGAGGAAGTAGGATTTTCTGTTTTCCTTCTTCAAAATTTTCCGCCCATCCCTCCCTCGATGTAATGCCACATATAGCTGGCTTCAAGGGGCTCTCTTGTGGAGAAGAGTTGATAATCATGCCTACATTCTGGTGCTCAAGCCAGTCATGTACTCCTTTATCTTTTGTCACTTAATCACACTGGAGTGGGAAAGAAAACGTTGAAATGTGAGCCTAACCTGATACGCAAAACGCTATCATTGAATGGGCCAAATACGAAATAACGTCCTGTAACATTACGCATGTTTCCGAACTGGAGTTCTTTTAACCTCTTTACTATACGTGTCTATATACAGTACCGTGCATATCTTTTGGTCAATTCCCGAAAAGTACGCTTTGGAGCGTTCCAATGCGGCTTTTTTAAATAAACGTTAGCCAATAAAGATCTGTATTACCTCGTGTGGAGCTCAGTCAAAACAACGCTACAAGAACTACGATGCCGAGGTTCACAGAGAGACGTACATGGCGAATTCTTAGAACAATTCCTGAGTAGGGCGGCCAGAAATTTCCGATAAAACTCCACAAACGCTCACTCTACAAGCTGTCGCTCACCTTACAAGCTGTCGCGCCCACTCGATTGATAGGTTCGATTCTATATGCATTGTTCACGGTGCACTCCAAAGGCAAGCTGGACAATCTTAGAACAATTTCTGAGTAGGAGGCCGGAAGTTTCCGATAAATCTCCCTAAACGCTCACTTTACAAGCTGTCGCTCACCCTACAACCTGTCGCGCCCACTCGATTGATTACGTCCGGCCTATGTGCATTGTTCAACTCTATTGACTTATGTCAAAAGATAGAACTCGAGCTGCTGAGCTCAAATATATGCTTCGTTTCGCAAGAGTGGATTTTAAAGAAAGTGATTTAAAAAAGCCGCTTTGGAACGCTCCAAAGCGTTCTTTTCGGGAATTGACCAAAAGATATGCGCGGTACTGTACATCATGATATCCCCTGCTGATTGTTCTCCCGTATGCAGGTGTGATCCAAAAAAGTGTGCAGAAGGAGAGCTGCAGAATCCACAGACCGGCGAATGCACCAGCATAGACTGTCCTCTAGGCTATTATCCATCCAACGGAATGTGTAGCGGTACGCCCACCTGTTGTGCTCGAATCTCAACGCTCAGAATGCCCTGCTATTTTCAAGATATCGACGAGTGCGCCACGGGTGATCGCTGCGCTCCAGGAGAGGAGTGCGTGAACACAGCCGGCTCGTTCCGGTGCCAGCAGAAGGGCAACATCTGCTCGGCCGGCTACGTGGTGAACGAGAACACCGGATTTTGTGACGGTCGGTTCACTCTCAGCGTCTACAATCCCTGTTTGTCATAAAACATGCAACATTCATTCAGATATCAACGAATGCTTGAACAAAACGATATGTGGAGGTCTGATGTGTATCAATCTGCCCGGAAGCTACAAATGCCGTTGCAATGCTGGGTACGAATTCAACGAGAAGGTTAGTTATGAAATGCGGATGAAGAAAGTCTTGGAATTTGGAACAAATCATAGGTTGCGAAAAAATTATATAGAGAAGCATCGAAGGGAAGCCCACTTTGGTGCTGACTTTGAGGTATGTAAGGTGTACAGTACTGTATCATGAGGTCGAATGTGGCCCCAGAAAGATTCTCGAGGCTTTCTGGATTTGCGAAAGAAATCCATCCATGAACAACAGAAACGAGTTCATCTCAATTACAAGTGAGTTCTTGCCTTTTATTCTATTGTGCGAGCTGTGAGAGCTTCGCGTATACTGGTATGTGCATTTTTGACCACCGGTGTACTGTGCAGTATAATTGACCGCCCCAGTGCTTCTCACTTGCTCCATGGTGGCCAGCTGAGCCGGTTTGCCTGCGCTGGCGGAATATCGGTGAGTTAGCTCACTAGAATTGGGGTCTCTGACTGGATTTCCTAGAACTAGTTAATACTGAGCAAGAGGGTGGGGGGACACGGTGTTTTTGACCTAAGTGGCTTCGCCGATGAAGAAGTTTCGAGCTTCTTTCAGGCCTTGAGTAGGACGAGCTAGTCGAAACGTCGGCCGTAATAAATAACTTTATAACAAACCTGGTTGGCACAGAAGAAAAACAAATCATTGGAAAATGCTCAGGTTTCAAGAACGTCGAACTTGGAGTCTATATAGACACTTTTTGGCGTGGTCGTGCCTTTTGTAGCGTGGCGTCGTCTGAAATGCTTCAACTAATGATCGAACTCTCCTCATTGATATGTGCGCAACCCTTCACCAGGAGTACCTACGTTTCGTTCGTTGTAACCTTTTCTATTGTCATGAATTTTAGAAAAACGTGTCACCTGAAACTTTCATTGCCTCCGGAATAATTTCCAGAGATCTGTAGGTGAATCCTTGAATACCTATGGGACGGGAGTATTGCCTGTAGCAGTACTCTGCAACGGATCCGAGTTAGTTTGGTTCGGTTTGAAGTAGCATCTGATGAATTGGATGAAAGGCGGTGGCAATCTTGAACAAAGAGTTCTGGGCCGTGCACAGCATACATTGCAACTACAATCTTCGGATAATTAGATAACTCGGATAACTGGGATTTTAAGACTCTGGATAATTGGATGGTTAAGATAACAGATGCTTCCCATACGCCGGCCTTCCAATGACAGAAAGTTTACCTGATTCTAAAACTTCGTAGTAATACCTTTTGAAAAGAGTCAACTGCTGCTCAAAACAGAAACTCTTCAGAAAACTCATGGTCTAATCCACATTTGACAAACTTTCGGCTGATATTCACCCCGACGTTTTTATATTCCAGGGAAATCTTATTTTTCTTGTCTACCAATGCGCTATTGCTGTCGGTTTCATGTTTCCTTCGTCAGCCCAACTCGTTATCTCGTTATCAGACTCTCTCGAGCCTCGATTTAGAGTCGTGGATGGAGAGAATTTGTGGAAAAGATTGTAAGAAAACAAAAGTCGTCAAAAACGTTTGAATATCAAGAACGTGAAATTTGGAGACATTCACCTAAGATGCACAGGTGTCTCAAAAACGATTGTTTCAATGATGAAATGATTTTTCTACAGCCTTCTCCTAGCTCATCAGGAGCTTTCGAGGTAGAAATCTAAAGAGGAGATCCAGGTTGTAGTTTGAAAATTTTCACCACTGCTGTGATAGAAAGAGAAAATCGCTCCAATCAAGAACACAAAGCTTCTTTGTTTGTTTGTTATAAAATAAAGTGGCTCCGCAATTATTACAAGTATTATTAAGTAACAGTTCAGGCAGAAGGTGCCATCCGCATTTTCACGATCAGTAGCCTTCAATATTCATAATGGGAAAACTGAGAAAATAAAAATTATGGACAGTTGAGGGTCGCATTAAACATACCTTGCTATGTTGTAAAAAAACAGTTCAAGGCTCAAAAATACCATTTGTAGCTGTTTCGTTTATAAAGGTTTTAGGCATATTTGAATCATCACCCATGGGCTCGAAACGTTTTTAAAAAGAGGTCTCACAAATAAAACTTTATTTTAAGTCTTGGAGAAGATGTGGTTAGTTTTAGAGTACGCAGAAAGTATGAGTACAGCTTTGAGAAGCCTGTACTCAAATTCGTTAGCGGCACATTGTTGATATGCGTGGCTCTAGTTTATCAACGTTGGAGAGGTGGCAACACGGTCTAGTTGTTGTTCTAGTTGTTTCGTACTCCTTTCCCTCGAAACTGAACAGGACTCTTTCGCATACGACAGGAATTTGCTCCTCTGCACAGAACGAACCGTAACTCACACATTCGTGAAGAATTATTAACGAGCGCTTTCAAAGTTTGTGCTATCCATCCTAACTAATTCAGACCAAAAGTTGCGTGGACGTCGACGAGTGCGAAAAGTTCGCCGGGCACGTCTGCGACCTCTCGGCTGAATGTGAGAACACAATAGGATCCTTCACCTGCAAATGTAAACCGGGATTCAAGCTGGCATCTGATGGCCGACGATGCGAGGGTGAGTTTGCTGAAATAAAGGGCCCGTGATGCAATGAAAAGGATGGTTTAAAGTGCGCAAAGATTATGGACAACCTAAAAAGAACGTGCAGTACACATCTCTTGTAGCAGAGCCATCTAACCATCCATGAGGCAGAATATTTCTCAATTTCTAATTTCTCTCCGCTCACCGCCTTTAGCTGAAGAATTTTGCTTCCAACGCCAGACTTCATCATGATTCTATTCTCTTCTACTTCAGACATCAATGAGTGCTTGACTGGCGCAGCCCGTTGCGAGCAGAAATGCATCAACATTCCCGGCTCATACCAGTGCATCTGCGACCGAGGCTACACAGTCGGTAAGAGGTTGCATTCAATATTGTTCCACAATTGTACCATCTAAGAAAGCATGATCTGGTGCAGCGTACCTGCGTAATAATGAAACATTCTAGCCCCCGACGGTAGGACATGCATTGACATCGACGAGTGCGCATTATGGGCCGGATCTGGTCAGCTAATTTTCTTCTTCTTTTCTTTTTTTTTCTTAAAAATGTTTTGAAGCTCTAACTGTAACAACTCAACAATACACCCTTCGGATATAATCGCGGTAATTAAATGTAACGGCGCTCCGACGGCAAGTGGTATATGTACCCGTGTGCGCGGCTGCTCTTGATGTTTCCACTTTACATATTAACGTCTTTATCGGTATTAAACTGTAAGGAACGCCGTAAATTTTTTCATATTACTGTTAGTAATGTACTGTGGCACGCGAGATTTTTAGGTGGAATCCTTATTCAGCAGGGCCTGCTGAACAAATGATTCCTCCTAAAAGTCTCGTGTGAGCAATACATTTCTAACAACCCACTAATAATGCCGAAGTGTCAAGAAGAGAGATTCTTTAATTTTAATTTTATTGGTATGTACATATCAGTGAAGGCTGGAGTTCGCTGGCTATTTTGTAACAGTTGTTTCATAACTCCTTTGGAAAAATTTTTCATCTGCCCGTTACATTCGCAATTCTTATTCGTAAATATCTTTATTAATGAAGCAAAATCAAGAGAATATATGTCCTATCAACTATTCAATGTAGAGCAATGTAATTATGGTACGTGATAGCGCAGTCATAAGAGACGCCAGCTGTCACTTGCACTCCGATTCAAGATTCTTGGTTCGGGTTTTACGCCTAGCACAACCAAGCCCTTCATCTCTCGGGTATCCGTGGAATCTGTAAATAGGTACTAGACTCGCCTGGGTACGGTAAAATACTGACTTGTCCACTGGCTGACCACCCCAAGTCACAGTTGAAGTCAAATACGCAATCAAATTGCCTCGAGGACATCTCGTAAAAGTAGAATGCTCCATCCGAAAAGTGATAGAGTAACGACGTCCTTTCTACTTTATTCTTTCATAACAGTGTGAAGTGAATCTTTCTCAGAAGAATTATTGCGTTTTCGTCTAGGATCGCCTGAATATCTCCGATGTGGCAGTTAAGCGTCGGACATCATTGTCCGATATTGTCGCAGAGGGGTCAACATTGTATTGTCACTTCTGGCAACCCAAGTGAAAGCACCGATTCAACATTGTCGCAATTATAGGCAACGATTTATGCATGGGAGGCTGCATTAACACGAAGGGCTCATACTTGTGCGAGTGCCCACCAGGTTACAAGATTCAGACTGACGGCAGGACCTGCGTTGGTGAGTTTTCCTCCGTTTCAGTGCTGAAGCTTAAACCAGGTTCTTCGAAAGTATATAGTACGGTCTACGTACATGATTCCGTGCATAAACTAGAGAAATTACTATTATAATACCATTCTGTTACAAAATGTAGTATGCATTTTAAGAAATTACTTGAACGCCTTACACTCGATAGACCTGCAAGATCGCCTGTGTATTTATTTATTTACGCAGTCTAGCGTGCGCCAACAAAATTAAGTATCACGAACAAGCATGACTTCGATCATCATTGAAAATCCTTAAACTGACAAGAGAATTCGTATTCTTTGGTCGAGGCAACCAGAGCAGTGCATACATATACAGTATAGCTGTGCTCTCCCAAGAATTTCGAATAACCGAATATATTCGAAAATCGCATTTTTTCGAGCATTCGAATTCGAATACATTCGAAAATCGCGTTTTTTCGAGCATTCGAATTCGAATACATTCGAAAATCGCGTTTTTTCGAACGTTCGAATACGAATATTCGAATTCGAATAGAATTATTCGAATTCGAATGCTTCAATATTCATTCGGGCGCAGCTATAATATACAGCAAGAAGCACATTCGTTGAACGGCAATCAACAAAATCAAAAATCACAGAGAAATCAATCAACTGATTCAATAGTAGTATCGATATTGGATGACGCTCAAGAAGAGCCACGCACTGCATGCATGTGGGGATGAGAAGGGGAGAACATAGTCAAGCTTTCGGATGTTAGACATCTGGCTCTAATGCGCACTGACTTCTGAAACTGAGCTTTTTTATCTAGGAATGCCTGGCACTAATTCACCTTTCCTAACTAGGAGTCGATTTTTACTCTCGCATGGGCAGCACCTTTTTTCATTTAGGTTTTTCCAATCAGGGAGTGCCAATTCTCGCCAACAAAAAAAAACAGTATGAAAGATCTTTTGGAAAGCTCTTCTTCTCCAGTTGTTTCTATTCTATACCGAGCAAAGTGTCATAAACTCCGCTAAGCCAGCCTCTAATCTAGTGGGAACCATAATTAATGAATCGCTATAAAACATTGCTTTTAGTCCCCCACACACGAAGGTGATAATGCCCTTCCTTTTTCGTCAGCAAAACCTCCCGTCCTAGACAGAAATTCAATCAAGAAGTGCATCTCATTTTCTGAGTAAATTGTCAGGAAGAAGGCGGCGGTCGGAAAATTGGTATACTCGCCCGAATGAGTTGCAGCTTAGGTGCAGCTTGGGACGCAGTGCGAATTTAGAAGTACACATGCGTGGAGAGAATGTCATTGAATTATGGAATAGAATATCGTTAAATTAAATAATTTATATTACTAAACACTAGTAGTACTAAGTAATACTTTAATCCTTCATCCTTGCAATAACGGCACGACTTCGAATTGAAAGTTATATATTTTATAATCCACAAACATGTTGGCTTTTCAACGATATTTTCTCTCAATTCTTAAAAGCTTCCAGAGGAAAATCTAATCGTCTACAAATGGAATTTCACAAATATATTACGGCAGTTTGTCACTTCTAGCTAATCAAATCTTCAGAGGTAGAAGACAGTTACTAGCCGCTTTATTTGGCACAAAACACGATACATGTTATGACTCTGCGTCATTTAAAACGGTTAACATTTTTCGAAGTTATGAATCGATCAAGTTAGGAAACGAAAATGGTGGGAGGAAGCTTTCGTCACCATTTCGTAGAGCGTATTGCTGCAAACTGAGAGAGAAAACGAAAATATTTGCCCTTTGTTTTATACCTTTACGGCTGGCTTAAACCAGGAAAGGCCGCACGGTATCTAGTGGGTCTGATGCCTCCTTAGTTCGTTAGTTTTATTCCGATCTTGCAGACGTGGACGAATGCGCTCTGGGTGAGTGCCAGGGTCACGACAGGATCTGCGTGAACACCCTCGGTCAGTACAAGTGCCACAACATCGAGTGTCCGCCGAACTACGTGCACGACAAGAACTACAAAAAGTGAGGCATCTTATAGCACATACCCATGAAGGTCTCTTAATTTTAATGACTATGAAACAACGTTATATGTGCAATCAAGCTTTGCTGAGTGAAATATGTAGGAGCGTCAGAATGCCAGTATTGAGCTGCTGTTTGAGCTGATGGAATTCTACCCTGCTATATTCCTGGTATTGATTTTTTTATGTTATTCTAGTGAACATGCTTTATTTCTGTGGTGGGGGAAAACTAGCGCTAGATCCATGAATGAAAACCGCAGTCGCTGGCCACAGCTGGCTTGGCACTTCAGTGATGACTCATGTAAATGAGGAGCATATATATTGAACGCTTTCTCGTGTTTCGTTTGTGGTATAAAGTGCGCATTTGAAACTTCCTTTCAGTGCTGACTTCGAAAATTTTTTCCGCTAAAAGAAGTGAACGCATTTTTCTTCACTATGAATAGATGACTTTATTTACACTTTTCTGAAACGCGTTTTCTGGTAGAGCGTGCTTTAGAAGCCAAGGAAAGTCAGTGCTGATTCAAATCAGTTCCTATAAGGCTTTAATGCCTGGTAACGAGGTTGTAAGCTGTTATTAAACAATGGTGGTAGCAGGAACCGGTAGTGTAATGGCGAAGAGCATTCCTATCCGATTAGCAGGAGGTGCGGATTCGAGTCCTGGCGCTATAGAGTTTTGATCGCAACAAAACACCATTGTGAGAAGTTCAGTATACTTCTCCATAACTGTGCGGTGGTCATATTCTTTGGCTTATCTCATAATTTGGTGTGCGAATGTGATATTCTCACCTTTGTCTTACAGTGTTTGTGTGTGCGTGTGTCCCGAGAACTAACATTTCAGCCGTTGCAATCGTCAGCGATCCGTCTGCTCCGGAATATCCGAATCGGTGTGCAAGGCTCGATATCCGGTTCACATCACCTGGCAGTACATTGCCATCCCGAAGGGCATCGTCATCAACTCGCATCGACCCACCATCACTCTGTTCACCATCAAAGGTCCCGCGCACAACGACTCGATCGTGCAGTTTGAGCTGAACCTTAAGCGGGCTATTCCTGGTAGGAAAGATTCTTTTTGATTTTCATCCCGCTGGGGGTCGTTCGTCATTTTCGTACGACGAAGAAGACCAACAGCCTCTTATCGCCCTATAAAGTGTGGCCCGCGCGTGTTAGGGAGGCAGATGCAACGGTGTAACCACTTTCTTACTCTTGCTACTGTTTCTTCTTCTTGTTACTCTATTTAGTTTCATATTCCATAGGAAGGCTAGAATTGGGCGGACCACGACTAGGAATGTGTAACATGTTGTCCACTGTAAGTTGTACGTTGTAGAAATCCATGCTTGAGAGGGAGCGCCCTCTCTTCCTCTAAGTGCCAGCTGTGAGCGCTTTAAAGGTCTTCTTGGCATCAAATAATTTGGTCCCTAAACAGCGCCAGCCGCCGTTGTTTAGGGACCAAATTATTTGATGCCAAGAAGACCTTTAAAAAAAGAAAACCTAAGGCGGTAAAGTTTAGGGGGCTTAAAAAGAAACCCAGAAGGACCCTACGCACGTTCATCGAAGCCTGTTTTGCACAGGTGGAACTTTTCCGTAGCGATGTGGAGCTGCACAGCCGAATTAATCATGAATTTCTTTTTTGAATTTTTAAATTTTTAAGTCATTTTATCGGAACTGCCCAGAATAAAGGATAAGGATAAAGGACGGCGTTATTCAATCTCTTTTGGGATGGGCCACGCATTCTACTTCTACGGGATATCGAGGAGGCGATTTGAATGCGTATTTCGCCATACAATGACTTGCGGTGACCAGCCGATGAACAGGTCAGCGCTCTATCCTTCCCAGACATGTCTGGTACCAATTCACCGAACCCGAAGGGATGGAAGGCTTGGTTGGTCTGGACGAGAAATCCGAACCAGGAATCTGGTATCGGGTGCAGGCGGCAGTCGGCGCCTCCTCCGACTGCGCTACACGTAAGAATGTAGCAGTTGAATGTGAAATCTAGTATAAGCAGACGTGCTGCGCCTCCTGCATGATGACCCACCTGCGTGCTCATAAAGGGTTGTCATGTACATACTGTCCAAACCGCAGATAAAGGCCCCTGCCGCACTATGAAGTTACCAAACCGAGCACTAACTGCGAGATTCTCTTCATTCATTGAGATACCTTCGTAAAGGGAATAGTGCTATACGCGTCGAGCACGCCGTGCATTGTTTCAAGGGACAGAATTTGCATGGATTTAGAGAAAAAGCTATTCCTCATCTGGGTCAAGCACTATCCAAAGTAGCAGTGCTACACAGCGTGGTCACAGATTGTGTGGAGCATCTAGCTGGGATCCGAGCCAACCTTGATTCATTATTTACTGCTTTCGACAAACTGCGGCAACTTGTCATCGATTCCGGAGACATATGCAACCGTACGGCACGTCTTCTACCTTGCCTCCCCCGCCCCGGCGTAAACCTTCATAATTTTTTTCTAAGCTTTCGTATGGCTTAAGTAAAAGCTGTCTACAATACAGTTGAAAACCGAGAAGAGAGAGTATACAGTGCCACCACAACAGCACCTGTGGAGAATATAGAATTGGCGATGCCTTTCCTGAAGAGGTTGGAGGGTGTTAAACCTTTTGAAGACTTGCTTTCTGCCCTTTACTAAATTTCGACATGCAGCTATGGAGAGTAGGAGCAAGACAACCACAGTTTTTAAGAAACTCAAACATGTCTCCTACCACTGGAGAGTAGGAGCAAGACAACTACAGTTTTTGAGAAACTCAAGCATGTGTCTTACCACTGTGGGAAATGTTCCCGTACCCTCACTGGATGCGCAAGAACAAGGGAAAAACCGGAAAAAAGTCTCCTTCCTCTGATCTTTTTCTTCGATTCGTAGCGCCGATTCCGTAACACTGGCTACTTGCAGAGGAGCCTTCAGTACTGCTGGCGATCCGCCAGAATTTCCTCCTCCAAAAAGGCAAAGACCGCAATTCGGCGGTGATCGCCGTTCGTGACACCCTCGACGGACCGCAGACGATCGAGATGGAGCTCACGCTGCGGCTCACCAAGAAGTCGCAGTTCACCGGCAAATATCTCGCGAACCTCATCGTGCATGTCGCTCCTCACCGTCGTCACTCCAGTGGCTTCGGAAACTAATCGCCTGGCTTCCTTTGTGATTTTGCATCATATCCATTCCGTGTTTAGTCAGCTCAATTCAAGCGGAATTCGTTTCTGAAGTTCAGCTACATCCATGTAGTCTCAGATCGATTCTAATAGGTGACATCATTTCATACTGAAGGAGTTGAGGCTCATTTTTACTTGGGTACTTTTAATTGATAGCGCAAATTTTTGTGAGTTGATACCTCTTCTTAAACAATGCTTCGAGAGAAGGTTAACATTAGCAGTCCTATGACCCACCTCTCCATGAGTCTACTGTTAATGTCCAGAAATCTTCAAAAAATTGAAATGGCACTGACACTTTTGTCCAAAAATTTTCAATCTTCACAACATCCTAGTTTAGCTGCCTAGCTATTTGCTTTATGGTGGGGATTCTTAAAAATACCTCCTTGAGAGTATTCGTATTCTTCTCCTTTCCACATTCGGGCTCCAACTCAAATTTTGACTGTTTCTGTTCTCTAACAATCGTCATTCCTTTTTTGTTCACTTCGTACAAGTGCACTTCGTTGCTACTAATCAAGCTACTAATGATCTCATTTGAAGTGTCGCTTGCTTATTTGTTGCCTTGGCTATTGCATGTATCCTGTCTGTGATAATAACAGTGTGATTAATCTGATTCGCGTAGAACGCTAGCAAGACCTCTATGAATAAATTGTGTCCATGAACCTGCAGCTGTACTGAAATTTCTCTCTTCCAGAGGACGAACCGAAAAAGTGCGCTACTGACCAATCTTTCTTTGTTATAGTAGACTATTTCGAACCAAATCTGGCTTTCCCTTCAAGGTCTGGAAATGTAGCAGCGTTTGAAAAATCAACTTCCGAAATGTCATTAGATCGGCTGTAGATTAGTATTCTCTGCTTTTCTAATAGTATTAGCAGACCTGTTTTACAACGTTGGATGTTTCCATCGATGTTGCCATTCATGAATGGATAGTTTTTTTTTGCCGTGACGAGGATAAAACATTATACAATACATATAAAATTTTATAGCAGTAGCTTCCTTGCAAGCTTGAATGAATGTGTAATTTTTGAACTTTTCCCGCTATTAGCGTTGTCGCAGAAGGTGCATTATCTCCAGTTCTCTTTCTGCTACATATTATATGTACACCTCGGAAATTCTATTCTTTGTTAACCAACAAGATTTAAACGCAAGATGCCTGCGGACGTTATGGGCCTACTGCAAAAGAGGTAACCCATCTTAAACTTCAACCTGCCATAAATACGGTACCGGACCAGTCGGTTAGATGGAGTTCCTCAAAAATTCCTTCAGAGTCGAAAGTGCTTCACCCAGCAGAGCAATGAGACTTTTCGAATTCTTTCGAACAGACTCTGTGAAGCATGTGATCCTCGCTTTTGGATAGGAATGTGTGCGATTACGTCATCACTCCTTCACATTCTACAAGCAATAAGATCAATGATTTACCTGCAACTGCACATTGTGAGAGAAAGTGTGACCTTGTCTGGGTTTAGAAAGTCATATGGTGAACGTCATGCTGACATGTTATGCATTTCACCGCAGGATTTCTATTCTGTCTCTTCTTACATGAACAGTGGCCAGTGAAAGATGAAAACCGCAAGAGCAAAATGTATGTATCCGCTTGATACTGATGCTTTGCTCAAGATATTAAAAACCAGCTACTCGGAACACAAATTCTTGCGGCGCAAGTTGATAATAGACGACAAGGCCCTCTGCCGTTCGATGGTTCTTGTGGGCCGTTAATAGATATGCTCGTTGGGGAAGTGAGGCCTGCCATACTCTGTTCACGGTGAGGTTGGTAAGGAGTGCTCGCGCCTGTGTTTTGTTGAGCGGAAGGGCAGCAATCATGGCACACATCTACATAACATATCGTCAGACGCTTGAAGTTGCCTTCCAATTAAAAAAGAAAAACTTGCTTAATTTTACTCTTCCACCGATTTTGCAATTGCTTCACGTTTATCGTTCGTCATAAAAAACAGGAGCTTGGCTAGAGAGAATCTGAGAAGCTGGGGTTAAAAAGAAGGGATCTATCCTAATCGGAGGGGCACATAGTACATAATTCGTAAATCTCCAGTCCTTCCTTGAGTTTCTACAAGGTCTTCAGGGGCTGTCCCATGGTGCGAAGATTTTTATTTAAATTCAGGAGATGTGGTTGCATGACATAAGATGATGTGTACAGCTGACACTTTAAGGTTGCCCCTTCTCGACTGGAATAGTTCCAAAGGAAGAGTTCGTTGTGAGCGTACATCACATTCGGGATTGCTAGATTGTTCTATGAGCACTCTGGGGAGCTCTGGAGGAAAATGGTTTCTGCAGAAATTGTCAATTAAGAAATTAACTCCAAGTAGTCCGCTGTTCCCTGCCTTCCTGATAGCATAAATAATATTTTGAAAAAATGACAAAGGTCACCAGATAGGAAGTAATTTTGTAAGAGGAAAAGTGTACTATATGTAGATACTGGGTGAAATAACCTAAATTTTGATATCCAAAACTCGGTCCAATAGAACATCTCTGCTTCATCATGTAATGGAACATATTTTCGGCCAACCATGAAAGAATAAAGATCTTTCAAAAGGCTTGTTCACAAAATGAGCGTAGATGGTCGCTCAGCATTCCTTCCTTCTTGTAAGCGCCACTTCTATTCAATTGAGTATCACCCCGACCAGTTCTGTTTAGGGATCCACCAAACTGTATGCCTAACGTAAGCGAATGGTTACACCTAAAAGTTCTCCCGTCGCAGAGTATTTCATCCGTAAATGCACTTGTGCACTTTCTTCTTCGTTTCCAGTCCTATCCATTTTAGCAGCGTACAGGATGGCTACTCATGTCTGAAGGTCTGCAATCTCGAGGACGCTGTCTGCCTCGCCAATCATACGAAAGAGATTCTCTATCAGTTCCGAGCTTTGCCATCGATGAGCGTCGTTCGAAATCCAATAGAGGTTCGTTGTATGCTGTGCTTTGATTACTGTTGTCTAATCTGTAAGTTATTAAGCAGAAAATGAAGGGCCTGCAGGTTTTGCTGCACTGCTCACACCGTTGTGAAAAATTCTATTGATAATACACATTAGTTTCTTGACAGCTTTCGTTCAACACCGGTGAGCTATTGAACGGTCGAAGGCGCGTGATCATATATTGGACAGAGGTGTTTTTATAATAGCAAGAAAAGCGAGTAATGTGCTGTATCTACCGTCTTTCCAACTTACCGAGGCTAACAACCTCCGAGAGGGCTTCAATTCCGGTCGGAATTTTGATCTCTCAGTGTCGACCACAGTATACGTATATATATGCGATATATAATACAGAATATATATTCTGATCGGAAGACGGTTTTCCGAATGAAACTGTCGATTGGCTGACGATTACTTGTCGATTTATCAGTCTCTATCAGTAGAGGTCGTCGCGGGCTACGGTCACAGCAGCGATTACTCAATTGATTCATAATTTTTATAATAAATTCTTTTTAGGATTTATTTACCACGAAATGGTTTCAAGCGTTTGTCTGAACGAGAAAAGTAGACGCCTCTGCAAGAATCGACAATCCTCCTTCAAAATAGTAGAAAAGTAGAAAAACATGTACCTTTTTTTGGAAAGCCCTTAAGCTTACCGAGTTAGGCGGATGGGGCTAAAAGTTTACTATGGAATCGTACAGGCTCACAACCCTGTAGTTTCCTCACATCGACTACTCAAAAAAGCAAATACACTGCTTCGTCAGTGCGGGGTCAGGTGTTCGTTTCCTTGGGTCATTTTTTGCATTTTTTCTATATATTAGATGTTTGGAGGATATTACCTTGTGCGAGAGTGCGCACACTCGGAGGGTTTAAGGGATCAGGCAAAAAGAAACATATTTTCCAAGGGTTTGGAGAATAAAAATGTCGCTGTGCTGTCCGTTTTCCCCGTTCAGAAATACGCCTGGGACCTTGCCCTGGTAAATATTATTAATCTGCGTGCGTTGAGATTCATACAGAATTTCTGTAACATGTCAGTAATTCTTGTGGCTGTCAATAAATTCAGTGTAACTGAAAAATGTGATAGATTTTTTTCAATCAGGTACTAAATAATTTTTAAGCACCAATGCAGATGTTTTGGCTGTACCGTTTCTGAAAAGTTTAAAAGGGCTTGCATATTTTCGCACTTTGAGACCGGACTTATAATAATTGTTCTTGCTTTACATTTGCCATTGCAACGGCGCTTTCCAAGGGCATGTATGTATCACCCCTTTTTTCATTTCTAGAGCACGCCTGAGAATAGTACTATCTGGTTACTTGTTTAGAATCTCAACTTTCAAATCTTTTGACTTTCTAAACGTTCGAGGAATCCACCCTTGCAGTTTAACATCACCAATGTAAAGCTACTGGTCGGCGGATATTTTTCGCCCACAACAGCAGACGTGTAACCGCTCACAACCCTCAAGTGGTGTATCTTTCTTACATTCCTTCACGACTATTTTTTACCATCTTGCCTCCCATCGTTTTTTTGGAGTCAGGAAGCTGAACGTTCCTGCCTCTTCGCATCTTCCTTAGAAAACGTGCTAGGTCCTGCGGATGTTCGAAAACGTAGGTTTTCCAACATCCGCAGTCACCTTATGTACGATGTTGAACTGTTACATACTGGATCTTCAGTGTCAAGGTAATTTTAGGAAATGGAATAGGTCTCACTCAAACTGTATGTATGTAAAGCCAACAGTATGTCCATAAGTCACTACTCCTGCTCTGAAGTAGACTCAAAAAGTGAAGATTTGCTGTCACAAGCAGCTGTCGCTCGTGCTTCTCCCTTTCGTTTAGCATAGAAGACCTACCTTCTCCTATACCCCACCTAAGGACGCATCAATGTGTTCCGCCACTGCTCACAAAGCATGAGTAGCACAGTCGGAGAATTCTTCCACCGCACCAAGGCTTGGTTCGGCGGAAGCCCAGACCAGCAAGTCTTCCATCTCTCCAGATGCATTTGTCTTAGAAGTGCATGGAAAGGCTAGAACACTAACAAGTTCATCGGCTGGCTACAGCATTTCATTTCAAGGGTCAACATACCTATAAAACAGCCGCATTCATATTGCCCGACGATATTTTCTAAAAGAAGAACGTAGCATATCAAACAAAGGATAATTAATTAATTAAATCGTAATTGAATTTAAGACAATTAATTAACGCAGATTTTTATCACATCGATCTTTTGTTGCTTACAACTTTTATTCTTTACATTATGCAGCTGTTTTATAGGTATCCAGAATACGAACGCACATGGAGACGCCGTTCTCCGTTTCGTACTACCTAGATGCTGTGGGACAACGCCATTTCATCATTGAGCAGGACAGGAACATCGGTACGTCGATTGAATTAGGGGTGAAGAATTAGAGAAAGTATTGTTTAGGAAACAAAAAGACTGCGTGGTCCTTGCAAATATTGCTGCTGCAGATCTGAACCGCTACAGTTGATCTGTTCGAAATCCAGGAAATTTTCGAGGAGTTCTTGCGATATTGAGCTTGCAATCTTCAGTCTACATGAACACTGCCATATAGCTCTGTAGATGCATGAGCGTCCTACCAAAACACGACCAGAAAGTAGTGGTTTGCCAGGAAAAGCGGCTCCACCCTCGAAGAAGACGAGAATTCGAAAAAAAAAATTGCTTCATCGACACAAGCTCTAGATTGATGGGGTGCGCTTGGCAAACGAGCACGGAAGTGCAGCTTGATGACGTATTCTGAGCTTCTAACGGGGGCTCCCGCTGTGTGGATAGTTGCCGCTAATTGGTCGCTTTGATTAATGAGGTGGCTGACTCTTCGCGGATTGAGCTGACATCAAGGCTTCAATCGTTAAAAAAACAGCGATCTTCTTTAATGAACGGAATTGTACCAGATCAGATTTTGCCATGAGAAAAAAAACCTTCGTGAAAAACTGATGCCAAAAAGTTAAGCCGAGTAAAGCAATGGTGAATTCTAACTCCAGCGACCATGTGAAGATGTTTATTCAAGGGTCTCATACAGATGCATGCACTGTTAAGTCATAATGAGTTCACCATCCCCAGTACTATTAAGAAAAACAGGAAAGCGAAAGTTAACTTAAACTCTGCCTAAATGCCACACTACAGAACTACAAATAGAAGCATATTCAAATAATGAATACGAAGTAATTCAGACAGATAAAAAATCAGATGTTCAAGGATGTGAAGTAAAGAAAAAGGGAGGTTTTGAAAAAGAAATAAATCATAACTCACAATCCTACAATATATAAAAGAGTAATCACAACTGGAGTGGGGGCACGGCGTATTGGCGATACTCAACGTTTGATGGTGATCGGCCCGAAACAGCCCTGGGGTAGTCGAGGTCACTGAACAAATCTGAAGTTCGATTTTGGAGTTTCGATCGCTCTCAATCGATGCTTATGAGCAAATTCTCAATTTTCGTGAATGTTATTTAAGGGGCAAAACCAATTTTTTACTGTAATGAGAGAAAGAAGGCCTAAAGAATAATAGAAGGCGGTTGGGTTGTTCTATTCTCGAAGTTTGGGGGTGGAGCCACTAACCAGACATTTGGCAGCCGCTAGGCTAGGCCGCTGAACGTCTGGTAAAGATATAAAAAGGTTCGCTACTGTAACTGTCTTCAGACGAACCTTTATATTATGCCCCACCCGCTGCTCTTCGATGAAGAAGACAAGCATATTTTAAGTTATCTTCAAAATCTATAATGTAAGAAAAAGAGTTGACAGGTTTTTACCATTCCCAGATAGACGGAAGGTTCGGTTGAATTGGGCAGAACACGAACTCCCTCTGTGCTACCACGCCTCCCTACACAAATCTTGGTTTACTAATGTTTGTGAATTCTTATCAGAAAAAGAAGCCACACTAATAATGAGACATGGCAAAATTTATTGAGTTCGTCGAGTTCCCACTAAGCAAAGTATGCCAGTTTGAGGCAACTCTTATTGTCAAGTACGCCCCTTCCATGTTATTTATTTCGAATGAGCACCTTATGGCTCATTCGAAATAAATAACATGGATGTAGCGGCGAGGAATTAATTCTTGAGAAACAAATATTCTCTGCGTAGCAAAGCTCTTCTCAACGATTTTGGTTCAGCGACCGGAAGCGGTATCAGTAGCGAAATGAGCAGAGATTATGACGGGAAGAATTTCCCTGCTACATCCACTCAATGGATGTGCTGTAGGACCTCCATCCGAGATGACATAAACCTGGGTCTGTGTGGCCTGAGTCTGCACTTTCTCCACAATATAAAGGATGACCTCCTTACTGTTCTAGCTGCTCTACATGACATAAGAGGTATTTTTATCGTGTGCTTGTCACACATAAGGTCTAGGTTTTAGAAGTTTCCTCTTGGATGTGCGACCACAAAGAGAATGTTCTCCGTCAAATTCAATTTCCCTTCATTACGCAGCGCCTTCAGCGCTGAGGATTATGTTAATCTTACTCACAAAGGAGCTCCCAACACATAAAGCTAGAAGTGACCAAGGAGTGTGAATAGACTGACAACGCAAATTGAACTTTATAGGATGTCGAGGAAGCAGGCAGTTTTGCGTGTTCGTAGAGCGCAAGGTTCCTAAAACAGTTTTAAGAGCGTTTTTAAGCAGAAGCAAAGTTAATGCTTTTGTTTCAAGTCGTTAAAATTTTAAACCTGGAAAGGAAATTTTCAAAATCACACAAAAATTATTGTAGTATATGTTTCCAACTACCAACAAGCAAAACGACATAATTTCAGCGCTTAGTGGTGTGACTGTGGTGTGCTTTAATATGAAAACCATGAACAAAACTCATCCGGGTATGAAAAAGCTACGAAGTGTTAACCATGGAATAAGTGCAGAAGAAGGGATAAGGAGTGATATCAATCTACCCTTTTTAGAATGCAATACGGGTTCCTCTTCTTCTGGATAAAGGCGCTTGAATGCTTACATATTTGGCGTGTGCAATGATATGAGATGGCCAGTCGATGAATAGATAACTCATCCTTCACCGTCAAATGTGGTACCAATGCACCGACCACGAAAGAACAGGAAGCTTGGTTGACTTGGTCGTTAAACCTAAACCAAGAACCTGGGATCGGGTGGGTGCTCGCTGCAGCTCATACTCCCTCCTAGTGCGCCACCACGAGCTGCGGAAAAATGCATCTACCTGTTGCGCTTTTCTAGATGAAGAAACTATCATACTTTCAGTGGCAGCGTCCCGAAGTACAGCACAATGTTAACTTAAATAGAACTGTGAGCTTCGAGCGTTAGAGGCTACTTCATTCTGCGATACCTCCAGATAAAGCGCATCTAAATGGTCGTGGTCTTCCCCTATGTCTGGTGTAAATGTTTCCAAAACTGACTGTTACATAGTTGTAGCCGTGGTGATTCAAAAAAAATTGATTAGCATTTTATAGGCTTTAATAGTTTAGATATTCAACAGATGTCACCTATATTGCACCACCTGCCGTCTTTTTAAAGCTTCGAACTGCTCTGGTGGACCCCAGGAACGTCTCCACTTGTAGCAGCCCTCTTCTTTTCCCTTCCAGTGCTTTCGGTTTATATGCAGCTAAAATATGAAATGGAGTAGAGTGGTCTACTCTAAATATAGCACTGGTCCTTCCAGTTATCTTGGCGAAAGTGGGATAACTTGTAAAAGTTTTCATCAAGCACATTGCATCTTAGAATGACTTTGTTAACAGGAGGTGTGTACAACAGTTGCACTCAAACTACATCCATTTGACTAAGGCGTTAGGTTCCTGTGAAGAAACTTCATTGAGGTGAACGGCTGTTCTATGCTGAAGAAATTTTTCCTGATGAGGTGGGTACGGATCTTAGCAATGAATACACCATGTACTAGAATTTTTGCATACGGTGCGAGAGCGTAGCCAAAGAAGGCGTCGAATACAGACTGTATTCCTATTCAATATTTGAGGTTCGGATACCGCACAGGCCAAGAAAACCTTCTATCCCTGAACAGTCGATAAATTCGCAACAATCCTATCTGCAACAATAAAACACGTAACTTTGTCACCTGCTGACCAAAGAATCGGACAAGTTCTCATAGTTCAAATGCCATATGTACATAATGGCAGTGCATTTAAGCCGAGCATCTTATCTTACAAAAAAAAATTTTATTAAGGCTCAGCTTCACCCTTCGTTTTTATCTTCGTAAATAACAGCCTACAGGAGGACGGTTGGGTTCTGATAGACCTAAAAGCAAGTGTACATTCTGTTCAGGACGAAGGTCCGCAGATCCATAGGTGTTGCAGGAGTTTCGTCGAAGTCGAGGCTTTACTGCGCCTTTCTAAACAACCCTAATCCATAGCGACTACAGAGTTACTTCAGCTGGTAGTTTCTGCGTATGTGATAAGCTCGTTTTAAAATGAATCTCGAAAACACTGTGGTATGTTTTGCATGCCATCTGCGTTGCGGCCAGGCTGTGCTCTTCAGCAGAGGAAATGCGGCTCTTGGTGTGCCGTTGCTGCAGCAGACAGGTGACTTTGAGAACGCGGTGAAAAAACTCCTGATCGAGTGGCCTTTCATTCTGCGAGGTCACAAAAAATCTTTTACGCCAGTCAGCATTTTTTTTGTTGCTTTTGAACCTTGTCGGTTAAAGAGATGCTGTTCCTACCTGTTGTCCTGCCTTCCAACAGCGACAGCTCCTGAAAGCAACTGCTCATGGAACCAATGCGCTCGAACCCGCATCCTCTTCCTATCGGGCTGGTTACTACGCTGTTGAGCGTAGCGTCCTGCGCGATAATCAGGTAGTGTAGGTTCGAGTCTCGCTTGGAGCTTGAGTTTTCATTGCAATAAAGCATCGGTTTAACGGAACAGTAACAGCCACTGAGGCTTCAAGAAAATAAATCATTACCATGCTGAGTTATGTCGATATATTGAAGCTTCTGACGGGACTCAAACTCAGCCTACAGCTTGGTATGCGCGCAACAAGTACATCAGTAGGGGCATTGAATTTTCTGAATTCATTATCGTATCAGTGGTCAAGTCAGTGTACGAGTTTGAAGTGCCAGCTCGATACTACAGGACCACGCATGTCCTTTGGTCGATTGCCGAAAAAGCCGCTTTGGAGCGTTCCAAAGCGGCCTTTTTGAATAACTTCTTTAGAAATCAAGTGCTTGTGAAAATAAGCACACAATTGGGCTCAGCAGCTCGAGCTCTATCTTTCGACATGTAAATCTCAGTAGAGTTGATCAATGCATATAGGCCCGACACAATCAATCGAGTGGTAGAGCGAGCAACAGATTGTAGAGTGACCGTTTGAAGAGATTTATCAGAAATTCCTAGCTGTCCTAATCAAAAATTGCTCTAAGACTGTCCAGCTTGCCTTTGGATAGCGCCGTGAAAAATACGCACAGAATCGAACCTATCAATCGAATGGGCCCGACAGCCTGTAGTGTGACCGTTTGAGGAGTTTTATCGGAAATTCCCAGCCGCCCTTCTCAAGAATTGTTCTAAGACTGTCCAGGTTGTCTTTGGAGTGCGCCGTAACAATACATAGAGAAGAAGACCTATCAATCGAGTGGGGCGACCGCTCGCAAGAGCACTCGCGGTCGAGTTCGCAGCGCAATACCTCTATCAAGTTCGAATGTTTCCGACTGCAACTCGAGGACGTTGTAGGCAGCACAAGTTTTTTGGCGTGAGCACAACCGTGTAGCTGACGAACGGACTAAATTACAGCGCTGCGAAAATGCGGGTGAGGCTTGGGTGACGCATTTTTTCTGATTTCAGTGGACCACTGCGGGAAGACGCGACGAGTACATCGTTGCGTAGAAAGTAGTAGCGCGTTTACTGTGATGGTAAACATTCTATCTGATGGTGAGAAAAGCAAGAATAGATGTGCAATCTTTCCTCGAATCGAAACTTTACACTCCATTTGGAAAACTCACAAGCACGGACTGTCACTATTTTTAGAAGAGTTCATTTCGTAGTTTTTCATACTCGATAGATAACCTTTAAACTTGGATAGCTCAAACTTGAAACCTGCATCGAATGTTTAAACCTCTCTGGTTCATCTGATACCGCTGGGAAACGAGCTATTCTGTCGAAGTAGTGGCAGCCAGATCACCTAAACAATTTGCTCGAATGGGAATGGATGGTAAGAACGCCCAGAGCGTTGTAGGTGTATGTTTGTTTGTAGGTGAGGTAAAGTTGGCCATTAAGTTAGGATAATGCAACAATACTATCCATAAAGTTTAGATTAGAACACATGCTAACTGTACAATGTGGCAGTTTCAAGATATTTTCAAGATGTTTTATGCAGGGGTTATAACTTTGCCTTGCCTCCATGGTTTTTCAATCTTCGATGCCTGCGATTATTTTATTTTAAAGCGCTGAGTAAAAAGTTGGAGCCAGAGAAATATATATAGAAAACAAAAATAGAAATATCGTGAGAAAAAGCTGGACATTTTGAAATCCAGAGATTCTGTAATATTTCCTGTGCATGTTCTGCACGAAGGAGCGGATCAGATTTAAGTCCTAAAACAAATCTTAAAACAGGTTTTTACGTTGAGGATAAAAGATTAGTCAATCTTTTTCTGATTTTTTAAATTTATCATCATACCCTCATCATATCAATTCAATTTTAATCTAATTTTTATCAGAAGTTGTCAGCAAAACACGCAGTACCAAATTCACTGTATGAGCACAAAAAGTTTGTCGCCCGGTATATTTCCCGTGTCCCGGTCTGATAGTTAGAAGTATATCGTTTTTCTGTTCCTCATTGTTCCTATGCTTCACCGTGCTGCTTTTTTTTCACACTTATTTCTGCCTTCGCTGAGTTCTCTTATTAGTTGTTTTTTTTGCATGGATTTCTATGTACAAACTAAAAAATAAAAATCATTTTTACGGGATGCGCCATGCATTCAACCCCTGCGGGACGTCTTGGGGCAATATGATTGCATATTTGACCTATACCATGAATTGCGGTGTCCAACCGGTAAGCATGTCAGTATTGCATCATTCCCGAACAGGTTTGGCACCTAGTCACCGAAACCGAAGGGATGGAGGGCTTGGTTAGCCTGGGTGGAAATTGCCGCAACCAGCAACCTGGGAACGGGTGCACACGACCATCTCAGAGTCAGAAACCTCAGAGTTCCCTTACTGCACTGCATCTGCACTGCCATTGAACCGTTATTATCTGGTAGTCGGATCTAGATTGAGGGTTCCATCTAGGCTCCGTTTAGCGAACAGACTCAACGTGACACGATAGATTAGCCTTTTATCTACTTTTTAACCGCCTCTCACTCAACTGGTGCACATCAGAGCTCGTTTCAGGAATCGTGAAGCTGGCTCGCCCGCTGGTCGGACCGGCAATGGAGCGAATCCGCGTGAACATCCACACGAAGTCGCGAACGGGGGTGATTCTCGCCTACAACGTTGCGATCATCGAGGTGCACGTGTCGCGACACTTCTTCTGATGCCACCTATCGCTTTCTTCCATCGCCCTCACGTTTCTGCCGACTGGTGTAAAGAGCGGCACGTTTGTTGCCGCGTTCGTTGTCAGTTCACTACGTTCCACACACATACGCACGTTGCTGAGCCATCGCTGATTCAACGGGGTTCTCCCGGGCCCTCTGCCCGGCCGTCAGCACCTGTATATTCGCCGCGTTCAGTTAGTCACAGCCACGATACTCGAATTCTCTCAAATGCCGTGTACGCGATGAATAAACTCGTCGGTTTCGTACGGATGCTGCTGGTCGTCCACTTTGAGCAGCAGCCGTTTTCTCACGCTCACCCGCCGCTCCCGCATCCGTCACCGGAGCCCGAGGTGTCCCGTGTGTGTTTCGCAGTGCAGTTTTACAGCCCGACCGCGGATTACATTTCGTTTATGTACAGCAGCTATGTTTGAGACCACTTGCAGCTGCTCAGACGGGGCACAACACTCTGTGGTCACTCCTCCTTCATAGCAATTCCTTTGCCTATTTTTGCTTTCTGAACTAGTGGTCATATCCTGCTCGAGCTTATCGACGTCACTCTCATACAGAACCCAATCAGCAGTGACGTAGGCACATTTGGAAACGTCTATGAAAATGAATGTCTGCTTTCGAAGGGGCCATTGCAGTGTGTCCTTTTCCAGGACTGATACTGGAGATGCTTAAAGCTAAGAAGCTTCATGCTTTATAACACGAAGCTCCTTTTGATTGCTTCTGTAGACAACAACATCAGTGTCTGCAGCAGAAATGTAGCAATTGTTTCATCACTACGGTTACATGGAGAGCCTAATGCAAATATCACATCACGGTAGCTTATGTGCACAACTTACTTGCGGTTCCTCTATGCCATTCCTGTGGATGGTGCCCAACGGTGCTACTCAATTAAATATTTTGACCAAAGGTTATCATTATGTACGACTATCCTTCATACTGATGGTAAGTTAGATAGTTTGGTTAGTTTAGGTTAGGTAAGTTAAGACTTTTATGTTTTTCAGGCATATTAGGGCAGTCTATATTATAACATTGCGCATTCATATATTTAAATATAAGTCTGGCTGTCTGCTCACAACAACGATATCCAGCCCATTTTCGGAGATTTTCGTTTTTAGCACGTTAATGAAGTGCAGCGGCCCAGAGCGGACCTGTTCGTTCCCACGTAGTCGTGAACTCGACTGTGAACGATTAGCATAATCCGCCTAAACTTGCAGGTGCCATGCAGGGGCTTCAGGAACTTCGCGATCTGCGCTTTTCCCGAAATTTTGGGCAAGGTTGACGCAGATACACTATTAAACAACAGTCGTATAAAATCAGAAGAAAGTTTTCAGGAACTGAGAGACTTGTGAATAGAATGGATTGTGATATGTACCTTCCAAAGTTTCCCATTTCGTTGTCGGTTGATTGTGTTAGCGTTAAATATCTGCTACACTCCCGTTAAACCTAACTTGTACTGGTGCCTTAAGCTTTTTCACAACGAGAACTAAGCGCGGAAGAAGAATAGAACCTCTAGTAACACAGATGGGCTCGAAGCGGCGTAAGCTTAATAGCACTATGACTACCGGCAAGACCTAGGAATAAAACAAAAGGGGAAAAAAGTAAGAAGAACAGGAAGTCATTGCTGAAGATATGGTTACGCCGTGTACTCTTACAAAAGATCAAGATATAGTCGCAGCTAAATATGTAGCTTGGTGAACTATTTCTTCCTTCTAAGTTTGGATGCTAGGAACAGCTGAATCTTCAGAGAGAAGTCTCTCAAGATTGAAAAAGTCCAACAAGACATGACTCGATGGTCTTCATACAGATGTCCTCTGCAATTTCGTTCCTTTCTTTAGGATCAAACTACTTTGAAATCATTTCTAGCGGTATATTAGCAGTTGCAATTGAAAAGACAATCATATAGGGTTCTGTAGTTAAAATCGCAATGGGGAACGAGCTTATGCATTTAACTCCTGTAATGAGTGCAGAAAATTGGTCAGTGTCTACTCCAGCTGCAAAGAAAACAATGGATTTTGCAGTTTACCGGAGATTTTGGACGTAACTGCTGTCTCTGTATAGTTAAAAATTAAATTTTCAAAAGAATTCATATCACAGTTGTGGCATCCTATAGTTCCTAAGGTTTTTCTATGAACCCGTTGTTAGCCCAACTTTCGCTGATGCCTTAGTGTCATTGTCTCGTTGGTAAGAAAATAGTAAGAAAAAAAGGTTCTAACAAGAATGCTTGCTTTTTGAGAGTTACTACAGTTTTTTTGTTGACTTCTAGAGTGAGGCTGCAAGATGAACCAAAACTTATTAAGCGCCCCAACTTTCCAACACTTTCGCCGTATTCGGAGGCTTTAATGAGTTGGATACTTTTGTGCAGCCGATGCAATACCTCATCGGCACTAGTTTTCCGGATTTCGTCTTGAAGCATAGCACAACATCTGAAGACATAAACGATAAACTCACCCGCTGGTTCATAGCTTGAGTGGTATCGCTGTCGGTCGATTCGGAGCAAGCGCTGAATGTCGCGTGCACCCCGAATATGTTGACAGTTCGGATCCCACCCAAGAAACAAAGTCTGCCATCATTCCTGCAAAAGCAGAATACGTGGTGCGACCCATGAGGGAAACGGCTAACGCCGCTCTTTATGTACTTGTCGAGAAGATTGTATAGTACTCGGGGTGCAGGCCACATAACGTGTAGTGTGTTTTAAGCTTTCAGAATTTCAAAAAGGCCAAGTTCCACTACAGAGATTCATTACAGTGCAAGATCAGGCAAATCTTCGTTCAACTGAATTAAACTTCATATTTTTGAATCCTTTGAAGTCCACTGTCTGCGATCAGTCTTTAGAATTTCACCGTTCTGAACGATGCTCGCAACAGTATTAACTTTTTTAGCTTTTCTCTACGAAAACAAGCAAAGATGTGTCACGGTTCCCGTTAGATTGCATAAATTCTGAAAAAGTTGGCAGTCTCGAAAGGAGGCACTTAATTGGCTGTTTTGTGACCACCCTTACCGTACTGATCATTGTAATAAAGACGAGAGCAGCTCACTGACTCAATCTATTGGAGCATAGCTGGAGTTTCTGAATAGCTTTTTTGGAAAGCACGTGAAAAAAGGCTATAATCTACTTAGTCAGCAGCCAATGCCGAGTTTTACAGCGAACAAAGATTATCGAGGATAGGAAGATTGAACGAGTTATCTTTCTTCTGTAAAGACGAAGGAGTTCTAGTCGCCTCACCAACGCAAGCTAAAAAGAAACTTGGAGATTATCGGAGTTCTTTCTTTTTTCACTATGGAAGGTTACGTAATGAAAGAAAGTGCAAAACAACTTGTAGACTGGAAGAAATGTTGAAGAAACGAGCCTGGTGAAGGATGGATTAGTGACATGAACATGTGCTCATGAATCCCTGTACAAAAAAAAAGAAGAAAAAAAAACCAAAAGTGTCGGAAAGAGGACTGTTAGAATAACGTATCGCCAGTACCAAACGACTTCGATCTTCGGGCCCTCTGTGTTGTTGCACACGTTTATGCAGCCCTTTATTCGCTCGCCCTTTTGATTTCTCTGTTGTTCATTTGTTACAGTAGATGATGCTCTAAATAATAATGAAGAAAGAGCCTGCAAAAAGCTGCACAAAGAATTCTTAAAATTATTCAAGTTAGTAGTGCACACTGCGGTGAGCTTGCATTCACGTCAAACATAGAGCAAGGTGCCAATGTCCATTAAAATAAAGAAGGGTCTAGACAAATTCTAGTTGGCATGCACAACTACAATAAGCAAAAGAACTGTGATCTAGAAGTAACCAAAATATGTTCTTCAACATTTAGAAACTAGTAACTTGTGAATAACTGCAGAATGTGCCACTAACTACTGAATAGATGGAAACTGGCAGCTAAACTTCTGGTAACTTCTGAATCAACTATTTGTCAGAGGCTCATGTGCACGTGAAGGATGTTTTGAAACCGCTGCACTTTTACGGAACGGTTTGCTTTTTGCGAATCTTCTCGAATGACAAAAGCGCCCTATTGGTTTAAAGAAAGCCCAATGTTCGTATCATTAGATTCCTTATACATTCACCGCGCAAATAAAATGTCCCCAGGAATCTTGCTTGCTCGACCTTATGTGCACGGCGCATTCCAAAGATTTCGATAACTGTTGATTCAGCTGACAGTCTCGCCATCTCACCTTGAAACATGTGATTCAACACCGCAGTATATTGTTTTTGTTGGCGCTTACGATAAGCGCATGCCACACACCTATGTATGACTAGAATTTTCATACCAGAGCATCGCAGGGTGTAAGTCTACAGCCGGATCCACTCCGTATAGTCTTCGTAGCTGGTACTTGCAGCAAGCCAGGTTACCTTCTACAGTCGCTATGTGTAGAAGATGTGTTGAGGTTTTCGTTTTAAATTTTTCATACAAATTCTATGGCACTTATGAAAAATGAAAGGAGTGGACGCCCAGCTCTAGAGCCTGTCTCTGCATTCACACATTCCCATTGCTGTTCATTGTGCTACACTTCCGCGGGCGTAGTGTTCTCTTTTGGGAAATATGGTAGTGTTTTCTCAATGAACATGAGGGTTCGTTGAAATCAGGCACCACACTAATCGATGGAGTGGTTCCCGCGCAAGCAGAGCTGTTCGCGCGTTAAACCCCCTCTCGTCATAGCTTTTGAATGGGCTAAGCCCGGGTAAATTCCCCGGGAGTTCGTGTCCACTTTCCGCTTCCACATCCATGAGACCTCTCACGCCTCGGTTATCTCCTTCAGTGACTCTTGACCATCGCAGAGAAGGTGAGATGGCACGATCCTGCTTCCTTGCTCCTCTAAGCAACTATGGACAGGCAGCTCTTCCGGTTTCGGTTTTCTGTTGCACTTTCACGCCTCCACAGGTGGATCAGGTCAAAAAATCGCCCAGACTTCGGTCACGGGATACTTGTTGGGCTTATCCAGACGGAGTGGTATCCGCTTTAAGAATTTGAGTTGATTTCGGTATGTTACGGTAGGTCCGGCGAGTAAAACTCATGATGTCAGGATCACTGAGGGGTTGTTTAGGAGCTAATTACGGACATGAACCGGTTTTTGCACCTTCGGTCAACTACGCTGGGTTGCTTACCTCCTACGAACGAGAGGGTGGGGAGGGGGGTTTGCTCATGGTATCGAAATTCCAGCAGACCTTGAAGGGCTGGAGCTTTTTGAAATACCTACCATGAGGCCGTATTTTTTCCTAAACTGTCACTTTTTAGTGCACAGTTCCTCATATCAACGTGAAAGGTTGGAAAATAAGATCGTTCACAGTCCTACGCGTAGAAAACAATACCGTTGACAGAGTTCTCTACAATCGCAATATCAAAAACGGATAACGTATTTGTGGTCGCCACCTCAACTAACTCTCACAAGCGAGCATTGGGCAAATTCCGTATTTTAGGTCCAACCACTCTTACTCACCTCTTCCTACCGTAATCGTATTCACCCGAAATTCCGGAACCTCATGTTCGTAATCAGCACCACAAATAATCCCTCTAGTTTAGTCTTTGCAACAATCTTTGTCGACCTCTCCATGCCCTCTGGAATCGTGAAATACGATAGTGACCTTTCTCATTCCTCTCTCCTGATCTCCCCTGCATTCGAAGCTTGTCATTGAAAACACATACATAGATTGCAGCGGACAGGTGAACACCACATAAAAGATGTTTCCACCTAGGTCAAGCTGTGCTCTCTTCCTCTATTTTCAGCGACAGTTCGAGCCGGTAGTGGAGAGCTATTGCCTAGGATTATCACATGCGCATATGTATCTTATCGCCTCTAAAGGTCCGAAAATTTACTCAACATATAAGTTACCAATTTTTCTTGTCGATTTAAACTAAGTGTTAGGTTAAGAAGGCATATCAAATGACTACCCAATAAGTCAATTTCTATTTTAAAAAAAATCTACCACCGGCAATAGCTAAAGGCACTGCTGTGATCACTTCTTCTTTTATACTAACCTCATCTCAGCTGAGATTCTGCACTAAAACCATCCCGTTTGCTTTATTTTGTATTTAACGTACACGCATTATCTCATCTGTGACCCCCTAACATGTTTTGTATGAAGACAGAGGCGAAACAAAACATGTTTAAGTTATTGTTAGCTGTCGTTGTTTTAGATGATGTTGTTGTCCTTTGTTCAAAATTGTTGTGTCATTGTATTTTATGTTATTGAAGAGCTATGAAAATATTTTTAATAAATAATAATAATTATCTAAATACTTTTACATATAGATTTTCACCTAATTCTATTCAAAGGGTATTGGAAACCAATCGTGGATCTTTGAATAAAAATGAGGGAGCATTTACTTTGGAATTAAAGTATTTCACTTTCAACGTTTTCATTACCTTTAACTTTCTCGAATGTTCACATTCTTCACCTTCTCCACCAGAAAATCAAGTAAGAAGTAATCGTCTGAAAACATTGTGGAAGTTAATCTTTGTAGAAATTTTTAGAAATTTAACAGAGTTTTTCACGAGCTTTTTTCTCAGTGGCTTCATCACACTTACCCTTATTATACTCTAATGTTGCAAGTCTCATCCTCCCGATTAGGACTGTTTCTGAAAAAAACTATGGAAATCAGCAAGAATATTTTAATGTTTTATGAATTTGTCTTGGTGGCGATGTCCGTTCCTCCACGTGGTGCCACTGGAAACTGCTCGCTCTGCGAGCTAAGCTAAGCACGGACACTCGAATGCAGGCGACAGGCCCTTGTGATAAGCCGGCCTACGAAGACCCATGTCACATCACATGGTGTATGACAAGTCATGCTTTTCGAGATTGTGCTACGCGTCCGCGGGAGCCGACGCGCACTCGCAGAGCCCGGCGAGTGTGAGAAGTGTGCGAGGGTCCCTGAAGCGAGGACGGCATCGGGGGGCAACTGAGCTAGTCCGAAAGTCCCGTAACGTAAGCAGGACCCGCGTGGCAACGCTGAATGTGGGCACGTTGACGGGCCGCTCGTGCGAGTTGGTTGAAGCACTGGAGCGAAGAAGAGTTGATCTCTGTGCGGTGCAGGAGACGAGGTGGTCCTGCCGCAAGTCAAGGGACATAGGACGTGGCTTCAAGGCCGTTCTATGTGGAAGTCCCAGGACCACCAGTGGTGTTGGTATAATCGTCTCCGAGCGTTTCCGAGACTCGATTGTAAGCGTCGAGCGCTTTGACGATCGATTGATGAAGATCGTTGTCGCCGCTAAGGAGCGACTCTTCCACTTCTTCTCTGCGTATGCTCCGCAGACTGGCTGTTCCGATCAAGCCAAGGATGAGTTTTGGAGCCTGCTTGATGAGAAGACAGCAGAGGTACCGTCGAAGGACGTCATCATCGTCGCTGGTGACCTCAATGGGCACGTAGGCGCTACGAAAGACGGGTACAGCTGTCATGGTGGATTCGGCTATGGGTTGCGTAACACAGACGGTGAGCGTATCCTTGAATAAGCGGATTCGCATAATCTCACCATTGTGAACACCGTTTTCCGAAAACGCGACTCCCACCTCATCTCATACTATAGTGGGAGCTCCATGTCTCAAATAGACTTTGTCCTTGTCAAGGATCGCGACCGAAGCATTGTCACAGACGCGAAGATCGTGCCGTATGAGACGGTCGCCCCACAGCATCGACCGCTGATCTGCACTTTGAAGATCGCCTCTCCGAGGCTGAAGCAGGTCGAGCGATGCGGTGCTGCAAGAATCAAGTGGTGGCGAATGAAAGAGAAGGAAGCAGCTGTGATTTCTCGCGTACGGTTTCCGACAGTCACGACTGTCGACGAAACTTGGAAGAAAGCAACCGACGCGATACGCCAAGCTGCAAGGTTGGAACTCGGCATAACGAAGCCTGGGCGACGCAAGGTCGACAAGCAGACATGGCTGTGGACGGACGATGTGAAAGCGAAGGTTAGAGAGGAGAAATCGCTTTATCGTGTGTTTCTCAGCGATAAAACAGCCGAAAACTGGCAGAAGTATCAGAAGGCGAAGAAGGCTGCAAAGAAAGCCGTGGCTGTTGCGAAAGCCACTCATTATAGTGATGTCAACGAAAAGCTCGAGTCGCGCGATGGTGAGCGGTATTTGTACCGACTTGCTAAGACCCGCCATCGCCAAACCAAGGATATTGAAAAGTTCTTTGGCATCAATGATGAGAGCAGCCATCTTTTGACAGACCGCAAAAACGCGCTGAAGCGATGGCGTGATTACTTTGAGGAAATTTCCACTATGGAATTTCCTCACCCGGCCATCCCTTCTGTGGATTCTGCTCACGGTCCCGTTCACAAGATCACTGTGGAGGAAACAGAAGCGGCTCTGAAGAAGATGAAGCCATGCAAGGCGACAGGACCGGATGATCTGGCAGCCGATGTTTGGAAGTCGAAGCTCTGGTATCCTGTTGAGTGGTTGGCTGAATTCTTCAACCAGGTAGTAAGGGAGAAGAAAGTACCGGAGTCGCCATGTACGACTCTCTATGAACCTCGGCATCGTAGATCTTGTTGCGTTGTTTGACTGAGCTCCACACGAGGTTTTACAGATCTTTATTGGCTAACGTTTCGGCGGTATCGCCTTCTTCAGAGCCTGAAAGGAAGGATCAAGTCAAGATGTGGCTACCGCGTCAGACGTTGCCTCAACCTTAGAAATTCAAGACCATCTTTCGATCACGTAGTCAATAGAGAGATCGAGACCCTTACCTTACAGGAAGCCAGACGGGCCAATCGGTCGGTAGCAGGGCCGTTTTCGAGACACAGGCGCCCCAATCAGAATGCCAACCTGATGTAGGGTCTGAGCTCCCGCGTTATATAGAGGCATTCTTCCTTCCGGTTTAGCTTGGGGTCTTTGGCATGAATCCAAAACGCCTCCAGAGCCTTGCGGGCGGCAGTTTGGGCCTCGACTGCCAGCAGCTTGACCCTGACCTCAAAGTCCTCCCCCGTATGCCCGTGGACTCTATGGTGACCCATTGCTGTGGACGTCCTGGACTTGGCCTTGCCATCAAGGTGTTCCTTGACCCTAACATGTAGGGGTCGCGCCGTCTCACCGATATATTCCTCGCCACAGCTCTGGCAGGTAATGAGGTATACCACACCTGATAAGGTGCAGTCCCCTTCCCTGCCATGTGGCAGGGAAGGGGACTGCACCTTATCAGGCAGCAAGAGCCTGATTCCCAGGCTGACATTAATTTCCGCCTTTTCGCAGATGATGTGTTCAAGGTGTTTAGTCGCTATCGACTACAGCGTACAAAAAACAACCTCACTAAGGCACAGATCTGCGGAATAAAGGAGGTTCGCGACCTCGTAAGGTCGAAAACAATAAGGCTGTCAGTCAGCGATAAGGGTGGGGAATTCGTCGTCATTCCCAGACACATAGATGTGTCAATAACGGAACACCACCTTCGGGATGGGTCTCTCTATTGTCCATCCTCCGCAAAGGAGTTTCAGGGCCAGTGCCGAAGGTTAAATAGAACGTGGGTAGCATTGGCAAAAGCAGCTGGGATTAGCTCACAAACAATAGCGCGCCTTAAAATTGAATCCCCGCAGTGCCCAGTCCTTTATCTGCTCATAAAGACGCACAAGCTTCCGTCATCGAGCAGTATAGAATCGCTGGCACCCTCCGATATCAAGGTGCGTCCAATAATTAGCTGCGTTGGGGGACCTACCGATAGAATAGCGTGGTTCATAAACCTGGTTTTGGCACAATTACTCAGGTTCATACCGGCTCATTTGAGCAACACCCAGATGTTCCTGGAACATCTGCATTCTGCAAGAACGGACCCCACTTGCGTCATGGAATCCTTTGATGTAGCAGCCTTGTATACCAATGTCAGCAACGAGTGGAAGCTATATTCGAGCTTCTAGCGCAGCACCAAGAGGCTGTAAACACATACGGATTCTCTATAAGACAACTAATGGTCCTTCTTAAAGAATGCCTTGGTTGCAACATTTTCAGATGGTCGGGCCACTATTTCTCTCAGATAAGAGGTCTGGCGATGGGGCAACGACTAGCACCTACACTCGCTATCGCCTTCATGGCCAAAATTGAAACCCCAGTGCTACAAAGGTTTCCATTGCTCTATTGTCGTTACATCGACGACTGCTTTCTTATCTGCTCGACGCAGGAAGAAATGGACCTGTGCTTTAGCCTGCTTAACAGCCAGTCCCCTTATATCAAGCTCACTCGCGAAAAACCCCAGGGTGATTGGCTTCCGTTTCTGAACGTGCAAGTCCAACTTAAAGAGGGTGGTACCGTAACAAAATGGTATAGGAAACCTACCAACAAGAATATCATAGTTCACTGCCTTTCCTCGCACCCTAATCACATGAAGCGAGCTGTAGTGAAAAACATGTTCCGAACCGCAGCTCTCGTATCCAGTGGGGAAGAGGAGCGTAAAGAATCAAGGAAGCTGGCACAAGAAATTGCGGCTAGCAACGGATATAAGCACCACGTTACATCCTCACGGAGGTCCTTGCAGGAGCAAAGCAGTAGCCGCGCCATGTCCGGAAAGGTACCATTCAAAGTGCCATTCATCTCCGATGATGTAAGCACTTCCCTTCGGAAGTGTGTGAGGAGAGCCGGGCTGGAGAATGTGGTAACTGTTGTAGAGGTGCCACCAGACAACCTAAGGCGGCAGCTAGTTCGGAATCGCCCTTACGATCGCCTTTGTGTCACCCCTGGTTGCGCCGTCTGCCCACATGGCAGGGAAGGGGACTGCACCTTATCAGGTGTGGTATACCTCATTACCTGCCAGAGCTGTGGCGAGGAATATATCGGTGAGACGGCGCGACCCCTACATGTTAGGGTCAAGGAACACCTTGATGGCAAGGCCAAGTCCAGGACGTCCACTGCAATGGGTCACCATAGAGTCCACGGGCATACGGGGGAGGACTTTGAGGTCAGGGTCAAGCTGCTGGCAGTCGAGGCCCAAACTGCCGCCCGCAAGGCTCTGGAGGCGTTTTGGATTCATGCCAAAGACCCCAAGCTAAACCGGAAGGAAGAATGCCTCTATATAACGCGGGAGCTCAGACCCTACATCAGTTGGCATTCTGATTGGGGCGCCTGTGTCTCGAAAACGGCCCTGCTACCGACCGATTGGCCCGTCTGGCTTCCTGTAAGATAAGGGTCTCGATCTCTCTATTGACTACGTGATCGAAAGATGGTCTTGAATTTCTAAGGTTGAGGCAACGTCTGACACGGTAGCCACATCTTGACTTGATCCTTCCTTTCAGGCTCTGAAGAAGGCGATACCGCCGAAACGTTAGCCAATAAAGATCTGTAAAACCTCGTGTGGAGCTCAGTCAAACAACGCAAAAAGTACCGGAGTGTTGGCACAACAGTACGACGATTCCGATTTGGAGGAAGAGAGGCAGTCCTGCAGACTGCTCCAATTATCGTCCGATTCGCTTGGTTTCGCACAGCATGAAGATCTTCGAGCGAATCCTCGATAGACGAATTCGTGAAATCGTCAGGCTCTCCGACAACCAGTGCGGCTTTGTGTCTGGTTGTGGGACCATTGATGCTATACACGCCGCCCGCCTCCTGGTGGAGAAGCATCGCGAGAAACAGAAGCCGGTGCATATAGCCTTCCTCGACCTGGAGAAGGCCTTCGACCGCGTACCGCGTGAGGTTATATGGTACTCCTTGCGACAACACAACGTACCTGAGGAACTCATAGAGTGGGTGCGGATGCTCTGCTCTTGCCCAAAGAGTAGAGTGCAAGCTGCAGCTGGAACCTCAATGGAGTTTCCCATCTCTGTTGGGGTGCACCAAGGTTCTGCGCTTTCTCCACTCCTCGTTGTTGTCGTCATGGATGCCATTACGCGAGATCTTCAGAAGCCTGTCCCATGGACATTGCTCTATGCTGATGACGTGATGCTCGTTTGTGAAGATAAAGATGATCTCGAGCGGCAGGTGCAAGCTTGGTGCGACCGCCTGGCGATGTTCGGACTCAAATTGAACGTCAAGAAGACCGAGTACCTAACGACTGACGTAAACGAGTCCGGCTCCATTAAGATTAACGGTACTGAACTTGCACGCACTTCGGTGTTTAAATACCTGGGATCAGCAATAGCGTCTGACGGCGGTCTGATGGTTGAAGTGAACTCACGCGTGAGTGCAGCTTGGTCCAAGTGGCGTTCGCTGACTGGTGTGCTCTGCGATAGGAAGATCCCAGAGCACATGAAGTTAAAGATCTACAGAACAGTCGTGCGGCCGGTAGCAATATACGGCGCTGAGTGTTGGCCTGCGACTAAGGAAGTTGAAACGCGCCTCAGCGTCATGGAGACGAAGATGCTGCGCTGGACGGCTGGAGTCACCCGCATGGACCGCATTCGAAATGATGCCATTCGGCAGAAGTTCGGTGTCGCGCCGATAGCGGACAAGATGCGCGAAGCTCGCTTACGATGGTACGGCCACGTTCTGCGTGGAAAGGAAGGCAGCGTCCGCAAGATAGGCCTTGAGTTGGAAGTGTCAGGAAAGCGGCCTAGAGGACGCCCGAAGCAGCGTTGGTCGGATGCGTTGCACATGGACATGAAAGTAACTGGCGTCCACCCTGATCAAGCGCATGACCGGGAAAGGTGGCGTCATGACACCAGAAGAGCGGACCCCGCGACGAAGCGGGACAGACGCTGAAGAAGAAGAAGAAGATGATGATGAATTTGTCTTGAATTTTTGGAAATAATGCGCTTTGGGGCGCGTGTACCGCATTCAGAGGATGCGCCAGCTGTCGCGCGCACCCGATACCAGGTTCCTGGTTCGAATTTCCCGCCAGGCCTACCAAGCCTTCCTTCCCGGTTCGGTGAATTGGTACCAAACTTGTCTGGAAAGGATGAAGCGCTGACTTGTTCATCGGCTGGCCACCGCAAGTCATTGTGTGGTCAAATAAGCATTCAAGTCGCCTCCACAATATGCCGTAAAAGTAGAATGCGTGGCGCATCCCAAAAGGGATTGAATAATGCCGTTCTTTATCCTATTCCTTAAATGCATTTCGGGGCTAGAAATTTCTTCGCCGAGCCCCATGCACGTCAACGAATCCACTGGTCTAACCTCCGTTAAGATGTGTCTACCCTCACCTGGCGCTGCTTATTCCAGAGTAGTTTTCCCACCACCTGCCCACCAATTCAACTTCAACAGGTCATCAGCTATAGTTTTCCCACCACCTGCCCGCCAATTCAACTTCAAGAGGTCATCAGCTAAAGTCCATGGAATGGAGTGTAACAGTGTAATGTAAAATGAACAATTCAACATCAGCAAAGTGTGAAGAGCGAAATGCTCAAGCTTCCGGCAACTAATTATCTTCAAGGTGTGAAAGAATGACAGGTACGAAATTATAATTCAAGATGATCACTTACAATACATCTTAAAATGCGCGGTCATGCAGAATCCGGACTCCTCTCTTTTCCGGATTAAGTACGGAAAGAATTAATAAAATATAATTAAAACCCTATCAGTGGGATGTTAACACGTTGTCGAACGCACGATTTTCGAGCGTCTGAAACGTGGGACCAACCTATTTTTTCGAGTCGGGGCCATGACACGATGTCGTATCACACAGTCCCACAATGGGGAAAAGGTATCTCTCCGTCTCGACTGTTCCAGGTAGTGGGCAAAACTATTCTGAAATAAGCAGCGCCAGGTGAGGATAGACACATCTTAAGAGGAGGTTAGACCAGTATCTTTCTGGATTCGTTGACGTACTTGGGGCTCAGCGAAAAAATTTCTAGCCCCAAAATGCGTTAAACGAATAGGATAAAGGACGGCATTACTCAATCCCTTTTGGGATGCGCCACGTGTTCTACTTCTATCTACGGCATATCTTGGAGGCGACTTGAATGCTTGTTTGGCCACACAATGACTTGCGCTGGCCAGCCGATGAACAAGTCATCGCATTACGAGAACATGAAGCTGCTTTGATAGGAGACAGCAGTTACATTCTGTTTCACCTCTAAGCCCTATACAGAATATAATTACTTAAGTAAAAAAGCGAAGAAATTACAATCACTCCCGACGGATCATCAGTAGGGAAGGGAGTGACTGCGACAAGTTGGAATCCCCAACCCAATCTCATTTTATGTGTGGTGTTGGAGGGGCGATCTCGCATGAGAGACGTTGACTAGTGCGCAAGTCTCACCCCTTTTGGAGATTATTTGAATGAAAGTCGCAACGAATGCATGGAGCGATCTCTTCTTATCACATGCTGGAAACGTTCTCCCTTTCAGCACTTTAAAATAAGCTGAGAACCGTCCCTGTGACTAAAATTTAAAGAAATCTTAAAATATACTCCTCTTCTTCACTGAAGAGCCACGGGAGTAGTATAACACAAAGGTTCGTCTGAAGGCAGTGGCGAGACGAACTATTTTGTATGTTTTATATTTTGTGGCATACCATTCTTTTAATTAATTATAATTTTAAAAATTCTTTTATTTTACACATTTCTTCACTTCTTCGAATTTTACATTTTCTTATGTCTTATATATAAAAGAAATAAAAAATAAAGCAGCAAAACACTCGACTCATATTTTGATGTTCACCCATTATAGAATTCGAAGAAATATGAAACTTTTTAAATGGAGAATTGATTTTGTTTCCTCAGAAAGTGTGAGTTCAATTTGGGTGACGTTTGCTCCGAATTTGGAGACGCCCAGTTTGTTTCGAAAAATGTCCGGTGTGACAGTTTGAAGTGCTTGGAAGCATTGGGCTTGATTGTACTTTCCGTTCGACCTCTAATCCATTCAGTGATGTTGGAAGGGCAAAAAGGGAAACACTCCCCTCACTGACTCAAATTTGACGCTACAGGAGTCTGTGAAAAGCTGTGCAGAAAACTCTAGTTGTCACTATTTGTCAGCGGACTTTCTCCTTGCATAACCGCGAAGGTAGGACTGGAGCTCTTCTGATGGAAACCCTCAGTCATTTTCGTCGACAAACATTCGACTGAGGACAACAGATGTCTTGGAAACGGTGGTTTTTATAATTTGCCCTCTTCTTCAGAAACCAGATTACGCCATTCGACGTCACATCTTCTGCACAAGGCAGATTTCGTTGCTCTTATAGAATTTTCGCTGTCTCCGTTCAGTGCTCTCTCCTCTGTTTTTCCGGTGTCACTTCTCTGTGTTCCGATTTCTTGTGCAAGTCCGAATTCTCCACCCAATTTCATTTTATGTGTGGCCTTGGAGAAGAGATTTTGCATGGAAGAAAGGCGGCTCCAAAACGATCTTATGTACAGAGCATTGCGCTGAGCGCTAAGAGGACATGGTTAGTATGCGAGAGGAGCACAGTGCAAAAAAGAGCGCGCTATTGTGTTTGAGGGGTTGCTCTACACAACAGAGCCTAGTGGCCTTTATCTTCTATAATCTAGAACACGTAGGATAAGGATAAAGGATAAAAGACGGCGTTACTCAATCCCTTCTTGGGTGCGCCAGCGCATTCTACTTCTACGGGATGTCGTGGAGGCGACATGAATGCGTATTTGGCCATACAATGACTTGCGGTGGCCAGCCGATGAACAAGTCAGCGCTCTATCCTTCCCAGACAATTCTGGTACCAATTCACCGACCCCGGAGGGATGGAAGGCTTGGTTGGCCTGGGCGAGAAATCCGAACCAGGAACCTGGTATCGGGTGCACGCGACAGTCGCGCCTCCTCCGACTGCGCTACACGCGCCCAGAACAACGCCCAGAATTTTGAAAGGTCTACTTGTTGTCCCCCCTTGGCATGGGAGAACACGTAGACCTTTCAAAATTTTCAGAAGAGTGAGTCAGACGTCGTCAGCCAAAGGCATTAAGGCTCTTAAATCCAGAGCAGTCGGAGTAAGCTAACGACCTAGAAACCGAACCACTTACTCCTTGCGGATGAGTACCAAAAGAAGCAGGCAGCTGATATGAAAGTTGGTGCCCTCGTTTGATAGAAGTCTCTGCATTTGGATATGTGGACTAACTAAACTCCTAACTGAAACATCGTGCCAGGATCCTCCTTTCACGAATGTAGCTCGTAAGCTTTATCTCATATGTTGCAGCATTTCGTTCACCAAGAGAGATATTCGATCTTCACTTCAAGCAAGGTACCTTCATTTTAAACCGGGCAGTTCAGTTTAGAGTGGACATCTTTTAGTTTGAAACTGGACAGCTTTAGAAATAATTGACAATTGACAGTTTGGAAAGCTAGCTGACGTATCTGAATTCAAAACATTCATTCTCTAACCATTTTGAAGTTCTCTTTCTTGAAAAAGATTTTCATTGTAAATTAATTTTTTTCAGAGTACTATTCAAAAATCCTACACTGCTTTAAATAAACTCAAATTTCTTATCATTTGACATAAACCTACATTTTTAGGCTTATTTTTCGATTTTTAAGAGCTGGAAATCAACCAGTTCCCTGGCATGTTAGGTGAAGAGATTGCTTCGAGCCCTCGTTCTATACATTGGGCTGTCTATTAGAATGATACTGTAAGTGCTATTTGCATGCGCATAAATCTAGAAACAGCAATATTAGGTTAGAAATCACAAATTCTCCACTGAAAACTTGAGGTAAATAGCATTTACACCATGGATCATGTGATCTTATAAATTCTGCAATATTCCGGGCAAGTGCACGGCACAATCCCCTGACACGAGCGGTGGTCCGATCCCGTGTAGAACTTGGGGACAAATGACAACGTGGTCAGGCAATGCGGTGGAAGATGATGTGGTCGATCTCGTTGTAGGAAGATCTTCTTTGTGTCAGAGCCCTTCAGAAAGCACTCAAGGCCGGTTAAAGGAATGGTACGCCCTCTTGAGATGCGTTTTTTCTGAAGAAATGATATATATGTATATGTGGCTTGGTATGGACTAAGGCATAGAGTGAAGATACTTTTATGTAATACAATCAGCACGGCTCCCATGAGACAATCTACTAAACCCTGATACTACTACATGTGTAGGTCACTCTTGGTTGAATACATAAGTGCAATTAAACGGTGCCTGTGATTTAATACCCGAGCACCCGACAGCAAGGGTTCGGGTTCGGGTGACCGCTTCCGATGTCATTATGCAGAATTTCCCACGAAGAAGGAAGGCTTCATCTATTATACTAACGCTAAACTAGCGCGGGCACAATATTTTTTAGCTGCGACAGTTTATGGTTGCGGATAGTTAATGACAGAGCGACGATAGTTCGATGCGAGCACAGTGAGAGGCATAGCGTTTCCTCTCGGCCTATAAATCCTCCACGAATCATCGACAGCGACGTGCAGATGAGCACCACCAGCGGGCTAACGTTCCCTCGTTTGGTGCACTTTTTTGAAGACGAAGTCGGAGAGCTTATCGATAGTTGGCAAAGAATAGGCTGCGAGTCCGGGGATGTCATTAGTCTCTTGCCGTTTTTACCCCCAGCTCTGCAATTTCGGCTTCATTTCAGCAGAAAGCACAGACAGACACACACACGTGATGACTGCGCACAGCCTCCGCACCCACGATTGCTCTTATACCGTAGCACCAGTCTGAAACTGGAACCGAGGTCGCTTGAAATGGCTGGAGCCAACACCTTTGGAATTTTGAATTTGTTGGATAAATCTCCATGACGTAGGTTCTATGAGGTGGTCATGAAGAGGCGGATGGATTTCGATACCTCAGAGATTGGCCCACCCGAACAAAAGCGTCGACCGAGCTATCAAGGCAAAGAAATTCGTTATAACTCGAAAGGAAGGAGACACTGCCCCCGCAGATGTTCCAGAACACCTTGTTCGTCTAGGCGTACAATGTGTCCTTCATTCCTACCTCAATATTATGGTATTGGTAGATTAACACTTGTGTTACCTATTAACACCTATGCACTAGGTGAACAAGTATCTGCATTGCTAGGAATGCAGTCTTTTCAATATTTATGCCTACTTCTTGCAATTTCGTACGGAAATTTTGGCGTTATGTTGAATTCTCTTCTGCTTTGGGAGCTTTTTTTTGTGTAGAAACGAATTAACTATGAATGATTCTCCAAAAAAGGAAAAAATACAGATATTACATGAAGACATTGCGAACATGTATTTAGCCTGCTTTTTTTGTAAACAAGACTTCCACCAAGTGGAAAGAACCTCGGACGATTATCAGTGGTGCTAATCGGTTTCTCAAAGAACTCTCGCTAGAACCACATTCAAGCGGTCATCCTGCACATCGAACGTGTGTATATAGTCGCGAATACATATCATACTCCTCCTGTCCTCACTTTTATGGACTACAAAAGAGCGAGCCTTCGACCTCTGAAAAAGTCTGCTGTTTAGATGCCTTAGCGTGTTTCAGCTGTTTGAGCGGAAGCTGAGGATTCTAGCCGAAGAAGGAGTAGGGCAAGGAGACGCCATTTCTTCCAAATTGTTCACGGCTACGCTACAGAACGTCATCGCTAGCCTAAAGTGGGAAAATTCAAAGATGAAGTTACTGCAAGAAGATCAGTACCTCCGTGCTGCCTACAATATCGTTCTGCCGTCAAACAACTTGCCGAAACGAAAGCAACCAGTTGAAGATGGTCAGGCTTGGGAAAACGTCGCGTTTAGTAGTCCCCCTGCCCGGGGGCAGACATAACTCCAACGCCGCGCGAACCCCACTGGCATCGCGCACGGTGCGCGACGAAGTTGAACGAGTTGTCGCGGTCCGATGCTCCCGACGGCTAGAAACGCTTCCTACAGGGACATGCGGCACACCTTTGCCTTATTTAAACGTTTCTTGGAGATGGTATATAAATGTGGTTTCAGTAGGAGATCAGCGGCAGTTTATACAGGCATCCTGGTCATGTGGATGGTTTCTAGCGTCAGTATTTGCCATCTACAACTTCTTCGGTCAATTTTCACTCGTGATTATGGCTATACTACGGAAAGAGGTCACTATCACCCATTCTTGGATCAATTGTCCTACTGCAGACTGTTGCCTACCACATTCTGTGGAGTCTTAAGTTCCTTGCTAGAAATTTAGTCTGGGAGCTTAAACACTGAGAACATTTCGTGCTCCGCGGCTGACAATGCGTCACCGAGCGCACGTCCGCGTTTCAGCGCCGCAACGTCGCACGCAGTTAGCGCGCGACGTCGCGTTGGAGTTAGGTCCTGGAGCCCCCCCCCCCCCCCCCTGCCGTTCATTAGGAAGTCGAAGCACCGTTCGATTGGTCACTTACTTCGACACTTCGACAAAAGCCGAGCAATGGAGGCTAGGAGGTATCGGACTACTTTCAAGGAATACAGCGCTGGGAAGACGGCCGCCAAGAAGGGCACATTCACCGTAGAGCTCGTTCAGGAAACGCGCCTGCCTCAGTGGACGCAAGCCTCCAAAAATCGAGCGCAGTTGAAGAGTTGTGGTCCCACGAAGGCAATGCGGGCTGATGGAGCATTAAGTGATTAACGGCATCGCGTATTACTTCAAAAGTACAACGCAAGGTATAATTACGACTTCAGAATGGGCTCCGATCCCTCTTACCAAGCTCTGATCTGCTTCGTTTCTGCCGTTTCACATCGATCTACTGGTTGTGACTATCGGATTCCTATTAGACTTTTAAGGAGCTTCTTTTTCTCAATAAGTATCACGATAATCTTCCCACGGCCCAAAATCGGATGCGAAGCGATGGTTTGGTGAGATTTCTTCCACTTGGGCCATCGTTTGGTGGCGTAATTCAAGCAGGTCGGGGCAAGCCCTTATGAACCTGTACTGCTCTAACCAACCTTATCTGTGTGCAATCCTGTCAGAGTTTCTTTAAGCCTAAATATATAAGCTAAAATGATATGTGATGATGATCATTCGTCGCCACCTTACATCCCTTCAGACTGAACAGGGGATTCTTTCTCATGTAATGAGCAGGAGAAGGAGCCAAGACTCGTGCGATGAATAGGGTAATTGCGCTTAATTTTTTATATTTTTAAAGGTATCCAGAAGCTTCTTATCCTTCTCCATTTATTGTCATCCAATTTTGGCGTTCTTCGAAATTCTGAACTTGCTAGTCCCTATGTGAAAAATGAGGTCATTCCCCTTTTAAAAAACCCGTTGCTCTATGAAATTATCTTCATTTTTATGAAACTATGAATAGAATAAAGGCCAAAGGATGGAAGGCTGAAGAGACCTGACCAAAAATCTCTCATTTGTCTCGGTCCCGTGCTTAAATGAAAGATTAGAAAAGCAAAGACAAACTTGACAGCGGCGCACGTTGAGGTCCCATATGAGTCATTCATAATCTCACGGTCACGAGAGCGATGGGCAAAGAGAATTGAATTGGGTTCTGAAGCAGTGTTCCATCTATCTCTCGCTCAAATTACAGGGCATTCTCTCGTCCATCACCTTTTCATGTCCGCAGACAATGGCGGAGGAGTAGGCAGTTGCACACATATATACATACAAAGGAGTCTCCAGAGGAGTGACATCAGCTCAAGAGCTTTGACTACGACTACCCTGAGCGTTGAAGAAATTTTAAGGACAAAAAAAAACTATCTAAACCTGATAACACGGAAATTCCCTTGATTGGCACTTTACTCTCGTGCTTAGACTAATTCTCAGAACCACTGTGTCATAAATAAATTGAAATTTAGGAGGTAACTAAGTTAGGAAAAGATCGTTCAGAAAATTCTAAAGGAAAAATATACGATTTTCTTCTAAATCCAAGAATTCAGCGCTATGGTATTGACATGAAACACTTGGAGCACAAGCTGCGGGAATTTAACGTGATGAAAGGTCTTGTTCACTATTGATGGTGGTCCAGAGAGTGAAGCAGCGAAAGCCAACCGAAATGATTTCTACGCAATTATGGTCAGGTTTTTGAAGTATCGAAAAGCTCTATAATAAACCACCTTCTTTTACAAGGAACAAAGGAGTTCACTTAATCTGAACTCTGTGAACTGTGCTTCGACAAAAGGGATTCTAATCTCGGGTTTCTCTCTCTACTGAAAAACAAACATATAAAGAGTATTGCACTACTATGTACAGGTGGAACACCAGCAACAACACAAAATTTTCTGCTAAAATTTGGAATAAAGAATGTAAAATAAATGAGTGTAATTCAAAGGCAAAAGTGTCGCGAAGGTGAGACTTCAGTAACGTAAAAGATGCGCATGTAAAACTTCAGTATTTATAGTTCTACCTGATTTTCTGTAACCTCTTAGAAATTCGTCCACCAGAATTATTTTCTCAGTTTCATTTTGCGAAGCATCCAGGGGCCGGATTCATCAACGACTTACGTAACTTTAACGGAGAATTGTAAACTTATCAAGCGATATGGTGAGCGATAAGCCGCGTTATCTGAGCTTTTAACGCGGCTTATCGCTCACCATATCGCTTGATAAGCTTACAATTCTCCGTTAAAGTTAAGTAAGTCGTTGATGAATCAGGCCCCAGATGAGAAGTCTCACAGTGCGTGGATGTCAAAATGAATTACAATATTTCACGAGCTCTATCTTTCCGACTTCTCTCAAATGGATTTCTACTTACCAATAGATTCATTGGAAAAATATTAAAAAACGGTTAAAATGATGTACGGTCAAAATGATGAACTTTAAACGAGTTTTTGATCATTTGAAATAAAAATTTTAAACAGCAGATCTATCGATTCTAGCGAATAGTTCAATCGACGAATGAGACTTTTTGTGAGAAAAATTTCGAAGGCTTTTGAATTTCAGCTCTCCTAAGAGTTCACAGAATATCCCCACTAGCTATTCATGGGTATCTGTGGACGCATCCCGCATCTTTGGGCTGTCGTAGTGCGTGAGAAGCGGCAACTCTGCAAAGTCGCTGCTCGTTGCTGGCCGGAGCTCGGCTCGCGTTCGACGACGGGACGGCCCTCCCCCTTTCCGGAGGCTCATTTTCACTTCTGAGCCGTTCCAGTGCACGCGACCAGGCGACCGATTGGGCAGCTGTTCTTCGCTGCCCTAGCCAAGCGAAGTTCGCTGCCCTCCGGGGTCGGGCGGTGGTGTGGCGCCGAGATCGCTCGCGGGTCATCGTGGCGAGGTCCTCCTAGAGGGCCCTGATTTCGTCTATTCAACGCTGTCCTTTGCCTTCAACGGAAGCATCCACTAATACGACGACTACGACGACGAGGACTCGGCGCCGAAATCACACATCGATTCACCCTTTCGACAACAGCGGTTCAGAGCTCAGAAGGTTCTTCTGAAGGGTTGGCTGGCGATTAGCCGACGGTTCGCGGTCGTTAACCCGTCGGCGATCTCTTTGCCAGGGCCAGAATTCTCTATGCCGGAAGTGCTTCGGCCGCCGATGAGAACATCCCCCATCCACCACACCCGAACCGCTCTGGCTCTCCGGAACTGCCCATAGGCCGTCGGGGTTCGCTGAACTCTGTGCAGTTTTCGGTGATTAACAGCTAGAGCAGGTGCGTCCAGGGTGATCCGCCTTCTTCAAGGGGTGGGGTGGTCTTAATTGTGCGAAGGCGCTGACGTCGCGTAATGGGAGCATATGCAAATGTCTGACCGGCAATTGCTATTCCGGCTATGATTCTTATGCATCGTATTCGCTAATGAACTGCTGACAGCACCCGATTAGATTGCTGACCGCGTTTTCTCAGGCCAATTCTGGTGACAGCTGGCCCGACCTCGCCGTGCTCATGTTCATGCTCCGAGTCCTGTTTGTTGTTTACCCATCTGCTGACTTCCTTATTCAGTTTCTCGATTTGCCTTCTCGATAGCACTTTTTGAAGCGTGTTTAGACCATCGTTCATCGGAGTGATATGGAAGGAGATTCCTTCCTGAAGCTGTAACGTAACTTCTGGAAGATGTCACTTAACAGTTCAATACTAAAGGGCGAATAAACAAAGTAGCCAGGAGATTAACTGAAAGAAGGTTGAGGTCTGGAGCTCTACGATGAGATCGGCTTCTGATTCGTCGTAATACTTCACTAATCAAGCAGCATTTCGGACTTTCCAGTTTGCGAATGTAATAAAATGTTACTCGTTGAAAAATATAATACTTAATTTGTCGCAGAATTATATTTACGATAGTTTTGTCCTATCTTTGTTTCATTTTAATTGAGATCAGGTTAGTCAATTTAGGAGCTATTTATGCACGCTTTATTGTGACTAGCGCGCTACATTTGATTTTCGAACAATTTTATTAAAAAGTAAAGGGACAAAAGATGGCGATAGCCAACCTTTTTTTTAAAATGTGCCAAGATTGTTGTTTTTGACTAAGATTGCGGCAAATCGGACTATTGTGGACAAGTCCCTATTTGACCTACACTTTTGAAGTTATGCAGCATTTAGTCGGTATAAACACAATTACATGCCTTCTACTGACTCAATGAACAGCGAAATACAGTAGTACATGCTGGGGAAGGGTTGAATGCCTATAAGCAGAACTTTGTCAATCGAAATGCATGATATCTCCGCATCATAAAGCTCAGCGGTTCTCCGGCGACAGCGGTGAGTGTATTCGGAAGTCATAAGTCGCAGTCCCTGTCTGCATCTAGACGTCCCCCGACTCCTGGCTAGTTCTGCAGGAGAGTTTCTTGTAATTATGTACTGAGAAGTGCACATTCCTAAAGCCTAGTCCGCGAGTCATTGTCAAGCAGTCGTAGCCAAGTTGCACATGAAAGAACAAAGACGCAGTAATGCAACAGCGTCCATAGTTCAGTTTCTCTTCTCATTCGCATTCTCGATATATTGGGTTGATCGAAAAGTCTTGCAACACTAGCACAACAATATTCAAATGTATCCCTATTTGCTAAACAAAAAGTCAGTCTACGATATATTCCCCATCCAAGTCTAAGATCCTGCCTCGTCTTTCAGGCAGCCTTTAATTCCTTTCCGCCAGAATTCTTAGGGCTGTGAGGAAAAGATTTCAGAAACCTCCATTTCCAGTTGACGTCGATCATCGAACTCTCTACCTCGAAGGTGCTGCTTCAGAGCTCTCAACAGGTGGTAGTCAGAAGGAGCGAGGTTTGTAGAGTACGGTGGATGGGGGCAGAACTTCTCAGCCTAACTTCTGGATTTATCGCCACTCACTTTTGCGACATGAGGACGCGCGTTGTATAGACATTTTCCCGTTTTGGACGTCTTTGGCGCATGGCGTCGGCCAAGCTCTGGAGCTGGGTAGCGAAGGCAGATGCTGTGACTATGACTTCACTATCCACCAACTCCTAGCCTTCTGAGTCCAACAGAGAGGCGTCCCGAACGAGGTCGATCTCCGAGAGAGATATTTCCAGCCTTGAAGCGCTGATACCAACGGGCCACTGTGGAATAGTGAATGACTCCCTCCTTGAATGCAGCGCAGATGTTGGAGGCTGCAGTTCTTGCCGAATGGCCTCACAGAAATTCGTAGTAGACGATAGGTCGTAGCATGCTGCTGCTTATCGTTGACATTGTTGCTGTATTCCTATTGGACGAGGGCTTATATAGTATTCTGGAGGAAGCATTGAAAATGTACTGTGACGTCAATTCGCAAGATCGATACTGTAAGAGCTTTAGCAAATTTAACAGGCAGTAGAGTAAAGTGTTGCAAGACTTTTCGATCAACTCAATATTTCCGCATCTGTTTCACTGAGTTTTTTTTTCCACAAGAATTTAGAGTAATTTTGGGATTGACGGATATTGCTGGTTCAAGGGAAGTCCCATCTAAACAACTTGCACGACATTACCTTGCTAAGATTATTCGTCATTTTATAACTTTTGTGTCCGTTCTTCGAAGCCTAGACTGAACTTGCGGCTGGTGTTCGGAGCTCAAAATACTGCTTAGATCTGTTTGTCGTTTCGAGTATTACATGAAGCGCGTGAACATCAAATTGGATCATGATATCACCAATCGCTGGAAGATTTATATATTTAAAGGGTAAAGAGCGACATTACTGAATTCCTTTAAGGATGCGCCACGCATTCTACTTCTACGGGATATCCTGAATGCGAATCGGATGCGTATTTCGCCAAACAATGAATTGCGGTGGTGAACCGATGCACAAGTCGGCGCTTTATCCTTCCCAGACAAGTCTGGTACAAATTCATCGACCCCGAAGGGATGGAAGGCTTGGTTGGCATGGGCGGGAAATCCGAACTAAGAACCTGGTATCGAGTGCACGCGACGGCCGACGCCTCCTCCAACCGCGCTACACGTACCCTTTAAATATATTTATTTTCATATACTTTTTCGTTTATCTATCATTTTTATCTGTGGACGTGTGGTTGGTGCGCGTAAAAGAGGTCGTTCCAACATCAGTAAAGCATTGCTAGATTCAGTTGCATTACGCACGGCTTATCCAGAACCCACCAAGGCTTTCCAGTGTTCGTGTTTCAAGTGTTTTCGGCCTAATGAGCGCTTTGTACTAAAGATCGATGCCTAAAACTTCTACTAAATTAGGCTCTTGAATTTTGCATTTCCAAAGGCAAAGATTCAATCCAAACATCCTCGAGTGATAGATGGCGTGATATCTATCCTTTGGGAGTACTGTGGAGGTACTCCTGAAGGGGAATGGGAACTAATCGTAGGAGTAAGAACAACAATTTTCCTCGATAAATCAGCTGAAGCATGCAGCCTCGCCTTGTGACGACGTATGCGCATTCCGCGTCTTAAGCCCTCTAATTACCGCTGACTCGAAACCAATCCCATCTGTACGAAGGCAGTGCATACATCTCAGGGAGCACTAGGATAATTAAGCTATAATTACTCAAATGTACTTAGCATATTGTACACCGACATCATCAACAAATGTTGAGTCGTTGTTTATTTCATCCTCACCTTCGATCACGCAAATTCGGAAGCGATTTCTCTTCCTATCAAACTCGTTTATCAAGAGTAAAAGCTGAAACCTAGGATTAAGAAGTTGCAGTAAATTGAAAACTGGGACTTTTTCAGTGACTATAGGTTATATAATCCAAGAGCTTACCGATTATATGTTCCACAACTTCCATTGTCGATAAGCTCCTAAAGATTGGGGTGGTTGTTAGAAAAATTTGAACTCGAGATTAGACCTGCTTCCTTATTTATTGTATATGTACTATGTATCTGGGCGCGTGTAGCGCAGAGGCAGGAGGCACCGACTGTCGCCTGCACCCGATACCAGGTTCCTCGTTCAGATTTCCCGGCCGGGCCAACCAAGCCTTCCACCCCTCCGGGGTCGGTGAATTGGTACCAGACTTGTCTGGAAAGGACGAAGCGCTGACTTGTTCATTGGCTTGCCACCGCAAGTCATTATATGGCCAAATATGCATTCAAATCGCCTCCACGACATCCCGTAGAAGTAGAATGCGTGGCGCATCCAAAAGGGATTGAGTAACGCCGTCCTTTATCCTTTATCCTTTACTATGTATCTATTTAGCAGGGCTTGTGCAGCGCAGTCGGAGGAGGTACCGGCTCCTGGGTCCATGATTTGGTTCCAGACCTATCTGGGAAGGAGAAAGCACTGACTTTTTCCTCAGCTGGTCAATGCAAGTAAATAATTCATTGTATAGCCAAATACGCATTGAGATCGCATATACATAAATAAACATATATACTATGAATTTATTTAGCGTTACAAACAAGGTATCCACTCACCGTTAAACGCACCTACGAGCTAGGAGAACTATTCTAGAAACGGGTTAGACTAGGTAAGTGTAACTCATTCGACCATGACATGTATTATATGCCAGAGTCTCGATTCTGGCGAATAGGATTAACTAGACGGCCCACTTCATCTTCCTGACTATCATCAGTGTCGTTCTCATGAATCTCCTCATGTCTTCATGGGTTTCTGAAGTTTTCATGGACTCAGGCTGGTTTCCTGTAGAATGAAGTGGCATATGAAGGGGTAGTTTCTCTAATGACTTCGACTTTTTCACGCTCCGGAGAACACAACAACGCAACAACGTCGAAATATTTTCCGCAATAAACATAGGTTGATGATTGTCTACACTCCATCGTTTATGCGAAATGTGTTCATTTTTTCTTTCTGATTCGCCTTCCTGCTTGAAGTTCCCGATTCTGTCACCCTGCTGAGTTGTGCTTTCAAGCGAATTTAGTGCGATTATATTTCATTCCTTCTGTGCATTTTGCTGCATTACCTAGAATTCGTATGTTATTTAAGACTAACTTCTGTTACAATTTTTCACTTTCCACCATATTATCACTCTTAAATTTTTCTACTCTGCAGCTACAATCCCATCGTAGAGGCTTTTTTTCCAACCGATAGGAATTCCTAAACAGAACTTTAATTTTTCGAATGAATTTAATCATGAAATGTTGTGTGCAACATACTAGGTCCAGTTCAGATTCCCTCGAGTTACCCAGTGTCTGTTAGGTTGTCGTCGATGACTTATGTAGCTTTTCCTTTTGTTTTGGTGTTGATGACACCTTCTGCTCATGAACGCTCCATGTCCTAATTGCCACCTTAGCTCTGGACGCCAATTCCTCCAAGGCACTCATTAATAATGTGGTAGTGATTGGGCCATAATTACTCGCATTGCTAAGTACTGCATGGGTAAGTAGAAGAGAGGATGCAGCTTGCATAGGCTCCTTCTTTGTTGCTCCGCTGATTATTTTATTTTAAGCTTTCACAATGGCTTGATTTAGGGACGTATTCCGTACAAATCGTCCACAAAACTGACTGAAAAAGCGAAATTTGCGCCTTTATATATACAGAGATGACGCACTTCTAATTTTGGGATGCTCGAACAGATGAGTATTTGAGACTCAATTAGCAATTTATAGCGATGAAAAGTTCGTTTACGAACTGGATAGGACTAGGTGCAGATCCATAAGGAAGAGGTGCGAGGCATATTCGACCTCATCACATCATTCTGCTCAGTGTGTTTCTCATTTCGATATTCCCCTACAAGAGTGCACTTTAATTCCGCGTTTCATCACATGTTTTCTTACGCACGCTCGTTTTTCGCCACTCAATTCTAATCATTTAGGGCATTTTTAGTCGAAAGCAGAGCCTGGTTCTTAGTAGGAACATCTTTCGAGATCTTTCTTCAGATGCACGCAAAACCGTTGAAACAGTTGTCTTTGCCGAGGCTTGCAATAAGAGAAGATGTTTAGAAGCCCCAGAGCTAGGATTTTTTCGAAACTTTTCGTCCATATCACTAAGTCATTTAATTTAATCTTTCAATGTTTGAATTGAGTAAATATACCCTGAGTACGATGACAAGCAAATTTGTCAAGCACTAAGAAACTTCTCGAAGGCATATTCTGAACATGGGCGCATGGAGCACAGTGGGAGGGGGTGACGGCTGTTGCGTGCAACAGATTGCAAGCCCTTGGTTCGGATTTCCCTCCAGGCCAACCAACCTATCCTCCATCCGGACAACCAGACTTCTTTGGAGAGGGTAAAGAACTCACTTGTTGATCGGATGGCCATCACAAAGTAATGCAAGCTTTATACGCATTTTTTAGAGACTGCCTCCATGACATCCCGTAGAACTGGAACGCGTGGCGCATCCCAAAAATAATTGGTTAACCCGTCTCTTATTCTTTATTCTAAGCTGATAATGTACATAGTGGGAAAATTGCCGAACCATATTTGCAGGGAAACTGCTTAAAAAGAAACTTGGGCTCATTCAAATTTTGGAAACACAGATCTTAAGCCCCCTTATTTGCCTCACCACGGGAGAACCTTTGATCGTATAAAGTTTAACAAAGCTCTGAACTAATCCTCACGTATTGTATCTGAGGAGTCGCAATTGCACAACCGTTCATTACTATGTAGAATGCGTATTTTCTATCTGTGGTTGACTGCTTTTTTGAAGCTCTTTTATTATACAGATTGTGTACAGTTGTGCTTGTACTCGTCTGAATAAATAAATACAAAGAATAAAGATGAGCTCTAATGAAACTCCGTTTTGGTTGTTTCATGCAGCATCCTGGACATCGTGGAGGCAATTTGAATGCGTATTTGGCATATACGATGACCTGCGTTGGTCAGCAGATGGAGCTGCCGACTCCGAAAGGATAAAAGGTTTAATTGGCCTGGGCGGAGCCCAAACTGGGAATCTCATTTTAAAGAGTAAACGATGGACATCGTCTAAGGCCAGGATCGTTTAGTCATGGATTCAGATGTTAAAGTTTAGAAATATTTCAAAGCCTCATAGTTCGTAGAAATACTGTTCTTTACGAAGCTTTTCATGTGGAGAAAGGGTCAATGCAAGAGAAAAGAAGCACCTACAATGGCTCCTCCAGCGTCGTACTTTTTGTTCCACCACCAGTATTATTACTGTTCCTTTATATGCTCGGACGCTGTTTTTTCGGTGTACTCAGCCTCGCTTTCTAATTGCTTCTGCACCGACAGATAACTGCCTCGTGGGCAAGTGGTCAGGTGGCGTTTAGCGGTCGCTTTGAAGCGGTCGCGTCATTTATAGGCGCCGTAATTGTTCGTTTCTTTCCCACGAAAGGTTTACTTAAAGAATTTCCATTGCAGTTCTCATTTCGTAAACGCATTCCGCATGTCCGTGCTGTCCATTTTGTGAGAAGCGATAAGCGTAGGAATTGCAGATTACAGATGAGATGCTGACGATTCTACTACTATTGGCCTTAGCAGAATCGAAGTTAGCAGCGGCTTCTGTCGCCTTTGGTGAGTCATTTCAGCTTGCTTCCCAAGCCACTTCCAGCTGTACACCACCTGTCTTCAGGACCACCAAAGCTTCTGGTGCAGTCACCAGAGGAGGTTTGGTACCAGCTCGATGAGAACCTCAGTCCCCATGCTCGTCCGACGCTCAAATGTCATGCCTCCGACAACGCAGAAAAGTATGTTACGGTAATGGCTATTGCACCTACAGTACGCTCTATGTACACGCGCCTGTAATTTTCAGATTCGTCTGGTATAAAAACGGCGAACAGCTGGAGATTGGCGGCGACATCGAATGGGTCCGAGCCGGCCAGTCAGGGACCATTCAGTTTTTGGAGCCGAAACGATCGCATGAGGGCTACTATCAGTGCTTCGTATCGAACATTTTCGGCACAGCTGTCTCGAATAAAGTCCACTTGCGACTGGGAGGTTCGGTTCAAGTTCTCTCAATTCTTTCATGGAACTCACCGATTTAAGAAAAAAAGTTTGGAAAGACGTGATAACAAACAACTATGTATGCGATTTTGAGATATATTCAAGGGGAAACACTCTACTCAATCGTTTTGACAACTATGGGTAAAGTGAAAATGAACTGTTTAACAAAGAAGATATACGGATCCAGCCTGTTAAAGAACATTTGATTGCTATGACCAAGCCGGCGCTAACCAACATGCTGGTATTTGTTTCGGTTTTATAACAGTGCCTCCACCCCTCCGACTAGGATAGATTTTAGATATGTAATAGATTGGTAGGGTGGATTTTTAATAGAAATGATAGATTTTGAAATTTATAGATTTTTTAGGATAGATTTTTCCTAATTTACTTTCCGATTGTTTGCATACCATCACAACTGATTTTAAGGAATCACACTGAAGGCGCAAGATGATCCGGTTCTATTTCATAAAATGTCAAAAGACGTTCGAACTCCCAAACCCCTTATTCTCGCTTACTGTTTTCTCTGTTACTGGGTATGGAATCATGATAGTTTTGTTTTAACGATGTTTTGTTACGATCAAAACGTTAGCGCCAGAAGGGACTCGAACCGGCACCCTCTGCTTACAGCAAGAAGCCCTGCGCCATCACAACACCTTCTTTCTTGGAAAAGCTCACTAACAGTCAATTGAGGCTTCAAGGAAATGGCTTGACTTATGCTAGTCTAGGTTCGTTAATTTTCCTTGATTAGTGGCTGGGCGTTAGTTTTGTGCGCGAAGAATAATACATACATACATATATATATATATATATATATATATATATATATATATATATATATATATAGGGTGGCCTCGCGAAATTATCGTCGCGAAAAACGTCATATTTTCAACAATACGCGAGACTTTTTAAAATTTATTGTTCCTTAGTATAACCAACAACATTTAGATTGGACTCTGCAAGAGTGCTTCGAAGTGACCTCCCTTGGCTTTTACGCAGGCTTCAAGTCTTGGTTTCGCTGATTCCACTGTGCGCCGCAGGTAGCTGGCGTCGATTTCTGTCCAGGCTTGATTAAGTTCGCAGGGAAGCTGGTCCAACTTGGTGATGATAATCTTCCTTAGCTTATGCTCTAGGTATCCATATATGGCAAAGTCGAGGGGATTTAAATCCGGTCTGCTAGATAGCCACTGATCCTTCGTTGGGTATCCAGGGAAGTTGGCTCGCAGATACGCGATCGTCGTCCTCGCTCCATGGGCAGGAGCCCAGTCCTGTTGAAAGATCATCTCGAGTTTTTTTCATAGAAGGAAAGGACTACTTTCTTCAGAACTTCTTCTTGGTATGTTCCAGCGTTGATTTTTATGTTTCTGTCCACGAAAACCAGCGGCGTCTCCTGGTTTGCTGTGATACTAGCCCACGCCATCAGTCTTTTGGGAAATGGCGATTTTGTGACGACCTATCTTTTCCGAGTGTGCCTTTGATCAGGTCTGAAGAGCTGGCGAACATTCTGAGCATTGTGTGCGACTTCCCGTGAAAATTTTCTCATCTGTCCACAGCACATCTTCGTCGCGGCGCGCCGACAAAAGCCGTGGCAACTCCTGGCCCTTCTTCTCTCGGTTTCCCTTGGCTGTCTCTGTCAACTGTTGTCCGTTGAGCAGACGGTAGCTGCGATGTCCTAGTTCATTCTTAACAATTCACTGGACAGTAGAACTAACAATACGAGGCTCTTTGCGATCTTGTTAAGAGATATGCTGTCGTTTCTGTCGATTCTTTTCTTAATGATCGCACGGTTGTTCCTTGCATTCACAGAACGAGTACGACGTTACTTTACCTTTATGCTGACCTTCTCTTTCTCCTTCCACTGCTTGATCCGCTGAAACTGTTCTCAATGAAGTACTGGCTTCCTTGCAATGCCGGTGGTGGACTCTCCGCTCTCATCGAGGCGGGCTACTGCTTCTCGATGAGGGTACGGTCGCATTGAGGTTACAAACGAAAATCTTCATATATCGCAAGAAATTGGATTTAATGTCGTAAACGATGTACGCAAAGAAAAACGAATTCAAAAAAATATATAAGAGAAACAGGTGCGCTCAAATATCGCGACAATACTTATCAGCCACCCTGTATATATATATATATATATATATATATATATATATAACTGTATAAGAAATTTAAATTTCACTTTTCCAGCGCACTATCGTTTAGAATGCAGCCCATGACGAATTCGAAATGTATTGACCACGTTGTCTATTCTCTGTTCATCCTTAATTACATACTTGCGCTTCAACGATGACAAAGTTGCTGCCTTCTGGGGCCGGTGACCAGAGCCTTGCCATCTTTTTTGAATCTCAAAGTTTTAAGAGTAGGAATTCGAATATTCATACAGAAACGGCCTTGGTCTCCAGAATTTTCAAACTTATCTAAGTAGGCATTTGAATCGCCGATTCTCTGCCCTTTGTTCTGATAGAAATTCGCCATTCATGTTTTTTTTGGTGATATCCGCACTGGATTCCTTGCTTTCATGTTGTATAAGGCCTAGCATTTTTATGTGACGGCTGATAAGTCTCCTGAACCATCGCGTTTGCGTACGAATTCCTTTGAAGAGAATAAGGCTTGACAATTCTTTCCCAACTTTTCAAGAAATGGAATTTGGCGATATAAATAAGATGGTCGAAAGCAGGGAGAAGCTCGAACAGGAACTGTCTTTAGTGTCAAAGGTTTGCACCCAGACTTATGGAGTCTTTTGTATTATTTCTTCTGGTTATGTGGTGTTAGTCCACATTGAAGGGTGCACCCTTGATTGATGGTAAAACGGCTATGTTCATTGTATAATGCCTCCAGTTTTATTCGAACTTTTGCAGACTCAGTATGCAAATAATATGTTTTGGAGTATGCTCTTGAAATTAGCATTGCAAATAGGAGCCTGCATCTGGCGTTTTTAACTAAAAACGATATAGTTTCCGTAATTGCCCCTCAGTTCAGTGCGTGAAGTCTCTTTATGGTCGCGGGAAAGGCAGTAAAATCGAGGCTATTGCCTCAATTCCTGACGCCAGACCTTTACTTAATTACATTCGAACACAGCACATTTCCTTTCGGCGCGAGAATTCTTGGCCCCGACTGAATTGACTTTTCGACGACGCCTTCGATAAGCGGCCCAACACCACACACGCGTGTGTGGGACGTAGGGTGCCGAAAATTGAAAAATGCTCGCGTGCCTTGAAATAGCGCCGAAGTCTGTAAGAGAATTTGCAGTAAAAAAAACATGCCCATCTTGGACATCACCTCGTCCAACAATGTACCGTTTTCATTAAACCTGATACTAGTGTTCGACGCTTTGCAAGTTACAGTATGGCACGTTTTCGAACCGAGATGGGTTTGAGCCACGCGCAGTTGTTCTCTAACTATAGTTTCAGTGTGCATGGCGCAATCATGGAGACGCATACGTCAATGCTTGTCCAAACATTACCGGAGTTCTCACTTTGCGCACATGCTTCACTTTTAAATCTGTTTCTGGTCTTTTCCACGATTTGAAAATTTGAACTCTATTTACTATATATAAAAATAAATAACTAAATAAATATAATGGAATCTGTTGGGGAACATGAAAATCTGACTCGAACTGATCAGAGTAGGGCCTCAAATGAGGCACAGCTGCAAAAATCTGCATCCTTCAAGTAGAAGAAAATTGTGTTCCGTTTTCGCAAAGTTCTTAAACTTACGAGGATAGCGCTCAGATGTTTCAAGAAGGCAAAAGTTGATTCTTCGTCTAGGTGAAGAGGTGCCTTCTGATCCGTGCTGTGCCTCCTTAAATATCATCTGTGAACATTGACAGAACTTTTCTTACAACTGTATAGAACCGTAGACTCGATAAACGGCGAAATGGAAGCTTCGACGGTGTGTTGCAAACAAAGTATGCCAGGTTAGGTCCCACATCTTTCTCCTTTTTCACACTTAAATCAGGTTTATTTTCTCTGGGTAGGCAATACAAACAGTGATGGACATGTAGAAACGTCCCCTGTAAATAGGAGCAGCAGCGAAAGTAGCCCAATTTTCCTGTTCAGTGAGCGAGAGACATTCCCTAATTATGGCCAACGAAAAACAGCGGCCGAGACTACAGTGGTGGTTACTTTGGAAGGAGGCCCTGCTTCTTTACTCACGGGGATTTGAACAGAGCTTTAAACATACAGTTCCCTGAGGCTATTGGCACAACTTTTGGAAAGCAGTATGTTCAAACCCTAATTTTTGCGCAGAATACTGAAACCGTAAAACGTTTCGTTGCCTTTATTGAAATCGGGGGAAATTAAGTCTCTGTTCACTCTGCAATCCTCTGGCTCTACTAAATTTGGAGCCTTGACTGAGTCGCATCGAAAATCGGAAACATTCGCGTAAAGGAACGAGTTTGTAGTTCTTTTACTACGAATTCATTACATTATATAAGTACGATATCAATTGCATATTCTGATGTATTACATAGTAGTTAAAAACTTCCTGGGGTAACTCAAATCGAGCAACATTTTTTCAACGTGCAAACGTCTTAGCAATGGCGTTGACTCAAAGTTCGCTGGCGCGTCGCGTGGAACTGTCCACGTTCGACTTTCGATAAACCTTGGGATATTTATTTCAGACCGATGCTGTCTTGTTGAGCTGGTAGCCAAGGTTGGTATCACTCCGCTCACGTTGCGGCGAATTCAACTTCGTCAGAGCCTGAAAAAGTCGAAAAACATTTATGAAGTTGTCCTCCCAAGCACCATTTCGTCCTACATCTCGTCTGAAATGAAAAGCACACAGAACGGTGCCGTGTCGCGTTCTTCCTCTTGTGTCCTAATGGGGAGGGGGATTGCATGACGTCTAGAGTTGTCCACAATATGTCATGCAATGAGTGTGGTGAGGTCTACTTAGGGGAAACGGATAGATCACTATGCATCAGGGTTAAGGAGCACTTGGACGGCCTTAGAAAAGGCATTGTCCGTACTCCATGTGGTAGCACAGAATTCGAAGTTCTGCAGGTATCTGTGTCGATTTTAGCTCGAGAGAGTGTCTATCGAAGCGCAACACCCCTGAGGCGCTCAGGATCACGGTCAGGAATCCCCAGGACAACGGGCAGGATAAGTTTCTAGCGGTAACCCAAGGACTGAACCACCCTTCGTCGAGCTCTGCGGGTTCTGACTGTCTGGTCTGACCCCCAGGGCATTTAAGTCAGGTCCCGCGAGGTAGATTCATTCACCCACGTTCGAGCCCAGCTTTGGGTGACTGGTAGCCCTTCTCTGCTTCCACCTTTAAGGTCTCTCGTTCCTTCATAAATGTCATGTTGTATCTTGTCCTTATCTCTATAACATTGGCACTCTGTAGGACGAAATGGTGTTCGGGAGAACAGTCTCTAAATGTTTTTCGTCTTTTTCAAGTTCTGTCGAAGGGAGGTGGCCGAATCGCAAACCGAGTTAAATGAGTGCGATACCAACCTCAGCTACTAGCTCAACAAGACAACATCAGTTCAAAGTTTCTCATATTGTTGGCGAACTTTTACGAAGACCTTTCAAAGATCTATCACATGACTGTCATCGAACCTTTGAAGTTAAGACAGCAGGGCGGGGTCACCTACCTGTCATCTCGCAGGTCGCTTTTTGGGCCTCCAACGGGCGGTAAGCTCATTTGAGCCGCTCGCTGACCATATATCGATGGCGTAATTGCATTAGGGACGTGGAAGGTGAGCTTCTGGCTCAGCCAGATGTTCGCACCCGCGGCGCTCGTTCGCACATCAATAACCGTAAGCGCCCTGGATGGCGGCTCTGTCCTTTTTTCCTGCCGTTGGAGTTTTGAGGTTCTGGGAGGTCTGGCCTGGTCAGTGGCCGCGGCCGAGTGCAGCAGATCGTGGGGGACCAGCAAAAACACTCTGATTAGATGAGCGGAGCCCCGTGAAGCGCCGGCGCCTCCCGTGGGAACATGCTCGCGCACTGCGGGGAAATGCATTCCGGACTCTCGATGACAAAATGATCGGGTACCGCCTGGGCGGAGGGAGGACCGGGTAGGAGCTAATTGATGCCCCAAAAGAGAAGCAGCATTCACCTATGTGGTGGCTGACTATCATGTAAGAAAAGAGGAATGACCGCGTTGCCACATGGAGTACACAGTTCGAGGAAGCCAGGGCTAGAAGCCACAAGTGTTATAGTGAAGCGGATGTAATTTGGATGCTCTTGTTTTGATATAGCCTTGATCGTTCTTCCAATGGCTTCAGTTTTTTCGTTCAACGGAGGGAACATCTCTGAATGCTCGCGTGTTTGGGTCGTGAATTCAGCATTGCCAACGACCTAGCGCTATAGGTGCACAGGAGGAAACAAGCGGCTTGGGGAGCTTTCAAGAGCGTCGAAGAAGTCGTGAAGAAGATGAGGAACGCCCAATCTGTGCCAACCCATTCGACTGCACTGTTCTTCTTGCCCAAATATACGCCTCAGAGACCAGCTTCGTCGTCGTTTGAAGATCTGGGACATCGTCGCATGGTCCAGGTTGTCGAAAATTAGGTGGGCCGGCCACGTAATGCGCTTCGCAACACCCGGTGGACGAGAGCCGTCACCAACTGGATTCCGCTGGTTGTCAAGAGATCACCAGGACGCCCACCAACTCGTTGGTCGGACTTCCTCGTGAAAGCCCTGAACGAACGATATGATGCTCTTCGGGTCCCTCGAGCGAGGAGGACCTATTGAAGCACTCTGACACGCGACAGAGGCGATTTGATCGAGCACCTCGATTATCAATGGGGCGGCAGGTGGCGACAGGTGATACCCCATCATTCTAAACTGAACATCCTTCTAATCCCAACTCTTTTCTATTAAACTGAACATTTTTTCTAACCAAATTAGACATCTGTCACCCCCCCCCCCCTTTTTTTGCCACCACGGCGCCTTACTCAGGCCCAGCACTCACTTCGGTAGAGAACGGCAGTCACCGTCGTTCTACAGAGCTTGTTATTGAGTGTCCTTGAGCACCTACGATCGCATGGGATTCTCTTTTCCCTCAATAGATTTGGACACAAAAACCATCTGCGCAATGTAAATCAAAGGGTTATCCTACAAAGAATCACTGTCTGTCAAGTAAAGGAGGCATTATTGTGTATGGCCCAACAGTGTCATTAATGGTCCTGGCTGTTCGTCATTCCTCGGCTCATCCGCTGTAAAACATGAATGCAGCACTGACCGACCATATCACTGTCATCTATTTTTCTGTAAAGCCTGATATGTTATCAGCGTGGAAGCTTCTAATTCTTCGATCCATTAAAAACTGTAATCAGTGTACTGGATTATGCTAGGCAATTATTCTTCAACTAATTTCATACTAGCAGATCCGTTAGTTATTCATTTGTAATGTTTTGAAATATCATAAAGGATAAAGGATAAAGGACGGCGTTACTCAATCCCTTCTGGGATGCGCCAGCGCATTCTACTCCTACGGGATGTCGTGGAGGCGACATGAATGCGTATTTGGCCATACAATGACTTGCGGTGGCCAGCCGATGAACAAGTCAGCGCTCTATCCTTCCCAGACAAGTCTGGTACCAATTCACCGACCCCGGAGGGATGGAAGGCTTGGTTGGCCTGGGCGGTAAATCCGAACCAGGAACCTGGTATCGGGTGCACGCGACAGTCGCGCCTCCTCCGACTGCGCCACACGCGCCCATGAAATAAAAATAAAATATCATATCAGTAACTAATAACTTGATAAAGAATGATAAAAATAGGATGACACAAACAAAAATAGCTAATGCACGAGCAAACATGAATAATGTTGTAAGCTAATAAGAAGCTTCCTGGAGATACCGGTCAACGAGCCTTTTCTATTGCCTGTGTGATTCTGTCATAACGGTTCTTTTGAGAAGTTTGGGGACACAGCGCCAGCCCGATGTGTGAAAAACGACGATCTGCCGTTCTTACATCAGTTCTACCTCTTTTTACTTGTATCTTACTTTGACCACTTCTAGTGTTAGGAAGCGATACAGAATAGAAATCTCGGAAGCGAAAGGCCAACATACCGGATGCCAACTTATAAATGCTGTTTAGATCACAACGACTCCTCTGCAAGCATGAGTCGGCGGACTGAAAATCTTTTGTCCAATTTGAAAAGAACTCAGTGTACATTATCTGAGCTTTGCATGTTCGAAATGGATTCATCTTCCTACCAAGTGCTTTGTGAAGTAGGAAGGGGTAGATAGACAACTTATGTGGAGCGGTGTCAACAAAGAAAAGATGCCTTCTAAACTGTTGAGTGTACTGTTTGACTAAAACTTTGCGCTTTTAGAGCTCGAACACTTTCCGACACGACCGGTGAGGCGAATCCAAGTGATGGAAGGAGACTCACTCACGATCGACTGTGTGGCCCCGAGAGGCACTCCGCCACCGACTCTCTTCTGGCTCTACAGGTAGACTGGGCATTGTTGTGATAGGCCAAGGGGAAGCCAGACTCCGTCAGAATCCCAATGACGGCGATGAGGACGAAAGTGCGTAATTGAGTCGCGCGATGTGCATTACCCTTGCTAATTCGATGAACTGGCCATCGAGCTACTGCGAATATGCTCGAATTTCAAGCCGATGACCCATGGCTATTGTTCCGCTGCGCTCCAACAGCACATTCCAGGGACACCGAGCAGGGCTCGGTCATCGAGTCGATTCGACGGAAGCACATCGCCGTCGACGGAAACGGGAAGCTGCAGTTCAGTTCGGTGGAGCTGCACGACGGTCGACCAGTGAGAACCTATGGTCCAGATGAGATCCGAGAACGTTCCAAGCCTCTTTCGTTCAGACCCTCATCTACGAATGCGCGGCTGGATCACCTGTGCTTCATGGAGAGTATCGCTCAGGGGACCACGTCCAGCTCAAAGTCATACCTAGAGAAGGTACGTAGAGTGCAGTGCAGATGAACTTCCGCGCTGAGGTTCCGTTTCTTGTCAAAGATCGTGAAGACCAGGAATGGTTCTTCGTGAAAAGTGTACGCATCTTTGCGCTGGTCCGTATGGTGAGCCCATTTCAATTAGACGCCAACCAGCACACTTTTTGTGCTCGTAAATGATGTGGTCCGTTACGAGACAAGTACAAAGCGTTTTAGCCATCGCCGTTCGGTGTTATTGATAGCACAACACTACACCAGTGAGGACTCGTAAGCGGTTGCCTGTTCAGACAAAGAGCGGGAGAAAAACTGCTTTTGCTGAGCTTTCGAAACACTTCCTTCGTTCCTATTGATGGCCAAGTTAGAAGGCGGAAACGCTTCAAGACCTCGTTGGCGAAACTCTGACAAAATGAGGAACCAAGTGAAATAAACTTTGAAGGCAATTCGGATCTGTCCTAGCGGGGAGGGGGGGTGGTTAGCTCGATTGTATGTTGGACGGCTGCTGCAAAATTAGAAAAAATAGGAGACATCAGGTAATTTATTCCACGAGATGGCGGTATTTTTCAAATTCCAGAAGGCACAACTCAGTATTTGTTCGACTTATTCTTCTAGAGGTCTTCCACGCTAACTGGCGTACATTCTGCAACTCTGTAGAGCTGCTCACATAAAAGATTTCGGTACTTCCTCTCGTCTAGAAGAATGCTCATTCACTGTGTTCCTTTTAGTTGACTTGAGCTGGTTTTAAAGGCCAAATGCCAACAGAAACCCGCACGAATAACAAAATGCTGCCTTAATTGGCCGATGTACTAACAGTCAAGCCCCCTCTCCTAGTACTCATCAATGGTCAATACAAGTTGAGGTGAATTCTAAGGGCTTAGGTCAGGATGTCCTTCACACTTCCACATCTCCCCTGCCTCCTCGACCTTGATTTGATTTGTGATTTCATAATTTCGGTCAGACGTGGCACAACTTGGAAGAATTAAGCTGTTTAAGAAGAGCACTGTTTTCCTGGAGCGCTAGTTGATTCCTCTTCTTCCCTCCGAATGGAGTGTGGAAATACATCGGGTAAGAAAAAAGTGACGCAGGAAATAATACTCGTTCCCAGTGTCTTTGAAGACCTCTGCAGCCCTCCTCTTGTTCAACAGCATCTGATGAAGCTTGGCCAGAAACACCTTCGAGGTGATAAGTCGATGCAAAAACAATATCGGCTTTTAAGCTTCAACTTCAAAAGACCATAACTTTTTTTATAACAAACTTTATTAGTCGAAAGGAGAACTATTAGAATCAAGGCGTCGTTGCTAGCGAGGTACGAGTAAATTTAGTTCGGCAGCATAGAGCGTGGAGCGAAAAACGTGCTTCAAAACAACATATAGGATGAGTACAATTATTGAAAATTGTTCAGAAATCATACAATATGAAAACCGTAGATATATCTTTTCTCCAACCTAATAGTTTTAGGCTAGTCATTGGCTCTACTGCGCTTAACAAAACAGCTGAATCCCTTGGTTTGGCCAAAGTGCTTACTTGATGCTTAAATCAAGATGACGCATCAAACAGTCACTAACCTATGTAGCCAAGCGCAAGTTGATTAGCTCAAGTCTGCAGAATGGAGAGGTCCACGTCCTTGCAGTTTAGTTTAACACCTTTCTACCAGTTTCGATTTTTGTAGGAACGACTTTGCCCCCTAAGGAAACCGTAGTTTTCTATCCAGTTGATCTTACTGCGTGCTTTCAACTGTTACACATACGCAGGTCTCGCGTGGTATCTGCGCTAAGACTATGGCACGAATTCATTTTTGTGGCTTGCGAACTTCCTTCTTAAACTGGCTTGGAGTTTATAGGATGCTAAACAGAAAATGAAAACAGAAAACAGAAGGGAAGCCTGTTCACTTGCAACAAATTCAGTCAGCGTGGTTTTTTAGAAATCGGAACAACTGCTAATAACTCCTTCCCGTGGAAGGAGACCTACTTAAACTAAGGACCGTACTCTCCACCATTAGGCGAACGTATTTATTGCTCACTCTAGAGACCTCGGCTAATTGCTCGTTAGCCAGCCGGCGAAGTCCAGCGGAGTAGCTCGGCGAGTCGCTCGTGTGGTTTTATGGGGAGTTTTTGCTCAATCAATCAGCGGCCCATTCGGGAGCTCCGAACGAGCTCCGCGATTTATGACACGTCACGCGTATCTCGCCCCGTTGGAGGGTCATCTGCAAGAACCTCCGCTGGCAGAAGCACAGATGCACAGATAACGACGCATTTTCACTTCCTTCCCGACTCATTTATTTAATTATTTATTCAATTAATTTTTAACGCATAGACAGGAGTCTAGCGGGAGCAAACTTAGAAAACAATTCTGCATTTACTACAACATATGTACATGAAAACATTATCTGGTTACAACGGTGCATCACCACTAACACATCGCCAATACATCAGGGGACTATTACTGACCTTCCCGCTGAGAATATTGAAGATGAGCATTGTCTTGCTGCTTTGCGCTTAATATATTCAAGAATGAGAGGCAAGAATAAAGAAGAATACGTGAAGTTGCCTTTTAAGTAAGATTTCGGAGCGAACATTATGGCATGAGTGTACTGTTTGAGAAGTTAATGCGTCTTCGAACTCACCAACCCTCAGTGCCACAGAAAGGTCACCCAACTCATCTCAAGCAAAGCTCATCTCAAAGGGGGAGCAACCGACTCTTGGTGTATAAATAAATTGGTAAATAAATTGGTGAAAACTGTACACTAACACGGGATTATCTATTCTCATTTACTCTCGACATTGTGAAGTGCTGTTCTTGTACCATCACGTTTCGGATAGATCGCTGTCTTCAAAGCCTGATAGGGACCAAATCAGTTAGCTATGTATCCCACCCAACGTCACCTTAACCCTGCAAAGTTCACTTCCAAAGTTGTCGAATGTGACCAATAGAGAGACATTCCGAACACCATACCTTCTCGTAGTCCGTCGAAGCACCAGAGTAGACGGCGGAGGGTAGAACGAAGGGTACGAGGCAGCAGCTACTCCAATTTAAAGCCAGACTGCCGCAAGGCTTAAGCTCTAGCACTGGCACTATCACTTCCGGTCGAATTATGGGTCCCTAAGGCATATCCAAAACACCTCAAGAGTTATGCATCGGAGATTGAATCTCATGCTCCAGAATCTCCACCATGCGCTCAAAATCATTCTCTTTATGGTAATGGACCCTAGAAGGAAAAGCTCAGAGCAGTAGACGCTCTGAGCTTTTCCCTCCCGTAAAGATGTTCCTTAATTCTCACATGAAGTGGCCGTGATCTACCCATGACGCCTAGTTGTGTGGCCTGCCCAGGTGGTGAGGAAGAGGACCACACCGAAAGGTGCAGTCCGTCCTGCAGAGACGATCATCGCGGTGTTTGCGAATTAAATAGTGCTTCACATTACTGAGTAGGAAATCCAGAACAGTAGCTGAGCTCATACGCTCACGACCTGTAATAGCACTGCAACTCAGCCGTCAATTTCTCGATTCAGGAAGAAAGATCGTTCCCGTTCACAAGCTCTACACAAGCCCTGACGAGGTGACGGTGAAGGCGGGCGGCCGGCTAAGGCTGCTGTGCATATTTGGTGGAAGGTTCGTGTACACCCTTATTGTTTCCCACCTGCACCTGCCACTGTATTATTCTGATCAACGCTAAGCTCTAGAACATTTCTAGGCCTCTTCCTGTCGTCACTTGGTCAAAGCTCGATGGCAATTTGCCCAAATCTCGTCTGAAGGACCTGACGTCGGCCGAGAGCGAGTTCGGAAAGGCGCTGATCGTCGAAAATGTCCACCCTGAGGATGCCGGGCACTACGAATGTCGTGCCGGAGGCTTAGCTCACTCGGTGAACGTCCGAGTTGTAGGTGAGTTCTCAGATCTTCGAGGTTTGCATGTATTGAGGTGAATAGAAAATCAGTGTTTAGGCGTAGTATTACCCATAACACTGATTCCTTCCACTAATCCCATGCGAAAAAAAGTTCTTATACAGTGTTGCCGAGCATCAGTTAGCCGTGGTATTGTCGGCCGGGATTCACATTTGAACGCAATAAATTAGAAGGGCATTACCCAAAACGATGGAGCCACAACTTAATGAGGAAGAATTTTGATGTTTAGCGCAGGTAAGGAGATCTGGAACGCTGTTCACTAAGTGGATGGGTGCTGACGTTTCCAAATGTACGTAGATAAAGCAATAGTTTTATTCAACGAGAAGAATGCGTATGGAGGAAAATTTTCCAGCAAAGCAAACATCCTTGCAACTTCTTCTTCTTCTTCTTCTTCTTCTTCTTCTTCTTCTTCTTCTTCTTCTTCAGCGTTTGTCCCGCATCGTAGCGGGGTCCGCTATTCTGGTGTTATGACGCCATCTTTCCCGCTCCAGCGCTAGATCAGGGTAAACACCAGTAATCTTCAAGTCCGCATGTAACGTATCAGCCCAGCGCTGCTTCGGGCGCCCTCTAGGCCGCTTTCCAATTACCTCGAAGTTAAGGCCTATCTTGCGGACGCTATCTTCCTTTCCACGCAGGACGTGGCCGTACCATCGCAAGCGAGCTTCGCGCATCTTGTCGGCTATCGGCGCGACACCGAACTTTTGCCGAATAGCATCGTTTCGAATGCGGTCCATGCGCGTGACTCCAGCCGTCCAGCGCAGCATCCTCGTCTTCATGACGCTGAGGCGCGTTTCAACCTCGTTGCTCGCAGGCAAATACTCAGCATTGTATATCGCTACCGGCCGGACGACGGTTCTATAGATTTTTGACTTCAGCGTTCTGGTATCTTCCTATCGCAGAGCACGCCAGTCAACCCTCACCAATCGGACCAAGCGCCACTCACCTCACTTCAATCATCAGATTGCCATCAGATGCTACTGCTGATCCCAGGTACTTAAAGACCGAAGTGCGTGGGAGCTCGATGCCGTTAACCTTGATGGAGCTGGACTCAGTAACGTCCGTCGTTAGATATTCGGTCTTCTTCACGTTCAATTTGAGTCCAAACCGCTCCAAGCGATCACACCAAGCTTGCACCTCTCGCTCGAGTTCATCTTTATCTTCGCTAGCGAGCATTACGTCATCAGCATAAAGCAACGTCCAAGGGACGGGGTTCTGAAGATCTCGAGTGATGGCATCCATGACGACAACAAAGAGGAGTGGGGAAAGCGCAGAACCCTGATGTACCCCGACAGAGATGGGAAACTCCATCGAGGTCCCAGCTGCAGCTTGAACTCGACTCTTTGGACAAGAGTAGAGAATTCGCACCCACTCTATGAGCTCTTCGGGAACTCCATGATGTCGCAAGGCGTACCATATCACTTCACGCGGTACGCGGTCAAAGGCCTTCTCTAAGTCGAGGAAGGCGATATGCACCGACTTCTGTTTCTCGCGATGCTTCTCTATCAGGAGGCGGGCGGCGTGAATGGCATCAATGGTGCCACAGCCAGCCACGAAGCCGCACTGATTGCTGGACAGCTGGACGATGTCACGAATTCGTCCGTCGATAATTCGCTCAAAGATCTTCATGCTGTGCGAAAGCAAGCGAATCGGACGGTAATTGGAGCAGTCTGCAGGACTGCCCTTCTTCTTCCAAATCGGAATCGTCGTACTTTGGCGCCAACACTCAGGCACTTTTTTCTCCGCCACAACCTGATTAAAGAACTTCGCCAACCACTCAGCAGGGTACCAAAACTTCGACTTCCACAGTTCTGCTGCCACGTCGTCGGGCCCAGTCGCTTTGCCTGGCCTCATCTTCTTCAAAGCCGCTTCAATCTCCTCCACGGTGATCTTCTGAACGGGGCCGTGGGTTGGAGCCGTTGAGGGGATGGCTGGATGAGGAAATTCTACTGTAGAGATTTCCTCAAAGTAATCGCGCCATCGCTTCAATGCCTTCTTGCGGTCCATAAGAAGATGGCCGTTCTCATCATTGATGCCGAAGAACTTCTCGATGTCCTCGGTCTGGCGATGGCGATTCTTTACGAGTCGGTACAGATACCGCTCACCATCGCGCGACTCGAGCTTCTCGTTGACATCTCCATAATGAGTGGCTTTTGCAACAGCCACTGCCTTCTTTGCAGCTTTCTTCGCTTCTTGGTACTTCCGCCAGTTATCGGCTGTCTTTTCGCCGAGAAACACGTGATATAGCGTCTTCTTCTCTCGAACTTTGGCTTTCACGTCATCTGTCCACAGCCAGGCCTGCTTGTCGACCTTCCGTCGTCCAGGCTTCGTGATGCCGAGCTCCGACCGTGCAGCGTGACGAATCGCGTCGGTGGCCTTCTCCCAAGTTTCGTCGACAGTTGTCACTGTCGGTAACCGCACGCGAGAAATCACAGCTGCTTCCTTCTCTTTCATTCGCCACCACTTGATTCTTGGTGCACCGCATCGCTCGACCTGCTTCAGCCTCGGAGGGGCGATCTTTAAAGTACAGATCAGCGGTCGATGCTGTGGAGCGACCGTCTCATACGGCACGACCTTCGCGTCTGTGACAAGACTTCGGTCTCGATCCTTCACAAGGACAAAGTCTATCTGAGTCCTGGTGTTCCCACTATAGAACGAGATGAGGTGGGAATCGCGTTTGCGAAATACGGTGTTCACTATGGTGAGGTTGTGCGATTCCGCATATTCAAGGATACGCTCACCATCTGCGTTACGCGACCCGTATCCGAACCCACCATGACAGCCGTACCCGTCTTTCGTCGCGCCGACGTGCACGTTGAGGTCACCAGCGACTATGATGACATCTTTCGACGGTACCTCTGCTGTCTTCTCATCAAGCAGGCTCCAAAACTCTTCCTTGGCTTGATCCGAGCAGCCAGTCTGCGGAGCATACGCAGAGAAGAAGTGATAGAGTCGCTCCTTCACGGCGACAACGATCTTCATCAATCGATCGTCAAAGCGCTCGACGCTTACAATCGAGTCACGAAATCGTTCGGAGACGATTATTCCGACACCACTGGTGGTCCTGGGACTTCCACATAGAACGGCCTTGAAGCCTCGTCCTATGTCCCTTGACTTGCGGCAGGACCACCTCGTCTCCTGCACCGCACAGAAATCAACTCTTCTACGCTCCAGTGCTTCAACCAACTCGCACGAGCGGCCCGTCAACGTACCCACATTCAGCGTAGCCACGCGGGTCCTGCTTACGTTACGGGACTTTCGGACTAACTCAGTTGCCCCCCGATGCCGTCCTCGCATCAGGGACCCTCGCATACTTTCCACACTCGCCGGGCTTTGCGAGTGAGCGTCGGCTCCCCCGGACGCCGTAGCACTATCTCGATAAACCTGAACAGTCATACACCATGTGATGTGACATGGGTCTTCGTAGGCCGGCCTGTCACAAGGGCCTGTCGCCTGCAATCGAATGTCCGTGATCGGCTTAGCTCGCAGAGCGAACAGTTTCCAGTGGCACCACGTGGAGGAACGGACATCGCCACCAAAGCAAACATCCTTGCAACAAAAGATGTTATTTGTATGACAATAATTTCAAACTTTTTGGAATTTTCTGCGATAAATTTGAAACTTTTGCGTAATCGCGTGCTTATATCCATTTCTAAAGGCGTCACTAGGACTGGCTTTTCCTTTTCTTCGTATCTAATTTCGATGTTTTTCATGGAGTTCAACGCTAAAACACCGCCTCTCTTAATGTCGCGAATCTTTTAATAAAGTACTGAGTATTGCAGCTGCTCCGTACTGGGATTTCGATCCTCCGAAAGACATTGAGCAGTCCGAGGACAGCACCACAGAGCTCGAATGCCTCGCCTCGGGTCGTCCAGCTCCTATCGTGCGATGGAGTATGAATGGAAAGCCTCTACATGGTGAGTAGAAATTGATTTTGTGCGCCTTTGAATTTCCTTTGGACGGTCTAACATTGTGTTCTTCCGAAACGTCTCCTAATTGGTCTATGAAGTCAAACTAACCGAATGTGACTTACTGGAAGATTGTTTTGGACGAGCTATATTAAGCACATTGCCTAGAACAATGAAGGAATTGTACTAAATCTAACTCTGTTGAAGATCTCAACTTTCCTAGAAATCTTGATGTCTTTTTCATCCTATTAGTGCTCCCAGGGAGAACCCACTGTGGTATTACACTCACATTTCAGAACTGGGCGCAGATCCTCGACGAGTCCTACTCGACAATGGAAGAGTTCTGAGATTAACAGCTCTCAATCACGATCTGGACACCGGAGTCTACCAGTGCAATGCTTCAAATCCACTTGGCTACGTATACGCCAATGCCTTTGTAAATGTCAAAGGTATGGCTTTTTACTAAGTGTGGCATCTAGTGCTCAGGGCGCCTGGTAGCGCAGTTGGGGTATTGTCTTCTGTCGTGTGCATCAGATTCCAGGTTCTTGGTTTGCGTTTCCCGCCCAAGCCAATCGAGCCTCCACCCCTCCGAGGTTGGCGAGTTGGCACCAGACTTGTCTGGGAAAGATAAAACACTGCATTGCCCATCGACTGGCCACCTCAGTTCATTGTATAGGCCAAATACGCATTCAAATTGCAATCACAACGTCCTATAGAAGCAGAATGCGTGGCGCATCCCAATAGGGATTGATTAACGCCGTTCTTCATTCTTTATCCCTTTTTTCAGCATTTCTTCTGTAGACTCTAGAAGAAGATTGATGGGCTAAGGTGCTTTATAGAGCTTAGATTTGGCCTTTTATTTTCTTTATTTTTTAGCTCACGCCCCTCGGTTTCTGATGCCGTCACAGCGAGTATGGAAGGTGGTGCAGAAGAGCACTGTTTCCTTGAACTGCGATGTTGTAGCAGCGCCAGATCCGGTAGTCCGATGGGTGGACGCCGATGATACTCCCCTCAGAGTGATCGAGGGAAAAACCCAGGTAGAGCTTGGCTTCAAAATTTGCTCGACAATCGGTGCCTCTATCCGAAATCAATGTGCAATTTCCAGCTGCTGGCTAACAACACGTTCATCATTCACGATCTGAGCCTTGCTGACGAGGGTCTCTACTACTGCAATGTGTCGAACAAGTACGGCATCGCCAGAGCGACGAACAAACTCCAAGTTTACAGTAAGCGGCTTCACGACCTTAACTCTACGTGTAGCATAACTTGCGTCCCATTTCTAGAGCCAACGATATTTGTGAAGGTGCCTTCTCCTCCAAGGCTCTCTCTAGAAGCCGGAGATTCGGTCGAATTGCACTGCGAAGCGATCGCTGACCCTCGGCTGCAGATCCTCTACAAATGGACGGTGAACGGCGAGATCATCGCCAACAGCAGCGTGTACAAGTGAGAATAAACGCCTCCTTTTTCTTTCCCATTACTGCTTCTCCCACTTGATGTGGTGCCCGCATTCCTGGTGCGTTGGCCCACCTCTTTCGATCGAATGCCTGATCGGGATAACTCATACAATTCTAGTACCTTACAGTCCGTAACAAGCCAGCGCTGCTTGAGTCGGCCTCAACGGAGTGTACTCTCCTGGAATTTCCTCTGATTTCCTTAGAGCTAATGGGAAATCAAGCAGTGTCACTGTGTGAATGAACGATTCTCTTACAATGAAGGATACTTGGTCGCAGCAACAGTTTAAGATGAGGTAAACTGTGGGATGCAGCATCGAACGCTAATTCCAAATATGTGTTCCACATCCGTATTGAACCTCGGGGAACGGATATGTGGGCCGTTTTCACTTGGCTTCGTTTGCGATCAGTCGACCAGTCTCAAAAACCGAGCTTAAATCGGTCACAAACGATCGCTGACCTTCAGATGGTGATGGCTAGGTGAATGAAGGAGCAACATGTTGGCAGACGGATTCATGTTCGACTCCGTTTCTGCATTTCGTAAACAAGATCCAAGATGATCAATCGAAGCTCATCATGCAAAAGCGGATGAAGTTAGGCGAAATTCATTATCCTGGCCCCACCACCTTTACTTACTCACGCCTACCGCCTCTGTAGTCTCCCGTAATTGAGCGATATTTGAAAAATGGATTTTATTCGAGCTCAGTACCTCAAGTAACCCCCTTAGGCACAACATTGGTCTTTCCTCAACCATTGGAGCCTTGAAAGTCCAATATGTACTGTTCAATATGGTATGCTGGGTCTGGAAGTGTCAAATCTGTTTTGACACCATACCAGGTTTTTATGAATACCGGACATATATACCATTTTCACGTCGAGTAGGACGCTCTAAAATCAAGTTGAACACTTTTCGAACCGAACAGAATAATTTTCAAATCAAACTGGACCCTCTTCTATGCCGAATCCTGTGGCTTTTGAAATCAACGCGAATTCTTCCAAATCGAAATAAGTCTCTTCTACATTAAACTAGAGACCCTCCAAAAAGGGTATAATAATTTCTAATATTTTTGTTATTGCTACTGTTATTGTTATAATTTTTTGTTCAAGAAAAATTTTACTATATCTTTCTTTGAAGTTTTAATCCACTTCCCAATAAGAGAAAACATAGTTTGAAAATTTATAAAATTTTCACTTTTTGAGGAAAAACAATGATTTAAGGCTTGTTTTAAGAAGCAGGAGGGCGGCAATTTTTCAGTGCCAAAACAGAGATTGCTCCATGCGCTTGTCCGAAACGTCGCGATTTTTATTCAATTGATTGCAAATTTTCTGTTCGCGTGGAGTTTTACAACTGCAAACGGCGTAACGTAAACAACTATAAAGAACACATATGTCATGTCATCACATTGATGCGGCATGTAGACAGTATTTACACTATTAAACGTTGCGGTAAACCTTTTAAGTGCATGGCGCGATTCAGTCTTTCAATGCATTATCTGAATGCTGCCTTGTTGCGCTTTAAATCAGTATAATTTATTATTTTTCTCAATAAATTTGTAAAATTATTATATATATTGTGGGCAGGTAAACTAAAAAATTTGATAGAAAGTTGTAGTAAATTTTTCTTGAACAAAAAATCATTCTAACCATCTTAGTGAGTCTGTAGCTTCACCTGCCTAAAGTTCATTTCGATTTTGAAGAGTTCGCTTTGATTTCAAAAGTCTTGGGTAGCTTAGAAGAGTGTTCAATTTGATTCAAAAAGTGTCCAATTCGTCGTGAAAATGGTTTACAGGTGCTTTTGTTAGTGACTACCGTACTTCACCTAAATACTGAAAGCGGATCATGTTCGTGATCAGCACCTCCAATTAAGCAATCCCCTTAGGCAAGGCTGGGGCCAAATCGGTGATCCCGACAACCCACCAACCCTACCCTCATACCTACAGAAACGTACTGTTTGGCCCCGTAATTAGGCAAAACTTTAAAAGCCGTGTTCCATTTGTGACCAGCACCAGAATTAATCCCATTAGGTTTAAGATAGGTAAAAGATTTTTGTTAACCTCTGAATTTTGGCGACAATAGTGCAGCTATTTGATCCCCGTCCTATCTGTGTTCTTCGATACGATTTTACATAAAGAGCTTCGACTGGCTGTGTCCGATCTTTCTTACAAAGTGCAGAACTCTGCTTTCTCGGGTAGTCGTACCGGAAAGACTGTGCTCTCTATCATGATGTTTCTCCATCCAATGTGCCAGCGCTCACCCGCCACCGCCGTTCAGCTCAGAATCTAAGCCCAGCTCCGAAGGCAAGCACAGCGCGAGGGGGGTAAAGTGAAAATGGCTCAAAACGCTGTTCCGTAAAGTCCGTTGCAAGTAGGGAGCGTATATTTTGAATCAGGGTTTAAAACTGCAACCCACAATGTACATCTCACTTCAAACTGCCACGGCGACCTGGAATGCTTCCCCTGAGAACTCATAATCTTGATATGTGTGGGTGGTATTTGGGTAACGCTTTCTTTTCTGTCAAGAGAACGTCTGAAGAACTTCTGACAAGGGCGTCTCTTTGATCAGCTATTCTAGTTGTCCTCTCGAATTTTTTTCGAATAGTTTAATGGTTTTGGATGCTCATAAAATTTCGAACTATTCGAATTCGAATATATTCGAAAAACGCGGTTTTTGACTATTCGAATATTCAAACTCGTATGACTGTACACACCATTGCGAGACAGTTAAACAACTTGATTCAATGACATGTTGCAGCATTCTTCCTGATCGCCTCCGGGTCAATTCGGTTCGTGGACGTCATTCTGGAGTAATCGATTGTGCCGCCATCACCGGCGTCGATGTCAAGCTCGCATCGATACGGCTAACTGTTAAAGGTAAGGGAGCCCCGCAGCAAGAGAGCGGCAAGAGAGCGGTACATTCTAGACCAGCGTTCATTGAAAGTCAGGAGGTTAATGGTGTAGCTCTTATCACGTGTTCGAGCTGCTGGAGGAAGCGCAGACTGTTGATCCCAGGTTTGGCCAATCAAACCCACCGTCTCTTCGGGGTTAGTGAATTGGTATCAGGATTAGTCTAATTCTTCTGTGCCACACAGGTGCGTTACGGTAGAGCAACTTTATTCGGGCTGACGTTTCGACAACTTCGTCGTTTCCATAGGCCTGAAGGAAGTCCGAAACCTAGGACCAGACACTCATCTTGGCAAAGACTTACTTCTCCAAGTATCAGAGTTGTCTGAAAACCTTAACGTTCACTAGTCGGCTTGCGCTAGTCAATGTGTATGGCAAACACGCACACAAGTTACTTCAACGATATCCCGTAGAATCTCGTTGGAATTCTACAACCAGGGATTGCTCAAAGTCATCCTTTATCAGCTACGCTTTTACTGCTGCATACACCTTAGCGAGAATTGTGAAGATGACTTATTCTAACTGACGTAAAAGTACCACCTAAAAACATCGCCCGCCCAGTTGCTACTCCTGTCTACGGAAACCCATTCAAAGGCCGACCAGAAATTCACTGTGACTGCGTATGAACATAAAGAATTATGAGTGCCATTCCGTGAAAGGAAGTAAAAACGCTGAGTACCATTCCATAAAGCCAAACCGCTGCTCCGAAGAAGGTCTAGCAGCGGGTGATGGGTGGGCCTCGACCACATCCAGCAGGTTTCGAACACATTTGCTTCACCTCAGAGAGACCTCATTGCATCACTACACCTTTACTAATTAGGAACTGGAAACGATTAAAAACAAAGGAAATGCTGAGCCGCTCAATCACTCGTTTAGATAATACATACTATACATATGAGTGCATGAAGATATGCAGAGAAATAAATTTTCAGTTTTACGAATTAAATCGTAGGAGAACTACGGAAGAGGTTACTTTAATGTTTTCAAATCAAAATTGGCTTTCTTCTTAAAAATTTTCAAAATACAGCTTTATTACATAAAAACGTCGGATGGCAAGATGGTGCATCCAATTCCAAAAAACTATTGTGGACTCTACAGAGCTTTAACGCTTAATCCTTTGTGTTTCGCGGTGATACTATCTTACAAGGACGTCTGTCAAATTCCCCAACGATGCTCAACAAGGCCTTTACGCTCTTGTAGAACATTTAACAAGGAGTATGTACAGTGGTTGAGTTTATTTCTGTTGCGGGCCATTATGTGATCTAAAAACGGCAAAAAACATGTCGCCTAGTAAACCCGTTTCGACTTGCAGGGTGCTCGATTGAAATGGAAACCACCGAGTTAACTCGTGTGCTAAATAAATTCTGGCCTATATTTGGGTTAAAAATGAAAAGCTTACACGAATTCGACTTAAAGTGAGGGCGATGAGGTGACCAGAACTAGTCACACCCACGACCTCACGTCCATGAGTTAACACAAATTTTTGCCATTTTTGGATCACACAAGCAAAACGAACTTCACCGCTGCGCTTCTTGTTAGATGCTCTACATGGCCATTTAGGTCTTGCTGAGAAGCGATGGGGCAGGCTCACAGACGTCCCTTGTCAGTCCAAATCAAGGCCAGGCTGAGTCATAATCTATTAGAGGTATCTAAAAACTTTGCTTCGAATTGATATGCATGTCGGGACTCCGAGCACGCATAACGCAGTCAAAGTGGGCATCGTTTGACTCAGGCTGATATAAGCGGTTCTCGTGTCCTGCCTATGTTAATCGAGCCTTGTATCACATCACACTGGGGTCAGCGCCCTCGTATTAGACTTGCCTGGGAAGGATAAAGCACTGGCATGTTCATCTGTTTGCAGTTGCAACTCATTGTATTGGTCAGAAAGCACTGGAATTTTCTTGACGATCTCCTGTAGTTGTGGAATGCGTGGCGCACCCAACAAAGGGGTTGCTTAGCTTCGAAATTTACCACTTAATCATAGTGGCCGTCTCACTCGATCACAAGAGCTGACTTTAATCTTATATTTTCTTTATATTTTCCATCTGCACTTGTATTCATAGAGCTTCGTGCCTCACCTTCCAAGCTCAGGCTACAGCACCCGCCTCGAAGTTCTTAAGAAGAAAACTCTTCTGGTTTATTTTTTCGGCTATAGTGTATCCAGATCTTTAGAGATGCTATGATCAGAGAGCCGTGATCGCATTTCTGCTTAGCACTAACAAAATGCTACCCTCCAACACTCGTTCCTTGTACTTCTGAAGGTAATGAAGTGGTGCAAAGATTTCCACCCCTCCTAATCAGGGTGCAGTATACGGCAGAACCACAAAGATAACACTGTCGAAGTTTGAGGATACGAGGACCTGAGGCTGAGAGCGCAGGCGTAACCCATAAACCTCTAGTCTCTCAACGTCATCTATTTCCACTTCGAATTCATGGATGGGTTGATGTTGCAGACGTTCCTGCTCATCCGATTGTCGAACCGGTGGTGTGCACAGAGAGGAAGGCGGTGATCAGATGGAAGGCGGCCGACGAACACGGCGACCAAATCAAAAAGTACACCGTCGAGATGCACACGGATTTCCGAAAAGTAAGGTTATGACAAACGGTCTGTCTCAGGTGACTCAAAGAACGCAGTATTTAGAATGTGTGGGAGCGTGTAGTGGACGAGACGAACGTCGGAAAGGAGGAATTCGAGGTCGACGTTACGCTGACTCCATGGGTGAGCTTACAGATATTCCTTCTAGAAGGTAATGGATCTACTGTTCTTGAAGGTGAACTACACATTCCGCGTGATTGCCGAAAACTCGCACGGGCGGTCTGACATGAACCTCGAGCTGGACGAGGAAGGTAAGTAAATTTATAGAGAGCGAAGCGACACTCCATGCAGCTCTCCATTGCAGACGTTATGCAAACGGTCTCCTGTCAAACGCGACCATCTTTCCCGTACTCGAATCCTGCAGGAGTTCGTGCCGAGGGCACCGAACCCGATAACCTTGTCGTATACTGGGAACCGATGGACAAGTACTACTGGAACGCCCCGAACTTGCAGTACCTTGTGAGGTAAGTGGCTCCCGCCGCGACTGTTTCTTGTCAGCTTCCCCTTGTTGAACATGGGTGCAACCCCAGAGCGCTAAAAGCGCTTTAGCGCTTAGAGCATAGTTAAGTCAGAAACGTTAACGCTTGGTTTGGCCGACGTTTCAGCTTTTCGCCTACTGGAAAATCAAAGACTATATGTGATCCATGAAAGGGCAGTTGAAAGGGCAGTTGGGACTGGTTCGATAGCAATGGTCTTTGATTTTCCAGGCCTTCAGATGGTGTTGTGCAACATTTATCACAATAGATCTATGAGATGCGGTTTTACTTCAAAGATTAGGGACTCTTTCACTCGTTATCTGTTACGAGCCAAGCTCCAGAAAAAAATGCGGTGAATAGACCGTCAGCGTAAATCATCTTTCCTCGTCCACGAGCTATGAACATGCCCTTCCGTCCTGGTTTTTCAGTAGTAGTTTAACTTTACTTTTTATGCTCGGTTTCCTCGGATAGTTGTGTGTTTTCCAATGCCTAAACTTTGAAAAATATTTCAATATGTCTTTTCGATCCTCTTTCGTAGCAGGTTTGGTATAAAAGTTGATACTGCGGCCGGTTTCAACGAATTCGCTTTTCGGAAGGTGATAAAAACTCAAAATGTGTTCACCGAAAGGCTCATAGCGTCAAAAGCGTTAGGTCCTTAGGCCGAGAACAAGCTCAGGACTAAAGGGAAGAGATCTCACATTTGTGCGAACAAACTCTCAATACTCTGGCTGCCGGAGAAGTATGCTGACTCTTCCAGGATGTCTCACACCACCCCATGCTAGCCGCTCGCGCAGCTTTTCCAGCGTTGGCCAGATGTTGATTAGTTCGAACAGAATTTGATTCTACTATTCCAGCACATCCGTTCTTCTTGTATCGCTTTCACATTTGATGGTTTTAAACTAGCCGAAACAGGTCCAGCTAGTCTCTTCTAGTTGTATCATGCACGCTTTTGTGTATAGTTTCTTTATTTGAAACGTTTCCACACAGCTTCCCTCTATTTATGGCAGAAAATCAGAGAGGAGAGAAGAGAAAATCAGAGAGAACCCTACTTCCATTCTATGTAGACTTGCTCCCAAGATGTGTTCCAGTAACAGGTTTAGATACAACTGCACAGATGCGCTTCTGGGGATCATACATATATGTACAAATTCGAGTATTACCTTGAATTCCTATTACTTAGGGTATCTCATCCGCAGTGTAGGACTTCCAAACGCCTAGCTTCGTTTCACTTTTCAAGGAGTTTCACCTTATTCTAATAGGACAGTTGGATCTCCATCTACATATAAATGTGGCACGTGGTAGCGCAGTAGAATGAGGTGCTGGGTAGTAGGTATTCGATTTTTCGTCGACTTTCGGCCAAAATCGAAACTTCCGGCTCAACAGAAGCTCCAAATTTCCAGAGTTGCTTTTTTCTTTTAAAAGTGAAAATGGCCTAACCGTCAAGATTTTGGTTATTTTCACTGATCGTTTTGAAGAGCGCTTCACAAAATCTTTCTGAACTGTAAAAAAATGTTATAGATCTTAAAAAAAACTTTAAAATTAGGATATCTCGCTCGTTTACATATGTATTATAGATAAATGTGTCGTACGGTGCCGCTGCTAGTCGATTCGAAGACTGCTCTCAGAAAATCATTATTTTGTAACAATAGGAAAATCAGTATACAAAGCTTTGAAGGATTCAATCCCACGTCCATAATTTTCAAAAAAAATTAGCTAGCTTGCAATGAACAAATTTCATGTTCCTCCAGGAAACAAAGCAGCGACCCTCCTCATTGCCCAAGACAAATCTGAAAAGACAATTTATCAAGTGATACAAAAACCGTCTAAAAGCTGCAAAAATTACGAGACAGTCCTCTCCTAGAATTAGGACACATTACGGCCGCCCTCACCCTTCCCTTTTGATTCCCGAACCTCAAGCACGACTCTGTCCACGAATGAACGTTGTCGATTAGTTGAGACGAGCTGCCTCCGATGGGTAAGACACTGAGTAGCTCGTCGGCTGGCCACCCCAGTTCATTACGCAGAATAAAAACGCATCGAAATTATGTCCACTTTACTGCGTGGCACACCACAACCGCTGATTAGCGCTGTTTTGTATTTTTAATTATAAACATTTTATAAGGGTTTCACCTGGTCCAGTTTTTGGTGCATGTTTTTCTTCGGCCAAGCTCAAAACATTCTATAGTTCGATGTGTTTCGTATAGCTATCGACGAAGATTATTATCAACATTATTTCGACTGACGTCGTTATGCCAGTATTTATCGGAAGGCCGAACTTGAACAGTTCTCAAAACTTTTTGTCGCTACTGATATCGACATAGACGATGACTACCGAGGCTGACTCCAAGATGCTTATTTGAGGAAATCATCGGTGAGCACTGACAATAGGTTACTAGAGACGTTGAGCTATAGCTGCATTTATGTTAAAGACTTTTCGCAAAGTCACACCGGGTTGTTCATGCCGTGTCTATGTCGCTTACTCTTTCTTCATTCTCCTGGTGTATCTGATCACAAGATTAGGGATAATAAGGGGTGTTTTCGATTTTCGAGATGAAAAACCATCATTCACGAGCTACAGCGCTAATTTGATGACGTTACTCAGCCTCTAGATCTATAAATCCTTGGCTGAAGTTTTACTACCTTGGAATATTTCTCTACTTGTGTGACGTTTGAAATGTACATAGAAACGTTCCGAAAATAAAAAACCACGCAGTTTGGAGAGTGATGTAGGCCTAACACTATAATGTGCTACAGTGATGCAGGCCGCTACAAAATATTATGTTTGTAGAGTTGAGAAAGCGTGAAGAGAGGGCGCGTGTAGCGCAGGCGGAGGAGGCGCCGACGGTAGCGTGCACCCGATACCAGGTTCCTGGTTCGGATTTTTCGCGCAGGCCAACCAAGCCTTCCATCCCTCCGGGGTCGGTGAATTGGTACCAGACGTGTCTGGGAAGGAAAAAGCGCTGACTTGTTCATCGGCTGGCCACCGCAAGTCATTTTATGGCCAAATACGCATTCATATCGCCTCCACGACATCCCGTAGAAGTAGAATGCGCTGGCGCATCCCAGAAGGGATGGAGTAACGCCGTCCTTTATCCTTATCCTTACAGTTAAGAACATTTGTTCCCACGAATCTTTAATACTTTTTGAAGGTTCTAGTAGAAATTGGAGTAATGCTGACTGGAAGGAAGTTTTTGGGATTGTTGAGACTTCATGGAAATTGAAGTCACAAACGCGTTAAGAGTTATATGGCCGTTCGAGCAGTGATAACACTTTAGGACACCTTGTGCTATAACGTTGCAAGTCAGTTTTGTTCAGGTACAAGTTGGATGAACCTCACACTGCCTGGACGGAGTTTCTCGTCGAGGATTCCTTGGCTGTGAGTGAGCGACAAGAGACTTAAAATGAAAGCGGCAGAGAAACAATCGAGGCACATTCAGAACCACACGATCATCCGTGAGCAGCCGACGTTTCGTGCATTCGCCGTGCAGGTGCGAGCAGTGAACGCTATGGGACCCAGCATTCTCGAGCCTGAGATCGTGAAGGGATTCTCAGGAGAAGCTGGTGCGCAATTCAGCTGATAATCTATATCATGTTCCCTTCTATTCACACACAAACACAGACACTTGATAGCTTCATGTCTATTAATTACGCATGAGACGAACGTTAGACAGTAGGAGAGGTGACCAAGTCACATAAAAGTTTGCAGAAATAAATCCGAAAACCCAAGAACCAGTAGTACAGATAAGCAAAAGCAGCAGTACCAGAGACATGGGACGAAGACAGATTTTCCCCTGAAATAACTCGTACTGACGCACCACTAACCAGAGAGCGCTTTGGTAGTTGCAAATTTCTTTAAAATTTATCTCTGATTCTTGCTTTGTGTGTCAGAATGCTGCAGAAATGCTCAGAGGAATTTTGGAATTGAAATCAATCTCCTGTTTGAAAGAACAGGCTTCGCTACTTAACTTTTAAGTCTAATATTAGGGGGGGGGGGGGCCAAAAGTAATGAGACACCCCATGCCGTGTCCATATATCTCGTGGCTGGAGTCTGGTTTCGTGGTTGTCGTATTTGTATGTTTGTATGCTACTTACTGAAGCCCATCTGAGAAGTTACCTCTTACGCCCTTTCCAGAAGCATGCCAAAACTGCAGTCTGTCTCATGCCGAAACCCCAGTCTGACGAGTCGACCTGTGTCGCGCAAATCTCGCCCAATTCCCAACCCCGAGCAGCCTGGGCTCAATATTCACGCAAGATAAGAAGTACGTCTTCTACCTTAACCCTGCCAAGCAGCGAGTCTGGGTGAGGCCTGGTGACCTGTTACCGACCTTCCTTCGGCGAGATGTTCACGGCGAGAAGCATCTTTGGAGCTTTTGGGTCTGCGCCCATGGATCGGTTTACCGGAAGCTGTTTCCCAAGAGCACCGCGATGAACTCCAAGGCCATGGTGAACGAAATAGAGGAGATGGGCCGGCGACTCGCTCTTATTCATTCGCAGCGCTTCAAGAAGGTTCTCCTCTTCGACAACGCCGCACCCCATCGGGAACAAGTAAGCACGGATAAGCTTGGCCAGAGGAGCTACGTTCACATGCCTCACCCACCGTATTCGCTGGACATCTCTCCATGCGACTACCACTACTTGAGCCTACAGGACTTCCTAGTCGGAAGGGACACAAGAACCCAAGCAGTCCTTGACAACCATATCGAGCATTTGATCAACACCAGGCCCAAGCAGTTCTGGAAGGATGGGATCAGGAAGTTGACTGAGCGATGGCAGCAAGGTTCTTGCCCTTAATGGCAAATACATTCCTCAGCACCGTTGAGTTGTAATTGAGTTATAAAGAGATAAAGATTTTTTTTTTCAATTTGTCTCATTACTTTTGGCCCCCCTAATAGTATTCGGCATATGTTTTCAGAGCCATCCATGTCGTTCAGAATTTCTGAACTTAAATCTTTCTTTTTGCTTTTATTCTCCTCGTTTAATATTTAAAACAAAGGTGTTTTAAAGAAGTAGTGTTTTGTGACTAAAGCACAAACGATTTGTTATTCATTAATTTCTCGTCCATGAACAGGTGTGTGTTTCAGTGCCAGCGATGCCTCCCAGCGAATTCCGAATAGAGAAGGTTGTGAACTTCTCGACGGTCAGCTTTGCATGGCAACCGGTTGACGAGGCGTCTGTGAACGGCTTCTTCCGAGGATACGAGGTATTGCTGTTGAGGACGTACTTCGGCAAACAAAGAAAGCAAAGTGGAGTGTCCATCTGTTGCAATGGGTGTAAAGACACCTATTAGTTCGTAGAAAACAGCATGGAAGCTTGTGGCTTAGTGGAGGGGAAGCCATGCAAGCTCCCACAAATCTGGCTCAGCTCCCACCAAATGGTAGGCTGAGCTCTTTCCACTACTGTGTTATATATTAACTGGCAACGTTTGAGCTGATGGCACTTGTATCAAAATTACCTAAAAGCCTCGCTTCAGATGATAAGGCAACGTTCGGAAACCCAGTCGCGCTACTCTTCCCTTGTGGGTTAGGCGTTCCATCCATGATCTCATTTCTCAGATCGTTTTTCTAGAATTTTAGAAGGGGAGAGAATAGAAAGAGACTATGCATATTGTATCGAGATGGTAGATCCATCCTAGAATTAGCCGTAACCACCTTCCCTTAAACTTCTCAAACATTTTGTGAAAACCGCGATACTCTTGAAGAGAAAGCCTCGTTTACATTTTTTGGAGAAAACTCAAAATTCCTCCACTATTTTTTAAACTCTAGTAATATCAATTTTGACCACCTTATAGGTCGTCTTGGAAAAGTGTTTGAAATGAAAGACAGCAAACAATGGCTTTCCAAGAACACTGTCGGTGTGATTTTTATGAAGGTGTTTTACTGGAGTACTCTATCAGAGCTTTGTGAACGCATTCCACTGAATTCGGCTCATTAACTTTGTGGTACAAATGGAGTTGGGCTAAGCACCGATTTCGTTATCACCGCTCAAAACTATGCTAAACTTTGATATCGACTCCACCAACGAAGTTCATAGTTGCAGTTCACGAGGTTCATAGTTGAGTTCATAGTTGCATCGTGTTAATCCAGGAGGTGCATATGTGTGTACAGATGGCAATCGACCAACGCCTAAAAATATTATGCCGCTTAGGCTTAGCGGTTTCGGTGACGTCTCAGAAGTGATCTAGAAAGAATTGCCAGTTCCGCTCATTTCACCAATTAAATTTCATCGTCTGCCTAGTTAAGTCGGATATGTAGCTGTAGCAGAATGCCGAAAAAATTATCTTCTGCACCTTCGTGGAAGAAACCTACCGTAAACAGCGTTAAGAGCGAGAAAATTGGAAATTCTCCGCGGTAGACTTTTTATTGGATTATCCCTGAAATTGCGAGGTTTTTCTGAAAGTTTATATACACCAACAAATAGGCGGCGATTTTGACCGAACGGATCTTTATGAGGGCGTTTCACTGAAGACGAAGGTGAAATCACAAAGAGCATAGTCCTATAGTAAACATTATTCATTCACTGTGGCTTGAAAATGCCATAATGAATGCGAGGATCAATTTGTAGATCGTTGATGTTTGGGTGACTGTTTACCAAGATGTTTTTAACATTCTTGATCTACCTGGGAGATGCCCGGGTTATCAATTTATTTGTAGGCTGTTATTGATTACATTTTGGAAAAGTTAATTTTCTTTAAGTGGATTCATAATTCTATACGGTCAAAATACGTTGTCAGAAAAATAGAAACTACTAGGAGTTTATATTTCCTAAAAGTATGTATTTTGTCCATGTTCGACTGTCATGAATCTGGGTATGTACTTCTGCGCCAGGTTTGATACGATGTTACGTAGTTACTTCGAGCTGACGTTTTGGCCATTTCGCCCTTTTCAGAGGCCTGACAGAAGTTTGAAATCTGTTTAAGATCAGGCGCTCATCTCGACAAAGACTTAGGTTTCCAACTCAGCCATTTCAACGAATTCCCAAGAGCGCCAAGGTGAATCCCACTGAAGCAAACCCAACTCTGCGTTGCTCCACCAGCATTGAGTGAAAGCTCAGTTGTAGGACTACCATAGAGCAACTGAGATCCTCCAAGTACAACTCTATGGTGCTTTTAAGCGTTTAAAAGTGCTTGGTCTCAGATCCGACACAACGGAATAAACAGCAAAAAGTCGCTGCTGATCGAAATGCACTCGTTTCTGTTGTTCATCGTTGTGTTTCGTTCTCGAATCCAGAAAGCCTAGAGTCTTTCTGGCTTCAATCTCACTTTCACGTGGTAGCACAGTAGCATAGTAGAACTTTATACTAAAATCGTCTTCACCGTGGGCTTCTCGTCGATGTTGACCGAGTGGGATTAGCAAGCTCCGATTTTGCTTGCCATGTAGCCAGGTGTTCGCCGTGCTATGTATGTTTTCCTTTTTTGCAAGACATTTCATGAGTTCAACGAAAGTTCTAGAAAACTCAACGGATAGGTTCGTCTTTCGTTATATTTGGATGGATCTATAATTAGATACACGGGGCGATTTGAAACACGGATCCGCAAAATAAAATTCTACACTGCCTGATGGAGATTTGATTATGTGCATCTCCACCATCGTGGGATTCATTTACCACTGTTTTCGTTGTTTAAGATCGAATTCTGGCGTGATGTGCTACCCGCGCGGAAGTTCCGAATCATGATGTCGCCCAACGAAACCGAGAAGGTTATTACTCTCGATTGGACTAACCAAGTACCTTTTAATCACTCATCTCTTCAGGCCGTTACCACACTCGCTGCCAATTCCAACTACACGGCGGTGATTCGAACGAAAAATCGTCGTTATGCCAGCGCAGCCAGCCCAGAGGTTCATTTCACCACACCGGAAGGATGTAAGCGCGAGGTCCGTCAGCAAGGCTACTATGGACTCTCATGTTTTGACATTCAGTGCCGTCGAAGGTTCACAACCTGCGAGTGCTGGCCGTTGGGGCACATGCGATTCTCACTCTCTGGGATCCTCCGAAGCATCCTAATGGCAAGCTCAGGGGCTACTTTCTCTCTTTCGAGAACGACAAGAGTAAGCTCTCAGCCTACCGCGTCTGCCTGTGGAGACTGCCAAGAAGCATTTCAGACGAGACGGAGGAGACCTACGTGCTGCATCGACAACACGCCTACCTACACGAGAAATGCGATCCCGATTCCGAGTACAAGGTGTCTGTTTGGGGAGAGACGAGCGCTGGCGAGGGAGTGAGAATCAGTCGACCGGTCCGAACATGGCCGTCTAGAAGTGAGCGCTATCAGGGTTAAGTACCCTTAGGATTGTCCATGTTTTTTACTTGCGCACCGAATGAATGTTAAAGGAAATAATTGATCCTAGACAGTTCTAATTGTAGATCCTGATCCTCCATCATTTATCATCACAAACATCACACTGGATAGTGTGGAGGTGGAGTGGAAGCCGTCAAATCACAGTGTGTGGAGAATGCCCGGCTCTTCTTTCTTCGTCAACTACTCGCTCACAGGTTCGTCTACATCCACAGTATGCATGGTTCTCATTAGCAGTGCAAGAATCTGCAGATCTATCCTAGTCTTCAGTGAGGAACCCGAAAGTTCCGCTTGAGTCTGTCCTTTGATGTCCATCTCCTTCTTCCCTATACATATTTCTCTGGTAGCCTTCTACCATGGAACAGCAGCTGGACCGTACCAAATAAGGGTAGTGCATGGACCGAAACACTGTATGGCCTTCTCAACCATGATAGATGGGAGACTGCTAGCCGCAAAATCGGAGCTTCCGCCAGAGGAACAACCTTTTACATCCAAGTAGCGACCGTGTGTGCCATAAAGAATGGCTATAAGCTTGAAGTCCAATGGGAATGCCGAACCTTTAGTCTGCTCATTGACTCTTAATTTGCTGACCGATTTCAATCGGTTGCATGGGTACGTCAACTACCGCTGACATATGCATCCAAGAACTATCACATTAGGTTAGTTTTGGCACACAAATGTGGCACACAACTAATGGGCGCAACTAATAATAATTCGATCTTTTCCATTCTTTCAATTCGTTAAATTTTGTATCGAATGGCAGCATCGTAGCTCCCTAGTGTTTCCTAAGATCAATGCTTTCAGATTCCTCAGAATACACCGAGTCCGCAGCCATCTATCTTCCGAATACACGGCTGGTGATCAGTGGGCTTCTTGAGGGATCTAGCTATCAGGTTGTCGGAGTATCAAAGGACGGCAGTCGAACCTCCTCCAGCGAACCGAAGTCAGTCACAACGATGAGTAGCGAGAATGTCTCCCATCTCAATCAAGGCAAGTCTTCTGCGTTGGGCCTTCTTTCCTCTACTCCTCCAAGTGGATGAACTCCAGAATCGCTGCGGAATGCGGCCTGGTTCGTGGCGGTGCTCTGCGCAGTGGCGATCGCTCTGGTCACCATCCTGATCACCTGCTGCTGCGAGGAGCGACGAGGAGGGAACTACGCGGTCCGGAGAAAGGTAGGTGGACATGTTTCCTTCGATGCATCGTCGCAGTCGAACGAATTCCGTCGTGGTTCGAGGAGCAAGTGGGAGAGCTGCCTGTGTGGTGTTCGCAGACCATCTGTTGTCGTTTTCCGGCAGTTGATCCGAAAACGCTGTTTGCCTTTCTTAGGAGATGGAGATCGGCCACCAGCTGGAGAACGACGAGGAGCGGCAATTCCTTGAGTATCAATATGGGTGTAAATCGTAGCTCAAGCGCGATCATTCCGTCGTATCGAGTCGAGCCGTCCGTATGGATGCGCGTCATGTATGTACTGCTTCTCCTCCGCCGTCACTACGAAGCCGCCTCGCCGAGCGAAACGTTCCAAGCTCGCAGGGGTGTTCGGTGTCGGCAGAGGACTGTGTTTAGCCTGAATTTTGTTGACTATGTTGCTGATTCTGTTATAACCTTGTTGTCGATTATCTCAGTGTGCAATGACTGCCGAGTCTCTCCTACGTTCGTAGGGAACGTCTTCAGGCGATGGTTGCTGTTACCTAGACACTGCTGTTCTTTGCAGTTGAATAAACATAACCATTTCTGTGACGAAAGAAGACATCACTACAAATGTTCCTCCCACAAACGACTTGGAAAAACTGACACCTAGGTGAACCCTAAGTTTTTATCTAAACGTTCATCGTTCTACAAAGACTTCTTGAAATGGAAACTGGAGGCGGTAGGGAGGTGACAAAAGCTATGAATTAAAGGTATCAATCTGAAAAGACTGACTGATCTATATCGAGCAATAGTATAGATCACGGCTTTCAATATACACCTATCAAAAGTTACGTTCGAGATAAGGACTTTCAAATTATTTCATTTCATCTGATATATTTCACTTACTTCCATGCTCCCTCTAGGCTGGCAAAGAAAACTGAAACGCAATTTCTGTTATAAGCACAAGTTATCCTAAAGGCTGCTGAGTGAAGAGCCCAAGTATTTTCCTTTTAGGTACAGGGATCTATAGCTTATTTTGAACAAGAGGAATGCAAAAATCCTACATAAGATTAATCCTAGGGTCGCATCATACCCTTGTATAACGTGTCTGATGTTTCCTTCTTTGATAGTGACAATGTGGTTTACATAAAGTTTTTCAATTGAAGAATGTTCAAGAAACGAAGTTGTTGTCATAGGGCCTCTATGTGTGTAAGAACTTGCAAAAGTAGCCGTGCCTTATATACTGAATATGATGCCGACCCGAATAATTCGAGTTGATTTGATTTTTGAGGTGATTTTCACTAGAACGGATTCTCAGATGATTCAGATAACTGATTTTGATTAGAAATCCAACATCTTATCATACCCGTAAAAAAAGTTCGATGTCTGACCGGACGAAATATGAGTTATTTGAATAATTCGAAAAATCCGAATCTGTTTTAGCGGAATTCATCCTTATCTGAAAGATCGTGGTTTTCGGCTTTTCTAAAATGGCAGTATGATATATTTACCTGTAGTAAAAGATGACTAATCCGAATTATCCGTACCGAAGTTGGATCGAAGTTACAGATACTGTGTTCGAATGCTGACTCCTCACTTTGGTGGCCAAGTGCTACATCTTTCCATAGAATAAAAACTACTGTCGTTGGCGATGACGACCGAGTTGGGCGCCAGCTTGAGTGAGAAGACTGCTCGTTGTTCGAGGATTGGATAGAGTGAAGTAGATGCAGTGGACTGCTCGTTGAACTTGAAGACTGCATGAACGTGAAGAAGGGCTGCTCGCTGAAACATGTAGACTGCTTGGCGTTGAAGGTGTAGAGTGAAGATTGCTGGTCGGCTTTGTAGAATTAAGTCTAAAGAGGTTACGTCGAATGCTAGACCTGCTCCATATACAACCGCATCATTAAGTTGCTATATAATTGGTATCCATTGGTATCCACGTTTTGCTGTGATCCTTCCTTTCATGAAACTTGTAGCTGAAACGTACGAATGCACGACGCTTTCCTTCTTTTTGAAAAAAATTTCAAAAGTAGATGAACAAATATTTGTAAATTTGCAACCATTTCTGAAGGCCCTCTTGCAGATTCCCAACCTAGATTCCTTTTACAGGCCATGGAGCCGTGACTGCTCTTCTGGCAAAATGGCAAACGCTGTCACACCTCCGCCTTAATATATTATCACCGCAGCCGTTGTCCGCAGCTCCTATTTTAGGGTGGACCAACAGATCCTCTGCAGTCTGTCTGTCTTGTGACTTCCTTGCTAACTGCAAAGGTTTTATGACTCCTTGTACTAGTCCACCAGGCGTTCTCTCTTCACGCATAAGGTAGAGAGTAATCCGTACGTTGTGCCTTGAGCCAATGATCCGGTTACGGAGTGTACGAATTGTATCCGAATTGGGCTACAATTGCTAAAAGAAGTTCCAGACGGCCTCCTATTAGAAGTTTTTTCGACGACTACTTGCACTTCAACTGTGGTGTAGTCGCAGTTTGTGCTTTGCAGGCATTTACAATACCGCTCCTAATTCGTGAATAATCGACGCTTTGCGACAGATTTTTCCGTCGCACTCGCACAACTGCGTTCATAGCGATCCTCTTGAAATAAAACTTACACCAAACGAGTCCTCGCTTCAGCGCAGGTCCACTGGAATGTGAAAAAGTTAGTTTTGTTAGAAAGTGACCTAGCTGTAGACAGCTTTCATTGGAGCGGTCGTTAATTGTTTTACGGCTCCTCCGAAGTCCACGCTGGTGTTTCCTCAGGAATTTTAAAAATTGCATTTGTATTATCAAATTCGTCTTCTGCATGCTATGATCGTCAGAATGATGGCAAGTTCCACAAAAATAGCTGAAACTGGATTTGTTCTGCAGCAAATACGAGAAACTCTTTGTTCACATTTTGGCCTTCAGTCCGCCAGCTAGCGATTACTCTCATATAAAACTGACCTAAGCAGTGTATGAAAGAACGTGCGTTCTCCCACTTTTGCAACAAGAGCCCTCACAACTTCAACAAGTGTTCAAGTTTTATAGCTTTAAATCCTCGCCTTTCTTTGTTCAGCAAGTGATTCACTGCGCCCTGTCGAGGAGGTGAAAAGACGGCGCTGAGCCACATTTTCTCGGAAGTCAGTAGCGCCACCTTCTTAGGTAGTCTTCAAATGCAAGACTTCTAACATTTTGTAAACATTTGTTCAAATCAAGATTTGGTAGCAACTATGACTCACCACTATAAGAAGCATTTTGATCAGCTACTCTTCTTTTAGATCAGCCTATGCTTTCCGTCCTTCTCGAATGTTAACCGTTTTAGGCGTGTATTAAAGAACTGTTATATTTTCCATCTTTGCCGTGAATGTCACTGGTAACTTCAAACTGCAAGCAGTTGAGTAAGAGCTGTCTCAATATATACAATTTTCAGCTCGAAATGAACATATTTTAAATCGAATTTTACCCTCTTCTAAGCTAAGTTAAGACTTCTAAAATCAATTTGAGCGTCTTCCAAATCGAAACGAGCTTGTTATATGTCAAACTACAAACTCTCCAATGGTCAGAATAATTATTTGTTTAAGAAAAATTAGATATAACTTTCTTTGCAATTTTTTAGTTCAGCTGTATAAAATGAATGTAATGATTTTGCGAAATTTCTGTTTTTGAGAAAAATATAAATTGAATTTCGTTTTAAAGCGCAACAATGCAGCAGTCATTCAGTGCATTGAAAGACTAGGTTGCATACTCGAAAAGCGCGTTTTTTTATTCTTAGTTTAAATGCTGCTTACATAAGGCACCAAGGTGAGGATATGTGCATTAGTTACAGATGTTCTCGTTTTATCATAATAACACAACAAATTAAACGTAAGGTGAAATCCTACATCCGTTTCGTTTCTACTCTTATACGGAGGTAAGAACACAAGAACCAAAGAGCATAAGAGCATCCCCGGAACTCCTCAGTAAGGAGGAAAGCACTTAAGAATATGTAATGACGAACTAACATACCTGAACCCGTCGCCCAATCGTCCTTCTCGGCTCGCGCAACTTCTCCCCCGTAACACGACGAGTCATGCGAATGAATAAATAGGAGAAAGAAACGCGACATTAGAGCGAAAAAACTCTGTATGGAAAGGAAATAAACATGTATAAAGGAGAGCTGATAGAGAAGAGGTACTAAGACAACAGGAAAGGGAAGATAACTAGTAAAAAGTAGTAGGTAGTACGAAAATAATAAATTTTAAATTTGCGTAAGCAGCGTGTGATACAGCAATTCTTCAGCGGTGCGGCATACGTTTAATTGGAGAGCATAAACGTTGAAGAATAGTGCAAATGAACAAAAGCAAGGCCGTTAGCGTACGCAAGCACAGAAATTGGGTATTAAAGTGGTTAAAATGAATATAAGCAAAAGATAGAATATACTGAATACGAAGAAATTAACAATAAGCAAGGCAAAAAATGAAGCGAGCTAAAACTACATGTTATTGTCATTGTCAATGTAACCAGGCAGTTTAAGGTGATCTAGAAACAATTCTTTGACCTGGTTTATGCCATATTTAAAGTCAACCCCTTATTTTCGTTAATAAACTTAAAAATGCTACTTAGGATTGTGTTGTTACTATGACCATTGTCATGTAAAGTGTTAAGTTGACTGACACGTTCAAGGAAGTCATCAAAGATACAAGCTCTAGATATGCGCAGGTGTTCGGTATAAATAACAGAAAGTTTAGTATTAATAGAAAGCAGTGATGTAGAATGGGGTGGGCCTTTAACTTTAAAATTGAATGCGTCCGTTTTATTGTATAGCCTGGTGTAGATGTTATTATTTTCAGTCCAAATATCAAGATCCAAATACGTGCAATGAACATAACTGATATTCGTAACCTCCAAATTTATGACATTGTCATAAACAGCTTTTAATAAATTAAAAAGATGATCCTTATTGCTGTTATGTATAATTGAGATATCATCCATATATCTGTATGGTTTAAATATGAACGAGTTTTAAACATAATCAATAGAAAAACTATACTCAAAGTTAGACAAAGTGAGATCAGCCAATAATGGACTGAAATTGCCTTCTTGGGGCACCCCAAGTTTTTGTTTACACAACATATAATCTATTTTGCAAAAGTTGTTATTTATTATGTATTCAACATAAAAAATTAACTCATGTATATTATAGGACCGTGTATTGTTGATGTTACCGTCATTAGTATAATATATTTTATGAATGCAACATAGTTTCTATTAGCATTTCTAAAGCGAAGAATACGGGTTACTTTATTTAATATAACCCCATGAGAAAGATTGGTAAACATATTGGTAAATTCCACAGAGAGCAATTTTAAATCTCTACCATGTATACTGCAAATATCGCCGCTAATGCTGGTTTTATCAATGGCCCAATAAGCCGTGAAATTATAATAGAATTTACATAGTTTCTAGAATGTTTTTTAATATATGTAAAAAATATGTTGCAATTCGATTGCCAAGGGTTTAATACTACTATTGGAAGCACCAGTAGTGAACCTAAACTTAACAAGGTTTTTGTGCAATTTAGGAACGCAATAAATATTAGGAGTAGTAGAGTTAGGTAGAGGAGGTAATTTAAGCTTGCTGCAAAAGTCGGCGTTAACATCAATAATGTGACCACTAGCGAAGTTAGAAACATATTCATATACTAGGTTGTCCCATAAGTCTTCGCCGTTTTTTTTTTCAACGATTCACTGCAGATTTCGCCGGCGGTCTCTTGCACAGCGCTGCATAGCCTTCGAAAGAGAACGATATGCTCTATCAGAACATGCACTGCATTTCTTTTTCTACCATGAATTTTGTCAATTTTTAGGTCGTTGAAGTGAAAAGTGAAAAAGTGAAAAAGTAGCCATTTGCGCACTTGTTCTCTCCGCTTAGGTTTGTAATATTTTGCGCAGTTTTTTATAGCACTTGGAAGGCAATGTTCTGTGCTACGAGAATATGTGTTAGTGCTATTTGCTCATTTGTCCTTTATTGATTTTTAGGTCATCAAATTGGGACGTCCGAAGGAGGATGGTTATTTTTCCGCTAGCTCCTGCTCTGTGGTTGGACTTTTTGGGTTGGTGTTATATGTCATTCGAAAGAGAATGTCTTGCTCTATGGAAATATGTGTTGCGTTTATTGATTTCTATTGAATATCAACAAAATGCCAAAAAGAGAAAAATCGTCTTCACCAACAACTTCTTCTTATTCAGTTGTTGATATTCGACAGAAATCAGCGCGAGCCAATAAACGCGACAAAATTCTTACTGAGCGAGACATTCTTTTCCAAACGACATATGACATCAAGCAAAAAAGTCCAACCACAGAACCGGAGTTTTGGTAAAAATTCGGATGGAAAAGTCGGAATTCCCAATTTGATGGACTAAAAATCAATAAAGGGCAAGTGAGAAAATAGGACCAACACATATTCTTGTAGTACAAAACATTGTCTTCCAAATGCTATAAAAAAAACTGCGCAAAAAATTACAAACCTAAGCGGAGAGAACAAGTGCGCAAATGGCTACTTTTTCACTTTTTCACTTTTCACTTCAACGACCTAAAAATTGACAAATTTCATGATGAAAAAAGAAACGCAATACACACTCTGATAGAGCAAATCATTCTCATTCGAAGGCATGCAGCGCTATGCAAGGGACCGCCGGCGAAATCTGCAGTGAATCGTTGAAAAAAACGGCGGGCACTTATGGGACAACCTAATATATTGGAAGGAGAAATAGTAATAGAGTCACTAACATGGGTGACCCCCATTCCCTTCAAAATAACTTGGATGTAAAAAAATTTATAAGCTATACCAAAGTTATTACTAGCTTTATCAAGAGGGCAAACAAGGAAATGTTGTAGAAAAAATCTTACCTAATTGTGATTATATTCAAGTATGTTTACATCAAGATTTTGTTTGTATAGTAAAGGTTTTAGTTTTGAACGAAATTTATCTTTAAGATACGTTCTAATGGCTACAACTTGTTCAGGTTTTAGTCTATAAAGCTTTATGAATGATTTGATAATCCTATTTATAGTGAAATCCATCCACTTATAGAAATCTTCGGAGAGATGCATCTTTAATTAAATCCAAATTACCTGTTTTACGTGATTATGAAAGCTATCTCTAAAACCTTTATAAAAAGTGTTATTGCATAAGCAATCAGAGACTAAAAATGTTAACTATAGGTAACTCATCTAAACTTTATTTGTTGTAGTTAAATATTTTATGCGCAGCTGGTAAAGGATAAGTATATACAAGCCTATTAAATAAAAAGGTATTATTACTTCTTTGAATTATATCATTGATATATTTTTATTATTACAATTGAGTTTTATTACAACTGATTGTATCTAATACGCTCTGCATATAATCAGTACTGATAGTGCTAGTTATAGACGTTCTGTTGACCATGATTTGTTGATTAGTGTTATGGTGCTTTATAGAACAAAGAACGCTAAGTACCATACGCTTGTTAGTTTCACTGAAGCAACTTAGAAAACGTCCGCCATAACATAAGCTAATAATATGATTAATGATTACCTTCTTTGAAGACTTAATGTATCTGTATATTTCTGATGCGTAACACATTCTGTTAACCTTACTAACGAATTCGTGGACCATGTTTTTTTTATTCTTATATCTTTTTATGCATCGTTTTCTATGTTTGACTATGGACAAGCTATAGAAAGGATGATTTTCCTTGTGACTAAGTGGATTAGCAACCTGAAATGTTACCATAACCTTCAATGTTATCATTTAATCCAAATAGATAAGCCGCATTGAGTAACTCGATCTAAAATAACTCTTTATCTTGTAAAACTTCTTGTTTTGGTTAGAGGCACAGCTATCCAAAATGTAAAACTGTACGCCTTTACCATTACAACCACCCTTAAAACGGTCATCAAGGTAATTGTATATTGCCTAGTGCTAAGGCCTACATATTTAAATTGCACCCTTTACACTCTAGACAGTAAATAACATGTTTGCTATTACAATTACTACATGGGGTAGTGTGAGTAAACTTTTGTGATTAATTGCACTACTAGGCCTGGTCACTGATTAATCTACAACTACGACATCTAGGACCCCATCTTGATGTAGTATGTTCATTGCCTATTCCAGAAATCACGTTATCAACTTTACTTTTGTAAAATTTTTTATTAAGGTAATAACTAGAGTTGCAAGGGCTTATGGTATCAGTAGACCGAAAATCTGATTGTATGATGGTCTATGCCATACACAAAGAGGGCAAATGTTAGAAGGACTGCTGCGGGCCACCGCTGCCCAGGAATGTCCGAGGAAATGCATATGAGAGATGCAAGAAAGGGAGTGAAGGTCTTTTTTGGAGGCGCAGGAGGCATTCCCTCAATGCTACCTTCCCCTTTAAAACCCAATCGAAAAAGTCCCATGTTTTTAGACCAAGAGGATAGGGCCTGTTATCAAAGAATGATTAACAAGTATATAAAGGAGTAAAAGAGGAGGAAAAAAACTTGCCCCAACTGAAAGAAGAATGAGGAGAACAATTAAAAAAGTTAAAGTAAGGTCAAAACACGAAATGTATAATACACTACCATCTGGATCAATAAATCTTAAAGGTGGCCCCGAATGGAAAAGTTTGATTTAGTATTAAATGTGAGAAAATCGATATGACTAATAGGAGGTAAGTGGGATTTACACCCAAATTTCAGATGGCCTAGTCCTTCTGTGGAGTTAGGACCTTCTTATACTTTATATTTAAACATTAATACTATGTATGTGTGCAAAAGTATGAAGCCACTTAAAAACTATTCTTTAGCATGTTAAATTTAATGTAGTGAATCATAAATGAATTGCAGAATATGGACGAGAAGCACGAAACATTCCAGGAAAATATTAACAGGAAGGTTCTCATAGACTGAGTACGTGCGCTTGGACTACCTAACTCCAGGAAGAAGAAGCACGATCAAAGAATTTGGTCGAGATTTATTAAAGTTAGTGCAATGTTATATAAAGATAAGAATTATAATGACAAGAGCTTTAATGTATCCCTGGAGGAGCGCGGTAATCCCTTAGCTGGCCAGTGTATGCAGGAGAGCACGGCAACCATACTGCTATCGGGGTGAGAGAAGACGACCCAGTAGTGAAGTTAAGGGATGATATATGAAATTATGGGAGCGTACAAACTTCGAATTCTGGATGCATTTCATGAGTGAAGGACGTAAGCATCTTTACGATTACAATCGCGCTAACGGTACTACCATTATAATCAGTCGGGAAAAAACAATGTCGCTTCAATAACAGGACAGACTAGGATAAGAAATATCTTATAAAAAGAACAAAAAGAGAAATAATATTATATGAAATTAATAAACAGCCCATACTTGCGGAAAAAGATATAGGAGTACGCGAGATGTAAAGCGACAGCCTCGGACATAACCATGACAAAAGGCAACCTCCGCATTGGATCGATGTTGGTAAGCTAACAATTAAAGATGAATAAAGGTGATTTAAATATAAATAAAAGCGATTTAAAATAAATATTGCAGCCGATAAAGCCCTTGATTGCTGCCACTCGTGTAAACGTAGAAATGAATTAATGGAGTGGCACTAAACTGAAACACATGATAACTGAGAAAGAACGTGCTGCTATGAAGGTAATACATATATCTTATAATAGAACGAAATTAAGCGCACCAATCGTGATATTTAGAGAGGAGAGTTGGCCTACGGGACACTAAAGCTGCCAGGAATAAAAATAGACGAACAGGTAAATGAATATGTAGTGGAGTGTTGGCTCGGCTGCTGGTGAACGGGTTGTCGCGTCGTCGGTGGTCCAGTCGTCCGCTGCTGTCCGGTCGCTGTCCTCCGGGTGGTGGCTCCGTACTGAACTAAGCTAACCACGGCCTTATATGCTATCGCAGAAAATTCCAGAACGATCGACAAGTAGAAAAAGATAGATCTAATACAACAGTGTCGGCGTCCATTCGCGATCCTGCAACTGCCGATTTTTCAGAAAGGAGAAGATTAGAAACAAGATACGACGAAGCGCCAAGACTGGTCGTACATAAGCGGACGGTCACGCAGCTGCTACGAGTTTCTTCTGTATAGTTCATCTATTTCCAATATTGTCTTTCGCCTTCTTGCTACGCTCCTGCACATTTTCGTGTGCTCGAGGGGGAACAATTTGTGCACGTTGAGTTGCCGGAATCCTTTTGAACGCTTCAGCAACTTGCTGTACACTAATCAGTTGATATCAACATAAACACGGCAGGTAACGGCTTATGACCTCCCATCAGGGAGGCTGCCAGTGGTGCGTGCCATTTTATAACAGCTTCATCATCACGGCCACCTCGCATGGTTCTGTAGCTTTTGCCCTGTGGTCGTAGTATCGTAAGCCATCTGCCCATCGGTGAACTCTTTTTTCATTGGATCGAGCTAGTATACTCAAATTAGACGTGACATATGTACTTAACGTTCATGGATTTGTTCCCAGTTGAGCACACTTGCTGCTACTCCTATACAAATCATTTCCCTATCCTTCTCCCCTCACCTCGTCCATCTTCAGCATTTTTCTTTTTTTCTATTTCTTGTTTATTACAAGCCAATTAATCCTAGTTTTTTTCACCTCTTCGTTCGCTACGTTGTATATTTGTGTGTTGGCTAAATAAATAAATAAATAAATAAGTAAATATATTATGAGGTTAAATATAGTATATATATATATATATATATATATTGGGTGATAACTCGAGTAGTACACCTTTGCAGCAGATTGTCCTAACATATATTCAGACTACAAAATGTTAGCCTCTATATTTGAAGTCTTGTATTTGAAGACTACCTAAGAAGGTGGCGCTACTGACTTCCGAGAAGATGTGGCTCAGCGCCGTCTTTTCACCGCCTCGACAGGTCGCAGTACCACTGGGGCTCACACCCAGGCGCGAGCGTCGACCGGGTCATAGAGCGCTGGTCGGGTCAAGTCGCATCGATTTCAGAACTTAGCAGAGACGAAGGCCGCAAAATATCGAACGTCTTACTTTTCTACAATGCTACATCGATCGAAAGCTCTTGTTGTGCTTAACATCGTCAGCACAACAGTTTTCCAAATGAGGCTAGAGCTACTGAGTAAACGCTGAAAACAAGAAAAATCGGGATTCTTTGTCTAAATTAAGATGCCTGAAGATAGAGACTAAGAAGGAAAATTTTTCTATGACCAGCGCCTTGAAGCCGCCAAAGTCGAGAATAGGTGGATGCAAGCTCAGCTCCATGCAGAAGACGAATTTGATGATACAAATACAATTTTTAAAATTCCTGAGTAAACACCAGCGTGGACTTCGGAGGGGTCGTAAAACAATTAACGACCGCTCCAATGAAAGCTGTCTACAGCTAGATCCTATTCTAACAAAATTAGCTTTTCCACATTCCAGTGGAAAAGATAATTTTGTTAGAATAGGTTTGGTGTACGATTTATTTGAAGAGGATCGCTATGAACGTGGTTGTGCGAGTGCGACGGATTGCGACGGAAAAATCTGTCCCAAAGCGTCGATTGCTGAAGAATTAGGCATTGTTGTTATACACATATGATATAGTTGCGATATTCGACCATTTTCTTTGCCGGATTTGCCCTATTTCTGAGGCTTTTCCTTAATGGGGTGGTTCTTCTGATGGGATTAAGATCATCAACTTGATGAATAAGGAACTCAGACACTAATCGTTTTTTGATTTCTTTTGTTTTGTGCATGCTGGCTAGAAAACTCCGGGGATAAATTTTATTCATTTATTTATTTATTGGCCAACATGGAAAATGAATACAAATGCGAACCACGAAAGAATTTAGGTAGCAATTGGCTCTTTACAGAAAGTAATAGAATAGCTAAGGAATAGGAGAGAAATGGGGAGAAAAAAGTCTGGCAGCTGCGAAATTGCATACAGGAGTGAGTCGCGACAGCCTACACGTAAGCTAGAGAGGGGTATTGACAACGATGAGCTGAACATGGGTACGCACATTAGCAGATGCCTCACGATACTACGGCCATAGGCAGAATACGCTGTTAATTGGGGCGGGCCCTGTATCTCAAAGGTCTCTTTAGACAGGTACGCACCCCGAGGACTGCCCTGGGAGGTCGTGAGAAACTGTTCGCATTGCTACATACCCACAACATTGTCATGAAGAGGAGAAATGTGTGTTTAAATTGTCGCTTTATACACACTCCATGTAGCACACGCAGTGCACGAGACTAAGCAGAAAGAAAACGGAGAAGTGACAGGAGATGAGATGAAGATTGGTGAATCCCTTGAAGTGCTTGATTCCGTCCAAGATTTTGTACTCCTAGTATACATTTCATAGTAATTTGGTTAGATGTGCATTGTTCAACCTGAACATTCTGTTCTATTTTCGCGATAGTACTACATCCAGCGAATTTGTATGAAATATAGCCAAGTTTAAGACCAACCCACTCGTTGGCACACCAGCGCAACAGGAGGTACACCGACCCTTACTGGGGAGCATGGCGTCAGGAGGTACAACCGATGTTCTGCGGACCGGAAACTTCTGTTTTCGAGTCCAAGGTTTCGTAAGGCAGCCGTTAGACTCTCGGTGAAGTCTAGGGGGTTGGGGGTGCGTGAGCAAGGGGATGAGAGGAAGAGCGCACGCCCCTCAGCAGGGGCGGGCGTACCTGACCGTCCCCCGTTGGCACATCTGTATTCTTCTACTTTTTCATTAGCATAAAAGTGAAGTTATTGGCGTCATTAAGATTTTTTGTGGATGAGACTCTTCTTCAGTCCAGTCAAATTCATTCCACTTTGTCCTTTTTCTCCGACTTGGTTTTGCAATTTCTACACTTTTCCTTAACTTCTTCGTATGACTTTTGGAGAGATTCTCTTCTCTCTCACAGCTACTTTAAGCCACAATCTAGAAGCGTTATTCTAGCTCGGGATTTTCTGTAGTTTTCTTCATCTACAGTGGGATAGTCTATGCCGATTGTATATTCTTGGAAGCGCTTAGCTAAACTTTTTAGAGCTATGAATCTACCCATCATCTCTATTTTCTGAAAACGAAGTGTCATTATTTATATTTGACTACTTCTCTTTTTTTATTAATATGTAAAAGATACTACCTTTTTAATGAAAACCTTTTTCTGACTAGCAGAATGTTTGCTCCATGTAATTTTGACGTATAGGAGACTTTGTTTCTGGCTCTCCAGGTGCAGAGTACGGAAGACTGTTATCTGACTCGCAGAAGGCTGCTCCAGGTACAGAGCACCGGAGATGTTATCTGACACGCAGAAGGATGTCGCTGTTGTCGCTCCAGTCGCTCCAGTCGCTCTTGTCGCTTTTGTCGTGAAGTATGAACAGGCCCTTACTCAGCACCGTTTTCGTGTTTTGTTTAAGTTTTAAATGTTATATACGTGCTTGTTCTTAAAATTTTTCTATTCAGGGGGTATTTGGCCTCAGCCATCAGTGGTGGATACCGGGCCAGTTGTCTGAGCGTCTAGTAGACGCATTTTTTAAATTTTAATTTAGTTTAATTGACATTAGTCATTAACTTGGAACTTTATTCAAAACCAAAAACATCTGTTCTATCCGGATTAGTATTTTAAAACGTATAAACATTAAAATTAAAATGTCTTGTTAGTGTACCGGTCTTTTTTCGATTTTTTCATGTCAATTTTCGACCGTTTCTTCTCCATAATTGCCTTGTTCTCGTCTATCACTCGCTCGCGTGCACGAATTTCCGTATTGGGAAGTTGTGATTCTTCGCCGTTCAAACCGTCCTTAATAATTTTGGTGTTTATTACTCCATGCATAGCTGTTACAGGCATCGTATTATTAGATTCCCTAATCTTGTTCTATCCGGACATGTATTTTCTGCAGGTTCATCGACAGTAAGATTAAGCGACCCAGATTAGTTTGCCTTCCTTAAATAATTTTAGTTCATACCAACTCTTACTCCTCATGTTAAATTTGCTTGCCTTATAATTCTTTTCTCACTCGGTGTAAGCATTTCATATATTCCCGCTTCACTCCAGTCTGAGTAATCCCAGCCTAGTAGCACTGACAGTTCCGTAGAGCGGTGCCTCTACAACAATTATCTTGATTTTCTCTTCTTCCTTATATTCTTTATCATAAAGGACTTTATGCTTCATCAAATCGCCACCATTTATAGTAATATAGCCGTTTAGCAAAGACTTCTAGAGGTCCAATTCCATTATTCCTAAAATTCAGTATTTTCCTTCTGAGGTACAGGCTGAAATATTGTAAATATAATAGCTTACCGTCAAAGTTGTTGCCTTTATGCCTACCTTAAATTTTCCATATCCGATAGGTTAGTGGTTTGGTCTCGCACAACGCGAACTTTCTCAATATTCCTCCTATTACACTCCATTCACCGCCTCTTTCCCTCACTTATGAAGTACAACCAGAAAGGGTTGGTCATTTCCGCCTGAATTTTTATAGCTTACGGTCACATTAAAATACTAATTACACAGCATTAAACTTACCATAAACGGAACTACGCTTTTTCCATCGTGACTTGTAGAGATTGGCATTGATAATGGGTAAGGATCCAGGTGATTAGAGTACCTAGATACTTTATAAGTATATTTCTAATAATACGTACAAGACTAAAAAATGATTATATATATATATATATATATCCCTGCTTGCTGTACCACGTCCTCCAGGAATTTCTTCACTTGGTCCTTAATTTAGAGGCGCTCCTGATTAGGCAAATTGATCACGCGTATATATTGGGCCAATACTCTGCGATGGACGTGTTCCTGGTTAGCCGCGATCCGCTCGGATAGGTCAACTAGGATGAAAAATCCTGGTTTCTTGACCTGGACATTTATACGGATATTATAATATTATATTAAAGTACATTAATCACGCACCTCCACATAGCACGTCCTACTGCTTCTTTACACCCGATACACTCTACCTTTTATTGGTTAGGTTACGGTAACTGCCTATAGCAGTTTTCCGCTCAGGACCCTTCTTTTCTTTCTTACTGTACTATACAAAATTTTATCAACAGTTAAGTTCCCAAACTATCCCGTACTAATCCTTTCCTCCTCCCTCTCCCCTTTCCTTTTTTGTTTTTGGTTTTCAATCCTTTTATAAACCGCTTACAAACTCAGGAGTATCTATCCTCTTACTAAAGTAAGGGTTAGTGCTGATGGGTTTATAAAAGCCAAAGCAGTTAAGATGGGTGTATTTTGGCACCTCCAGCACTAGCCGGACCTTTGGGTACAAACGGGTCTGACAGCCCCGGCAGCCCCCCCCCCCCTTAGCCCCATTCCGGATATCGCTCACTGTATTTTGGCTAGACCTCTCAAATACTTTGACCAAGGGTCTAAGAAGCCAAGCACAACTAACTCGGCAAACTACTATTCCTGTACTCACTTCACTAAATACAAAAACGGGAGCAATCCATCTATTATAAAACATTGAGGAATTTTAAAGGGTATTCTTGTAATAGCGAACAGAATTACTGTAACTTAATAAATTTTGAGGACTACACAGTTTCTTGTACAACTTTCGCATCTACACCTTTAAGACGATGGCTACCAATTAAAAAGTAAAAGCTGTGGTATATTGATTTGTAAGTTGCATTTGCTGTAAAATACAGTATGTGATTGTTACTCCAAGGAGTTTTAAAGATAGGATGCGTTAACATATCTGCTTAAGTGATAATAAAGAAAAATTACACATTTACATCAACATTTCCATAAGTGTGATCTAGTCCGAAAGAAAATTCAGACAGACGTATATTGTTTAGCAAAAAATTATTTTGGATTAAACTTCTTAACAGTTCTTTTCCTTTCAGACTTAACGACAATATTAAAGGATATGGCAACCTATCTTATATTATTAATCCTCTTATGCACGAAACTATCCTAACCACTCCTTTTACTCACTTAGTACTACCAACGACAGAACTAATAGGGGTATCCGAAGCAGAAATAAGATCAAAAATGAGTACAATATGGACAATTTTATACAAAAAATTAGTGACAATAGGATAATCTGCAACTTAAAAACATTTATGCTAAGATTAAAATGCTCACTAAACAGAACATTAAAATGTTTATTCATCTCAGTCTCAGTCCTGAATTTTTACGCAAGGTTAAAAGCAAAACCAAATTTATTGTCTTATGTCTACTCACGGACATTAAATACAATATGGATAAAAATTGCAACGTACTAAAAAATAAAGCTAGATTGTTTAAAGTCTTAAAACTAAAATTCAAAAGCAATGGCTTCAATAGAATTAATTTCAGCAATATATTTAATAACATTACTGTTAGGAAGTTTATTCACAATAATTCCAGCTTACAATTTATTCTATTTAAAATATTTTATAATTACAGTAGACCTATTTCAAGTAATCGATTGTAATCTTCAACTATAACAAATTTCTAAAAAATATAAATCATGAAGATTGTATTAAAATTATCGAGAGGACTGCCTATGTGTCAAGTAAGGCTACAAATATCTTATGTTGTTACTGGTATTTTAGAAATTGTAGAAGATATACGATTGAGAAACATATTAAATAGAGGAACTACTTTTTTACCAGCAATATCGAAGTCAAATAAAACCCTTATTATTTTAACGTAACATCTGCAAAAAGAACTTGATACCTCTTCGTATTATTAGAAAGTTGCAAAATGATTTTATTATGTTTCGTCCGTGAGGTAAAGCTGCAAATAATTACGGCGCTGTCTGTAAAAACTTCTGTTTACTTAAAATTATGCAGGACATGGGAATTAGGTATGACATTGATACCAATTATCTGATCAGTGATGACAGTAATATTACGTATGTTAAACTCAATATAAATAATAGGTTACCTATAATTTTTTAACACAAATATTTTTAAGTGCAAAGTAAACTCAAAGAAGATAGCGATTCTGACTCTTTTGCCTGTTATTTTTTTATTACCTAAGCTTCATAAAAGTTCAACTAAATTCAGATTCATTACAGGTGCATATAAGATCAGTGTTACATCTTTAGTCTTAGAACTTTGTGATATACTTTAACATTTGAAAAACATTTTGTTGACTACTCTAATAATTTTAATAACAATAATAGAATGATTAAAACGTACTGGCTATTAATAATTCTAATATTACACAGGAAATTCACAGTGTTAGCGCCAGTAACGTCAAGGTTTACTCAGCTGATTTCACTGATATGCTTACTAATCTACCACATAGTCTTAATTGAATATCTCAAAAAGCTAGTGTTCGTATGTGTTAAAAATGAATATAAAACTTTTTACGCTGATGTATGTAATAATAGCAGTTATAGGTTTCATAGCAGCACTGATTTATTATACTTAGTAGACTTTTTACTTATAAACAGTTATTGTAGATTCGCTGGAATAACATATAAACAAAACAAAAGAGTTCCACAGGCTGATAATTTAAGCCCTCTTTTAGCTGATATTGCTATGTCAGTTTTTGAATTCGAGTATTCAAAAACAACTATTTTGGAATGTCGTCATCTTATCTTCCGTTTATGTCTATGAACGATTTACTTATAATACATAATTATGATGGCAATTTTATTAATACCGCTCTTCAAAACGTTTATACCAACACACTTAAACTTAAAAAAACGCATAAAAGAGGGCATAAATGCAAATACTTTGATCTATCCCCTGAAGTTAATGACAACAGGATTGAAACTAATTTATACAATAAGACCGATTCCTCTTACTTTAAATTGCTCAGATTCCCTACTGCAAAACCTGAAGGTTTAGTGAAAAAACGTAATACTATTTACACCGAGACTCTTAGAATAAGTAATACTTGTTCAAAATGTGAACACTTTTGCCAAAAGTTTGAAGACTTACGTACTTTACTATTAATGTTCTGTTCTGTTTGGTTCTATTAAGAAATGGTTAAAGGTCAAACTTTATAGTTGCCAACATTCTTAAACGCCTTTATAAAAACAAAATTTTCTATAAATATAGCATGCTTGATAGTAGCAACAAAGTGGTTAAACTTACCCAATCCCTACTAAATAACAAAGTCTATATGGCTTGTTCTCTCTAGTGCTGTTGTTATTGGACGGTCGCAGAATAATAGTTTATTAGAACAGCAACATTAGGATAAAAGACGAAGTCAGAAGCAGTCAGTATGTCACACTCTATAGAAGCACGTCGGGTTTATATACGCTTCCTCGTTTTCTTATGGCAATAGATCATATCATATCAAATCAAAGCAAATATCTTGCCTTGGCTAGATCACTCATGATCCTAGAGATTGGTTAGATCTATGTTAACCCTACAGCAACCACTATTAATATTTTAACTATTTCCATCTATTATTGTCGTATCACTTCTAACATTCACCCATCACCTCTATTTCCTCTTTCTACTCTTCTGTTTTCAAGTTCACTTGACTCCGAGAGATTACGAGCTCTAACGCCAGTCATGCTGACTACCAAACTTAAGAAATTTGAACCTTGGTCTTGGCCTAATGTTGTTTGCCTTTGCCTACTCCTGTTTTATCTTCATTTTTTGTTTCATACACTCTTTTTTACAGTTTTTTGTACTGCTTTCTCTTCCTTGCTCTTTTCATTTTTTATTTTTTCTTTAATTATACGTGTTATTTCTCAACGTATGTTGCTGAAGTTGATATTCTGTCTTTTTCAGTAACGACTCTACGTTTTGTGCGTAGTTGTTTTTAGTTCCAACTTTTCATTCATCAAATCATTTCTATGTATAGTTCTGTAGCACCTCTCCGCTTCACTGATGAGCCACCGGGGAGGTGCCATAAAAAGGTTCCTTTGAAGTTAGTATCAAAACGAACCTTAATGGTACTTTATTTACGTTCTATATATTTCTTACGTTGTTTTCGTTTGATGTGGGAAACACTACCATGCGCCCAAAACACAATATAGTATAATATTAGTGAATTTTCTCCTTTTTCATAATGCCTGCCGTGCACTAAACCGCTTGCTAAACGAATGAAATGTCAACTGGTGCTTTCCTTCTCTTTTATCCTTGTGTTTCTTCTGTCGTAGCCATACTTTATCCCTCCCCCATCATCGACTTCAGCATTTTTAGTTCGAGGCATGTAACACCGCCTGTTCTCTGCGGTTTTCTTCTTAATGGATTACCTGAATTTCCATGAAGTGCCTGCATTTCTTTTCCGATATTCGCTGCAGAGCGCTTTCACTCGGGTATCGAGGTTATCTGAATCTTCCATTATGTTTCAAACCACTCACAATTCTTTTCTTCCTCAGCGTAGTTGCTTTCAGACATCCTATCACAGCTGCGGAGGAAATAACTTCAAAAGCATGTACACGTTCAGAGCTTCGAAACGACATAAAATTGCAGTCCAATCTAGTACGTACATTTCAGGTAATAACTACGCTCTAGAGGCTCTCCAATCTGATGGAAAAGCTTGGATGCATTAAAATTGGCGCAGTCAAAATTAGCCCAGTCAACAGCCTTCTTACCATGGAGAGGATTAGAGAGAGGGTAAAGCTTAAGGTAATTTTTCATCAAACACATTTCTACTTGGTTTTTTAGGAATAGCTCCTTGATGCGAAATGGTAGTTGTGATTTTTTTTCTTTTCGTGACATTGGTGTCACGTGCAATACTTGTAATCTTTAATATTTTTGTAATTGTTAATACTTTGAGAAGTGTACCACACCGTCTTTCTTAATCTGCACGCTTCTTGGGTTCGTTTTTTCTGCCCTATACTTTCCTATTGCTCACTTTCCTGGACAAGGTTTTGGCAGATGATCCAGAAGAGTTCCACTTGCTCCACCTGAGTGGCTGATACTCATACTGTTTGGCAGGTCTGTTTGGCGAGTCAGTTATATCGTCAGGCTGAGCTTCGTCAGATCTTGATCTCTGACGAAAATGCCCGGATGCATTAAAATAGGCGCCGTCGAAATTAGCGCAGTCAATAGCCTTCCTTGGAACCATGAAGAGGATTAAGAAGAGGATAAAGTCTAAAGTAGTTTTTCATCAAACACATTTCTACTTGGTTTTTTAGGGAATGCTTCTTGATGCGAAATGGTAGCTAAATCCAACCGTAGTTTCGAAGTTTTTTCGTTACACTGGTGTCACATGTAATACTTGTAGTTTTTAATATTTCTGGTAACTTTTAATACTTTGGGAAGTGTGCCGCACTGTCTTTCTTAGGCAATGCTCTACATCCCTCTTGGGTTCGTTTTTTCTGCCCTCTACTTTCCTTTGCATACTTTCCTGGACAAGCGAAACTGGAGAATGCTGTTCGAGAATAACGTACGAAACGTCTTCTGTTATCCTTTTTCACGAGAACGCTGTGCCACATGGAGGTGGGTTGTGTAGGTTTTGGATTTGACTATCTATTCTCTCGAATCTGGTTGTCAAATCATGCGGTGGTGCTGCGTCCCACATATTCTTCTGCCGAGGCATCTAGTATTACTCGAATCGCTACTACAATGGCGAACACGAGCAACAGGACTACTACGACTGTTGCTGCTGACGTTGACGATGAAATGTTCTTGTGAGCTCGTAAGTTGATTAGGCGGTTCGACATGCATTCTTTTACCGTGCAGTCAAGTTTTGACTGTGTGGTATCTTAAATCCAATCCATCCAAACGGTGCAAAACTTAATGCTTTTTCGTTTGGAGGATCTATAAGCCAATATGAACTCGGCGCACTCGGCAAATGTTGCCCAAAATAGTCTTATTTACTCTAACATAGTTAAGGTCCAGGCTGACGTCAACGGATCGATGAAGATTCAATGTGCATCACCTGGGTCGGAATCGACGAGCAAGGGTCTGATAAGCAAACGCGGCGGTTCGATCGCGAGATCTTGAAGAAGGTCATCCACATATTCGGTGACGCCCAGCTGATCAGTGAGTTTGAGAAAGGCCAAATTAAGTCTCACCGCCATCCCGTGGGCAAACCCCGTGGACCTGGGCAGAGGGGCGTATAATAAAAATCTCGCTTCCGAGCCAAGCTCTACGAGACACCCTATAGCCCATATGCGTACCGGCTGCCAGAGCCTTACGCAGCGTTTTGTTCATTCGTTCGCCCCTAGGTACTAGACTACAGAGGAACGTAATCTGGACACGACGCTGCGTATGGAAGCTGGGACCTCAACGCGAGAGAGGGTAAATTGGGCTGTATGGTTCGAGACTTCGATATCATTAAATTGCCTTCACTTCACGACCTACCGAGGCGTCTAATTACTGCTACACTCAGCCAAACTGACCTCGTGCATGCATCGGGTAGCACGCAAACCGTTACTACGGGAGGTCGGAGAACCAGCAAGCAGCCGTCTTTTTCATCTTCTTCAACCCAGCCATAGGTCAAAAAATATATGTACCCCAACCGGCCCAGTTTCGCCTTTAATCTTTTTTGACATGAGCGCCTCGACGAAACATCAACAAAATAAATAGAGAACATCAATATCGGCTAAGACATGATAAACCAAATACGACTCAGTACAAAAACTCGTTCCTCGTAAGAAGTGTAACTCTATTGAACAGTTTAAACAACGACCTTTTCATACACAGAGACTACCATGCATTCCATACTCATCTCTCCCAGATATTAAGATAAATTTTCTAATTAGCATAGCAATCTTGTTCACAACCACTATCACGAACAATCCCTAAGTCACATGCCTTCACAACTATAATTGAAGAATTCTGTTATACCAGTCGTTCGGCGGCCTAGCGGCCGCCTACGACTGGTTGGGGGCTTCGCCCCCAAACCCCGAGAATAGGACGCCATGGCCGCTACGGGTTTCCTATTCTTTCCTAGGCCTTCTGACCATTATGTTAATCGAGATGGATCGGCTGATCTTCCTCGACGTGATCCTCAAAAAATCGATAATATCGATCCATATCGATTGATCCGACTTCAGATTCGTGTTCAGCGACCTCGATTACCCCCAAGGCCGAAGTTTCGCGCCACTTGAACGCCATCCTCAAAAAATCGATAATATCGATCGATATCGATTGATCCGACTTCAGATTCGTGTTCAGCGACCTCGATTACCCCCAAGGCCAAAGTTTCGCGCCACTTGAACGCCATCCTCAAAAAATCGATAATATCGATCGATATCGATTGGTCGACTTCAAATTCGAGTTCAGCGACCCTGATTACCCCCAGGGCCAAAGTTTCGCGCCACTTGAGCGCCATCCTCAAAAAATCGATAATATCGATCGATATCGATTGGTCGACTTCAAATTCGAGTTCAGCGACCTCGATTACCCCCAGGGCCAAAGTTTCGCGCCACTTAAGCGTCATCCTCAAAAAATCGATAATATCGATCGATGTCGATTGGTCGACTTCAAATTCGAGTTCAGCGACCTCGATTACCCCCACGGCCAAAGTTTCGCGCCACTTGAGCGCCATCCTCAAAAAATCGATAATATCGATCGATATCGATTGGTCGACTTCAAATTCGAGTTCAGCGACCTCGATTACCCCCAGGGCCAAAGTTTCGCGCCACTTGAGCGTCATCCTCAAAAAATCGATAATATCGATCGATATCGATTGGTCGACTTCAAATTCGAGTTCAGCGACCTCCTACGGCTCGCCATGCACGGTTGCCGACGTGTTTGGCACGTCTACGGCTCGCCATGCACGGTTGCCGACGTGTTTGGCACGTCTACGGCTCGCCATGCAGGGTTGCCGACGTGCTCGGCACGTCTACGGCTCGCCATGCAGGGTTGCCGATGTGTTTGGCACTTCTACGGCTCGCCATGCAGGGTTGCCGACGTGCTCGGCACGTCTACGGCTCGCCATGCAGGGTTGCCGACGTGCTCGGCACGTCTACGGCTCGCCATGCAGGGTTGCCGACGTGTTTGGCACGTCTACGGCTCGCCATGCAGGGTTGCCGACGTGCTCGGCACGTCTACGGCTCGCCATGCAGGGTTGCCGATGTGTTTGGCACTTCTACGGCTCGCCATGCAGGGTTGCCGACGTGCTCGGCACGTCTACGGCTCGCCATGCAGGGTTGCCGACGTGTTTGGCACTTCTACGGCTCGCCATGCAGGGTTGCCGACGTGCTCGGCACGTCTACGGCTCGCCATGCAGGGTTGCCGACGTGTTTGGCGCGTCTACGGCTCGCCATGCACGGTTGCCGACGTGCTCGGCACGTCTACGGCTCGCCATGCATGGTTGCCGACGTGTTCGGCACGTCTACGGCTCGCCATGCATGGTTGCCGACGTGTTTGGCACGTCTACGGCTCGCCATGCATGGTTGCCGACGTGTTTGGCACGTCTCCGGCTCGCCATGCACGGTTGCCGACGTGTTTGGCACGTCTACGGCTCGCCATGCACGGTTGCCGACGTGTTTGGCACGTCTACGGCTCGCCATGCATGGTTGTCGACGTGTTCGGCACGTCTACGGCTCGCCATGCATGGTTGCCGACGTGTTTGGCACGTCTACGGCTCGCCATGCATGGTTGCCGACGTGTTTGGCACGTCTCCGGCTCGCCATGCACGGTTGCCGACGTGTTTGGCACGTCTCCGGCTCGCCATGCACGGTTGCCGACGTGTTTGGCACGTCTACGGCTCGCCATGCAGGGTTGCCGACGTGCTCGGCACGTCTACGGCTCGCCATGCATGGTTGTCGACGTGTTCGGCACGTCTACGGCTCGCCATGCATGGTTGCCGACGTGTTTGGCACGTCTACGGCTCGCCATGCATGGTTGCCGACGTGTTTGGCACGTCTCCGGCTCGCCATGCACGGTTGCCGACGTGTTTGGCACGTCTACGGCTCGCCATGCATGGTTGCCGACGTGTTTGGCACGTCTCCGGCTCGCCATGCACGGTTGCCGACGTGTTTGGCACGTCTACGGCTCGCCATGCACGGTTGCCGACGTGTTTGGCACGTCTACGGCTCGCCATGCATGGTTGCCGACGTGTTTGGCACGTCTCCGGCTCGCCATGCACGGTTGCCGACGTGTTTGGCACGTCTACGGCTCGCCATGCACGGTTGCCGACGTGCTCAGCTGCCGCGCCCCAACTCAAAGTGGGACGGACGGACAGTGTGACGGTGTGACACACACAGTGACACACACAGTGACACAGACAGTGACACACACACACACGCTTGCTCCTTTATATATAGTAGGATCATTTTGTTATGTCGAAGTGCTGGTTACTGTAATCAAAACATAGAGACTTCTCTGCACGGCTTCTGATATATTTCCATGTTCGAATGGATGAACATCGACACCTTATATATAGATATATATTATTGGATCTCTTATCACAAGCCAAGAACTATTCACCATATCTTTTCATCAACTATGGTTATGTTGAACGGATCTCTTATCCAAGTCAAGAACTAAATCAAGCCAGAAATTACGCCAAGCCAAGAACTATGCCTAACTTCGTCATCATCTATATGTAATGTAATGTAATACGACCTGATCAACATGTAACATCTAACTAACAAACAACATCGCAGTGCAGCCAACATTCTAAAATATTCCTAAATCCAATGGGTTCTGTAGCCGGAAAAATTAGAATTTTTAGACTATTTAAAGATCATTAGTTTTTCGCGAACACTGTGCAAGACGGTGCCCTCAAAAACTTCTGATGCTAAATTTTGTGTAATCCTTCTTCCAGCTTGCTTAGCCTGATTCCGTAGAAGATTATTGCTTTGGAAAAGCGAAAAGCGCCCACCTTAAAAATGAAGGAGCCCTGGAGCAGCAAATAATGCACTCCAATTCCGCTCCCGACTCAGCGGATTTTTTAACCAGTAGAACTTCGAAAAGTATAGGCTTCAAATATTCATTGCTTAGAATCTGGACAATGCGGAATGAGGAAAACAAGAACTCGGCAGGCAAGTGAAAGACTAGTAGTAGATCGCTGCGAACAGCGACAGCGAGGGTTCGCCGGATGGGGAATTCACTCGACTCGAGCTGGAATCCTTTCAATAAGGAGACAACAGAGAGAGCGATACATACACACACAGCTGGAGGTCCTAGCTGAACTAGAATCCTACTCTCACATTATACTTTGAAAGAGGGACTTATCCCTTACTCGTATGCGATGATTATGATATGATACAGTCAGGTGAGCCTGCTCGGATCTCCATGGAGGAAGATCCCTCGAAGGAGCTAGGTGTCGTCGAGAATGGTCGAGTAAATGTGGTCGGCAGGGTCGAGCGAGAGGTTGATCACCTGTGACAGGCGAGACGGCAATCGCTGAGCAGTACACACCTCGTCAGCTGCGAGCACCTAAAAGAGGAGCTATTTCAGCCGGTGAGCAGACTTCCAGCCTTACATGTGGAACGTCTGCTGCCCTATCGGCAGAAGCTGCCAATGTTATTTAAAAGAAGCACTCATCAATCCAAGCCACCCGCTTTTATCTAGTGAAGCGTTACTTGAGCAAATCTCTACCTCGACCAGACGAACGCCGTTCCCTCGAACCCAAGTGAGCAACTCCGACAAGGCCACCGTCGAACGCGTGCACTCTAGCAGATCCTTAAATCGCTCTTTTGTTTCAGTAATGATGACCTCCAAAAGGAATAGAATTCAAGGCGGAAAAGCACAAAATGGTTCAAGATAAGCTTCTCACATTTGCAACTTCATTCAGGCTTTCGACGAACTCTTTGTCAGCTACCGGCGGTTGTCGTCGTATCCTACGGAAGAGATCGGAGGATAACGGTCGTAACCGAGTAACTTCCTAGAAAATCAAACGATACAGTTCAAGTCAATGAAGAATTCGATAAGAGAAGAAAAATAGATGCTAACCTTCGCGAAAAGCAGCCGCGAGCTAGGTGAATGGGCTCCTAGAGATTGCTCCGAAAATGAGAAGCAGTCCATCTAAACAACGACGTTCAAACCAGTAAACTCCTAATTGTAAGAGCATTCTTTTATTAGAGCTTTCTGGAGAAGATCACTCCGAAAGATTTCTTTCTTTTGAAATTATTCTGTATGGATAATTTATTCTGTCCTATAGACACTCTTGACACTCCATGGAGTTGATAGCTATTGAAAAAGAGAGCCGTAGAAATTTAAACGCTTAAAAACTGACCAATGTCTGAGCGACAACGGAGAGGTTGCCGTCTTGACTGACCGACTCAGAGACGTCGAGAAGAATCTTGGGATTCTTGATCAAATGCACCCATACGCGAAGCACGTACAGGTTCGATTTCCACTGTTGTACCAAACGATGGTCGGAGACCTGGAATTGATTCGATTTGAAGTGTAGTTTTTATTATTTTTGTCAGAGAGCTCTGTAAACTTTTTCTTGGATGTCCCAATCATTACATTAGTGAATAGATAGAACTCCGAGAAGGAGGGGATCAAATAAGGCGATAATATGTGTTTTAGTACAGCTAAGGGGTCTATTTCTTCTGGTAAGACCCCCTGAACGAGGACTGGAACTGGCTTGCCCACGTGTGGTGTCAAGAGAGCAGCAGGAAGCCCACAATTCTGTTGGACGTACCTCTTTACGAAAGCCTGGAACAAGAGATACAAAGTTCTCCGCGATCCCCGAGCGAGACGACCCACTGAGCTACTTTGGTACGCGATAGGGAGGAGGTGAGAGTTATTTGACACCCTCTAGCAGACTAATTATCAACTACAGATCATGAGAGGAAGATGAATTTGTCGCTAATCATTAATGATGGAAAACTCCTTCTTTGACTCATGCCTCATATATGCTCCTAACATTCTTCGTTCCTTCTCCTTTATTCAAACATCCAATAAATTCAAAATCTACTCTTCTTTCGCAGTGTCTACTTTGAAACACATATCACGCCTTTGATCGCTGCTTCAAAATGAAAATGAGTTCCACATACCCCATTCCGAGCCGCTTCTTCCTCCAACAAATCGAAGACCCGTTTCAATATTGGTGGATAGGCAGACGTCTCGAGAAACATGATTGACTCCAGAAAATCTTCGATATACTTCTGCACGGTACCTTTGCTGAAATAATTAATTAATGTGGCTGAGACTCATGAAGCCACAATTAAATCAGAGACTTCAACAAGTCCGATCTTTCAACATACCTGGTCAACAGCCGCGTGAGATAGACCTCTGGAATTGACTTGGGGATGCTCTCGTCTATTTTTTTCCGCTTCTCCATGGTAAGAGTACGTGATGGACTGGAGAGGTGGCAGAAGCGGCTTGGAGGGTATACGGGAGATGACCGATCCAAGGACGACCAGGACGATTTGCCTGAGTCGGCCAGCGAGTCTGCAGAAAGAGCATGATTTATACCACCTTTCATAGCCATACTTGAGTAGTCATATGACTCACTTCGATAGTCGCCAGAGCCTTTCTCGCCGGGGACCATCACTATCTGAGACTGAGTGGAGATACCGTAGTGGGAGAGGGTATTCAACTTCGTTGGGCCCTTCATAAATGACGGTCCCGACCAGTCAGACAACAGCATCCGGCCGCGTGTTGGGCAGAGCAGTTCTGGAAGGAAAGTGAATAGTGATGGCCCTACAATGCTCAGAAGGCCGAAAGCTCGTCTACAAAGGAAGGGGTGACTCACCAAGGTCAAAGCTGGACAATGCTGGCCGCTGACTGTGCGGTGTCCGCTTGTAGACGTGGTCGAGGATCTTCTGCTTCAACTGCGAGGTCGTGTCACATGCGATCGCCCTCACCATGAATGGTCCACGGCCGTCCAGGGTAGTGACGAGGCAATCCTGAAAGCGAGCGCCCAATTAGAGCCGGTAGAAGTTGGTGGAGAGCGAAAGCCGCACCACTGAAGTGCAGTCGACAATCTCTCGCAGAAGCTTCGACTCGTTGATCGTATAACGGGCGTTGCCGGTCACTGCGTCCACGGGACCTCGCTCCGTCTGATATTTGAGGGCCTGAAATCGACCAGGTTAGATGAGCTGTACTTCTGAAAACGTTCGAAGAAAGCCCGACCTTGAAAAGGGTGCTGTACTTGTGCGCCTGACACTGTGACATGGAATCGTACAGGCAGATCGTCAGCCATTTCGACACCATCTTCTCCACTACACTGTCGCTTTTGCGGAACAGCATCTCGCTTGTCCCGGCCTTAAGAACAGCACTAAGCATGTATTAGGTTGGAAAAAAAGTCTCTTCACACTTCGAAATTTTTTTACCCTTCCCCTTGTAAACGCACTAGCCAATGTTGATTGCTGATTTCGTAATCCTATCACACTTGTCTACCGTTCGCACGCGGACACAGGTTAAGACTCTTCTTGTAATTCGTTATCCACCCAATCTTCCGAACTCAATGCCAGATCTACCTCATGGCCGTTTTCAGCACGGCATTCTTCATGAATTCATTAAAGAATCCGCAGCACGTCAGGCAGCAGACCAAATTAACCATATATATGGCTTGGGATCTACTACTCATCGCGCCTGTTATGAGTGGTTCGGAAAGTCTTTAAAAGGAGATTATTCACTGAGGGCAAAGCATGGTCAGGAAGGCCAACTGGATTGGACGACAGTGAACTACACCATCTTCTTCGTACCGATAGTTGGCAGACGACACGTCAGCTGGCAGAGAAGCTCGAAGTGTCTCATAGGATAGTAGGAATCCATTTGAAGAATCTTGGCTTTCATGGAAATTTGGAGCTTGGATTCCACATGCCCTGTCAGACACTCAGAAAGGTCGACAGCTCTCCATCGCTGCTTCTCTTCTGTCCAGATAAGGAAGAAAATCGTTTCTTCCGCGGATTGTGACAGGCGAAGAGTCCTGGGTTCTGTGTGCCAACTTCCGAGGAAAAGGCAATGGGTACAAAAGGGAGAGAGCCCTAAGTCTGATCTCAAGCCCAATGTTCACGAAAGGAAGATTTTCTTGAGTGTTTGGTGGGATATCAGAGAAGTGATTTATCGGCAAACTCTCAGAAGTGGAGAGACACTTACTGCTGTCACATACTGCGGCCAACTCCACAAAGTCGTCGCAACTCTCTAAGAAAACAGGCCGGAGAAGTCGAAGGTGATGATCCTGCATGACGATGCAAAACTACATGTTGCAAGACTCACAAGAGAAACAATAAAGGAGCTGGGCTGGGAGGTAATGTCACATCTACCGTATAGCCCTAACCTCGTTCGTGCCGACTACCATCTCTTCCGTGCTTTCAAGCAAGAAATTGGAGAGAAATATTTTGGAACTGATGAAGACCTCAAAAATTGGATTCATCAATGGTTCGACTCCAGAACTGCAGTCTTTTAAGCGAGAGGAATTGGAAAATTACCCAGTCTTTGGAGAAGTGTAGTGGGACAAAATAGAGTTTATCTCAGTTGATTTGACTTTGTAGTTGTGAAGTAATAAATCTTTGAAAAAAATGAAAAGACTTTTTTCCAACCTAATAGATCAGATGTAAATTCAGATTTCGTATATTTAAAAGCTTCCACAGAATGGTTTTTCGAAAAGGCTTAGATCCTTCTATATGTAAAAGAGCAAGCATCTGTCCCTCTGACCTTCCGTCCGTCTCTCCGAGGCGTTTTCATGACGTCATGCCACGAATGCCTGGGCTCAGAAGACGTGACACAGACGTGGCGACAACGTCGTACCACGTGCGTAGAGATTCAGACTTCGGGCGGTTACAAAGAATTCCAAGTCTAAGATTAAAGTTCAGAGCGGAAAGAATGTTCAAAGACCTCCATCTCGTGTCCGCGTGTAACTCAGGCCCTTTTTTTTCGCAAAACTAAGAAGTAACTCCTTTGCAGAACACCAAAGCTAGCTTAGGCCTTATCCTATGACTCGCTTCCTGAACTGCAGTTGCTCTCTACTTCCACACAAATTCTTTCTTTACTCAATTTATACTCCCAGGTTTTGGAGACAGCAATAGACAATCGATCATGGAGCGTTCTAGCACTAATTCAGCAGACTTATTTGTACATACAGTGCCGATGTTCGTGGACAATAACGATACCACCATAAGGGTAACTTCGAAACTGTAAGAAGGAAATCAACCCACATGCACACTTTTAGCGATGTGAGCCCTTAGGAGCGATAGTACGACGTCGGTGCAGTACTGGAAGTTCCGCAACAGCACAGCTATCAGCAGCGAAGACAGCATGGACTTCTCACTCAAAGACATTGTCGACTCCGACTCGGCCGTCTCGACTATCTGAAGTCAGCGTTGAAAGGTTTCGCTCAGATAAGCATCATGGAGTCAATAGGTAAAGGACGATTTCACGTAGTAACATCTCACCGAGGGGGATAACACCCGTTGCCTCAACACCTCGATTACCACTTCGTTAACTTGAATTTTAAAATCACCATTTACACGAACGGTTCGCTTGCTTTCTATCGTTTTTGTGCAGCGCTTGTACAGACGATAATGTCTGCGCTAAACACTAGTATGATGCTAGTATGACATGGATATATCCTCAATCGGAGTGGGAGCATATAGTGATTTGTGTCTTCATTCACTCCCATGAGTTTCTAGGAGAGCTTTGGCTGCTGTCCCGTGGTTAACTTCAGGGGATATGGCTGTGTGGCATGCGATGACATACGCAATTAGCACTTCTGAGTAACCCCTCCCGATTAGGATAGATAGGATGACAGGCTCACAGATGCTTTCTCGAGTTTCTCTTAAACCCAACTTACCGAAAAAATGAACTGTTTGCACCCAATCAAGGCGTCGAACTGAGCCAATGTGACCGGCAACGTGGAGGCGTAGAGCGAGGATGAGTGCGTCCAGCCGTTGTCTTCCCACAGCAGCCGGTGAAGAAAGTCCACGAACGTGGTCACGTCCGCAGCTGAACAGAAAACTTTCATTTAGCCAGCGTTCACTGTCTTTTGATGAAATGTCAGATTGAAGCACATAAATGGGCCTTCCTTCCTGTGAAACACTGATAACACGTGCTATTCTTTTAGCGTCTTGTTCCAAAGCAATCGGAAAAAGCTAACCAGTAGACTATCTCAGCGGTAGGTCGGAACGGCCCAAGTGTTGTATATGGGCAGAATCGACCCCAGTACAATTCTGCGCAGAGTTAGGGACGAGGGAAGTTGTGCCGTTGGCAGCATTAACCCTCTGCCAGCGAGCGAAGGGCGGGCTCAAGTTGGCTGGAAACAGCGATAACGAGCGAGCGGTGGTGGCGCAGTGGGTAGAGGGGCGGCGCACTTCCCATGATCGCTGTTTCCAGCCAACTTAAGCCGCCGTTCGCTCGCTGGCAGAGCAGAGGGTTAATGCCGCCAACGGTCCAAGTTCCCTCGTCCCTAACTCTGCGCAGAGTTATTTGGGGTCGAGATATTTCCATTCTGTTGTTTCCCAGAGAGAGGCGATTCTACGCAGCACGCGGCAGCTACTGGACGGCCGAGTGGGTAGCGTGGCGGACTTGCGGGTGGGAGTCGAGGGTTCAATTCCGGGGTGGGGTTTCTGCATCCCTAGGTGGACTGTTAGCGTTTTTGCAAATGGAAATTCATTTTGGCTCCGGTAGGGTACCTTCTCCGCGTCCTAACCCCGCTTCAGTCTGTTGTCAGATGTGGAAGAAGCTGGTTTTGTTGTGTGAAGCGATATCGCGCGTTCATTAAACGATGCTTGTCTCGGTGAGGAAGGTTCTGTTAGATGCTATCCCCATATGATTTCTTTGGTATGTTCTCAAATATTTTTCGAAGTGTTTCTCACTGTCACCTCATTCATGAACATTCATGAACAAGCATTGATTTGATCCATCATCAAGACAAGCTGATAGCTTTTCGGATTTCCTCATCGACTGCTTTTTATTCTTCTCCCAACTTTCACTATTTCAGCTAACTGTTTCCAAGTACTGCATATTTTATTCAACTCGTGTGATTGGTCGCCTCGCTGTGTGTGTCTTCCTGTCTATTCTCTTACACACTCACTGGAGACGGGTCGGGGCATTGCAGATAGGAACACTTGCACTCACTCCCTCTACTCTAGAGGTCGAGAAAAATTTTTGTCCAAAATTCATCTTTAGGGTTATTTCGGACTCAGAGCACCAATTTTGCAACCAATTTTGGTGAAAAGAAAGGAGGTTACGATGGATATATGTAAGTTAAAGGAGTATGCGCAGAATAACCGGCTCTGCTTCCTTTCACGACTGAGTGGAGGAGACGACGAAAGAAAAAGTTTTGCCCAAACATCGCCCACGGAGGTTATTTGGGGTGCTAATCACGGGTATGACATCCATTTTTAAAATTTCGGTCGATTACGGTAGGTTACGTTAGATATGGGTGACTAAAGCTGCGCACGTTAGTGGGATCGCTTCCTTCTCCAATGTTGTCGGACATATTTTCCAACCTTCGACTTCAACTTTGATGGAAAGTAGTGCAGGCAAGGCGATAATTTAGAAAAAGAGTGACAGATTCGTGGTCAGCAGCTTAAATAGTTCCCGACAGGGCCATTCTAGGTGTCACTTATGCCTTATCAACCCACTCTGAAGTGATACCATTTTTGCTATTTCCGGACCACGCAGTGGCCCGTAGCAAAAACGAAGCACAGTTCTGTGATCCTCGTCCGATGCCCTACAATACCATATAGGTCTCATTGAGAATCTTTGGGGGAAGTTCGTGGGCTTCCCTTGTTAGGCCGTTCCGACCTACCGTTGAGATAGCCTGCTGGTAAGACTGGGAAGGAAGACTTGCCAAATCTCTGAGGTCTTTAAGCTTTTAAGCACGCAAGTATCAAAAATGCGCTGAATTTTAATGGTTCCTATACTTCACAACGACTTTCTATATCTAGTTAACATAGGTGACGTTTCGTATGAGGAATATGCGTTGTAACAAAACGTTCCGTTTCGAAGAGAAAGGAATTAGTAGCTACTCGTAGGCCCACCTTCGTACTCGTCGTCTCCACAGCTTTCTATAGAAGTCTGAAGTTCAGCAAACGCCTGAAACTGCCCTCATTAGTCTAGTTCTTTTCGCAGGCAGACTTCATTATCAAACCTGCTTGCATTCCTTGCGTACGTTGCTTTCAAGGTGCTCCATCTGCATCTGAATCTTCCGATAGTCTCGTTCGCGCTCCAGTCGTCGCTTCTTCCAGAGGCAAGCGAGTAATACCAGCAACGAGCACAAAGCCGCTAGTGCTGTTACGACCTAAAGATGAATTGGGATAACGTAATCGAGCAGGTGTCCTAGTCCGCGCGTCGACTAACCAGAACCCATAGTCGAAGAGTGGCGATCGGATCCACATACTCAATGAGTCCGAGCTCGGATCGAAGTCGTCCAACGGTCACGGAGACCAGAGGCAGTCCTCCGACGATCGGTTGACCTTAAAAGTGAACTTCAGAAGCGTTAGCTCTCAATGCCCGTTCTAAGCCTTTTTACCTTTTTCGTCCGTGGCATCGGGTTGAGCTGAGGGGCCATTACAGACCAATTGCCTGGAGTCAACCAATGTGACGTAGCATCGCTCGGAGCCGACAAAGATCTGAAAGGAGTCACTTTGGCTACTCCCAGAGTCTAGCAGTTAGTGCCGCATACCTTGTAGTCCTGAGGCTCCGCAGCCTCGTTCAGGTGACTTCCGTCCAAGATCAAGGGTTGGTCTCCTTGGTGAATGCGTATCCCTGAAAAGTCAAGCAACCATAAAATTACCAAGGCTGGCGCAGAAATAGCGCACTTATGCAGCAATTCTCAGAAACAGCTTATTTTTGTAGCAAAAAGTCCCTTGCTTTCCTGCACAGGCATTAATCCATTCACACGTTCGCCTCAAAAGGACAACCCTCTGCAGGGTAATGCGCTCGGCCAATTAGTCCCTGCTAATGTTGTAAATGAAGGCGAAGCACTCGACATGCACTCAGGCTCAGTATCAAGAGACGTTCTTGCGAGAGACAGAGAGCATTAGCATGCAGCTGATTAAGGTCTAGGCAAGTTCTCGTATCTCCAACCAAGTAGCGGTCATGAACTTGGCTTACCTTTGAATGGCGCGAACTCCGGGTCAGGAACAACACGCATCTGAATCCGATGGCCGAGATTCCGCACCAGTGTCACGTTGTCCATTGCGAAGCCGAGCGGAAACCTTGAATAAGGTACATGTTGTTAGGAACCTGTCGCTCTTGTGACAAAGCTCGTCAGCATGACGCACGTTCCTGCTGTGATTCACATGCTTTCCGAGCTTTTCTCTTAGCAGAGATTGATGGAGGACGACGCAGCTACATACGTTAGCTTACTAGATGCAACGCTTTTGCGTCTCTAATCCTATGCATTTGATTTCCCATCTCCTTTAGATGCTGTTATAGACTAAAATAAGATATGCAAGTTATATTGGCGCTCAAGTCATTAAAAGAGATCTGAGACAGCATAGAGGGAAGGGTCTCACAAGGGAAGGGTCTGAAGCGTATGTCTGAACAGGGGAGCAGCCATATAGGGAGAATCCTCACCTCTCAGCTCGTCTATAAAAACCTGCTTGTTCTCTGCCAAACCCAAGGAGTAGGGGGACCTTGAAGTTACAATGGAATATCACGCATCACGAGTTCGGGGGTCTTGTACGCCCGCGATGCCTCTGCCGGCAAGCGGCTCAGAGCGCAACATTAGTGATACACAGGCACAAAGTGCATGAAGCACCCCTGGGCAGAATACGGGCAACATGAAAACGCTACAGACTCCTCACAGTCTCTTTCCATAGATGGACCAATGACCTCGGAAGAAGCCATCCTGCTCGGATTTTCAAAAGAGACCAGGTGTGACGTCGAAGGTGGTTCAAGTGAGAAACGCGGTCTGTGGATCCCGCAAATTAACCTAAACGGCATCGATACACTCTTTCCCTCATCTTTGCCTGTCATCTGGAAATCAGAGGTCTGCTGAAGGTTTTTTATAACCTAACACCAACAATGCCTGAAGATGCTCGAGTGGTGATCCACCTGCTCACGCTGAAGTGTGGCCCACTTTTAGACAAGGAACCTTCGAGGGAAGAAATCAAGCTGGCCGAACGGACTGGCAGCATACTGAAGGACTTCGAAGCACATCAACTTGAAGTTGACGAAAACGTTGTGGTTAGAAATCCCGTCAGTAATAAGGAAGTCGCAAGAAGGGTACTCTCTACATCGTACAGCTAGATAAGGCGCAAAAAACGTCTGAAGATGGTACAGACGTCAGAATCCCCAAATCTCAACCAGTCAGTCGAAATACAAAAATGCAGCAGCGCACAAGAACCATACCCCGACCTTCCTCGCATGAAGCAACCCCACTTTCACTACGCTCCGAGCCGCTTGCAGGCAGAGGCATCGCGGGAGTACAAGGCCCCAAACTCATAATGCGCCGTATTCCATTGTGACTTCAAGGACCCCTACTCCTTTGATTTAACAACTTTACAAGAAATAAACAAATTTTTATACTAACTGGGGGATGAGAATTCTCCCTATATGACTTAGGTTATAATTGCATACTCCATGAGCTTAGGGACCCTAAAACGAATGCTATGGAATCGCTCAGTCTCACAAAGCAACGTATTCCAAACATCGATTAATCAGAAGAATGCAGAAACGTTACCAGGTCACGGAATAGAACATCACGCCGCGCCTATGAAGCACTATTTTCGTTTTTTTTGCATGTTCGAAGTTTCGGAATATTGCATTGTGAGGCCTTGCGATTCCAAAGTAGACTTTCACCCCCAGTTAGGTAGTTTCAAGAACTTTGCAGAAAGGGACATAATTTTCTTCTCAATAAAGTGTGGAGCTTCTACCATGTTATTCAACTTCGCCGTTCACAGTACGCCTAAGGCCGTTTCCTCGAACGGGTCTCATCATTTGCCGTAAAAACTGGAACACCTTTGGAAACCAAAACATTTCTTCAGATTGATGTTGGTCTGTCCTTGGAATACTAAACTTATGGTTAGCTGATCTATAATAGTGGCCTGACAAGAGTTTGTGAGGCTGCTACTATTTTAACGCCCAACTATTGGTGAATGGTAATCCACCAGAAAAGGGTAGCCTTCATTTGAAGCTTCTAGTCCGCGTTTAGTATCCACTCGCGACAAAGTTATTCCTACACAATTCTGAAGGCCTTGGACCTCTTGATATCAATTTATTCAAGATTCGACCAAAGTTAAGGCCAGCCAGACATCCTACCAATCCGACAAAAAAAAACAGAAACGTCTAGTTACCCAAGTTTGAGGTTAACATGGCTGAGCAAGCTTTCCGAGCTGGACCAGCACCCGCGGGGAGGCTTTACGTGACGACTATGTTCACCGGATTCAAGTGTGGACTCCTCATAAGGGCGCGTGCAGTGCAGTCGGAGGAGGAACAGGCTGTCGCGTGCATCCGACACCAGGTTCTCAGTTATGATTTTCCGCCCAGGCCAATCAAGCCTCCCATACCTCCGGAGTTGGTGAATTGGACATCTCGTAGAAGTATAATGCGTGGCGCATCCCAAAGGAATTGAAAAACGCCGTCCACTATCCTTATCCTCAGTTGCTAGTAGATAGACGTTTTTATAGACTGACGCCCACAACACGTTGTATAGACAAAATGCTATTCTCTTCGCTACTGTGGAAACAAAACGCATGGCCCATCCCACAAGGTGCAATACCGAGTGGAAGACAATTAACCTTGTTGTGTGTCAGAAGGTCCAAAGATTTAGCAAAGGCTCTATGTAGGTCTTAACGCCTAGTTTATCTGCTCATATTAAGTGCAATGGCTGTGATAGAGAAGGAGTTTCGACTGGAACCATCTGGGTTAACCGTCTACCTCTCGCACCTACCCTTCAAAACTTTAGGCGAAAACCTGTGCTCTCAGTCGTTATCACCTTTACTGGAAAACCTTTACCAACCTAGAGTACGACGACCTGGCGTGTGGACCAGGGAGCACTTCTGGCGTCAAACAGAACATGAACGTTGCATTCTGTATCTGGCAGTTGGACATCTTCGAAACGATCTCGAAAGGTGGCGAAGTTGACGACACGAAGAACATTCGCGCCGTCAGCACTGCATCGAAGTTCGAACCCTATAAACGTATTCCATAAAAGGATATCCTTTGGAAAAATTATTAGGCTGGAGGAAAGACAGTCACAAAACACCGAAGTGATCGCCCACCTCTACAGAGACCATCCTCCCACCAGATTTGAATGTGACCAGCGGATAGACGGAAGAAATCGTTGGATCAGGGCGGAACTCAAACGCTCCCGGGACCTTCATCGTGGCACCATCTATTGTAGCTGTGATCCTTGCCAGCTTCGTCGGAGCTGCTGCGCGGGAGACGACGCATGTCATCGATGAAGTGGAGTTGCGCTGAAATGTTGCGGTTGACGACGGAACCAAGACGTTGATCTCAAAAATTAAACACGTTTAAGTAATTTGACGAATTTAAACGACCCACTAAACATCGTAAACATCATCATTACCTCTAGCAACCACTAGGTTATCGGAGCGGTTACCCAGAAATAATATCGGATTTACTGTTCTCTGTTCGATTGGCAATATCATTCAATGTTCTCACCTTTCTAGAAACTTTTGTATTTTTTGAACTGCAGGCTCTAATAAACTCTCCCATATCAGTCAAAAAGGATCGACGTTTTTAAATTTTTGAACGTTTTTTTTTCTGTTGTAGAAAATGCTTATTAATGACATTCACAAACTCAAAACTGGCGTTATAGGGAAGAAGCTCTTGACCTTGGTCATCTTTGGTCGGATTACTATATTAAAGCACATAGATAATTATTAGTTGGATGACTTCTGCATTTCATGATCGTAAGACTTACCGTAGCATCTTACTTGGCATATAGACTTTCATAATTTTTACTTTACCTACTAGGCCAATCTTTAAGCAGAGATATTTCAATTCGAATGAGGCGGTGTGAATCCGACTGTAAGAAATTTTGAAGGTCATTCCTACCACTAAAGTAAACAGTAACTATGAAAACTTCGCTCACCACAACTTCATTGCATGGAACATCTCCAATCGTCACTTGAACTTTCGAGCCAGCATCCAAGTTCTGCCCATAGAGAGTGATCTGTGGAGTAAATAGTCAGTTCTTTAGCCAAATTTCATAGAATTCAAAAACGCCCAAACCAAGTATACCATTGGGTAATTGAGTATCATAAAGAAAAGGAACCAGAACCGTTAGCAGCATGCATATTTCTCTGTTTCAAGAGCGTTCTTGTCAAAACTTTTCAACAAGGAAAGCTTGGTGGCGTTGAGAATGATATGACTCAAATGGATTCGTAAATGTGGTTTAAATCACAGTTTCAGGATTTTAGAATACGGAGGAGGATAAATATTAATTTTCATCATAATTATTACACATGATTGTCATCTCGTCCAGTGTCCAGAAGCTAAATCCCTGGTTACAAAACGGAAATACACCTAATACTGTCTTGTCCTTCTTAATGATGGGCCCGATTCCTGATGAAGAAATTCATTTGTCTAGCTCCCACAATCTGCGAGTTCTGAGGCTCGGCGTTCCCAGTTTTTGTAGAGCAGGCATCAAATTTAGACCAGGACATCAAGCGAAGTGGTTGTTAAACATATGATCTGTTTGCCTCACTGTTAAGCTGCCGATTCCTCGATCCCACTCCCTTTCACCCTTTTGGTTCTCCTCCTACACATCTTAAGGTAAGCAAGTGAACTGCCACGGATTTTAATCGACCAAGTCTATTTGACAGCACAGTTGGATCAGTTGTGGAATGCAAACTACCTTTGTTCCTCCAGAGACTGGCGCGTATGATGGATAGACGGAGAAGACATTCGTTTCAACGAAGGAGTACAACTGCGATGACTCGGCAGTTCTCGCGCTGCTTCTGCCGACACTGATGCGAATTGGCCCGGATGATGTGCCCTGCAAAGGGGTCCTGATTGTATGCCTTGGTCTACAACAGCGGGGGAATTCCGTACCTTCTCCACACGGCAGACGACCATCTTCGAGATTTCGTAGTGAGTGACTGGACAGCGACTGCCGGCGACAAACACTCGGTCCTTCACGTCCTCAATCGTCGAACCCAGGTCTCGTCCAGTGATCGTAATCTCAGTGCCACCTTCGATCGGACCACTGCTCGGAGTGAACTGAAACTCTTCTCTTAGGACTGAGAGGGAAGCCAACAAACAGAGTAAAAAATGCTGTACTTGGTGGACTTGTGCACCGGCAGGACATCTTAAAACTGGTGAGTTAATTCAGCCAGACTTCGAAGTTCCTCCTGTTCCCTAGTTCTAAAAACTCTTTAGATCTAAAAACTCTTTTCAGCGCCAGTTTTGATTGAATGGTCGAATGACCACGCAAATAGCCACACTAAAGGACAAGTGGCACAATTCGACCGTCGCGCACACGAATCGCTTTTAGATCGGGCCTCGTACCCACATTACACAGGCCGTTTCCTTAAAATACTTCCGACAGGAATAATGCGCTACGTGCTTGGAGGAGGTCACTGAGGCAGTCCAAACACCACTTTGTCTTTCACGAAATTAAAAATTTTAAGCAGAACTCTTGTCTTCTACCCTTGTATTGAATTGACTGGGATACCTATATATGGCGGATAACCATTGAATACAAGATGAGCACCTACAGAGGTACTTAAGGTCTAACCATAGTTTCTTCATTAATGTGTGATTCCGTGGGCGTATAGAAGGAAAGGCACCGGCTCGCGCGTGTTTGGCGGATAGATTCATCTTTGGTATCCTGCCCAAGCCTACCAAGCCCTCCATTCATCCGGAGTTGCTGGATCAGTATTCATTCCCGTTCCTAGTCATGGTCGTTCGCAGGCCAAAAGATGCGGAAAAGAAGCTGACTTGTACGATACGATCTTCAGTGTGGAGGATAAACGTTGTGTCACGCCTTAGCAGCTAATGACCACCGCCCAAACCGAATCGGTTGTTAGCGGCGATTGAACACTTGAAGAAAGCGTAGCGAGACTGAAAGGATAGAACGCTGGAGTTTCCACCGCACTGGCCATCACACCTCGGGGCAGCCACTTTGTCTAGGCCAATTACAAGCATCACCTCACATAGTCAGGAGAAGCTTGAAATATCCCGCAAAAGGAAATGGCTACTGCTGATCTCTATTCCTTTTTGCACTATTTTTAACTCTTCAATGCCACAGATCGTTACTGCTTGTAACTCGCTTATGCCAATTTGCCGACGTGTCCTTCAGAATAACAACATTTTCCGTCTGTTCAACACAAAGAGTTGCGCAAGGATGCCGTCCGCCGCGTTCTCTTGCTCTATGCTTCCAACGCTGCTCGTCAGCGTTGTGCCTTGTTTGCCCGAGGCGTCTTGGAATTGAGCGGGATAATTGGATTAGAGCGAAGAACAACGAACCGCGACGATCTGTGGTCGATCGCAGATGACGTCCTGAGGCGACTGAAGGCAGTCATGGGAGCAGCGGCCGCTGCACCACGAGCAGCCCCACGACGCTGAGGCAAACACGCACGACGAGCAGTCGGCGGCCAACAGTGAGCACGAGTAGATCGTCACTGGAATGTGGATGTGAAGCATGAATGCAGAAAAGAGCATTTCAAGTGAGGAATTGAAGATTCCGAATGGGGAGAATAAGCTGACCCATTCCAGTGGCTCAGTGGCGGAAGCCGCTAATGATTTCAGTTGTCCGAGAACGGTCAAAATAGTTTTTAAGCATCCATCTGTCTCTTTAGATGAATGAAAACAGTCATCCAAAGCACAAATCGTCAACGCTCCAAACTGCCGCTTTATCGCTGTGCGGTTTACAAACTAAGAAGACCTTCTGTTCTTCTGTTGGTAGTGTTAACTGACCAATCCTCCGGGAAAGGGCGTGGAGTTTGTCTTAACGGCGGAATGAAGACATATACATAGGAAGAATCCCTCCAGTTACCAGAATAGACCCTAACCTCCCATTTCTTGACGCTAAGGAAGGGGTTTTATCCAATTTATACGTCCAACAATCTCAGTGGAAGAGCACGACGTGCAAGGTGTTCATAGGTAGTACGGTTACCATTTTCATCCTTTTCTTTATTAACCAATCTCAACCAAAATAAATGATAAAGGACGAAGGGGTGCTACGCAATCCCTTTTAAGATGCGCCCCATCCGCTTTCTATTTCTACCGGATGTCGCGGAGGCAATTTGGATGCGTATTTGGCCTATATCATGAGCTGCATTGGCCAGCCGATGAACAAGCCAGGTGCTTCATGTTCCCAGACAAATCCGTTACTAACTCACTGACCCGGGAAGGATATAAAGCATGATTGCTCTGAGCGAGAAATCCGATCCAAGAACCAGGAATCGGAGGCATGCGACAACCGGCGCATCCTCCGATTGCGGTAGCACACGCCCAATTTCCGTGGTCGATGAATTGGTACCGAGACTTGTCTGGGAAGGATTAAACACTGACTTGAACATTGACTGGCCAGCGAAACTTATTGTATAAGCCAAAGACGCATTTAAAACTCTCTCCACGACGTGCCGTAGAAACAGAACACGTGACTCATCCCAAAATGATTGATTAACGCTGTCTTTTAAACTTTTAATTTTAGTTAATATCAGTACTATAATCACCACAAAATCAACGATTTTGCAAATGTTTAATTCACCAAGATTGAGGTACTTTGATGATTCGATCGAACTCACACTATGGTCAGACAAAGCTGATTTCCGGTAAGCAAGAAGACATAGGTTGTTACTTGGAAACTCCTGTTCCTCTTCTGTAAAACAGATAAGGCATGCGGGCTCCGTCTGACGATCACTAATAGGTATTCCATTTTGTGAAGAGAACTGTGACTGCATCCCATCTCGTTCTGGCTCTAGTAGACGACTCCGTATTCTTTTGGAGAGACACTTGAAACTTTTCAATATCCACATCCTGCCGCTCGTGAACTTCAAGGCTCGTATCTCAAGAAGCGTATCGGAAAAGCCAACGATGCACCTTGGGTCCATTGGTAGTGCCCATCAATGGCATTGAGACCAATTTTCTTTATGGAGCTGCCACGACAAAACTACTAAAAGACAACAGTACGAGTAGCGCATTCGCCTATCATTCGGTAACAACTTCAAAAGCCGGAGCGGTGCCCTGCTCCCGACTTCCAAAAGCAAAAATTTACAAGTGTAGTGTAATACCATCATTGCTTATGGGATGACACCACCCAATATTTCTCTGAGCGGGGAGGCCAGGATCGGCCAAGACAGAACCTAAACACTTTTAGAAGAAATTGGGAGTCAGAGTTACCCTGAAGACACAGTGAAGCCTAAAATTATCGAGATCCGGTAAGGTCACCTCTTCGAGATTTCGCTTTCGTGGCTAGAAAGATGCGAAGTTCGACAAACCTTCCGTGCGGTCGATGACATCATTGCCCTGGAGGAACTCTAGTGGAGCCGTGATATTCGGCAGCGGATCGTCGTAGTTCAACTTCATCGCCCCGCACTTCACCGACGACTGAAATTGAAGAAAATTGAAACTACTGAGCGGTAGCTGCACGTTGAACGATTAAGGAAATTTACTCCTCAAAAAATGCTGGGAAAGACCTATGAAGTGGCAGTGTTAATTAAACTGTTCTCCTCTCGTAGCCGTTTGACCAGATTCCGACTTGCGCTGCTCTTCTAACACAGCTGCCTTGCTTGAGTTGACGGTGGAGTTTCAGTTTCATACGTTGAATCCTACACACCTGACGGCGACCAAACTATGATGTCATTACCTCAGAAAGCACTGCGGCTGACACAATTTCGGTCCCACTCAGTCGAATTCGACAGGAATAGGTCTGCAGTTTCGGAAGCCGATCCAAATGAGCAACACCGAACGAAATTTGGTGCGAACTGCCCCTGGGGACCGTAATTTGCGACGTCGAGTGTTTGATGTGCACGCATTCTGTGGCCTTCTCCTGAAAGATCACAGAATATGAAGGGATTTTCCGAGCAAACTCGCAGACGAACAGACCTCGGCGCATCTGCCGCTCGAGACACACTTGTGCGATCCCAGACACCAGTCGCAGCCGGTTTCTGGTGAGCTGCACGACGAACATCTGAAATCTCATGGCGTTGGTGCTCAGCGAGGTTCGGATTGTCACAATACAAAGCCTAGGAAGAGGTATTGTAAAACCGTATAGCTTGAGCACCAGAAGTATTACAGATGTTTACTTCAGCGCTATCGCCCTCTTCAAAGCCTTAAAGGACAGGCCAGGTCAAATTGCAGCTACCGCATTGATCAGGATAGCGCCTCAGGAAATTCAAGACATTCTTTCAATAGTATAGCCAAAAGGAAGACAGACATCCCCACCTTACAGGAAGCAGGACGGAACAACCGCTCGGTAGCAGTGCATGAGTGAAGGGTGTTAAACTTTGCCAGGTCTATCTGCATTTATATAAAAACACGCCTTCGATGTGTGGGAATCGAAATTACGATGTCGATTCACTAGAACGCTACCTCTATTCTAGTAGGATTAAGACATTTTAGGCAACAAAAAGAGTTGGAAATAAAAACTTTATGAACCTGCTAGCTCAAGTATTTTACTATTAAAACGGCTCTCACAGAGAGACATTCTAGAGCTACTGGAGGTAGCAGATGGGAGACACCTGGAGCTACTCACGTCATGAAAGCTCCGCAGTTGTATACGGTGAAATTGTGTTCCACGATACGATAAGTGCTGGCCGAGGTGCTGAGCGCAAGGAGTTCGGTGAACGAAGCAGGCAGCTCTGCCGACGGTTGAAGCGACGGCAGAGCACAGGAAACACCGAGCTCAGTCCACGAAGCCGGACTGGTCGACGAGCCGAACACGCACACGTAAGACTGAAACCATCACTGGCTTATTCTGCTGTTATGCACTGCTTTTTTAAATCAATTTAAAAACAAAGGCTGCATGGCCATGTTTGTCTAGTGCGAAGACATGATGACCAGCAACCGGAAAAGTAGGATCATTTTCCTACTAATTCTGGATACAGCCAACTGAGACGTGAAAGACACGGTTTGGAAAGCCTTGGAACTAGGCACAAACATCGTGTGACGCGAATGGCGACGGTATGCATTGAAGATTTAAATTTTGCACGACGACACGCAGAGTACTTAAAAAACTCATCAATGCAGAAGACATCAATGAGACTATACTAAATAATGCAAAAGCTGTACGAAGAGTTTCACTATTACATAAATAACATGAAATAATAGGAAAGGAGATAATACGAGAATGTAATTTAGAACTCACAAATCCTTCAGGTTGAGGCAGGTGCTTGATGGGAAGAGATATATTCTGTGGGTCATCAATGGAGAGTGAAGCAGGTGATGGTGGGCCATTTTGCATCGGACAAACGCTCGTCTAAATCAAGCCGTGTCATTGAGATTTAAGCTCGCTCGTTCAGATCGAAGATGTTTTATTGTAGGTTAGCATCGACATGTTTGAGGCTTAAGAACAGGCTGAAAGCTTGTTCCATCGCAGGGCATTTTTTCTCAAGAAAAATACTTAGATGATATTCGATCTACCCACGCCTCGTAATTTATCTTAAAGGTCATTTATTCCGCTGTTAGGGCATGGTAGCACACTGGAATGGAACGAACGCTTGCGCATGCATACTGAATCGAGATTCTTGTCCTCGGACCTGTCCAGGCCAAACAAAACTTTCACCCGTCATTAAAATTGCCCCAGACTCTAACATTCTCCTTTCTTTGCAACACCTAATTGCATTTTTTCGAGATTGTGTTAGATAGCCTTAAAAATTTGTACAATAAACTGACCAATGGTAATTAAAGGAAATGGATTTTTTACTCAATTTGAAAATTAATATAAACAGAACGATAAAGGTAAAAATAATCATATTTTTAATTAGAAGAGATACATACTTGCTTAACTGATAAGTCTCGGGTGTATCTTCTCTATGAAATACTCGTCTTACGTTAAGAGGCGAAACGAGCATTTCCTTATGTTCGCCTTATTTGTTTGTGAACGATAAAACGCTAGCTTGCCCATCGGCTAGCCACCGTAGGCCAGCTAATATTGTCAGGTTTAAGAAGAGGGCCAGTAGAGTTCCACCGTAATGAAGAGAGAAGTGGTTGAATCTAGAAGGCCATGCCTGAGAAGGACCTCAATTACTGCTCAACATCTCTGACAATGAGTGCGTCAACCATGAATGTGGTGTGGATTTGTCGTTTTCCACAAAATTGTTCTCAATGCAAATTGTGGAAGTTCTACCAAGGCTCTAGCCATTCCACTATTGTATGGCATATTTTAATAGTTACATTAGTTACCTTGAGCAGTCATTCAGAATGAATCTATTTTTTTACTTGTTGAAAAATCTCCAAAAATGGAGCACTTTGAAAGTGTTACGGAACCAAGGATGTATCGGATTTATGTACTCAGTTAGAAAGTTGACCTTCGGCCTAACGTTCCCACTCAACATAGCTTATATAGAATTCCGCTGTATTACACGTTTCCATCATCCTTATGCATGAACAGATCGACAATTATTTGCAGTTCTCCTGCAGGGAAGAAGTAATACGGGAAAAGGGCTGCAAAGGATTCCGTTAATACGGAGCGTTTTGCTAGTAGGTACATATTCACGTTGTGGGACTTATTCCAAATATAATCTCACGTCAAAAGACCTCACGAGTCACTGACAACTCCTGCCATTAATCCATGGCCTTGAAGAATAATCACTTTCAAAAGTCGCTATTGGTATAACCCTGACTGAATTGCTACTCTGCTAAGTTCTTAGCCGCAGAATTAAATCGCCAAAGGTTTCTGGTGTCTCCTTTTCTAGAGAGACTACTTCTTACAAAGCGTGTCGGACAACGAGCTTTGACGAAGCAGAAACCTAATAAATAAGCCGCCCAATCATCAGCACAAGGCGGCTTAAAATTTCAGGGGCATCCTAATCCAGGGCAAACACAATGATGGGGAGTTAGATGTTAGTAGCCCAACACTAGCGGCGACTAGTGCTTTTAACTCTACATAACCAGTACATCCATTCTTCAGCGGACGGTGACTTGGAGCTATAAAGGATAAGGATAAAGGACGGCATTGCTCATTCCCTTTCAGGGTGCGCCACGTAGTCCACTTCTACGGGATGTCGTGGAGGCGATTTAAATGTAATTTAAACGTATTTGACATACAATAACTTGCGGTGGCCAGCCGATGAAGAATTCAGCCCGTCACCCTTCCCAGACAAGTCTGGTACCAATTCATCTACCGTGGAGGGTTGTAAGGTTTGGTTGGCCTGGTCGGAGAATCGGACCAGGAATCTGGTATCGAGTTCACGCGACAGCCTGTACCTCCTCCGACTGTGCCACACGCGCCCAATCTGGTGCATGAGAAGGGCATAGGGCTGATTTGACTGGCCACAAGCAGTCGTACTCTTCGTTAACGAATGGGTATGCATGGCGCAAACCAAAATGAACGCCAAAATGAATCTATTTTTGCCACTTAAGCCTAACAATGTATAAGGAAGAAACTAACTACTAGCAATGCAATAGAAACTCACTGATGGCGACGGACAGTGAATGCTGGTGGTACATTTGCCGACGGCTGGACACCACTGACACATCGGATCAGGGGATGCGACACAGGCTGAGCAAGTCGTCACTGTGTGGCAGGAGGACAGAGGCAGCGACACTATCTGAAGAAGAGCTCCACACCTGACACTTGACACCCGCATGGAAGAAAAGTTGTTTTTCATTCTAATAGTGCCGGCAACCAGCTCCATGCTTTCTTTAGCTAGTGTACAACGTTGCCCATGAAATTCGATGAATATTACACACAGAAGGTGCTGTGCACTTCACCTAAATTATCTCTCGAATTAGCGCTAGCTTCCCTTTCAAGAAATTTCTTCAAAATCTCAAAAATACAACCCATTTTTGTCCTCGATGTCGAAAGCAAAGTGCTGTTCTCAATCCCTTCCTGTTTCGTCCGCCAGTCGCGGTATCTCCCCGACGAGTCATCAATCTCACTTCGCCTCGCGCATATTTTATGGGCTCCGCACGTCAACTGATTTTTACAGCCGGAAACAATCGGAAGAGCAGCGATCCGAGGTGTGACGAAGCCACTTCCGAACAGCTGCTCCTCACGTCCGTTCCCGTTCCTAGCCGTGATCACTCCTAGGCGAAAAGAGGAGGGAAAAAAGCCTGTCAAGCTGGTTTTTGTGAGGCGATCCTCAGAGTCGAGGCGAAACGTTGTGACACGCATTAGCAGCTAATGACTACCGCTAAACTGGGCCGGCCGTTAACGGTGACTTGAACACTTACGGAAAGCGTGGCGAAACTGGAAACGGAGACTTTTTGTTGCGCCATGGAAGTGCGAATGAGCCTACCCCTTTCGGAAGGACGGCGTAAACTGTGGTTTGACGGACGTCCAACTGCTGAACACGGAAACCCATTCGGCCGTCGCCCACGTTTCTCCTGTCGTACTGCTCCAGTTGTGCAGGCGATTTCGATTTGAACTGAAATCGAGTAGCTAATAATCGGATCTTGGGTTTGAGAACTGCGAAATTTGATTATGGTTACTACTACATGAGCCTCAATCTCGCACCACTTTCCCTCTGAGCTACGATTTTATCCAGTACACCACCAGGGTACACAGCAGGACAAACATCTATTACCGCTTTTATCTATCGCTGCAACTCCCGGTGGATTTGGATTCAATATTTTATCCTTCACAGACAAGTCTGATGTCAAGTTTGCAACATCGGAGCGCTGGAAGCTTCCTTTGGCTGGCAGAAAGCGAACTATAAATCGATTCGTGGTGCACTTGAAAGATGTTGCCTCATCTAGCTGCTACTGTCGCCTGAGACCTCATACATAACCGAGAGAAGTTGCTATTGTCACTTTTAAAGGACAAGTCCCCTGCTTTTGGCAGACCTCGGGGTGGTGGGGGTTCAATATAAAAAAATCGAATCGAAAATTACCGATTTTGAAATAGCCGATATGTCGCATTTAAAGTCCAATTTGTACTACTTGACTAGCCGGAGCAAGAGCAGGAGACCAGACGTGAAACCTAGCACCTCCTCGTGTTCATGTTGTTTGCTTCCTTAATGCTCTCACAGTGCTTCCGCACCTGTTTGATTCTTCTGCTTAGCTTGATATAGCAGGGTAAAGCGCTCTCTGCTATAAACTTGATCCCCAGCTTGTGGCTGATTTCGCTAGACCTGCTCACAACCCTCAGCTTCATGGCTTCCAGGGAATTGCAGTTGTTTTTGGAATGAAGTCAGAATTTCTAGGAATTAGCGGAGAGGGGGTCGAGTCGTCGCCGCTGGTCAAAGGGACAAACAACCCGCGAAGACAGCACGTCCTCTGCCATTGAGGCCTATTCACACATCGAAGACGAATGGCTCGGAGACGAGGAAGGAGCCTCCGAGTGGTGCACTCGCAGAGAACAAAGGCCACCGAATGAATTACGCAGCAGCAGAGGATACTGGCAACTGGTTAATGGTGCTCTGCTAGAGAGAGCACCAGTGCCACAACCCAGCAGAAGGTTTGCAAACCATCAGGCTCTGTCTGAGTGACAGAAAAGGGGAGCAAGTGAAAGAGGAATATGGGTGGACCAAATTGAGTAGTTGCGACTCTGCCTATTATCACCAGAAATCGCATATACTGCCATGTGGTTTAAACAGACTGAACTAATGAACGAATCGAAAAGTCGAGCCCTTGCCAAACAAATTTTGGGGAAGCATACATTATAATAAGCAACCTGCTCTTGTTTGATGTTCCGCCGCCCTTTGTATCGGCGTTGCCCGGTCTATAAATGATTTACCGAAGGGAACATTTCCACGAATTCTAGCCAAGAATAACATCGCCTCTGATATCGTTTTGTCTGTATACAAATGATAAATAAGATTCCGTTGTTTTGGTTTGGTTAATGATTAGTAAGAAATAGGTTTAGTAGGATTTTTCGTCAGCTAGCTGATCTTAGGAATACAGCGACAGAACTGTTAACACCACCAGCTCGAAGGCAACAAATGTAAAGCCACCTCCATTAGAAGTGATCCGAAATCGGTCAACTTCACACAATGGCTTCTAAGCCATCATCCAATTCAAAGGCAACAGCGCTCTAATTCGTCCTGTTTCCTGCCATATCCACAGTATAAGTAGATTGTGAGGATGTCTCTATCTGCCCGTTTAGAAAATAAATGACTGTACAAACTCTTGCGGCGACTGTGGCTGCGGGTGGCGCAGTCGGAAAAAGAGTCGGCTCTCGCATGCACCCCAGATCGATTCATGATTTAGCGCTATCCTCTCAGACCAACCAAACCCTCCATCCTGCTGGGATGGCTGAATTGCTACCAGACTTCTTCTTGAAATATAAAATACTGCTTTGCCCATCAGTTGCCACGCAAGTCACTGTACAGGCCAAATAGCAAACACAGTATTCCGTAGAAGTAGAACGTTGGTCCATCTTAAAGAAGGACGGATGCATGTCGTCCTTACTCCTTTAGCCTTTTGTAGCAACCCTTGCGTTTCAGCATTATCAATGCAATGATAACGGTCTGAATCAACTCATAGACGCTAGCTGAAAATCAGCAACAATAAAAGTGACACGTTTTCACTACGTCTTGCAGTTCTTCCCCTCACCGAACAGAATACCAGCTGTGGAAACAATTATAACAACTAAATCTCTTGCGGCAGAATGCGCTAAAAAGACTAAAATTTTCACAGCTTCCTCCTCCACAATGTTGAGGAAGCACAAGACGACCAATGCACCGGAATTGTCTTCTTTCTTTTTCTAATCAAAACTAAGCAAGGCACCAAAGTGGTTCTTTGACAGCTCGTCGCAGGAGCCATTATTCCAATTTTAGTATATGTTCATTTCTGAACCTACACTAAAATTGGAACAATACTAAGCAAGATAATTCACTTGCTATTTGCAAGCGTAGTTTCCAGCTCTCCCCAGCTGGGCGATCAGCGGAGGTTGCATCTGCTCGACGTGCGACCGTTTTCCCCGTCGAGAAAAAAGAAACGAATCCAATCACCGGCGGTTCTCGGGATGGGCTCAGCTCTTCTTCTTCCTGGTGTTCTTGCTTGTCCTTGAAGGTCTGCAGGCGATTCGCCCCCGCCGTGCCCTCTCGGCTTGTCGCCTCGCTTTTTTCGTCTTCGCGGAAATCCATTTGCCAGCTCCCCCGTCCGTCTTCGGCTCGCTATAAATCATGTCTCTCGGGGCCCATAACGGGGCGGATTTCTTCGCATTTTTCTTGATCCTCCTCAGCCAGCGAACAAAAACGAAGCCCCTACTGAAGAATGGTGACATTCTCCGGCGCAGAGTTTTAGCGGACGTGAGAGTGTGAGCAGCAGATAGCTTGAAAACCACTGAAGTCACTGTTCAAGGACGTTAAATATATCTTCGATGAAGTGGTGACTGACCAGTGCAAAAACTAGCTTCGAAATCAATGCTGCAGAGCTTCTGTACTATATAGAAATAACAAATAGTTCAGATTCCAAATCTGCTATAGGTTGGAAACTAAATCTTCTAGCAGTCGAAGTGCACCCGATTCCAGGTTCCAGGTTCGGATGTTCCGCCAAGGTCAATCAAGTTTTCTATTCCTCCGGGATCTGTGAATCGGTAGCATACTTGTTTGGAAAGGATCAAACACTGTCCCCTCCATAGGCTGGCCACCGCATGTCATTATAGTCCAAATACGCGATCAAATTGCCTCCACGACATTCCGTTCATGTATAGTAGAATGCGTGGCGCATCCCACAAGGGATTGACTAACGCCGCCTTCTATATTTTATCCTTTATCTGAATGTTAGAGACCACCTGTTCACGCTCCGCCTGGATCCCAAGTTTTGATAGCAGTCAAGCATTCGTACAGAATCTTGAAACCTCAATAATGGTCAATTGAGCCTTCAACAAAATGTGTTCAAAATTAAGAACCCATTTCTGGGGTAAGTGATGAAGGTCAGCGCTAACGAACCGTAAGAAATGCGCCACAAATTCAACTTATAGAGATTATCGTGTGACCGCATGTAAGTGCATAGTGCCCTTACAGAGACATTAAGTCCCAATCCTTAATAATGAAGAAGGAATCTTCTCATCCAAGGCAATGACTGCACCCAGACAACATACTTGCGTGGCTTGAATGCGAACTTTGGAATCGATAAGGGATGCAAGCTAGAACTGACGCCTCATGTCAGTCAGATTGATATGCGCACCCGAAATTATCATAGAAACCAGTACATCACAGAAGACTGATCATTCGCTTCTATACCTTTATCTCAGATGAACCAGGAAGGCAAAGGCATGGCGCATCCCGTCGCCTCACCCAAATATGCCGAACGTAACGTAAACGTACACTGTGTGCCTCTTCGACTGGTCCCTGCTCCCCAGAACTCCACATGCCGCTCACTTACAATGTTTTCATTGAGTGATAGCGGCCGACTGGCATGTGTCGGACAAATCACACCCGGTGGTCTTTGTTGGCGCCCGAGCTGCCACTGACCAGATGGCGTTCTGACGCCACAAAAAACGCCAGATTGCGCCAGAATAGCTGGTGCTCGCCCACCCCGGGAGCAGAGTTCTCCGCCGCTCGTGCATTTCTCTCACCTGAAGAATCTGCCCGTCGTCAGTGCCGGCCAGAAGAATTCGTGGCTGCCTCACGCCGCTCAGCGACGAGATCTTCACGTCAACCTCGGCGACAGCTATCTCCACCGCCTCGATCGAGCCCCCAACGCCCAGCTCACACGTCTCTTCATCCAACGGGATCCTTGACTTCTGAAATAAAATGGTGAAAGTGGAAAAATTTCTGCATTCCTGAAAACGACCATAGAGAACCATCAAGTTCAACGGTTTTTTGCAGTCTCTCAGACATGTTCTAGCAATTTGAACAAGACGGTATTCTTGCAAATGCCTTAAAAGTACTCAGGACAACATTTCATGAAGCTCTAGAAGGAAGGAAAACACACGTTAAGGCACTTGGCATCCCTGCCGATGTGTGGCAGCCCGATTGAGTCGGCGCCGCCTCGACAACGGTCGATGTTATACCAGAAGGTGAGCTTCAGTCGTTGCATCGAGAAGAAACAAATGGCCGACTTCGAGCCCGACGGCGATGAGAAGGCTCCCACCAAGTGGTCACCTGGAACGATCGAGATAGTGCATCAGAAAAATGAGCCAAGTGTCTTCCATTTATGCAGGATGCGCCATGCATTGACCTTAGCTGTCGCGGATGGGATCGCCGGCAGCCTCTTCTTGGACAGTAACTCAACTTCAGAACGTCCTTAATTGCCAACCACCACTCACTTTCATGAAAGTCTCAAATAATGGGCATCCTAGCATAGCGGGTTCAAATTGTATGTTATCGGAAGTTTGAAACACGACAAGACTGTTCTATTCCAGTGCCAGCGGTGGCGCTAGGAAAACGAATTGAGACCATATACAGCGTCTTCCTCGGAAGGGAAAGTACAAAATACTGTACCATTGCAGCCTAATCCAGTATTTTGTCTTTGTGTTACAGTTGATTTTCACCCTTGCCGCCGTTGTCACACATACGGAATGAGGCCTTCTCTACCACACTAGATAGATCAGATGAAAGTAACATTTTGCAAGATTATGGTAAAAGGAAGCACAACAAAACACATATGAAGTGTAATCTTTTTTCTACAACCTCATTTTTGTTCGCGCTAGTTTGGAATAAAAGCGACTCTGATGCGACTCGTTTTGAATCCAGGGGTCGGATTCATCAATGACTTACAGCAATTTAACAGAGACAATATAGCCGAAATCCCTGATAGCGCGGTTTATAAAGCGAAAAGGTGAAACATTTCGCCGCACTATCAGGGGTTTCGGCTGTATTTCCTGTTAAACTGCTGTAAGTCGTCGATGAATCCGGCCCCAGCTGGGCGCGCTTAAACCGAATGCGTTGCTCCAAATGCCGGTCGTGGTTTCGAAAACACATGTGGAGGTGCTAAGTCAGAAGTTGCCCACACTCACTGCTATATACGTCCAAAACCCGCTCACCTAGCAGAAAGGCGGCTGTCATGTGAGGGAAGTTCGAGTTGTCCTCCGAGCGACACTGCAGCTCGACTTCAGAATAGGAGATGAACCTGAAAACGAGGAGTTCGTTGCAGACAGGTCCCCTTTGTGCGTTGTACTTCTTCAGAGCGCCACATTGCGGTGGAGCGTCGTTCCCCATCCGCCGCCGATCTAGGTGCTAATCCAATTAGACACTGTTTGCCGCCTGTACCGTATGTGCGGCGTAGCGTAAGCGGATGGGATTACGACGAGCACCGCGAATTTCTCACAAGAAACCCGAAAACGCTGACTGGCGTCAACACTGCTCAACGGAACCGAACAGGCCCAGTAAGACAACGAAGAACATATAGTACGGCGCCTTTCGATTAGAAAGCTATGACCGATAACAGAACCCCGTAGAAGACGCAAGCGAAGCTCATCAAAAGAGAAAAGAGTCGTTCGCTCATAAACAAAATGAAAATGAAAATTGGTGCTAACAAGGACGACAGAGTTCAAAAAGATGCCGTATTTCACGGTGAAGAATAATCTAGAGCGAACATCATGTCTGCTAATAGAACTGCTGCTTTTCCATTAACTGTGTGTCCATACTGCTTTAGATCCTTGCGGAAATCGATTACGTTCTAGTCGGCACGGTACGTTATGCCTGTCAATACGATGTACCACACAAAATTTTTAGGTGGACTTTTATTAGCGATGAATACCTCGAATGTTCCCCATTTTCAAAGGCCTAGGACACCTGCGCGGACCTCATGAGTTCGCCGCTTTCGCATGAAATTCACATAATGGGTCTAAAAGTATATGGAAAATGTTAATTTAGTTAAGCGGCTGGTGGATTGGATAGAGCGCAATCATTAACCTACAGGAATTTGCACGTCATCCTTGCGCGGAGGCAATGCTAATCTCCTCTGTATTGTTTCTATTTTAAAGTATATTTAGGAATGAACATCAAAAAATGGTCCTTTCTTAGGTCACTGAAGAAGACCTAAACTGTACTACTAAATGTGAGCGGCGCATAATGAAGTTCGAAGACCCACTAACTTTCGCGTATACTCCAAATCCATGGGTCGAGAGCCTTTTATCTCTTTTAGAGCTGCTGCCAGATTGGTCTATGAAGAATGAAGCGCTGACTATTCCATTGGCTAGCCACCCCAAGTTGTGGTTTAGGTAAATTACCCATTCAAATCGTCCTCACCCTTTTATGCTTTGTCACAAAGCGTTTCGAATACCTAATATCACACTATCGACGACTTTACAAAGACCAGGAAACACTCATCCTTAGATGAGAAGGAAGTATGTGTAGGCTACTGACATCACCACTATTTCTGTTAGGTTGATCGCCTTTGGCAGCAACTGGACAATAGTAACTTGATAAGCTCCAACAACACGCGCGAGTGTATCCTGTTTCAATATATTGAACAGTATCTTGCGACAATGTCAAAAATTTTCATGCCACTCTTGGCTGCAGGTTGTTCCACGGTGAGTACAGGTTGGAGAACTTGCGATCTGTGCATGCTGGTTAGCCTTCATCCACATGTGCGAAATCCGGAATTGAAATTCTGCAAGTTCCCCTTTCTAGAAAGTGCGAATTTGGATTACAAAACGGTCTGTAGGACTTTAGAGACTTTTACGGGATGCTCGTTCTCTTTGGAAATCTATTCATACTATTGCGTTCCTTCTGCATTATCGCTCCCATTGTTCTGGACTAATCCGGTCGAAATTGCACAACTAAAGGAATCTTTCCATGTCCAGTCATTATGAAAACCTGTATCATTGAGTTGGTCATTGAGTTGCCCGAACGGGCGCCAGCTGCATCTTCATTCGTACCTGTCGCGTGCCAGAGTACTCCAATGGATCCTCCTCGATCGAGGAACACGAAGAGCGTCATATCGGTCGTTAAGGGCTTTAACGAAGAAGTCCGACCAACGCATTGGTGTGCGTCCTGATGCTCTCTTAACATCCCGCGGAATCCAGTCAGTGACGACTCCCGTCCAACGAGTGTCTGTGCATTACGTGGCCGGCCCATCTAATTTTCGACAACTTGGCCCACGCGACAGCGTCTCTGATCTTCGAACGTCGGCGAAGCTCGGAACTCCGGAGGCCTTCTCTCACTTCGTTCTCTTATTATGAAAACTCCTCCAATTATTTTCGCCACTGTAAAGAAGTCGCACCGAAGCTATGTCGGTGGCTTGGCGTGTCTCTCTTCAGCAATGATTCCCCTTTCCGAAGTAAATTCGAGTCCCACTGGGAGGTGTATATGCTGTTACATAGCAGATGACACCCTTCGAGGCTCTCGATAATGTTGTTCCGCGGTATCTTATGCCAGTAATCTGAAAAGCAACCAGCTCGCGCGAGGCTTAATTAAGGAGAGCGTAGCCGATGAAGTCGGTCTTCAGACGCTGAATGGAATGACACTTCTGCATCTTTCGAGGGTGTAATAGTGTCCTGTGGTAGCTAAGTAGACGCCACAATGAAGCTATGTATCTATTTAGCTTCATATATAATATGTAACTATATATATAAGAGTAGGAAGCTTCGAGCAGGATATAAATCCACTCTTTATTGGTTTCCACGGGAGAAAATTACCATTACACCGCTGGCCCAGATGATTCTACTCAACATCTTGTTCCACCTACCACTTAGTAAAGCAGTATAATAAATTGCTAAAACAAGCAGATAAATTCTACGAATAAGAACTTCGAATAATACCGATGTTAAACTCCTTTGCGCACCATGCACCCTATTTCTAGGGGAAATCGTGTGGCAATATGAATACAGCTACACAATGGCTCGTGGTGATCAGGCGAAAAAAATTTACCTTTCCAAAACCAGTTTGGAAGCTACTCAGGGATATCGGAGAAAGAGTGTTAGATTTGGTTAGTTTTGGTAGGTCTCAAAACCTGAACCTCTTGAGAGGTTTACAACACCCTGCGCCTTTACCAACTGCGCTAGATGTGCCCAATCTTCAAAAACAATTAAGGTCTGGTTCTGCGAGCATAAATGCAAGAGAATCACCACTAAAAAGAACACTAGACAATTGATGCTGCCATCAAGTTTTATTACGAGCCGAAGGACATTGAAATGCATTCTAGTATTGGGTTTCAGAAGGGAGCTTCCCGAAGGTATGCACGGACATCTGCTTGTGTTATATTCTGCGCAGGCCAGAAATGGCCTTTTGTCTGCCTTTGGTGGTGGTAATCTTATGCTAGACACCTTTACCAAGACCTCCACCCTATCCGACATTTGTAGCCTGTATAACTTCCTACACATTTCAAGTGACGAAGCTCAGTCTGAGGAGGTGTCTGTCACGCGCGCGCGTTACAAAGTTCATGGTTCGGATTTCCCGCCCAGGCCAAAACCTATCCCTTCGGGGTCCGCTAATTGGCTCCAGAATTGTCTGGGAATGATAAAGCACGGTCTTGTTCATCAGCTGGCCACCGCAATTCGTTGTATGAGTCAAATACGCATTCAAATCGATTTCACGACATCCCGCGGAGTGCGTGGCCCGTTCCAAAATAAATTGAGTAACTCCGTATTTGTTCTTTATTCTTTACATTTCAAGCACACACGAGTTCAAGAAAGGTTGAACTCCTATCAAGACTTTTACGGCAGACCCTCTACCCTTGTTACTCTCCTCCATTGTGTATGGATTAAATCGACTTCTTCTATTTATGTTTCTAACCTTCGCCTTGCCTTCATCCGTAAGTCATCTGTGCCAGAACCCTTCCGGTATATCATATCGCACTCCATTCGAGCCACCACTACCCGTCCAGATGGCGATGCGGATAATGCGGAAATACCCTTTCGTCCACCACTCCCCTACGCCACCAGATCGCAGCAGAGTCGGGTTTCTGGAGTATTGCGCGAACGAGGAGGAAGCCGTGGTGAATGGGATCGCGGCCGGCTCTGGGCGCTTGCCAATTAGCAAATACGCAAACAAATGCCCAAGTGTGGATCGAGCGCAAATATCCGCTCGACGCCTGAAGAATAGGTGCAGCTAGGTGGCTGCAGCCACAGCCGTCTAAGTCGACAACAGCCTTTGTCGGCGGTGATTGCTCGAGAAAGAAGAGCGCGAGGACGAGCACGACTACTCGCTGCACTGCGCCTCTGAGATGCCCTGAAGAAGCCCCTTGCTGAGGAGCGCCTCCACCGTCTCGTCACGGTTCGTTGCCAACGGAGTGCTGGTGGTGGTGCAACGACAAATCCGGTTCGGCGTCGCGCGGCTTTTCCGAGCGAACGAACTCTTAGGGGAATTTCATTGCCGGAATGAGGTACGAGCCGAGGCGGGGAGGAGGAGACGGCGGAACGACACTGAGCCAGCGATTCGGGCATAATAAGCAACGACATGAGAGTGCTACAACCGGAAAAGCTAGCCAACGCCTCGAAGCACGAACAGAAAACCCGCCACTTATTGGAGCGTCCTCACGAAGAAAATAAAAGGATCTCATACATTCTGGTTAGCACAATATGTTAATCAAATGTTAGTCAGGTCGTGTCCTAGGTAGGTGAAGAATTTGTTCGAGACGACTGTATCCAAATTTAAACATTTCGTTAGAAAGCATCTAACCCTCAGAAAATCGGATAATACCGAAGGAAAAGTGCTTCATAAATAGCTAATCGTAAGCGCCTCGACTATTCGGCATTTATTTATTTATTTATTCTGTACATAGAAATCCATGCAAGAAAGGAAGCAACTAATAGCAAAACCTAGGGATGGCAGGAATAAGTTTGAAAAAACACGATGGAGACTAGAAATAGTGAAGAACACAAACGATAAGCTTCTAAGACCTCAAAATAACGGCCCACAAGTCTTTTATACTGATACAGTTAGTTTGGTACTGCGTGTTTTTTGACAACTTCAAAAATTCTATGCCAGCTCTACAAGTGAAGAATGCTGATCTTATACTGTTTTTTTTTATCTAGAAAACTAGATTTTTGCCATCTCCGCTAGAAAAGAAACTGCTCGAAGCCCTTTTCATGCCCAAATTAACAGCAGGGTGAGCAGATTGGCGTGGTAATGCTCATTTCTTAAAGAGAATCAGATCAGGGATTTCCTCATTGTCTCCACTTGCTTGGATACACGCAGTGGCATGGTCCGTGGTTGTAGGACTACATCTATGTAGTTGACAACCCCTCCTTCTTGCAGCATGTGGTTCGAATTAGCATAATAAATAAATAAATAAACCCTGTTTCAATCATGCTATAGCCTTGGGACCGGCTTTGCAGGTTGTGCGTGTAATCTGCTACGTTTAATTGTTTTTTTTTTTTGTGAGCGTGGTGCACCAAGGCTTAGTGAAGTCGTCATGCAGCGAAAACTTTGTCAATAAAGCTCTAAGTACGAGTTTCATTAAGCAGTGAATTACACACAAATCTGTTTCGTCCCAAAAATTCTCACCAAAGCAGTTTGAAGAACAAATGTTTCCTAAAAAAGACGTTGGCAGGTCCCACTAAAATCAGGACCCTTTTTTGCAACAAATAAAAATACAACAAATAAATACGCTGTTGTTGTTCCTGGAAACGTTGGTAGACCTGATATTCCGCGTTCGACAATTGTTGAATCTGGGCATGCAGTAGTGGAAAAAAACTGGACGATAAGTTCCAGAGTCTCCGTAGCCTTCTTTGGTCTCGAAGAATGCCATTGCGCCGAAATACAGCCGCTTGCGTAACACCCCTGTTTTCAGAGATTGGCTCTAACGTGCCGAGTAAAGCATTTATAACTCCTTTGGCTCCAGAAATTGACTCGAATTTGCACAATCACCCTGATAATCCAAAGCCTAGTGGAGAATGTAAAAATACGCATTCGTGGTGAGAACAAAAAAGGATAACAGCAGGAAATCTCTATGAAAAGGAAGAAGTAAAAAATTTACACGTCTCCTACGCTAAATTGTCTGCTGAGAAAATACGAAACATGGAAAACTGTAATAAAATACAAAAAAAATTATATGAAGGACAGTCATACCTAGTGTCATTGTCGCAGAACCGTAACAGCTTCGTAACCCTGGGCGCTGCTCTGCTCTGGCGAATGTCCTGCGCCTGTACGGCAGCGATGAACACATAGTGTTGATAGTGGAATATGCTCACGTAGCGGACGGCGAACGACGAACGCAGCTCTGCCCGAAGGAACACCGCCGCCTCGCCCTCGAGACTCCCTGGAAAGCTCAGAATTATAGTTCGAGAACGGAGCATGACGACGAGGATCTCACCTGCGTTCACCACCGACAGACCCGGCAGTTCCCTGAGCGCTACCGCTGGGAAAGGATCGCGGTAAGGAGAGTCACCCGAGTGCGAGACCGCAACGGCCAAATGCGACGGCGACAGGGCGAGCGAGACGCATGAAGAGCTCGGGGAGATGGCAGCCACTGGTACGTCTCCAGGCGACGTCAACGAGATGTTTCGGCGTGAATGGTAGGAGCAAATGCCTGAAAGAGAATTTGCAGAACTGTACAGAAGAATAAACAGAAAAATGAAAAATTTTCACTAGGAAAAGCTCGCTCACGGAATGCAGGAATCCGATCGCTACCTTCCATGGGACCTTAGGGTTAGATCTTGATTTTGAGTAGCTCTTACCTTGTCGAACTGAACCGCACTGCAGCAGCGCATCGGGCAGCAGCTGCAGGACCTTATTGTGGTTGTCAGTGTCGCGGAGGACGGCGTCCTTCAGACAACTGCTGCCGTCGGAGCTACACAGTGGAGAATCTCGAACGGGACCCGTAGAGAGCGAATGCAGCGGAAGGAGTTCATCATCTGACAGAACAGCCAGCTCGTTCACCGCTCCGATGTACACCTACAATGTAGACGGATTTGCTTAAAGGGAACTATAGACTGCTTTCACACTTCACACCTCCGTTACTGAGTTGTCAGAATTCTAGCGATCAACGCTACTCGGTTCCGGTGGGATGAACCATTCACTCCCCCCAATACTTCCCAACCTAATTAAATGACGTCTTCACTTTGGGTATTTTTAAGGCACCCGATACGGTAGGTGGAAAAGTTTGCAAGGTTTCAGGCAAGTCTGCATAGTTTCTATTCCAATAGCTCAGAGAGCTGATGGGATCAAGCCCTATAGGGTTACCTGAACTTCTACAGCAGTAGGCACCGGAAATACTTCTGCATACATAACAACTCCCGGGGCCAGCTAATGAGCCTTCTTAAAGCCAGAGCCATTTATGCCAAGTTGCTGTACGATGTAGTGTTGCTCGGCGAATATATTCGAACAACTATTCGAATAACTTATTCGAATAAACATCCGAATATTCTATGATGTAGTTGTGTTCGAACGAATATATGCGAATAAACATCTGAACAATTTATTTGAAAAAAATATCCGAATATGTAGCTGAATATTTGACTCCTCTAGATTTTTGAATATTCGATCGAAAATTCGAATAGATGGTTGTAGAAAATCCATGGTTGTAAAAAATCAAATATTTGTTCAAATTCGAACAACGAAAGAGATCTCATATTCAAATATAAATATTATTCGAAAATCCAATATTTTTATTCGAATATCGAATAAACATCAAATCTTTATTCACGGAACCTGATTCAAACAAATTGTTCGACTATTCGAATATTGGAATAAAAAATTGGGGCTTATTCGATTTTCGATCATTCGAGAAAATTGATGAGCGAATATAATTGCTCGTTCTTTTGCTCGAAATTTTTCGACATCGAGTTCATTCACTCGTTTCTATGAAATTCCTCAAAAGCGCGACTATATAGTACTGTATAAGCAGTAGAACTCGATGAACTGAGCATGAGCTGAACCAGGAGAATCGTCATGCACGCGAGATCAGAGGCTTCGGGCAGCTTCGTCATAAGCTTTGAGGCCTAGCTTTTGCTTCTTTAAAATGCACGACGTTTTTTGCTAAATTCACATGCATATTCAAAACTGTTCATCTGACAGACATATTGGGATCTGTATACTTGGCAAGTATAAAAATATTAAAGAGTTCAAACTGATGAAATTCGAATAAGTGCACAATAGTTTTCGCGTCAATTTGGATGACGATGTGGACGACGCGCCAGTGACCAAACTTCTTCATTACTAAAAAAATTTTAAACAGGAGAACACTCAAAGCACAAGATCAACGATAGCAGTGAAATGATAAAGTGGGAGTCGAAGACTAAAATCAGAAAGATGAAGATTCATCTGCAGATTCCTTCAACCCAACATTAATCCTTCAGTGTTAAGACAATTGATTAAAACGATAAAGTCTCAGATTAGCAGCGCTGAGCTATTGAGCATGAAAAGTCAAAGAACAGGTAGGATTCATTTGCAAACCCACTCTTTGTTGGGATCAGCGTCAACACTCTACCCCGGGTCGGTGATTTGTACCTCTTTGAACAGCTGAACCGCTTTCGAACTTGGGATTAGATGCTGACTTTTCTATCGGCAGGCAATCATTGTGCATGCCCATTATACGATCAAATCGACTTGGTATCCCATAGAAACAGAGTGCACGGCGCATCTAGCAAAGCGAGTACCGGCCTTTTACCCGCTACCATTTTTGAACCCATTGCAGCGCAGAAGTTCAACTTCTGCATCACAATTTCCCTAAATCCGAATGCCTCCGACACAGAACACACGTCAGTCACTAGAATGAGTCCACTACGTTGCTCGTCTAGCATGTGTTCAAATATTCAAAAATTAAATCTCTTCTGCACCACCGCCACAAGCACGAACAATCTACTTCTACGTAGTAGACCACGAAGCTTGAAGCTGAAGTCGTGGCTAGACAAATTTTCCCATGCTCCCTCATTAGCGAGCTGCCAGTTCGCCGTATTTTTTCCCGTCTTTTTCGTGACCCCCTCCACTTGCCCTCTGCAGGCGAAGTCGAAGTGCATTACTCTAAAGAGACGTCATTAGGGCCAATATCGTTCTCACAACCAGAACCACAGCATCTTGTCAGGAACTATTCCGCAGCACTGCTATTCAGGTCTAATTCCCATCGCTCGTAAGCCGCGTGTGTTAAATTGCCGCGAACTTATAACGTATTCATAGGCCATTACCGTTGATTAGACGGAGCCCGTCGGCGCACAGCTGAAGGTAGCGTGTGTAAAGCGCCACCCCGATGGGAGCGCATTTCCGCCCCGGAATGGAGGCGACGGCACGAACCTTTCCGTCCTCTATGACGACATTGTTGATGGCGGTCTTCGAGTAGTAGAAGTGCTGCGCGGAAATGAGCACATCGTCGACATCGAGAGCGACGAGGAACCCGATCAGAAGACGAGCGAGAAGACGTCGCATCGCAACATCTGAAACAACCGTCATCAGCAGCACGTTCGAGAGCTTCAACTCCAACGAACAACTCGCCACGTAACGCAATTAGACTCGGAAAATGGGACGCCGGCTATACGAGTAGGTAGCGTAAGGCTGTTAGCCAGTTGCTAATGCCGTTCTTCGAGCAATCACTAGCGGAATGCAGCAGCGGAATGAGGACAGAAGCATCGAATATCTGCACTTGTGTGCAAAAGGAAAGGCATACTCTCGGATAAGGAGGATAGGATAACATAGAAACAGAGTTCTTGAGCCAAGAATAGGAGTAGGAGTTCATACCACAGAAAGAAGGCCTTGATATCTAAGGGCGTTTCTAGCGACGCATTATATAGCACACCAAGTGAACGGAATAAACCATTTGAATTTATGCTGGTAAACAAATAAAACTAATACTGTATATCGAAATGGAATCCTCCAAGTAGCACAGAAGTCCTTATAGGATCGAGCCACAAGATTCCTTTTCAAAATGCATAAAAGGCGACTTAGCACCTGTGTTCATATCGGAAACGTTCACCTGTTTTGCGGAGATCCAAAATTATTTCAAATTTTATAACCGTACACCTGTGTGGTCGATTCCAACCCTGCCGTACCACCCCTTATTCGTCGACGCCTTGAGACAGATGTTTCTCCCGCAAACCGTCGCAATCGCATAACTTCATCCTTGCAAAATTTAACTTACTACACACGATGGGCGTGTAAAAGTAATATTTGGTTAAAAAGTTACCAAGAGTCACCTAGTTAATGACGAAACTTTTTATATTTTTGAAAAGATTTCGTACTATCCTCATGGATGGATCCTGACGAGACCAACAGAACTTCCGAAGCAGTCGCAAAACAATTAACGACCGCTCCAAGAAAAGCTGTCTGCAACTAGGTTACTTTCTAACAAAATCAACATTACACATACCAGTGGTTTCGCACTAAGGCGAAGAATCGTGTGGAACAAGTTGAGTTTTTGGGAAGTTGGCTAGGAATGGAGTTACCAAGGTTTGCAACGGAAAGACCTGTCGCAAAATGTTGATTGCACACGAATTCTTTCATTCACTTATTACATGGAAAATCCAGGTGGATATTTGAAAACATACAAACAAACAAAACAAATCACATGCCACATCATATTTAGTACGAAATAAAAAATAAATAAAAAATGGACACAAAGAACGAGGTACCTAGCAAACCAGTTATAAATGGGAGGTCTGACAGAAGAGGTACTTGTCCAGGAATGCATGAAAAGTACAGAGCGTGTAGGATACTCTGTTCTGAGTTTGTGAGAGCCCGCTCGACTCCAACCCGTAGTGGTCTTTGCAACAGCATATAACTTTTGTAGCAGTTGCCTTAGTTGAAGAAAAGAATTCTGGATGAACGCATGGAACAAACACCCTCAGAGGTGCAACACCGTATCGTCCTGCCCGGAAAGCAGAGCGTGCAAGTTCGAGACTCGCCTAGCGCTAGGGTTTCGACCGCATCTGAACTTCATTTTGACAGCTTCAGCGAGATTGTTAAACAGCAACAAAATCACTTAAGGACAGTTTGGGTGGAACAGTGGTGGCTCCTGATCAGCTCCAACTACCACATCTAATCAGAATATTTAGTGCACGCACTTTATGTATCTACGTTGGTTTACGACAAGAGATATTATCGAATTCAGTGACAGATCGGTTTTTGAAGGCAGGTCCGAAGTATTGAAATGCCCAACGCTCGACAAACGCTTATATGTAGGCTAGGACATGACCTACAACGATTTAGTGCAAGTCTAGAAAGAAGAGCGTGCGACTTAATTTTCCTCTTCAAAGTCCGGGTCCAATTTTTTTCAATTTTTAAGTGAAAGCGCTAACCACGCAATATTACATATTGCAAAACACTTAAGCCTACGTTGGCTAAGGTAAACCTGCAAAATGTGAAAAAGACACAGCATGGGCTCTTCCTTAGACTTGTACTAAAAATCTTCTTGAAATTCACAAACTTGATTTCTTGTTGTTTGCTCTGCCCGAAGCCGATAACAGCTGTTTATAAACCAACAGAGACATGGAAAGCTAAAGAGCAAGATCCTCAAAAACGTTTCCTTTTAGTTAGTAGCCTTCTATATATGTACTCTCCCTCTCTCGCTCTTCAGATAACGTCAACAGCCGATAGACATCTATCTTGCTCTTTCGCTTTTAGAACATTACCGAGGTTCACCTATTGCGATTTCGGCTTCAAAATTTTGCGTTTCTATAATGACAAATTCCATTACACTATCTATAGCAGAGCCGCGGAATGTTTGAAGAATCTTGTGCCTATAGAGGTCAATCATTAACAATCATTTCTGCTGAATCTGCCTTATTCTTTGCGCCTGACGGTATGTGGCGCCGCTCGGCTAACACCTCATTTCGAACTGAGACTTTTGCGCAAAAATAGCTATATTTACCTCACCCATTGTAGGCTGGCTCTGCAATTTCTTTGCTAATTAGCGTTGTTGTCGTTCGTTCTCCCTGTTTACCAACAGATGGTTTATTCACAAGTAATAAGCATGCGGAAAAACAACTACCGAATTCGTATACACAGTCATCAGAAATTGGGTCTGGTTCTACAGAGGTGATGGCGTTCCATGCAGGCGATGACGTGAGGTTACTAATGCGTTCTAAAGCTATCAGAGTTACAAGAAATCGTCCCTCCTATTCAGTGGTTGGGTGCAGACGTCCATTAGATCGATAAACGAAACTCTTAATTCACCTGAAGGTAGACTATGTAAGTATAGCTGTACTAAGAAGAAACAAAGTAGGTGGTCGATCTAAGCATTAAGATTTGAAATAGTAATAGTTTTTGTTTTGATTCTATGTACGACTCAGAGTCGCATATTTCTATATTCGCATATTTCTACGATTTTCATATGCAGACTTCAGAAAGAAAAAAGACATTATGGTGACACTCCACGTAGGTGAAGGAGTCGTGAGACTACTAGTACATTCTCATTGTAGTTACATTGTAGTTCTCGTTACACAGAGTTCCAGGATTAAGTCAAATTCGCATTCAAACTGCCTCCACGAGATGCCGAAGTACCGTGGAGCATTACAAAAGGGATTTATGGACGCTGTCTTCTATCCTGTATCATTTTATATATCTCCAACTTCCCTTAAAAGGCGGAATAAGCAGGTGTTCAAAGCGGCAGAGTCGTCGAACAGGCATCAGATTCGTCTCATACCATGAAATGTGAACGTCTACATTCACCAACTCGCGGAAACAATTTCAGCTCAAAAAAGTGCTGAGCGACACATTAGGAGTCAGTTCAAGACGAAACCGTGTGTGCCGCATTAATCTTCAGTGCTGAAGCTGCGAACAGCTCTAGAAAGTCCTATGGATAGTGGGCGTAAAGCGACGCTTCAACAACAAAGAACGAGCGCAAGTGCGTTATTTCCGAAGGTAAGCGGCTAGTCCCAATGAAAACAAAAGTTAAGAACGAAACTAATCAAGGCGAAGCAAAAGCACCGAATGAAACGCCAAAGAACAGAATGAGCACTGTCCGACACCTTTACATAGGACATGAACGAACAACAGCAACCAGCACATACAGCAACGTGTAGCAGAAAACGAGTTGACTATCAACGGACATAAATCTTGGTTTTGCTACGGATGTGAACAAGAAAAAGTTTTTACAAAATACCCTAGAAATAAATTACTGACAAACCACCAGAGAGGAGCCAAAAACGGGAAGATAAACCACTTTTCAACTTTCGAGCTTCGTTTTTCCCGTTTTCCTTTTTTTCATATTGTTTCGCCCAGGTACGAACTGTGCCCTGAAAGGGAGAGAGGGATATTGAAAGTACAGGTGGATGGGCGGAGTGAGCTGTTGTCAGGGCCCAAAAAAACAATGAGCGAATATGTATTAATTTATTTACTCGCTTCAGGAAATCACAATCATAATACGAAAAAAAATCATAAAGCGAATCAAACGAATCGTAATCTGAATCATAATCTGATAAAATCGCAAAGGAATAAAGGTAATCAATGGCATTCAATAATTTTTGTCCTGGAATGCACTGCGCATCATAACATTTAGGGAATCTTGGAGCAATCTAAAAGTGCGCTTGGCCTAGACAATTACTTGCGATGGTCATCTTCTGATTGGTAAATCAGTGTTTCCTTCTCAGGAAATTTTGGTGTCATTTCAGCATCCGGAAGAGATGGCCGGTTCGGTTGCCCTGGGCGCGACCCAACCCGTGAACCGATTCGATATGCCCGGAAGAGCCGATGTCCCTTCCAATTACGCTACAGGCGCCCAGATGTGTGAAAGGAATAAAAAGGAACGTGAGGCCGGTAACCAAGCAGCAAGAAAGAATGTGTGTATCACACAATCAAAATGGCTATGCTCACTTGTTTGACTAAGGTGAACGAGAGAGAAAGTCCTACAATCTCCCTTATCGCCTGTAGGTAAATTGATCTCCTATGACTCTACTAACAGGTGAGTGACAGCTACAAAATGTATTGTGATGCTTATCTTATCAAAGCCACAGCAACCTTAAGGCATGCTTCGAGCTGGGTCCGAATACGCGCGTACCGTAAAAAATAGTGGTACCACTTAAATTTAGGTAGCGATACTATTTTTATATGAATGAGCCAGAGAAGGTTTTATAAACTTCTGCATACTCCCTCTAACAAAGCTTATTGGTGGAATTGAAGAGCTGCAGACCTTAACGGAACCAATTTCAAAGAATTCCAGAAGACAGACATCCTAAATAAAGCACAAAGAGGATTTCTGTTTATTAGAGAGTACGAATAAATCTCAGAACGCTGGTTTACAGCAAAGAACGGAGCGCGAGCAGGCCTTCACTGCAAGGCGTTTCCACGAGAACATAAACATTCGCGCGCACTAGGAAAGCCATCTCAGTGGTGTTTTAGCTCAATGAATGAGATGGAGATGAACAACGAGTGTTCAGCTGACACGCTAAGATCTCAACACGAATCTCCTAGAATCAACGAGACGGTTATTCCTGTTTACACGCCTTCAGATCCTATAATAATTGTCTTGTTTACACACCTATTTAGAGCAGCAAGAAATGCAGATAAACCAGATCACATCTTGCCTGAGTGCGCAGTCATGAAAATGCTATCAAGTCCTCCTTATGGATGTCTAAGAAGTTTTCCTAACAGAAGCCTCCGAAGAGCATGGGAAATCTCTGGATTGTGTGCAGAAATAGATTTATGGGAGCGTTCTATATTGAGTCAGTTTAAGTGCACTTCTCGAGATTAGGGTCTGCCAGTGGAGTCAAACCTTTCAGTTACACCCATGAAGTATTTATGAATGGCTTCGAAAACTAAAAAGAGATCAGTCAGCCCTATGATGGCAGTGTTCTTGAGTAATAAAATAGTGGTGTTTAGACAATCACCGTTAATGTGTTTTCAAGTGTAAGAATTTCAAAAAGCAGCAAAACAACAACAAAGATAAAGAACACGCCACACATTCTACTTCTATGGAATATCGTGGAGGCATTTTAAATGCCCACTCGGTCTACATAATGAATGCGGTGGCCAAATTATAAATGCGTATTCAGTCTATACAATGAATAGCGGAGGCCAAACGATGGAGAAGTTAGTGTTTTGCCGCTCCAAAATATGTCTGGGTCCAAGACCCCGGTCAGATGGAAGCCCAGGTTGGTCTAGAGCGGAAGTCCGAATAAGGAATCTTGAATAGAACTTCATGTAGCAACTGGCGCTTCCACCGATTGCACCACCACACATCCATAACAGCAAGATGTAGCAAAAAATGTGGCAAAAAAACAGCACAGGCACCAGATGCGATTTAGTTAAATTTGGAATATAAAGAATGAACGATATCACAAGGACATTCGCCAGACCTAAAGGAAAAGTCAACGTCTGTGAAGTTGCATACATATTGTGCAGAAGGTAGGCTATCTTCGAGGGTACGCTTTGAAAGAAGAGATGGACCGATTATTTGGCTTGAGCTCTATTTTGTCGTGTCAAATAAACCCGATCCTAGTTCATTAATTGACTGTACAGTTGGACGATACCGAGGACAGGATTATCCTTGTTTGTTCTTTCGAATTCCACCACACAGCAAGCGCTAGTGGGTTGATATAAATTCCTGGAATCACACAGATGCGCTTCCGAAGCTGAACCACCGAATGCGTATAAACTGCGACTACTCGTCCTTCTCCACATTCAATATGTAAGCGCTTTAACAGCGCTTGGAGAAATACTACACTGGAAAGAAGAGCTCCCTAGGACAGGCACTGGTGTTTTGGTAATAGACATGATTGCAATGTGGACCAGTCTGCGCCCAGCGCAAGCATTATCACAGCTCAACACTAGCGAGGAGTAGGGTATAACCGGTTCGATACTCGCGTGAGGTTGGAGGAATTCGATTGCTTCGGATCTATCGTTTTGTACAGACAACAAAATAAAATTCAAGGAAATGGATATGTCATCAACTGTGCCTTCTGCAACGTTCCTTTTATGGACAAAAAAGAATATTGTGCGGAGACAAAAAACTCAAATCAAGGAACACTCCCAACACGAAGCGAAGCGTCATGTGAGCAAATCCGGAGGAAGGACTTTAGAAAACCCCTCGGAGCGAGTTGCCATTGCCGACGACGCCTCTAGGCGCGAGCCGACTTGCCGGCGAGAATTATGCCGGGTCTCGCTGGCGATTTTCCCGTCGCACTACCGGGTTATGCTTCGAAATTAGTGCGTACGGGGTCGATATGCAAATGAAGTGCACGGAACGGGACGGCTGAGGACGGGTCGGGCGGATCGTAGTCAGTTGATGCTAGGGGTATTGGTATGGGAAACCCGGGCTGGATTACCCTAATGGATAGGGGGCGTGGTCGAGTGGGTCGCGGCGTGGACTGCCCTCTGCCGCCGGCGCCGCGGGGTGGTCCGTCCAGCGCCAGAGCCGCCGCCGCGCCGTCGTCGTCGCCGGCGAAGGTGCCAACAATAAACAGCTCGCACTCGACTCATTTACTCGCTCGCTCCCAGTGAACAATCGCGACGGCTGAGATGAGGAGATTGCGCTCGAGAGGAGGACGGCTGGAACTCTTAGGTGGCGAAGGAGTTTGAAATATTCTTGAAAATACCGCTGGAAGGAGTAGAGTGGCAGATTCATACTGACAGTTAAGACGATTTCAGCCTGACCACTAGGCCAGATATATACATAAACCATACATACATAAACCTTTAGATAATAGGGCAATAATAGGTTGAAGGGATAAAGGATATAGGGCGGCTCTAATCTATCCCTTTATTAGTCAATCCCCACTGCATTTATAATCCTGAAATGCAAGGCCTTCTAAAAAATCATCAAGGAAAAAGGACAGCGTTAGTCATTCTATTTAGGATGCGCCACGCACTCCACTTTTAGAACCGTAACAGGCAACTTGAATCATATTAAGAGGATAAAGGACGGCGTTACTCAATCCCTTTTGGGATGCGCCAGCGCATTCTACTTCTACGGGATGTCGTGGAGGCGATATGAATGCGTATTTGGCCGACTTGCGGTGGCCAGCCGATGTACAAGTCAGCACTTTATCCTTCCCAGACACGTCTGGTACCAATTCACCGACCCCGGAGGGATGGAAGGCTTGGTTGGCCTGGGCGGAAAAACCGAACCAGGAACCTGGTATCGGGTGCACGCGACCGTCGGCGCCTCCTCCGATTGCGCTACACGCGCCCGTGAATGCATATTAGGCCTACACAATACTTGAGGTATCCACACGATGTCCGTGTCAGGGTTGTAACCTTCCTAGACCAAGTATGCTACCAATTTATCAGCCCCGGAAGGATGAAAGGCCTAGTCGGCCTAGGCGGGAAGCCTGAACTAAGAACCTCGACTAGGGTGTAGCTGATAACCCGCTTCCCCTCCGACTGCATTATCGTACACCAATAATACCTAGGTTACACAGGAAAATGCTAACAATAGCACTAAAAGCCAGCCTAAGTTAAGAGATCAAGCCAGCCGAAGTTAAGAGATCTCTGAACTTGGATGCAATTTATCAATGTGTTCCTAAAGTAAAACCTAAAATATAATATGTGAGCACTAGAACACTGGTCACAATGTCAGTTACTTTGCTATATGTATTGCACCGCGTTTACTGAAGTTTTCGTTGTGAGGCAGAAAGCACGGAAAGTCTTCGATTTTTCGCAGCGAAATCACAAATGCTAACCACAAAAGCAGTGAACATTGTTCAATGTCAGTATTGTGTACTTGTGGTGACATGCGACATGAGTGATTATAATGGTTCGGTTTTACACAGCCTTGGACCCGGTTCCTTCACCTAATTCCGAAAAACCTGACCAATTACCAGAAAAATACTATTTTGCCTCGAAATGTGAGGTGATAAACAAGCGAATGGGAGACGATTATTCTTTTACTTACACTAAGGCTTAACAATAAAGGCACGGTTAAACCACGAAGGCCAAAACGAAATCTCCGGGCAAAAAGTGCCCTTACTGCAGCAGTTTATTGAAAGCAGACGTTGCTGGAAAATTTCTGTAACCGAACGCGCCGCAATTTTCCAAGGAGTAATGCATGTTCCACTAAAGTCAGCGCTTAATCTCTGAAATTCCCTCATGTTTCGACGAAATTTTCAAATTTTTGGAGCGTTGTGGAGAGATGAAAGCAGAAAAAGGGCGTCTTGGCCGCATGGAAACTTCTACACGTTTCCACGTAAAGTTTGTGCGATATCTAAAATAGTTCGAGCCGGCCACCTGTTAATGCAACGATGCAGTTTATTGCTGTAGCTAAAAGAATCAAGTTAATGTGTAGTCTGCGACATCTCTCACAAGGGTACAGATCGCTTTTTGGTCATTAAGAAAGTATTTTCCTTATTCATGTGTTTAGGAAGATTAGAGAATTCTGAATGCTTTGGAGCCAAGTTGAGGAAGAGATCTTCTTAGGGAGAAAAATTCCATGCCTGATACGAAATAGTATTTAATGACACGGCACAGAACTCCAGAAACAGTCGTGCTCTGCAACACCCGCCCAGAATATTTGGAAGACTTAAAACCTATAAGAACTAAATTCCAATGTGTTGTAACACGCTTATTACCTTCTAAAATACAAAAAGCTCAGCTAAATATAAAATAAAATGATTCCGTGAAGAAGGGTGGGAAGGTTCGTTTCGCCACAACCTTAGTACTCTTCCCGTGGCTCGTCAATGAGGAGGAGGAGTGCTAAATAAGCAGTGGAGAAAGGATTAAGGAAGACGAAGAGAAGGAATGAGGAAAGAGAGTCAAGTTATTGTTGACACCGCACGATCTGAGCTATCGTGAGATGATGAATGGAATTCTGTCTAGAACGAAAGTACATCTTCGGAAGGTTTAATAATAGGTGAACTGCAAAACCGAAAGATCGGAGGACGGCTGTGAGTTTAGCGGCCCCCTAGGGCCCTATCACTAAGTCTGCTAGAGCTCGACACTGCACGACTACGACCAACGCTGACTACTTCGGTCACAACAAGCCCGCCACCGCGCAGAATCGGCAATACGCACTATCCATTGCGCCGCACGGCCAGCACGACTGTTTAAGTAGAAAAATTGGAACCGCAATCTCATGGCTATTTCGATACTTTAGTCTTCATCTTATGTGAGAGCTTATTCTTGGCGGAATACTTCTTAATTGTTAGCAGTAGACCTCATTCAGAGCAGAAGAGTAGCTGATCTCAATTTTACATTTTGGAAAAACCTGGAAGCGTTCTAAGAAAGAGGCTAATGATGTGCGCTTTCAGTTCCAAGAAATGATGATCAGTAGCGGCTGTCAAAAATTTCAAAATGTCGCCTGTTCAGGCCCGGATGACCTTGTCGATGGCAGTGGCGGTGGAGGAGAACTGCAGCTGTGTTAAGAACAAACAGATCCAATAAGCAGGAAGGCAGCTGTGATCACGTCGACCTGCGCGCGACCGGCGTCACCTAACCGTCGCAGGGTCAATTAGTGGAGCGACCAACTGATGGACCAGAAGCTTAGCTCAGGTGTCGTCAGCCGGCCCTAATCTGCTTGTTAGCGCCGCCCTTACATCAGCCCTCGTCATGTCTCCTCTATCAGAGTCATTGCTGATGGGCATCAGTGCGATTGCCATAGCCAATGCAGTGGATATCCGATATCGTATTCTGCGCCAGGCACTAAGTAGACCGCGGCTAATATAATAAATAATGGGATAAGAATAAAGGTCAGAGTTAATCAACCCCTGCTTCGGGTGCGCCATGCGCTCCACTTATACGAGACATAGTGGGAGCAATTTGAACTCGAATTTAGATATATGGGAGCGTGCAGCGCAGCCGGAGGCGCAAGCTTTCGCATCTACCCAGAATCAATCAGTGGATCGGTCGGTATCCACCGAACTAAACCAAGCCTGTCATCACTCCGGGGTCGGTGAATTGACGCAAAACTTGTCTGGGAGGGACAAAACATTGACAAAAGTAGAGTGCGTGTCGCATCTCAGAGAGGAATTGATTAGGACCGTATCATCTATAGTCTTATCCCTATTTTATTACCCAATAATTTATACTGGCTTGCAGATAAGCGATAAGCTCAGTGCTCTTTCCTTGCCACTTACGTTTGGAACCAATTCGCCTGCCCTTGAGGGATCACAAGCTTGGACAAGCTCGCACAACGATTCTAGAATCAGGTTGCACATGACAGTCAAACTTCCTCCGACTGTGCTACACCGTAGTGTGTTTAGTAGGACTTCTCACCATGCACACGTATTGCTTTTGTTGTGTTACGTTGCAAAGTCCAAACAAAGCACTGTTTTAATCTTTCTTTGTCATATACGTTTGCTATTATTTACGTAGAATTATTAGTTACTTCATTATTATTATTATTATCATAATTATTAATTACTTCATTTCCGGCCAACCAACGTCCAAGAAGACCTTGGCCCTTCCCTCACCCATTTAATCCGTCGTGGATCCCAGGTCCGTATTTCTTGCCGCTTTACTGTGTGTATGTGTCAAGTAGCATTATTGTATTTAGACCTGAAGAAGGGCTTATGCCCGAAACGTTGTCACCATAAACATCAACTTCGAGTTTCAAGCAGTCACATAAATCGAAGAGAGAATATGAAGCACAGGGAACCATCCATTTTGAAGAATTATTAGTCCTGATGTTCCGCAGTCATTCTTTAACTCTTGGAAAAGTTCGAATCGTATTACGTCAACGGTTGTAATTATTTCGATCGTTGTCAGTAGCTACGGGATTAGAAGTATCAAGTATCAAGAAAGGAAATACAGTGTAAACGCATTTCACGGCAGTTCTACGACCTCCTCAAACAAAGCACTTGAATGCCTGTCGCAGCCAAACGCACTGTTTTGATTTTTGCCTGGAGATGAGTAGGACACATACCCGGAAACTGTCCAACTACGTGACACGCCTTGAAGAAGTGACTCCCACAGCACGCATGTTCAAATCATCATTCCAAATCCTTTCCCAATCATTTCTCTGACAAAGTACTGGAATGCTTGCCGCTGTTAAAAGTCTCGGAAGTGTACTGTTTGGTTTTCGCGCGGAGATGAGTAGGTCACATACCCAGAAAACTTCTTGTTTCTTCAAAAGTTTGAATATAAATGTGGCAGATAACGGAACGTTCCCATGCACTGAAGAGGACGAGCGCTTTTTCCCTCTGGGAATTCAAAAAAGGAGATATTTTGCCTACTCTGGCGACTTGCCATATCTAGTCAACTTCTACAAGAGTTATTTGCGGAATACTTAGTTGATTTACAAATAATTTTCCGGCCCTCTGAAAATTTTCTTGCACTACATAGATGGCTGACTTCTTCATCATCATTCCACCTCGACATCTTCAGAATTGCATGATGAAAATGAAATAGGTTTCTCCAGAGATAAATCTACCAAATGGCAACAGGTGGTAGCAATTGAGTAAATGAATGCTAGACTCGACGACCATATATGACCGGAACATTTTTTTTTAATCCTGTAGAATTGTTGTACGTGGTAAAACACACGAAGTTCCAGGGTATAAACGTCGTTCCGAAAACGGATGTTGTGCGATAGATGTGCACTCGTTTTCAAATAGACTCAAACTCAAAGTGTCCTTCGGTTTTGTACTTTACTCTGACGTCCTCTAATGGCTCTTAAGCGGCACCATTAACGAGGTGGCAACACTTCATTAGGAACACTGCCTTAACTACGCACTCATGGATGAGAACAGGCGGGAACTCAAAGGAGTATCAAAAGGTTGGACAGCATTTAGAAAGTGATGAGGCATAAAAGGAAGGTTGCCGTTGCTCAATCCGAAGGAAATGCGCCATCAGGTTTAGTAATGGAGGCAACGAAATTTTCGGGAGTTTCAGCTTCGAAATTTAATGTGGAAGGATGCTTTACGTCTGCAGTGCTTCTGGAAAATAAAACGACTGTGAAAATCTTTCTACCCGTACATAATGCTTCGCTCCCTCTCAGTCACTCCGGACAATATTCCATGGAAATTCATTAAGAAAGTATCTCATTTGATCGCAAAGCCTCTAGCCTATATTTTCAATCAAAGCATGATGTACGCCGAAATTCCCAGCCGATGGAAGCACTCATACAGCAATTTTGAAGAAGCAACCATCTTACGACCCTAGTAACTATAGACCTGTCAGCTTCATATCAGTGTTTTGCCGCATATTTGAAAAATTAGTAAAAGACCACTTAAGAGTTCACCTTGACAAAAATTCGATAATTCCTAAGAGCCAAGATGGCTTTGTTCAGAGTCGCTCAATTGAGACCAGTTTACTGGAATCGCTAAACGACTGGACGCTTTTGCTGGATGACAAAAAGGCATGCGATGTGATTTACTTCGATTTTGCAAAAGCCTTTGATCGTGTTTCTCACCGTAAACTAATTCATAAGCTTGTGAAAGATGGAATTCATCCAATGCTTGTTAGATGGATACAACACTTTACCACGGGAAGAACATTTCAGGTTAAAGTGAATGATTCTTACTCTGATGTCAAGATGGTGGGAAGTGGGTTCCTCAAGGAGGAGTTTTATCTCCTCTTCTTTTTGCCATATATACATCTGACCTTCCGCAGGTTCTACATGGATTTGGAGCGAAGTGCAAGCAATATGCCGATGACATCAAAATTTATGCTGAATCAAACAGTGTCTTCTCTGGAAATTTGCAGCTTGCAATTGACGCCGTTATTCAGTGGACCCGCATCTGGTCGTTACCCCTAGCACCCGAAAAGACGCTACATATGAGACTAGGCAACTCAGATAACCCATCGCGGTTCAACATCGAAGGAAATGATATCTCTGTAGTTGACAGTGTCACTGACTTAGGATTCTCGTATAACAATAAGCTGCATTTCTCCGAGCATTACAAAAATATTTGCAGGAGGGCGTATGCACGGACATACCAAATTTTCAAGGGTTTGGCCACGAAGAACAAGGACGTACTGCTCAAGGTATACAAAACCTATGCCAGACCAATTCTAGGATCTGGTACTACAGTCTTCTCTCCCTGGAAGAAAAAGGATATAGAAGCGATCGAAAAGATTCAAAATAATTTCACAAGAAAGATTGTGATTAGATACGGTAGGTTTTTCGGATCTATCCTAGTCCGGGGGGGCAGATAACTAAAGTGTATGTAGCAAAATGAATTGGGACTTACCGAGCGGCTTCTAAGGAAGAAGATATGACCTAAACTAGAAAAATTCACAAACAAAAAAACGAAAAAATTATATTATAATTCTTTTCGGCGCGGTTGTAAGCAGGCAAAGTTATGCGACCCTCTCACCATGTTAGATCCTGGTTATAACATGTCAGGCGGTGGTGAGCACACGGCATGCCTCCATTGCGTCGCTCTTTGTCCGCCGAAACGGTTGTAAAACCGCGGCGATTTTACTTTCTTTTTGTTTGTTTGTTTTTTCTTTTTTCAGGTCATATCCTCTTCAGAAGCCGCTCGGTAAGTCCCAATTCATTTTGTTACACATATTTTAGTTATGTGGCCCCCCGGACTAGGATAGATCCGGTTTTTCTACTCTCGCATTCCTAGATCTGGAATTAGGAACAAATTTCTTGGAATTCACACTCTAGAAAGCCGTAGAAAATTGAGGGATGTCTGTATGTTGTTTAAAACAATTTCTGGACTGTGTGATGTGGACGGCAAAGCTTTCTATAAAACAGTATCGTCTATAACCAGGGGTGGACGGCCGGCCTAAAACTAGTATGCGAGCCCACTTATTTGCAGTAAGAGCGGGATCGGCATTCATCTCCTTAAGAACTGGGCTAAGCCACTCCTCAGCCAATTTTGCTGCTTTCAAGCGTCTGGCCTCGAGAAACATCCTAACCTTTTAAGGTTTACCTCTTTTGTTTCGTCTACTTCACAACGTTGTTTAACTAGTTTTATCCTTAAAGCGATTGTACTGTATTATTTGATCTCTTTTCGTTTCCCTGGTTCTGTGTTTCATTGCTCACTTCTCTCAGGACTGTCTTATACGTCGTAATAAATTATTATTATTATTATTATTATTATTATTATTATTTGGCAGCTAGATCTCCAGAATGCTAGAAGTTAATTTTTGAGTTTCCTGGTCAAAGTATTCTGGAATCTTTATTCGGAGTCCTCGAGTTCAGAAAAATGAGTCTCGAAAAAATCGCTTGCAAAGTTCATTATTTAACACTTGTACTCCACACAAATAATAAGAATCCCTGCGGTTTTATTTTTCTGCCGTAGGGTTAAAATATTACATCAGAAAATTTTCTACAATTTTAGTGTGATTAATATAGATAAAATAAACCAGTGTAAAGTTGCGTTAATATTTTTAAATTTTTACACTTTCCACCTGAAATTTACAAGAGACGATGATAGGGTTGCCTTCGTTTTTTTTTCATTTCTACATTCGGTCACGGAATTCAAAAAATCCTTGTCATACCTAATCACGTTTCCATTCATTTTCGAGATCCTACCTTTATAAAAGGGTGCGGGATAGCGCGGTAAAAGGAGGCGACGACCGTCGTACGCAACCGACTCCAGGCCCCTGGTTCGGTTTTTCCCGCCCAGGGCAATCAAGCCTTCAATCCCTCCAGGATCGTTGTCTCATTGAGTTGCAATCCAGATATCCAATTTTCAGATATCTATTGACAACAGTTTCGGGCCATAGGCCCTCCTTTAGGTCAAAAATGATCCTTCCGGGTCGGTGAAATGGCACCAAACTCGTCTGAGGAGGATAAAACATTGGCCTCTACCTTTCCTGGGCACGACAGTTCATTGTGTGGCCAAATACGCATTCAAACTGCCCCGCCGACCCTCTGTAGAAGTAGAAGGCATGACGCCTCTCGAAATAGATTGATTTGCGCCGTACTTTATCCTTTTATTCCGTTAATCATGTACACAGTATGAACATTGATACGCTTCAGCTCGGTCCGCTAGTTACTCTGCTAAAATTTAAGTTAACCATGAGACGCTAAGCTCGCTGGCCGTCCTCAGCATTCGAACCCGCCATAAGTGGGTGAGAAGCGCTGACGGGCAGGCTCGATAGGTCAGCAAAACAATCGGCAGCGTGACAGCGCCAGTCATCTGCAGGCCGAGTCGTCGGCGCTGTCCGGGCGGGTGGGGCGCTATGGCCCCAAAGGGACTCGCCTCGATCTGCGGGAGATGCGAGGAAAAACCCACGGCCGACATCCTGCCAGCTGAAGCGTCCGACGTCGACCTGACACTCATTAGAATATGAAATTATTGTAAATGGGGGTGGTTGTGGGCGAGAGCCCGACGCGACGGCAAATTATCCGCTCAGATGCAATTCCATTGACGAAAACCTCATTAAAAGATGAACGAGAAAGAGACGTTGCGCAAAGACCAACGCACAATGAGACAACACACAGCACATATTGCCAGAAGGAAAGGCTTTCTTATCGGTTTCTGCTGAGTAGACGTGGAGCAGTAGTGGAGTTAAGGATCTTCGCAACTCCCTTACTGGAGCTTTTCGTTGCGCTATGATCAGACTTCTTCCTCCAAATATACAGACAACACACCCCATCAAATCGCCATCCACACTGCTCAAAACATTCCTTGAATCTCAAACTGTAAATGACTTCAAAAAACCGCCGCAAAATTTGGAGAACCTGCCTTAAGGTGCTCTTAGAAAATGCTGAAAAAATATTTTATGTATATGTCTTTCTAATCTGTACCGAAGGGAATGTATGCTATTAAGTGTAGTGTGGGCGGTAAGGTCATAAAAGCGAAATAAAGACTCCGTGCTCTGACGTTCAGAATTTTTCTCCCTTTCCTAGGTTCGGCTCTATAGCAGTTTTGCGTATATACACACATAACAGGTGCCGCTACGTCAAAAAATCTGTAGTCTCAAAAACGAGGAGGAGTGTTTTGAGAAGGCTTGAGAAGGCTTGAGAAGGCTTTTGAGAAGGTAAGAGGTTCAGAAGTTTCACGTGTGAAGGGGAAAGCATGAACTCCGCCACCTGGCGTTTTGCGGGACAATATCGATGTGAATTTACGGGAATCGGATTACGATCTGCACTTGCGTTTAGGCAGGGTGGAGAGTGAGTGACTACATATGTAGTTTCAGGTATTCAAGGCATTAATGCTAGAATTTCAAAGCGAAGTAGCTTCTAGACAAATGAACGTCTGAGCTTGAAATGAACGGACACCATTTCCAGGAAGACAACAGATATTCACTTTCAGACGACTGCAGACAATCTCTCATAAGGCTGAAGTTTGCTCAGCTATTTCGTTGATTTTCCACTGACTTCAAAACTCCCACTTCTTCCACCAAAAATTCCAAAAACGCACTTTGATGTGAACGCCAGTTTTGCGAAGAATTTTCCGGGCAAGCGACTGGCAAAATGATTGGCAGTAGGACGAACGACAGGCCCGAACGCGGACCATAGATAGCATCGCGGCTAGGGGCTGCGATCAGGTTTTGCGCAGCATTCTGTGAAAGTCGATTTCGGGATGAACTGGCGCCTCCTTTCGCCGGGGCATGTTTTGTTGGAGGGAAACAGTTCTATGCCAAAAACGAGTCCTTGAAGCGAGATATAGTAAAGCTTCATTGTTTCAAATGCTTTTTTTTCTGTTGTAAAAACCTAATGACGGGCAAAAATTCAAGATGTTGTTGCAGTATCTTAAAATTAGTGTGCAGCCCATCATTATTATTTGAAGAAAATTGGGAAAGATTGAAGCTGAAGAAAACATTTTGTGACTTAGCTATGTACCCCATACAAGTGCACACAACATGGCGCGATTTTTTTTCTTTCAAAAGGAAAACAGGACAGGGTGGTCGTGCTTGAGGCAATTTTTCGAATCAAATTCTCTCCTGGTCTTCGCACAGAGTAGGTGTTTATATCCGGAAGCGGTCGGAGCAGGGGCTGGGAGGATTTCAAGGGTGGCCGCCCAACTTGAAACCAATCTAGCCGCAGCGTTCGGCTAGGAATAGCGGGAGGCTGCCGATTGCGTCACCACGTCGCTTCACTCCTCCTCACAACCGTTCGTCAAAGGTCATAAAAACGCCAAAGCGGAGGGATTAATGTCGCATGTCGGAGGACAGGTGAGACAGACGGCCACCCCCTTTATGTACTTGAGGGAGGAGCAGATGAGAGAGAGGCAGGCGGACAGACAGAAGTGGAGTTATAATAATACGATCAGCCTCAACTACAGTGGTGTTTGAACGTGGCTAACACTCTATAGCTTTAACCTTCTTGGACTTCGTCTTGTAGTTCTTTTTGAGAGGCAGCTTGAGGTTGTATGAGTGCTTATGAAGAAGTGGATCAAAAGAGCTAAAAAGTTTGCTCACAACTCTAGAACTGTTGGAAAAGTGACAAATGGCAGGCGTACTTGAACTGTCGTGCAGCAGAATTAACTTTACCATTTTCAAATTGAAGTCATCATTCGACGTGTTGTAACCTATATGGTCGATTTCACGGTTTTCCGTTTTTATACTCGAGATTTGGAACAGACAAATAAATGGAACAGCGGTGATGAAGCGATATGAGAGAAACCATAAGGTCATGAAATATTCCACATTCACTTTCCTGCAGTTGACTTGAAGCGATCGACTCTTCTTGAACCTCGGGATGGTCGAATCTATGTATCTATATAGCTGCTAAGCTCGTCACGAGCTTAAATGGCTTTACTGGCTAAAGTTTCGGCTGGATCGCCTTCTTCAGTGCCTGAAAGGTTCAAATCAATTAGGAGTTACCCCACCAAACATCTCATACCCCACCAAACATCTCATCAACCTTACAAAATTCGACGTCAAAATTTTTAAGATCTGAACTGGAGGGAATCAAGTACGGTACATAAGGTAAAAAAGAAACGTTAGCTAATAAAGTCGTTTAACAACTTCGTGACGAACCTAGCAACTCTATACATAAAAATACGAGCGTTCACAAACTTTTGAATGTATGGGGCCACTGTTGGTACGTAACCTTCCTTAACCTTGGAAAGAGCAGACAATAGGGTTTTACACTAGAGGAATGCTGCCATTAAGAGAACAGAATTTACAATGGAGGTGGAGGAAACGGGGCCACAATGTAGGCAAACTGTAAGATTTGAATAGAAACGACGTGAAGAAGCACGGACTATGGGGAAAATCAGTGTTAAAGATTTTGGTAGAAGAATGAGCGAGTCGTAGAAGACGAAACAATTATAAAAAAAGGAGGCTAGATAAGCATAAAGATAGGTGAGATCTAATTCAAGAGCTCAACAGTAGAAAATCTTACAAGAACGTTTACCTACATACAAACCAAAGACCAAAGCCCTTGCACCTAGCGGGACTCGAACCCGCAGATTAGCATCCTTTACAAAATGCAGCTGTAGGTTCGGGTACCATCCGGGCGCAAAAGTTTTGATCACAATAATACATATGTACTTACAAGAGAATTAACATTTATAGCAACAGGTGTAGGCCTGAACGAATTTTTAAACAACAAAAAAGAGGAATATTGCTCCTCGACAGATGAGGGAGCAACATCTCGAGTTGACTCTCGAGTGCCAAGAATTTCTGGGGTAGTGTATTCCATTAGAGAATTCTCCAAAGTGGGTTTGAAACTACCTTCCTAACTCGAGGAAATGTGCCTGTTGGCCGTCCACTGAGAATATTTCGAGGAAAAAGTTACGGCATGGTGTCCAATGCAGGCTTTAGTGCATCAGTAAGGCCGTATTTTTGTGGCCATGAAAAAAGTCGCCACTTCACAATTCTTTAGTAAAGCAAGTAAAGATTCCAATTTAGAAACGATAAAAAAATGCTGTTAAAATGAATTTTCATGTAGCAGGCTTGACCCACGAAAACTACATCTTGAAAGATCAAATAATGGGACTCATCCAAAGTAATTCCACAAGGATCAAATGCATCCATGTCTATGAAAAATCGCAGAAAATTCCTTGCTCACAGAAAAGTAAAAAAACGCTTCTGCGAAACTTCAAACATCCTTCCTTCGTCCGCTGAGAAGAGAAATTGCCAATGAAAACCCTATTAAAAAGTTTTCAATAACGCAGATGGCACAGCACTGCGAAAGGAAATTTTCACTTTAAAATGAAACCGAATTAAACTGCGAAGAGGAAGAATGTTTTTGACAAACACCGACTTTAAGCACGACGGAGCGGTGGCCCCCACGTTCTGAAGGCAGCTCGATTCTAAGCAACTACGATGCTTCCACTTCCGAACCAACAGCACTGTAAGGGCATAGGAGCCGCTATATTTAAGCTTGTTACGAGCTCAGCTACTTTCGCCAATAATCATGGACAGGTTGTAGCGTTCGGATTACAATATTCACCGATATATAGCAGTACGAAGAATAATTTGTTGAGAAGTGCCGTCCTATAGATGAAATTTCTATTCTCAGCGTGGGATTTCATCTACACGGGCAGTATTTGGAACGAAACCTCAATGTGCCAGGTAAAAAGGGCGTGGGATAGTAGCGTGGGGCATGTGTCAGCTCGGCGATCGTATTTCTTCGGCTCCTATGAAAAGTCGGCCGTTTTTCATCAAATCGCAGCGGACGGTCAACGAAGCGGAAGGGGAACGTCGTCGAATTCCGGCTCTGACGGCGGAAAACAGCGTGTGAAACGAGGCGAACCAGGTGGTCGTGAGGACAACGACGGTAGAGTGGAGGCGAGAACTCGGAAGCGATTCAGCCTCTTTGATTGCAGCGATAATTTTCCCGCGCACTCGCTGCTGAAAAAGGAGCTTTGCTATCGCGGTTCCTGGTCTCCATGGAGACAGCCTGCGGTCGACCAGATCACCGCCTTAGCCAAGCTCTATCGCCCTGGGAAAATCCAATTTTATCCGATTTCGCATCTCGTCGTGCTACTTTCCGAAGAACTGGACATAAATGAAGGACACGGCCAAACCACCGAAGAAGATTCTCGTGCTCGGGCCGTGCAAGGTAAGCCCTTCTGGAGCGCTTCGATTGGAATGTTCCATAAACGCCAGGGGTTATTGGACAACCAAGGAACGCTGCCATATCCTGAGTTCCATTAGGTGTCTGAAGCCCAATTTTATGCTCTACCTCTCGACGTCTGTTATTCAGAGATTCGACGCATATAGTTGGTCCCTCCATGTGTTGTGTCTGGATTTTAGGTCGGACCGAAAGTTTCCGCCCTTTCTACGTCAAAATTTAAGCGCGCGGAGCTTTCTTCTTAAGTAGCTGCTTCAGTGATGCTATACGTTGTTGTGTTCCCCATGTCTCTGCCAAAGAAGCCATCTGGAAAGCATTTTCTAAGTGTGAATATCTGTGCTGTTTGGGCTACATAATGAATTGTCGAAGGACATTCCTGATATCCTCTTATGCACAGGTGGGTTTTCCCTTCTAAAGAGTTCCCTAAAAAAATCGAAAAAGTAACAGTGTATAAGTAATTCGTCAGCAAATTATTACGACTTAGGATTTTGAACTCCAATCCGACACATTTTGTTACACACTACTTCGGGAAGGTATTCAACGTTGCGGTGCGAAAGTATAGTCGTTTCGCAATTTACGACGGTAGAACACATGCATTTTTGCAATGCGTTAACTTGCAGAACACAGACTACGTTCAATTCTTTTTTCTAACGCATCAACATCTTTTCTCAGGTTCTGTCAGGTTCTTAAGACTTAAAATTTTGTGCCGAGTTTCTGGGAGATATGTAATCTTGACTTTTGTTTCGTCTATTTTTGGCGAGGTTCTCTACTATGAAGGAGAACATTCCGTCACTTTCGATTCCTTTTTTTAGATCAGAGTTCCTGAATTTTGTCTTAACCTGCTCCCAAGTAGAAACGTTTCAATATAGTGCTTAAATATTGGTCCCTATTTTACTTATCGTTTCCGATGCACAACTTACAAAAAATGAAAATGCTCTTCTACTGGCACAAAACGGTATAAAATCCTCAATTGCAAACATTTTATGCTGGTCAAAACCATATGCTCTTCCCTACGTAGTGACACCAAAAGCAAAGCCTTTAATTTAGCTATTGTATAAAACTGCCTTGCAATACACGACTGTTCCAATACCCCAATACACAACCGCACCTCTTCCCTAAACTGCTAGCCGTTAGGCCTTAAGTAAGAAAGGGTTGTTAGAGTTTTCTTTGTCTTAGAGATGAAGCTTGGTAAGTGGCGTTCTATTCATTTAAAGCTCAAAGAATTCGGAAAAAATGCAAAGAAGAAAGCTGCAATTGTTGCTGGGGGCCACTTAGAACCGCTGAATTTATTATACCAAAGTGCTCAAGATTTCGTAATTCTATTTTATATTTTGTCGTTGTTTGCTGGATGCTGTCACCTGCGAATTTGAAAGTGCATAAACCATCAATCGTACCGTAACATATGGTTGAAAAGGCTAGCAATCCTTTCCGAAGAAGTCTGCTATTTAATAGAGGCTGAAAACGGTATAATCAACCTTTTTGCTTTGGATTCGTTATGTGAGAGATACTGCTACTCTGCATGTTGCTATGAGGCGCTTTAAAATCTTCTTGTGCATGAGCGTTTTTTTACAAAATACCACGATTTCGCAGGCTTTTTTCTACGGACGAAAAACTACTAATCCTACAAATTCCCCATAGAACTGAGTAGCGGTCCACCTAGCCACAACCTCTTGCGGACTCTGCCGTCCTACTCTATCCTATACGTGTTTGTAGTATTTCAAAGCATGCGGTTATACGTCAGCTTCAGTTGAAATAGTGAACATGCTACAGTCACTGAAACAGTGCACATTTTCTGTGCCTTTAAAAGAGGGTTTTTAATGAGTAATAGCTGGTTTTAGTAAGCTTCGTAAAAAGTGAGGGCTTGGGCATGAGGTTTGCGGCTGAGCGTGTGGCTACGGTGTTCCTCCGGAACTACATAGCTACTCCTTCCTTGGACTTTCGGCTGCAAACGAGCAATGAAATACATTCGATTAGCAAAACGAACATCTCTGCGGACAAGCCTACATACATCGACGTTTTCTAGAGTGCAGCCACCATCTCGGCTGCGGATGTCGACTAAGCCGAGCCGTTTCAGGCTGATGAGAATCATTTTCAGGCCGGCAAAACCGCAATCTCCAACTACTTGGGCGAGCAGGTCGACATCGAATTCCTCGGAGATTACCGGCCGACGAAAGGTCATCCATGGCAATTGTCTCATTTAATTTTTCCTTCGGCTTCGTAACTAAGCTTTTACATAGGTTTTCTCCGCTAAAGCGGCTAAATAAATAGGAAAAATTGGATCAGCGGGCGTTGGATGAATTCTAAAACTTTGGCTGTTTTGGAACAAAAAATTGTAAAAACTGCTGAGCGTAGTGATGTTTCTCAAAGGGCAAAATGTTGGAGGTAACTCATCTCTTAAGGGAACTGGCACTCGTTATAATATCGCGCACGTACACTGAATTTGTGCAAAACTGAAAGTTGGTAAGTTAACGTCTAAGACAAGCGCACAAAAAGGGAGCACACAACCCGTATGCCTGTGCTCTGAGTCCTTGTTTTCGATTTGCAGTGCCCCAAGCCAGCCAACAATAACCAGATGTGACGTGCATCTCCTAAATACTGTAATTGCCTAAAGACCGCGTAGTACGCGTCATGCGGCAGTGATTAGCGAACGATGAGTTTAGCGCGAAAGCCCTTTCGTTGGTGATGCTCTTAAGTCATATCTTGTGTACTTGGGTGCCTACTGATTTTAAATGACAGTGGAGAGTAAGCCGAACTAGGCCAGGGAGTAATTGAGTATATTTAGGTTAGATGGAGATTTTCCTACCTTCTGGCGCAAGCCATTCATAAGGGTCTCGGAGTAATCGAGGAATTTGGAAGATGAGAGCCTACATAACAAAATCCCAAGCAAGATTAGAACACGTGAATTATAGCCTGAAAAACAAGAGCTTCCGCCGCGTATATATTGATATATGAGTCGCTTTTCGCAGAGGTGTATTCCTTGCCTCACGTCGAGTTTTAGGAATTTCATGGTATAAATATCATATTCAAACGCTTGGCGCATGGAGCAATGTCGGGGGAGGTGAGGGCTGTCGTGTGCACTCGATACCATGTTCCTGGTTCGGATTTCCCGCCCAGGCCAACCAAGCCTTCCACCCCTCAGGGCTTGGTGAAGTAGTACGAAACCTGCCTGAAAAGGTTAAGCACTGACTTATTCATCGGCTACCCACCGCAAGTCTTGTATAAACCAAATGTACAAACCGCCTGCACTATGTATATCCCAAAACGGCTTAGATAAGGCTGCCCTTTAGTCCTTATTCAAAGTTTTAGGCAATGATTCAAGTGGGTTTCTTTATGCCTCAAGTGGTGGCTGGTATCGAGGTTGTAAGCTGTTACAACGATGTTTTGTGGCGATCAAAGCTCTGAGTGGTGCTGGTGGGTCCGACGAGATGTGGATGTTGCGTTCGATCTAATGGCGTAGAGCATTCTCGACTCCGGTCAGCAGGAGGTGCGGGTTCGAGTCCCGCCTGGCGCCAGAGTTTTGATCGCGACAAGACATCGTTGTAACATTTTAGACAATGAATTGGAAATGCAACGATGTCCAGTGGTGCTTTGCTAACTGCTCAGTTAGGTGCCAGCACAATGTCGAAATTGGAAGGAGTCATCAGAAACAGATGAATGAGCTGAACGGACTTCATCTCACGATCAGGACAAGTCCTTCATCCACTAATGTCTACGTCCTGGTTTTTCTTCTAAGTATAAAGCAATGAGTTGTCTATTGGATAGTTGCCAGTATAGATTGGATCCGATCGAAAATCTTCGGATAATTGGATGATTCTGATGCGGGCTATTTCGCGGACCTCGGATTTTTGGATGATTCGGATCGGGTCATCCGAATCGGGTAACCGAAAATGATTCACTCGGATGCAATGTAGTTGTAAGAGATAAGGGTGTAAGCGAAGGCCGTGTGCATAGCTTGTCCACAACCATCACTAAAGGTTCGAGCGCGACTTTGGCTCACTTCATAGCAAACTGAGTGGTACATATAGTTCTCTAGCAGCTCTCTCTTGGCACAGAGATGATCATAACGCCCCTTATTTAATGGAGGAACATGAGTAGATAAAAATTAAATAAGAAAACCGCAAAGATAAAGGTCTACATAAGAAAACCCCGGCGAGAATAAATATCAAATATTATATTTATTAAGTTTTTAAATAGGCGACTTAACTATAGTGATGAGAACTGCGCTCTAATATTGTTAAAGCGCCCAATAGTTCGGTTACTAGCAATAGAGGAATAGTTTTCATACAAGTGAGCATTGATCGAAATACTTACAGAATCCCACATTTCTACTCCGCGCGCTCAATCGCCCGCTCTACCCCCGATGAAAGGAAGGAGTAATCCAGTGTTCGCGGCTCGGAGTATCAGGACATCTTGAGTGGTGATTGTTTGTGCTCGGCTGGACAACGAAGCCAATCATCCGCTGGGCTTTGGATCGTATTAATGAGCCCTGCCCTCACCGGAAACCCCCGCCCCGTCCGTCACTAATGCGAGTAATGAGCGACGAATTGGCCGCGCCACGCCACCGACGACGTCTTCTCTTTGTTACGACGACGACGACGTCGGCGGCGGACGAATTCAACCGCAGAACTACGGAACACGCGTGCGCATCGTTCACACCACAACAAAGAATTCGCGTTCCACAAGGGGATAGGTTCGAGCGGAGCTCCGTTCGCTTTTTGTTCGCTGGCGACCATCTGAATTCATTTTCTCAGTGTGGAGCCTGAGAAGAAGTAATCCTCAGATCCTAGAAGACATTATTTCAGTGTTTTTTCCTTTAACGTCTTAGAATTCTCGATTAAATCGCGCATGCCAATCGTATTAGCTAGAAGCCTTGCAAAAGCAAATAGCAGGAAAAGGAGCGCTTGCATATATGGGGCAGAAAGTTCAAGCAGTGCATAACTGTCGATTGACTACAGTTCCACATCAGGCTTGATAAGTATTCCTATACACTTAAGGCTAAACCTCAGCCAGGACTGCAAGCGAACATTATATGCTCGTCAAATCGCATTCGCATGTTCCATTACTGGGTAAAAGGGATTGAGATCTTACTGGGAGTTATCCATTTCTACGAAAGTTCAGTGAAGGCCATTGGAAATTTTTTCTGAAGGAAATGGTAAAGTTCTTCTAGATTTAGAGCAATTTACTTTAAAAAAATTCTGTGCGAATCAACTGTTGCTGGTTCACCGATTCATTTTTCATGCAGGATAGCATTCGCAAATGAGGGTATATATTTATTTATTTATTTATTTATTTATTTATTAAGTTTTTGCTCGACCTGCAGCAAATGTCTCACATACACTGTCTATGTGTTAGATCCACGGCGGATGACTTATCCCTACTGGGCAAAAAGTCACAGTCTTTTGTATGAAATAAAGAAAAATCTTGACTACTTCCTTCTTGGGATATGCCACGCATTCTCTTTCTAGTGAAAATATGGAGCCATTTGATTGATGAATGCGCGTAGCATCATTTAGCGGCCGTAGAATCAAAAAGTTGTCCTCACCTCTCATAGAGCTACTAGGGTGGTCCAAAATTTGTGTTGGGCTCTGTTACACCAACTTTAACTGTTTAAAGCACTAAGTTTTTGAAGTCTAGAAACACATGATACATGTTTTCAAGGGCCAGGTCTGGTTCTAGCAAAGCGCTCAATATCATTATAAAATGTTTAAACATTTCGTAAATATTTTAAGCGTTCTTTCTGAAGTGGAAACTGTACTCCGCAATGTTTTCATATATGATCAATCAGAACTGGCTCTGCAACTATTGGAACAAGTCCGGAATCCTACGGCGCATTCATACAGGAGGCTTTCAGCCTTCAAAAAAACTTATCGAGTTACTTTGGCACACGACAAGGAAGTGTGACTGTGTGGGTAAAACTAAGCGCGTACAAATACGAAAAACCATTCCATAGAGAATTCTGAGTCTCTAATTATAGAAAGTCCTAGGTTGGTGGTAGGTATTAGAGAGGATCCTCTGGAGCAATTAGTTGAGCAGAGTGGTGTTGGTCCGACATTATGTAGAGAGAGAAACGTGTTTCTAAACCCACATCTTCTGCCTAAAAATCCCTCATAATTGTGACCCTGTTTAATTAATTGGCAAACAGTTGAGCAGCCAGTAATGGAGAAATTAGAGAGAAGATAGAGAAGAGAGAGAGAGAGAAATTTCTCGTTTTTCTTCAGCAACAGCAAGCCATTTTTCAGCCGAATTGCCGCCCTTGCTGAAAATTGGGTCTTATACGTACAAATAGGAATGCTTCCGTGAAATATACGCGCGCCCAGTTGCTAGTAACGGCTTCATAAATACTTTTCAAGGACGAGTACATAGAAGAATTGGTTGTAGTCACTATATCCGGAATTCTCCTTTAGGAGATTTTGAAATTTTATGAAGCACTACTACAAAGTAGGACACTCCTTAGCAGAAAATCATCTGTCAACAATCGCAAATCCAATGGGAGGTTTGTTCACGAGGCAAAAAACAAATAATGTCCATCGGTACGTCGATGCCCGACAGCACGTGGGGGAGCTGTCTTTCCAAAAGCTAGAAGAAATGGACACGGAAAATCTTTCCTTGCTGTAATACTGTAAAGTGTCCACTACGACGGCTCATGACGACAGACAAAATGAGTTGCTCGATTACTGAACCATTTGTGATGCCGACTTCCGCAAATATACTGTCCCTAGAAATCGAGTATTTCATGAAGGTAAGCCAATAGCCTAAGAATTTCGTCTATAGTGATACGTGTTTCGACCGTTTTTATTTAAGTTGATAAGCTCTTAACCTAGCGGAATATTTCAGTCTAAAGGTGGCGACTCAAATCCAGCACTATTTTTGGACCATCCTGATATATTAGCCATTCACTGGATCCAAAGGTGTAGAATATCCAGTTTCTGAGGGCAAACCGACTGCAGAAGACGACGTGACGTGCATGCGAGAGTACTACACACCCGTCAACGTGCCAAGTGTGCCTCCTTAAGAATATCAGCAGAAAATGAACTACCCCTCATAGAATGTTGACAAAAAGTTGTTCAAGTGCTAAATTTGACAGTTTTGGCTATAGGCATTAATATTTGAAAAATATGGGCCTAGAATTTGACAGAATACCTCAACAAAAGAGGGAAAGTCAAATGTAGAGAAGGCTGTTTTAAGGACTACATAGGGTACGAGTTAAATGCGTTGCTCAAATCCAGACCAAGTGGTGTTTCCAGGGATCAGACATTTCTCTCAAGAAATGCAAGTGTTCAGTAGGCACCTGGACGGGGTATCGTAAAGATGGGCAAGGGCTATCAGCTACTTTCAGGTGTGCGAATAGTGGAGTTCGAGAGCCACGAGTTGGAGATACGCAATCAGCGCATCGAAGTCGACGTCGAGCTGTGGGACTGTAGCGGAGATCCGAAGTGAGTGAGTGAGGATGGCGATAAGGAGAAAATGAAGGGGCGTGAGACGACCTCGTAATTCATCGTCGCCATTTCCTCGCCGGTTATCTCTACATGACGACTTCATGAGCTTGAGAAACTCGGCAGAAACGGCCTCCACCAAGTTACAAAGAGTAAAATCCTTAGTATAGATGGCGCATGGTAATTTTAGGTTAGATATAATGCACACCAAGGATAGGAGATTTTCCTTTACGACTTTTACGACAAGGCATCCCCAGAAACCTACAATTCGCAGCGTATAAAACATTTTAGGTTTAAACATCTTTCCCTTTTTCAGTTGAGCAGCGTGGCAACGTTTACTCGAATAACTACACTACCAAAGTAAGTAACACAAGTGCCCCAATGATTCCAGATAAGCGTTCCTTAGAGGAATTTCAACCACACCTCCTGTCGGAATGTTGTTTATGATTTCAAATCGCACTATAGGAGGTTTATTAGAATTCACAAGGGTTGCTGAGAGCGCAAGACTTTGCATAAACATCGGGCTCCACAGGGAGCGACGCGATCGCAAATTAGCTCTGACCCCCGTCGAAATTGCAACAAAAGACGGCCATTATGCCTAGGTACCGAGATTGCTGGCCGGCCATCCAAGACGGCATCGAGGGCGTGATATTGGTCGCGAATCCGGACGAGAACAAGGGAGAGGATCTCAAGATCTGGTGAGTGCCGACATGCGTATCAAGCCTCAAGACGTTGGAGCCAACGAGCGTAAGCCACTTCAACATGAATATAATCCCGGCAGTTCTTACATGTACAGGTTACAGTTGTATTTGGTCACGATGCTAAGTCAAAGTTTTTGAGTTACAATTAGTTATGACCTATGGGTACTCGCCTGTGATAGAACAAAGAAGGCTGAGCGAAAGAAGCAGTTCGGGTCGTTTATAAGCCGAGAGTTTTGTTTACATCAATATATATCCGAACAATGCCTACTTCCAATGACTCACTCCATAATGTAGCCTATGCTCTATAGCTTCCTCACTCTATGAAAGCAATGAAGTAGTATCGTCTCCAGATCTCTCCTTTATGTTATCTATAAACAGCCTACTAATTCAATGCATTTTCTTTAAGCTTCAAGTGACTGGTAATGAGCGTAGACCGTGGCGTAGACCGCTCCCACCCGGTCAGCAGCAGGTGCGGGTTCGAGTGCTGCCTGGCGCTAGAGTTTTGATCGTAACAAAACACCATTGTCAGAGCCTACCAATTTTTCTGAAGGCACGCGGGTATAACCTGCACGTTTCTCCTACGCAGCCAAACAACGGCTATAGCCTTCTTATGTTACATCAAGACATAACATAAATATCTCCGAAGTAGTCGTCTCGTTAATACGGATTGTGTGAAGTTTTGTGCTTCTACCGACGGAACATCATTGAAGACACTGCTTCAAGCACCAATATACGATGAAGCCAAAGGAATTCAGAAATAAGGCTTCGAGATGGGGCAGTTCCAGCTTAGCGAAATCACATCAACATCGGTGCAGCATCAATTCGCTGAGAGATCCGAACTATAGCCACGTATTTCTTGGAGACTGCTCTCAAATGGGACTGAACACTGCTTCGAAATATAATTTTTCCTTGAAATTACCTCGACCTCTTGCATTTGCTTGATAGAATAACGAAGAGAGCACACTACCTGCCTTGTAAGCAAAAACTAACAACTACAAGGGGAATGAAGTGTCGTAAAGGAGTCGCGGAATATTCAGACGACCCAGTGGTGCCAATGGCCAGTAACAGTTGGCCGAAGAACGGCGTGGCCTGGCGGCTGGCGCGGACGGCGTTTCGCGGCGACATCTAATATGGCCGGCGCCAAGGCGGTCTGATGGGGCCTAAGAGCGCTGCCGAGAGGGCTCGTCGGACGAGGCCAATATCAGATCGAAATGACACCTTATTGCGATCGTGGTCGGGACCGGCGGCTCGGATGCGCGGCCATATAACACCCGCATCGGACCATCCCAGCCATTAGATGACGCCAATCGCCGCACGTTCACTCGCAATTCACACGCCATGTCGCGCACGGCTGAGAGAGCACTTCGCCCTCTTGAGCTTTAGGCCACTAAAGGCACTTGCGGTCTCTAGCGGCTGCTGGTAACTCTAGCGGGTGCTGGTCTCTAGCGGGCGCTGGAAATAGGAGCTTGGGTTGAATTGATGCTTAAAAAATTGGCGGAGGAGTTACTTGGTAGAAGTTGGCAGTTCCCCTCTACGTGAGTTTCCTTAACGATACATCTTACTTCAGTATCAAGGAATTTAGTGGGGAACAGCCAAAATTCTGTCGGTTCGCCAATACCCTTCTGATCTCGCTTACTATCGAACGCTCCCTCCAGTCTCAGAACTCAACGAAATAATCGAGCAGTTAGGTTCAGAACTAGTTTCTCCAACTGACAACCTCTATAATCAGTGGTGGGAATGAAGCACATACAAAGTAGATATCGATGCAAATGTTTCTCTTCAATCCTCCTCCGATAAATACTCAGGAACTTTCAATAAGTAAAAGCAGTACCCTTTTAAGTGATGAACAGATTTCACATCACTTCATTCCTTCTAAGAATTTTTCAGTGTACTGTCAATGCTTAACCATTTGATTTTGTTTTTCACCTCTCCCAACGTATTTTATTAGTAATCCAAATGGTGATATACTGTCGTTTCGTGAAGCCCTTCTCGACATTTAAGTATTTTTGAAAGAAAGTCCTAATTCCATAAACTTAGAAGATTTTAACGTTATGAATCCGCACCTGAATTTCACGAGTTCTGTGCTCAAAACACATTAGACCAGAGTAGAGCATATGAACAGAGGAGTGGTGCAATTTGTAGCATAATCAAAAATGGCTTTACTATGTACTGCACTTATGTACGTCAGTCATTCACCAAATCACTTGGCTGAGAGTTTCAAAAGAAAGGAAGCAGAAAGAGCAAGAAACGAAAAAATGTGTAAATCTAAAATAAGAGCTGAATACACTCATTCGTTGTTTAATGATTTCGTGCAAAGGTTGTATGTCTGGCGTATCATAAGTCTATTTATCTATTTGTTTATTTATTCACTTATTTATTTATTTTGTACGTAAAAAAATCACGCAAGGTTAAAACAACAACGAAAAACAAACAAGAGAGAACTTTAAATAAATAGGACAACACAATTAATGATAGCTAGATGCTGCATGGTCAAATTATTATTATTATTGTTATTATTATGAAATATGTTAATTATTTATTATTATTAATTTTTCTTTATGTGCTGCGCTCAAACTTCCGTTTTAAGAAAAGTGCATAAAAGTAAAAAGCGAACGCAACTGCTAACATTAGGTGAAGTACTGAAACAGAGATAAAGAATTAAGAATGAAGGACAGCGTTAATCAGCCCTTTGTGGATTGCACGTCACACAGCAATCTTAAGAAATGTTGCGAAGGCAATATGTATCGGTATCTAGCCGTACTATGTATGACCAGTCGTTGTAAACTCTGAGTTTTATCATTCACAGACAAATTCGTTGCCAAATTAGCTAGTGGCGATCCCGAAAATATGAAAAGTTTGGTTGGCCTGGGCGGCAAATCTGAATTAAGTACCTCGATTCGGAGAGCACCCGCTGGTGTCTCCTTCGACTTTCGTCAGTACTAGGCCACACAGGGAGGTATCAATTTTGAGGTTGGGCCTTCTAAAGGAATAACGCGCTTCAGTAGCCAAGAACGAGGACTTGATAAATCGTCAGTCGCATATCCTAGCACGCAATCTGCCTTCAACCCTCTATAAACAGCTGCTTAGGTACGACGAGTTCATCGCCACGTCGAACATTGATCCCGAGAATGTGCTTATCGTTCTCAACGAGATGGGCGAGAAGCGTACGAACGACAGCGCCATTTCGGAGTTTCAGTGAGTCACTTCGATGATGTAAGAAAAAGGGTTTTTGCGGCCTGATTTGAAGCAACCCTCAAAACGCATTGTAAGCTTGGACTCGCCTTTCCTTACCGGATGAAAGACCTTTTGGGTGAGGTTCAAATATGCACATATGTATATTCAAAAGTCTTCTTTATCTAAAAATAGGCTCCATTTCCAACCCAATCGCAACTTGACGAAAGTCAGTGAAGAGCAAAGGATTAACGTCTACGTTAGTCAATCGTCTTGAAGGATGTGATACGCAATCTACTTCTACGGGATATAGAGGAGGAAATTTTAATGTGATAATGGCTTGTACAATCAAACATGGTGGCTGACAACATTGACAAAATCGGTGTTTTATCAGTTTGCGTCCTCTCGTCTCGAAACCTCGGCATTGGTGTTCGCCGTTCACTAACAGCGAGTGGTAGCACAGTCGCCACACTCAAGCGGTGGAGCATCGTGCCTCTGAAGACGTCGAGACTGTCAGAACCTAACGACGACCAGAAGCATTGCAAGCATAGTGTTTCGTCTTTTTTAGACAAGTCTGCTACCAACTCAACCACCCTGGAGGAACAATTCTCCCGGATGGAACCCGAGCCAAGATACATGAATCGGAGTGCATGCGACAGCCAGCGCCTCCTCCGACTGCTCTACTAGGAAATTAGTACCTTTGTAAACGTCACAGTCTGTTGTCCACTCGAACTCTTGTCATTAGAAATTACTATTGAGAACTTGTTGAATTTGGGAGCCCGGGAACAGTGAACACAAAATTCAGGTATGGCTCTGTACTCTGCCAAAACACCATCGTCTTCAGCATAATGAACATCACCGGCTGACCCCCTTTCTTTCTGTTACACAATCACTCCTTCTTCCCTTTAATTCTATTCTTTGCCATTATAAGTCGTTCGAGGGTGAGTGTTCAGATAAATAGAACACAATATACGTTTCAAAGAACACGTGAAGGATTCCAACTTTGATGGTGAAATATGCAATGCTTGCGAACAAATACATACATACCGCATCCTCGCATTTTTTCCATGTTGCCCAGTTGGAAAAATACAGATTTTACTGGTAAAAAACTTTTGCAGTTATCTCATGGCCTCTTCCTCTTGTTCAGCTGGTCTTCAAAAAACTTTCGAAGGATCAGGATCAGCCAGTTCATGTATAGGCGGCTAAATCCTAATGTTCTCAGCCCTGTCGCACAAGGCTTCGCAAGAAGAATGTAATGACGGATCAGTATAGCCAGGGGATTAGGGGCGGCAGCGAAGTCGCGGAAATTAGCTGCACTCATGTGGGCAGAGGAAGGCTAACAATCTGATGAGCATTTGAGAGGGAATTTCTCGTCATATACTGCACACTTTTTCACTGTTTGGAACAGATTACTGGCGAAAAAGGAGCTTATAGGTTTTAGATTTATAGCACATATTTTTGCGCTCATTCGATGTCATTTTCAAGGAGAATTAAAAATGATTTTTTATAGAGGCTGTTCTCGAACGCTGTTCAAGTAACACCAATTAGGAGTAAAAAAGGAAAAATGTCATACACATGCGCTGAAATTCGAAAGGTTGCCATCTGATCTATTCACATGAGATACATAGAAGACGGTGGAGGGAGAGGAGCATCTTGAAGAGCACACCCATTCGTTATCGTAGAGCGTTGGATAGAAGTCATGAGCAGACTTAAAGCAATGCTGTGATAAGGAAGTAACATTTTCTAACCCTAACTCCTGTTTCAGATTGCCTCCGCAGCTCTCATCTGCTGTATGCGCCGCCTGTAATCTCTACCATGAAGGCGATCAACTGCGACTGGAATTCAATCAGTTTCTCGTCAATATCATTGCCAAGTCCGAGATCAAATCTGATTATTGATAAACTCATTGAACGGCTTTTCTGCAAAAGAATCTGCGATATCAATATTTCTAATGAGTATTCAGCAGAGGCTATGGACAGATATGGATCATGATCTGTCCAAGCCAGTGTTTTCTGCTTCCCAGCTGTTTTGATCCTTTCACCGACTCCGCATAGATGGTGGGCTCGGTAGCTGTGCATGAATTGAGCTTAGAATGGATATGAAGTGCACATGGACCGACTCCCTCCATGGGTATCCTCAATTAGACCTCTAGCATGATAGTAAGATTGTTGAAGTGCCCTTATTCTTAAGGGATCTGGAGGCACTTCAGCTGCTCATCCGGGCCTATTCTAGCAGTTGCGTCTCATCTTGTTGAAATCGTTCAAAGTCGTGGAGAGAGAGATAACGCTGCGCATACAGTCTGGGCAGATACGAAGGATATTCATCTATTACAACACAGTTCTTTTCTAAACAAACAGATCAGTGCATACGACACGCAATTGTTGGGTGTGCTCTGTAAATGGCTTTAGACTCTCTACATAATTCGTGAACGTCTTCTCATTAAGACAAGATAATAAAGCTTAAAAATCAGGGATGGAGTAGTGATGCCTCTCCGCGGGATATAAGTAACAGGAATGAATTGCCCATCTAGAAAAAACGAAGAAAATTGTCTAAAAGGGTGAAGCTGCAGTGCTCCTCATGTTTTATGCTATAAAATGGAAACTTCAGCGGATCAACATTTTTTTGCCACATTTCGTTAGGTCTAACTACTGTCATAGGGCGCGTGTAGCGCAGTCGGAGGAGGCGCGACTGCCGCGTGCACCCGATACCAGGTTCTTGGTTCGGATTTCCCGCCCAGGCCAACCAAGCCTTCCATCCCTCCGGGGTCGGTGAATTGGTACCAGACTTGTCTGGGAAGGATAAAGCGCTGACTTGTTCATCGGCTGGCCACCGCAAGTCATTGTATGGCCAAATACGCATTCATGTCGCCTCCACGACATCCCGTAGAAATAGAATGCGCTGGCGCATCCCAGAAGGGATTGAGTAACGCCGTCCTTTATCCTTATCCTTATCCTAACTACTGTCATAATCTTGTAAGCGAGCATATCCAGCTTCAAGCTCGTTAAGCTAGGCATTCATAGAAAAATTGGGCTGGACAAAATGATCGAAAATTTTAGCAGATGTAAAAAACTGTATGATCTGCACGTGTAATAAGAGGAAATAGATTCAATGTGGTATCACAACCAACCGTTGACCAACACGAGTTTCTGCCACAAAAAAGTATGGATGGGAACTTCAAAGAATGTAATATTTATGCCGCATTTTGCACGATGACATTACTTTGATTTTGTTTCGCTAGCATTGCTATCCCGACGTTGCCTATTTCGCTCCTTAAGTCCAGATGGAGTTTTTGTACCATCGCCACGCACTCGCACTTCTATAAACCATAAGATGCACGAAGATTTTCATAAATTTTACCAGTTCTTGATCTACGTTTCGGTCTTCACGATGTGACCGCTTTTATACATGTGCCATCTCCGCTCCTGTTTCAATGAGATGGACAGGATCACCCCAACTTAATAATTCACCTCTCTCGGACTGCTCATCACAACGGAAAAGCAGACCACAATGGTAAACGACCTTTCTCAACATCCTAACAATGGGGCGGCCGGTTGTCTGGATGTCAAAGAGCAAGTACAGATGGACAATATGGCGAAGCTATATCGCAGATGTGGGGGTGCGCCGATAAGCCGCCTTCTTTACAACTTCTCTGAATGGTGAGTTTATGGGAAGAGAACGCGACCGTTTCCCGCTTCAGCGACGCCAGGGCGTGTTTCCTCCCAAGGGCACCTTTTCGCGCATTTAAGTTGCGCCGGAATTTCTTCACCACACTCCGATGAGATTGATGCATTCTCACTTACAGCCTCAGCAGGCACCCCTACAAACTGGATTAGTCACTCTTACCGTTACCCGGAATAACATCGCACACCTAAAAGTGCATATTGCTGCAACTTTCCATAACGATTTCAACATTTCTCCCTGCTTCTGAGATCATTGAAAAACTTCAGAAAAGGAGCTCGCCTTATTTAATTATTCTGTTATTGGTGTTCCAGGCAGATACAGCTACATAGGATCGTGCTATGGACACAGCAACACCGAAAAATAGCTCATCATTCTGCCATAAGGAAGGATAAACCACCAAGAAACACTCTGGGGACACCGGTGAATAAGTCATTTCTCTATCCTACCAATCCGGGTAAAACATTTTTTCGAATAATTTAAAAACTCAGAACCATCTAAGTTTCTAAAAAATGCAGATTATAGAAGACGTTATCTTCCTCTCTTGGGTCCGCGTTTTACAATGTCCACCTGTCATGTCAGACAAGACAACAAAAAAGAAATTCTGGTTTGAAGCACCTTAGATCTAACAGCTCCTACTATAACACTGCCGACAACACTATTCTTTCTTCTGCGATAGTTGACGATATGTAGATTATGGATTCTTGAGGAAAAAATTAATTTTGGAAATTATCAAAATCGGGAAATCGCTTCAGCGATGGTTTGGTGAATTGATTTGGAGGCAACCGGTAAAGCCCATCCACCTGTGTTATCGTCGTCGACTTTCATGACAAGAATGGAGTTCAATGACCGTTGCTCAGTGGAAAATTTATCTACATGTCGTCTCGGCTCTAAACATCATTCACAGAGAGCCAGACGACATGTACGTACCTAGGGCAGATTCAATTTCTTATGGTCCTGCAATAGTTTGCTCATGTGAAACTCGATTTCTTCATTGTATGTGTTGACCTAGGAAAACCAATTATAGAGAAATTCTAAAATTCTGCGCAGGAAAGCACCGACCTCAGTATCCAATAAAGAACGGGAGATCATGAAATGAAGTAAATCGAGTTTACTTCTGGGGTCATCGCCCGCTATTCAAGTTGCACACAATGAACGACGATAATCTATCTTCATCCTTCGCACAGCTACGGAGGAAAGTTGATCGAAAGGGGGGATGAAATGGTTAGCGCGCTTCCAACTCACAAAAGCGACCACCACCACAACCACCCGGATACCCTAAGCACAAGAAGTAGTTACGTATGTAGTTGAACTACAAGCGACTACAAGGTTTGTCATCGGGCAAAAATTTGATTGCATTTTTCTTAAAAGGACAGGAGCAGGAAGGACAGCGCAGATCAACTCATTCTGGAATGTGCTATGATTTCTATTTCAAGACACCGCGTAGGCAATTTTAACACGCATTCGATCCATACACACTGAATCGCGGTGATCAAGCGATCTTAAGCGTAGTGTTTTATCATTTTGACCTCTCTTGGGAAAAACTGGCACCATCTTACCAACTTCTGGGAGATCTTAGAACCCTAATCCTACTAGAAGTTGGTAAGTTTTATTTATCTGCGCGATAGCCGAACTAGGGACCATGATTTCAGATGGATCCTACAGCCGGGGCCTCCTCCGGTTGCGCAACCACGCTCACGGCCGTCCATTACTGTGGGAAAGTTGTATGCCTCATCGAAAGTAAATCAGATCTAAAACTACTTACTGCAGGAGTCACAAAAATCATTATATATGTAGATGTGGAATTCGCATCTAACCTCAACTCTTGACCACTCTATTCAAATGCTATTAGAACAATAAATTGATCGGGAAACACATCATCTGGCAAAAGCAAAAAATGAGGTGGTTTTAAATCTCGCGTGAGTTTCCTTACGTATTTGCTACGACTTTAGCCAAGCATGCGGTTAATCTTACTTCACTACTGTACATGGGTGTAGTATTTAGCTGCTCGATAAGTTCCACAAATAGAAGAAAAAGACAGTGCAAGATCTGGCATGAAGAGCCACAATGTAGTACTACGGAGCGCTAGGACGAGCTGTACGATAGATAGACATCAGCCCTGCCGTGGTTTGAGAACGCTGCGATGAGTCCATGAATCAGCTGAGGGCGACGGCCACGATGTCTATCGGCCGCGGTAGAACTCTCACAGATTCGACACGATAACGAACTTCACGCTCTGAGATAAGCTGAAGCCGCCGGAATTCGCGCTTTGAACAGACCGACAGCAGTTTTTCGTTCGAGATTAAGTTATGTTTTCGGAGGTTATGCTGAAAGTCGATGGCCTCCGACTAGGTTGAAGAATAACAGATGGAACACTCTGGAACGGTTGCGTGCACCCAGCCATGCGTGATTAAACAGTAAAATGTTTAAAAAATACTCTAGAATGTAGAAAATGTTCCTCATAACAAAAATAATAGTCTGTGGTTACTGCGTGGCAGCGTAGTCGAAAGAAACACCGGGTTCCCTATGCAACCCGTTTCAAGGTTCTTGACTCAGGTTTCCCGCTAAACCAACCAAGTCTGTAGTCCCTCGGTTCATTTGTTCCAAAATTTTCGGGGAAGATAAAACCATGGCTTGTCGCTCGGCTGGCCATCGCTGACCTTTGCATATGCCAAATACGCAGTCAAATTGCTTCGTCAATATCTCACTGAACTAGAATTTAAAGCGCATCCCAAAAGTTTGAGTCACATCGTTCTTTATATGTAGCTTATCCTCTATATCTAGAAAATTAAAAATAACTGCAGTTCTACTAGAAAAAAGGTTAACCAAAGCCGAGTTTTATCTTTTATCTGCTATTGTGTGCATGGTGTCAAACGGTACTTCTGCTCTTATAATTTATGCAGTCATGAATATTAATAAATTTTTGCAAGCCTTTTTCTGTGCCTACGTTTACTAAAAGTGGATCCTTGAATAAAGTGATCAAACTTGCCTGATTTTCGAAATTTTCTCACTTCACCTGCTATTCTTTATATCCTAAGAGATTGAAAAGGAAAAACAAAAAGGAGAAGAGATGAAAAAATAAAAGAAAATAACAGAAAAGATGTCTCACTTAACATCCAAGCCTACCATGAGGAAGCAACAACAGAACCTTCCCTGGTTGGCGAACAGTTGGTAATTTCTCGAAGTTGAAGAAGAAAGAGCTTAACGCTCTTGAAACTTACTGAGGGAAGCTGAAAAGAACAGCAAACAAGGCAATTTGTACTAGCTAAGAGGAATCGATTTGTCTTCGGCTGCGCTTTTTGCACGCCTTCTAGAGAACAACGATGAACATCATGTGACTGAAAACCAAAAAATAGTAAAACCATCAGTAGAGTGTTGATTTCAATAAGGATTCCTAGGAAATGCATTCAGTCCGGGAAAGGTATAATACGATACATATTAACGCCTTCTAGAGATATTAATGTCTTTTCCTGGCCATCCCATCTTTACATTGTATGGATCAGGTCTACTATTTGAACTCACGGACATCTCACCCATAGGCTCAGCTCAAGTCATGGTAGTCATGTAGTCATGTAAAGCCTAGATTCGCCTTCACTACTTGCTGTCGAATGAAAACAGTCAATTGCTCGAAACTTTGCACATCCCTGAGGCACTGACAAATGCAAAATTTCGTTCACTGCTTGTAGGAAATCGTTCACTGCTTGAAGGAAATACGCAAAGCTATGTAGACCTGACCATTCCTCAATTTCCGCTCCATGCAGAGAAACCTTATACATGAAGTAAACCACCTAGTGGACAACCTATCCCGTGTGGTCTATCAAAAACGATCGCAAGCAAGCGAACGTCTGCTATTGATAGAAGCTATAGGGACACAGAGACTTCAACTCCTCTGCCAGAAATGTTTGATATAGTTGAGCTTTATGATGTTCCGATTGCTCGTCGTCGCTGATGGTCTCGGCAGTCTTTTCTTCGAATGCCCAAAATATAAAAGTTCTGGCTAAACGTTTTACTTTGTAAAACCGTACAGCGAGATTTCTGCAGGCATCGCTTACATGAAGAGATATCGTAGTGTTATATCTCTGAACAGCATGATTTGGTCACGCTCTGTTCTTTTCTTATGGAGGCGTCATGATAAAGAAAATAAAAAATAAAATATCAGATTTTCGAAATATCATAGGGTCCGAAATCTGCTGGTCATGCGGAATGATATTTATGGTGGAAAACATGTGAGTATTTCCTTCAGGCATGGCTGAAAGAAATACTATCAAAAGTAGATATCAAAAACAAAAACGGCCAGAATCGTATGTGTGGTTCATGGGCAGAGACACTGGTTAGAGATGTGTGGGTCCGGTTCGACTTTGCGACCAGCCCCAACAGCCTCCTTCCATCCCTTCAGGGTCGATGCGCGCATTGTTACCAAACTTGTCTGGGAATGGTAAAAACTCGAACTCGATTATCGGCTCACGCTTACGAGCCTTGCTGTAGTCCGGAGACGAGTTTGGATGGGCAGGCTATGAAGTCGAATAGAAGTAAAATGCGCAAAGTATTCAGGGAATGAGAGAAGAGGGTGGAACAGAAGCTTAATCACTCGCTCCATTACAGGCTAGAATTTGCCGTGGAACACCATGACAAATGCTTCCCGGTCCTTCCGCCACCCTCTTGGTGAGTCGATTTATCATGGTCCAATGAAATGCGTGTGTCGCATGCGAATTAATCATACAGCCGTCCGTCTTCGGTCGACGACTTCAAGTGTACCCTGGAAGCACGGCGGCCCTAAATCGTAACTTGAAAGCCTCTATTCATTGAATAACTACTTATGAATGCTTTGGACTCTGATAATTCCAAAACTGACAAAATCGATATGACATCATGAGCATACTTTCTTCAGATATCTTAATCACCATGTACAGTTGATCAAATCAATGCTGGTGTAGTTACAGCTCCAGATATTACGGAATCGCCGGAAGAAACCGCCCACAACAAGACGAAGCTGCCCTGGCAGGTCATTGTCAAGAAGCTACACCACAGCGATGTTCGCGAACGTAAGGCAACCACCTTGGAGTCTTCTATAGTTTCTTCGGTCGAAGAACCCAGAAAGTCCAACGATTGGGTATCACACCAGCAGAAAGTCTCCCCGTCACAATAACTTGTCATTTTGAGCTCTATATAAGAGGTCATTGCGACACGCTGTGCCCCAGCAGCGATGGTTGCCTCTCGCTCACTCGTACGATACGCCTTCGTTTCTGAAGAACGTCCATGGCCTTGACGACTACACCCGCTGTGAGGGAGAAGGCGAGGATATTTTACGGTCGACTCATTCTGTTTAATGTAGGTCCGACTGTGAAGAAATCTTCACATGGGTCCTCCGTGCCGCCTGTGCAGCCCTATAAAAAGAAAACCAATGATTTACATTGCTACCAATACACTTATTTCACGAAGAAGACAAGAATCGTCTGCTAGTGCTGCAGCCCGTCCATCTACACAGAAGTAACTTAGATGTTTGAAAACAGATAGCGAGCTTTTATCTAACTGAATTTTAGTAAGCCACTACATATGCCAATGCTTCCTGAAGGGCTCATTCAAATGTGGACGCAAGAAGAGGTTGGCCATATCATGAGGTTGAAAGGAAACTGATACTGTGTCATTAGAGGGCGGAAGATAGTGTCTCACTCTGTTGCTCAAAAACTTCACTACGGAGGGTGATATTTATTTATTTATTTAAATGCGTCTCAAAAACGCGCACTATATGTGACAACAACAAAAAATAGGCCATGCAACTAAAAAAAAAAGGAAAAGAAAATAAACCAGGCAACAATGTTAGACTAAAACGGCAGCGTTAGACATTAAAGAAGGAACTTCAGAAGCCAACCATTTGGGTTGCGAGATTCTATATAACGATGGCCTGTTCAAAAGTAAGGAGGGCAAGTTAGATGCTAAAACGAGATCCTCTAGGGTAGCACTGGTTTCCTGTGAATTATGTTGATCAAGTGAACGATCAAGGCAGAATGCCTTATAATCTATTATAGTAAGCATTTAAGTTGGCTGTAGCCGACAAAGCCTGCCTGTCCGCGTCAGCCCTAAGCCCTATGACGCCCTAAGTAGATACCGGCACTTCGGCACATGGGTACGCTGGCCGCCCCATGGAACCGGCAGCTAGGACAGACAAACTTGTGGCATTAAACTCAAAAACTATGAAATAGTCAGCTACCAATGAGGAAAAATAGCTCATTTTAGCTTAATATAGATCCCCGCGACCCATATGAATTGGAGCGAGTACACTAATATTCAGAAACAACAGAGAGATAGCTAAAACTGATCAGAAAGAAATTACTCTGCAATGTGAAAAATACAGAAGCAATTCGTTAAGAAAACACATTTAATCCTCAAAAAGTAAGAAGAAGGAACGTGAACCATATGAACCAGGAACGTGATATGCAGATTTCTGGAGGAACAGCAATACAGTTCTCATCATCAAGCAGAAAGGTGAGTTTGAAAATACTCTAACTACCCGATGAAAGTCTTCGCACAGTCGGAGGACTCAAGACTAGAATGGTCTCCAACTGTCAAGAACAAGGAGGGTGACCAAGGGATCCATCATAGGTGAATTCTTAATCGCCAGTAGGTGATAAAAAACACCGAAAAAATACGAAAAAATGAGGTAGGGAGGTTTATACGAGAGAGTTGGAACCCTCTACAATCGGAGATGCTCCAGAATACTCAAGCGCCAGCTCTATTGAACAGTGATCAGGCTTGCGCACCTCTACAGAAGCAGTAGGAGCTTAGTTTGACTAGGCGTGTTTACATCACCAAATCCAACCACGGCAGATGTTCCAAACCAAATTTCCAATTTGAAGACCCATCACTAACTTCTCAGCCGTAAGCCTCATGTTTTGTAAGCCTCTAAGTTGCAACACCAAAGAAGTAATGGGTTTAGGTTGCACGAGAGCCAACTGACCTCTATGCGACCTGTTCTCTCGCAACCACCAAACTGAAATTCACTAATCTCGGCCACGCAAAACGACCATAACGAATCAAAACTTACAAGATTACCATCTAGGCGTCGCAAGGTGTGCAGTCATCGACCCAAACAAGAGTTTCTTCAGAAATGAAGGGATTTTATTTGGAAAAGTTTGTTGAGATCGCATTACCTGACAATCGCAGGTTCGTAGCTAACAAACTACATTACATAAAAATATATTATATCATATAACAGACAAAAAGTTCGCCATTATGTGTTCTCTTGTAGGATGTCGCATGTATTCTACTTTTACCTAAATCGAGAGGTAAGCTGAAGCACAACGATGAGGGAGCTATCCCAAGGCAGACAATAGAAATCAGAATGAGGTTCGCAAAATGTGGCTAACAATGGCCAACAATCTCATAACGATTTCCACTTCTGACTAGTATTTCCTAGGGAATCTATGCAGGAACACACGCGAGAGTGTGAGACGACACAGCGATCGAGGACATCGCGCCTCGTATACGCGGTCTCCAGACGCCCTTTGGGTTTTTCGGCCCAGAAAGGCCGCTATTCAAACAATGGCCACTTGGACGAAAAAGCTATGTGCGTGGTTAACGCGACGAGGCAGATTGATGAGCAAGGTGACGGGCATGAGAGTGGCGCGTGTGGGGCTCGGAATTCCTCACGTTCCTACGATATCTCCTTGACACCTCCGGATAAGACAGCTGTCCTTAGGCGAGAATACTTGAGATTTTGTAATTATTTCTTGTTCGCCAGCTCTTTTATTAACATGGAGTTTCTAGGGCTTAAGGAACATATGCGCTTGTGATATTGAACTGTCTTGTCTATGAGCGAAATTCCCATCAAATTCATCCCGGCTGACACCTCGGTCATTTGCCTTCTTTACTTTTTAAGAACACTAGAAATTAAAAAAAGCTGTTGCAAACTACGGCTGGGCTTAAACACTCTAGGCTTAAACAGAAGTGTAAAGCACCATCAAAAAGCGGCTCTTTGCGTCTCTTTTACTTCTTCTAGAAGCATAATAATATTTATACCGACAGCATTCCCATTCCCCGCCATCGAACTGCTTGCGATCAACCTAAAATTTATACTGCACTTGGCCTAACTCAGGATGTTTGGCGCGACCTCCTCCATTCAGTCCATGTTCGGCCTTTTGCTATCTATGCTTTTTTCAGTATACCTACCATCTAATTATGTGAGCTGCTCTATGAGATTAGTACAACGCTTGGCGCGGCGGATGTTTCTGTTTTCGTTTTTTTTTGTTTTGGTAAAGTATGGCTAACATTTGAGAAGTCACAGCATCACCCGCAACTTTCTTTCACATGGCTCATAATCCAGAAGAGAGAAGGAAGGTGATGGAGCGAAAAGCGGTTAAAGGGCAAACAGCAGGTATCTAGAGTCGAGACCATCCACCACTGACCAACGGATGGAGACTGACATGGGTGAGCGAGTTATAACTCCAGATTTAAGCAGACACGACAGAAGTTTGAGTAGTCCCGACAGCATCGCCTTCCTCTTATGAGCGTACAATACCAATAACACTAACCGTCCTCGTTCGCCCCTCTAGTCCGAAGAACTGCTTTTTTATCATAGCGCTAGTTTGTGAAGAACCGTCTGCTCGACGCCCTTCAATGTTCCATTGTGATTTCTAGTGGTAGACTGTCGGCAGTTGGTGCAACCTAGAATCTATCGAGATTTGTCGGAGGATTCAACGGTTTCTAAAGATATGTCCATAAAACTAAAACGCATGCATTGGTTCCATACTCTCAAAAGCAATGGGACTGTCTTGATCTTCATCCCCTATCATATCACGCCGGGTAAGCCTACGTACCCCTCCTGGCAGCAACAAGATGCTGCACCTTTGCGCCTTACAAGACTCAACAGTCAGATCCTCAGGAGTGAGGGGCAGACCATCGTTTAAAGGAGCCTCTCTTGCTTTAAGCGGTCTTGAGCATCTGGGGTCACAGAGATTGCAATCGAATGTGCTCTCCTGATGCACTTTAAGCCCCTCTTACCCTTGAACGCATGGATAATACTACGTTCTTAGAGAAGTTACTCCAAAACAATTGGAATTTCTTATCCTTCTCGAGCAGTACATATTGGATCTGACGTGATTCTGATAACTTGAATAATTCTTCATTCAAACCCCGAATAAATGAATTAAACGGATAATGAAATTTTGAAATAGTCCGGATTCTAAAACCGTTCAGAGAGAAGTGGTTTGCATCAGACCGGATTTTTTGGATGAATAAGATAACTGATTTTGACCAGAAATCTGATATCCTAACCAAGTTGGATATCTGTCAATCGATCCGATGAAAAATTAGTTATCTGACTCACTCGAAATTCACTTCAAGTGAAGATCACCCTCGTTGAAGCATCCTGAAATTTGTTTTTTCTTCAAAAATGTCATCCCCATTATCCTTTTCGAGATTTCGAAAAAATGACAGGTCGGGAATTACATGAATAGTGTCGAATCCAATGTATTACTTTTGCGTCCGAAATAGCTCCATTGAAGTGTTCGGATTTTATGAAGTTGGTGATCAGTCCTATGCCCATACGCAGACCATTACTTTCAATAGCCTCCTGCACTTTCTGCTACAGTTTCTTCTGGTTTTTGGCTACCACGCGTCACCGGTGTAGAAAAAAATTCTGAGCGAGTCCTTTTCAAGGTGCTCTTCGATGCTGTCGTTGGGCATCATCAGGAGAAAACGACCTCAGAACTGATTCTTGGTGAGCTTCTACTGCTGTTTCCACCTTTCTCTCTACCCAAAACGAGTTAGCACCGCAGCAGCATCAACGGAGAGGCCTGTTATAGGTCTTTGTCAGGTTCCAATAGCACGGTCCTCGCCTCTCCCGCTATTTCTCCACTTGCTCAGTGGTCTAGCATATGCTGAGAGACAGAGATGGATCTCCTTGGAATGAAGCTCTTCAGCAGGTTCTCAACCTTAACTATGAACCGTGCTTAATATTAGGGATGCACATTTAACGTTTAACGATTTAATGAATTTAACGAATTAACGGCATTTTTCGTTGAAATTTGGCTGAACTAAACGTAAGTTTTTAGAAATTTAAAGGAATTTTCTACCGACTTCTTTTCAAATACTTTTACCATTTTTCGTCCTGGTCTACACTAATATTGCAGCCCCACTATTCCGATTAAGGCAGCTTCTAAAAAACTATTAAAATCAGCAAGAATAAGCAAACCCAATCCAGTCGTCAATAGCGAGAGAATATCGTAGTACAGTGCCAATCTAATCTAAAATCTATTGAAGCTTAAACTAAGGATTCAGTTTCGTGCCGGTAACACGAGCGAGTCCTTTTTATTTTTATTTTATGCCATTTTCAGACCTTCAATGGAGCGTTCGAATTTTTGGGAACAATGCTTTTAGGAGCAAGAAATGCTCTTCGCCGCGCCGCCAAACGCGTCAGCGAATCCAATAAAATACTGTCTAATCCCCTCGTAAGACCCACCATCTACACCTGACGCTGCTTATCCCAAAATACTTTTGCTCGCCACCTGGAACAGTCGAGACGGAGAGAATGTTCATTGCTGTATTCTGAACGAATTGCGAAAAACGAGAACAACAGAATATTCCGGTAAGCTGCTTCTCCTGAACGTTAACATTCCATTGTTGGGTTTTTGACTGCACTTCTATTAGTTCCTTCGGTACTTAGCGGGCTGGTGCTCGCGTCGAGATTGTACATGGTCGTTGAACAGCTACTCGGAACGGTTTCAGACAGAACTGGGAGGAAACTCCAGAGCGACGTCGGCACCAGCCCACAAAGTTCCAAATTCCGGACCTGTTGTTCTCCTACACTCTTAAGATCCTTTGATGCAGAATGCTGGTTTATTTCGGTGACCATTTCTTGTCGGCAATGAGCTGTCTATTACAGCGTATTATGCTACGCTGCGTTAGTTGTACGTTGTATTTTTTAGCGAAATTTAACGATTTACCGGAAATTTAACGAAAATTTTCCGTTAAAAGGTTCGCAGAAACATACTAACGCTCAGAACTTTGTGTGCTTCCCTGCTTGATATCAACTCTCTTGGGTTAAAGAAACTGAAAAAACCAAAAAAAAAACTTGAAAACTGAAGCAGAATGCTTGATGATCCAGCGCCTTTAACAACAAAGCAACCTCCAGAGGCTAGATTGCCACCATTTTTGATGTTGTGCACATACTCCGATTTTTTACGAACGGTTCGCTCAGAAATTTTTTTAAAAAACTTTTAAACTGCACAAACTCTATTGGGCCGACGCCTATTCCTCTCACTTCCTTTAATGTCCTCACACTGAATAGTTAAATACCGCTTTATCACATTACTTCATATTTACATCCACATTCAAGATTAGTTAGTTGGAACAGTTACAAATCATCGTAATAAAACAAGGTTGGCCGCAAAGTCCTCGTGGTTTCCCTCAAATGCTCGGCGTTTAAAGGTGTACGAGAAAGTGGGCCATTGAAGTTTAGACAGTACGTACATTTCACATCACAAGGTAAGAGTTGAAACCGGTCTCATTCGGACTTGCAATCACGCTCCCCTTCTTATGGTCGCGCTCGGACCCACGAACGGCGTCGACTTCTTCGCGGCCGACAGCTTCGCCTCCTGCAGCTCACGCTCCGTGTCGAAGCGCGACTTGTAGTCGTAGCGGATGAACGACAGCTTGCCTGCAATCGCTACTCTCAGCCACATCAGAACAAGCGAACATAATGCTGCACCAAAGGATGAAGCGGCAATTCATTCACGAAATGTGGCCGACACATTAATCATCTGTAATGAGAATATGCCGACGGCCGTCACAGACATGTGTTTTGTTGGATCGTCTCATAAGCTCTCGGCAAGTTGAAATTTACTTGTTTTTACATACCAGTTCCACGTGAAATTGGACACTTTTGAAATCAAACTGGACACCTTCCAAATAAAAGCAAGCTTGATGCTATGGTAAACAAACTGAGTTCTAACTCAAAACGAGCGTGTTTCAAATTTTCTATGGACTCTCTAGAGACACAGAGAAGGTTAGTTTTTTTTTTTTTCAAAGAAAACTTAGCATGATTTTTTCTTAAATGTTTAACTCAACCGCTCCAACACATAGGCGACCAAACTCTGTGAGAACGTATACGAATTTTTACTTCATGAGGAAAAGTTGTGGTTTAAAAACTGCTTTAGAAGTAAGAAGGCAGCAATTGTTTAGCCTGTTAAAGGAGCAGATCGCGCCATGCACTCGTCTAGCTCGCTGCGATTTCAATTTGAATCACAGTCTAGACACAGCTCACTTGAAACAGCAAAGCGAAGATATGCTTCCTACAATTGTTTTTGATGTACCATTGGCAGGTGTGTAAGTTCAAGTAAACAGAATTTTGCTGACAACCAAATAAAAAACGCGACATCCTGGACGAGTTTACGGCTCAATCAATTTTGATCTAAAAAATTGCTGGCGTCCATACTTTAAAACAGGCATTAAATCATCACTTTTCTTTGAAAAAATACGAAACCTCAAAGAGTACATTTACTTTTTGAGTTAAAAAAATTATGGTGAATTAAGAAACTCCATGGAGTCTTAATAAATTTTCCTTGGACAAAAAACCATTCTAACCTGCTCCGTGTCCTTAGTTTAATCCGGAAGACGCTCGTTTTGATTTGAGACATGTTCAGTTTGATTTCAAAAGCGCCAATCTTGTTTAGAAATGCACAGTTTGGCATATAAGTGCCGAATTCGACGTGAAAATTGTGGATGCAGCACATCGACAGAGATGCGCAACACAGCATTCTTAATATATATGGAATTCTCCCTTCTAAGGGGCGTTGCGGTTTTTTGATGACAAGTCTTTGATGACTATCTTCACAACCTGACATGAAACCTTGGAGTGGAGCAGTGCAGGGCCTTTTCCTCCGTCTTTGCCGAATCTTGAACAGGTCAGCAGTTTTGGCTAACTAATGGTAACGTTAAACTAAAAGGAAAGAAGAAGAGGCCAAGAAAGAAGAAGGATAAAAACGATCTGATCACAACAAACGTTTAGAGGTGAATGTAGTAGTTAGGTAGCCAAGCTCTCTCCCTATCCAAAAAACCACTTTCTGCTAACACATGGAGTGAGAATTGCATCAAGTCTGCTCACTCCACATTCGAAATCATTTTCCGTTCCAGTACCAAATCTGTGCTCATGGGATCAAAAAAAGAAACGACTGATGCGGATGACTGAGACCTTTGGACTATTGGATGATTCCTTCCCGTCGCTGAGCGCCTTCAACAGCCCTAAGACTTCCTATTTAGAGAAACTCGTTGGCAGCGATAACTAGTGCCCAGGGGTTGAATGGAGAAGAGGAATGAGCACCAGTTTGCCTTTATCCTTCTGAAATCCTTCCAGTGAACCTACATACTGACTATCGTTAACCTTCATATGACATTGGCGGCTTCCGCTTTGTTACCACAAAGCTATCATTCCATTAGCAGCTCGTTACGCTCTGACCTTCAAACGACACCTTTTTCTGCGGTGCGGTTAAATTACCCGTTAAGCGACATCCCGTCGCGCGCTGTGAAACCTCATCCCATTTACTTACTTCGCGATCACATATGGATACGCGTCGTTAACCTCTCCTTTCTTAGGAAGTTAAAAGTTGAACTGGGTATAGTTCTGCGCTGAGGGATCCACTTGATTGGGAAAGAATGAAGTACAACTCATTAGAGCATCTAATCCTCAACTCTCAGTGTTAAGCTATCTGACAACTTCAACTTCGATGACCCTCAGAGATTCCCGTTACAACACTGTTTCAGTGGCAAACAGCACACATATATCAATGTGTATATGAAGATTTATTTACTGGCCAACGGTTCAGACCGCCTTCCTCAGACCCTGAAAGGGGCCAAATCATTGATGTTATCCCGCCAAATGTCGCCTCAATCCTAGAAAGTTCAGTGCCAAATTTTGTAGAAGAGAACCAAGAGAGAGAGAGAGAGAGAGAGAGAGAGAGAAAGAGAGAGAGAGAAAGAGAGAGAGAGAGAGAGGAAAGAGAGAGAGTCCAATCGTTTCCTAGCCGTAGTCCACCGAAGGACCAATGGAATCGGCGCAGAACAGACGAGGGCCGCGGGACAGCAACTACTCCAGTTTTAAATGCGAGTTTGAGGTATGGCTTGAACTCTCGCGTTATATATAGGCATTCCCCTCCCGGTTGAGATTGGGGTCTCTGGAGTATATCTAGAATGCATCAACGGCTTTGCATGCTAATGTTTGAACCTCGTGCCTCAGAATCTCCACCCTTACCCCGAAATCCTCCCCTTCACGGCAATGGATCCTATGGTAGCCTAGAGCAGTAGAGGCTCTGAGCTCTTCCTTTCCGTCAAGTAATACCTAGTTTCCTTCTCGTCAAAATTATACCCCTCTGCGCTGCTTCCATTGGTCCTTTGGTGGACTATGGTCAGGAACGACGCTTAGACTCTCTCTCTCTCTCTCTCTCTCTCTCTCTCTCTCTCTCTCTCTCTCTCTCTCTCTCTCTCTCTCTAATAGTCCTCTTCTATGAAATTTGACACTGAACTTTGTAGGGTTCAGACGACAATTGGCGGGATAACTTCTAAATGATTTGGCCCCTTTCAGGTTCTGAAGAAGGCGATCTTGCCGAAACCTTGGCCAGTAAATAAACCCGTCTACCAACCTCGTGTAGAGCTCAATACGTACAACAGCAATTCACAATGCCGATGTTCATTGATAGTCGGTCATGGAGATTCGGACGCTTACCTGGCTTGTAGTCCTCTATGCACACAACAGGTGGCAGCGCTTGGAGAACGTCCACAAGCTCGTCAGCCTCTGAGGCGCATAGACTGTTCGACGACGGTTTCTTCTTCCCGTCTAAACGCTGCCCAGTTCCACAGAAAGCAGCAAAGTGGGATCCAGGTGTAGTAGGAACTGCTTTAACAGCTGGCGCCGGCGGCTGAAAAGACGAACTAACATGTATATCTAACTGAGGGTAAGCTTTCAACTGTAGCACTAGTAACCAATCAACCCAAAGTCCCAAGGTTCCATAAAGCGCATTATATCTTAACTCGAAGCGAAGCAAACCTTAAAGTTAGACGGAGGCTTTGCAGAGGTCGACTCCTCGACATATCCCTCTGGTGCATCAAAATCCAGGTTAAGATCACATTCGATAATGCATACAGCGTTACTTGGCTTCACTTCTTGTACCAAAAATTCCAGCACCTGATCAGCGTACTAAAAGGGACAATGATTATCAAAGCGGTCAGTAAGTCGAAACAAAAGGAGACATCTTTAGTCAGTGAAGTCATACCATTACAGCAATGATATCGTTCTTGGTTAAACAGGCGAACTTCCGCAGCTCCACTTCCAGTACGGCCCTGAATCAAACTCCGTTCATACACACCACATCTGCGAAACCGACTAGCAATATAAAGAAGAACACGCTGCACTCAATAATTATCTAATAGGTGTCTGGGGAAGACACAACAAAAACTTTTACGTCGGACGCTAACCTCAACCCGAGCAAATATGTGGTCAAATAGCATTCTTGATAGTGGTCTAGGACTGCATTGCGTAGCTGGCTCTACAATAGCATTGGTTGCCGATGTCTTCTATTCTCTTTATAGTCTTTTATCATCTTGAACCGTGATACTATTTATTCGTATCCTCAAATACCCAACTCTAAACGAGGAACTAAAAATATCTTGCTTGAATTAAAAACACGAAACCTTTAGGCAGTTACGATAGGCAGACTTATGATAGGTGTCCCTTGCATTTACTAGAGAAGAACTAACGAAATAGGACAACTTCCGAGCTAGGTCTCTTTCATACATCTTTTATTTATTTATTTATTGAATACGTCATAAGACGCGCCATATTTTAAAAAAAGCCAAAGAACATTCTCAAGCAATATAGGCAGATTTTCCATGCAAGCAAGCGTCGTCCACATATCAGTATTGTAAACACTGACAACAAAACTCCGAAAGACGAGGAAAAAAAGGGGGTGAGTAGGAGGTGCCTAGTGCGGAAGGATGGATATGTAGGAGTTTAAGAAAAAAACCCTAATTTTTGAAGACCTCACGGTGGATTTAAGGTCACCGTTAGAAATTTGTAGACTGCTGGTTTAAATAGGTTAGGCAAACTAGCCTACACGGGCAGCGCACATGTCGGCGAGGGCCAACGAAGAGCATGTGAGCACAGCATGAGGTGAACGAGGGGGTCCGTCGGTGTACTGCAGAGCGGTAGTTGGAATTCGGACTCTTGGTGCTTTGAACTCACTTCAGTTTGTATTTTCTCCATCGGCTTGTCCGAACGCCTTTCTGTTTGTGCGCCTTTTTAATATATTTTTTGACGAATTTACAACCTCCCAAGCCGGGAAGCTACAGCTAAGCAAATGGGCAATACTCGATGTTAATCAACAGCGCAGATATTCTTCGTATGCCTCTGCATTGTCATGTGGGACATACACTCGAGCTATACCATTTCCAACTCTTCGGCCGCTTTTAGAGGCTCTCTGATCGAAATCGCTAAGCCTCAAGCCAGGTTGTTTTACGGAAGACCAACATGAGAAACGAAAAACTGTGGATTCGCGGAACAATCAAACAGCCAACATGAAGGAGGACTTACACCGAATTACGCACTTTGATAGGAACGAACCTAAGAATCGCAGTAACAGAGAGCATTCACTTCATCCTTCTTTCAAAAACAAAAGCAACGAAAGTTGGAATACGTGCTATAACGCATGACACCATGTTTTTATGTTTAGCGCTCGCAGTAGAGTTCTCTCCCGAACAATGATCAACCCACGCGTTGTAAACAGACAAAGGTAGGGAAACTAGGTTACGGTACTCGACTTGAACTCGACCCTCCCATCGTTGAGTAACTCCAAGCAAAGTCTACTGAGGAACTATGGAGCCTTCAGAACGTTTCTGAAGTTGAAACATTTGAATCCGTTAACGAATGCTGCTATATACACCTTGCATTTTCTCCACTTGCATATTTTTGTATAGAATAGATTGTGATCAACAATAAATAAATAAACAAGCAAACAAACAACTGTATAATTCAAATCTCCACCATTTCAGATTGTTAGCTTTAAAGTTGCGCAGTTATTGACTCATTAGGCTGAGGAATCGTACATGAAAGACAAAGGACCGTGTTAATCAACCCCTGCCTAGGACGCATTCTATGTCTACAGGATGCCGTGAGAGCAATTTGAATTCGTATCAATCGTATTTCACCTGTACAGTCACGCCTAGCCAGCCAAAGGAACAGCCAGTGTTTTATTCTTCCCAAACAAGCCTAGTACCCATTCCACGACCTCAGAAGAGTGAAGCCCTGCCTGACCTTGGCGAGAAACCTTAACCAAGAAGAACCTGAGATTGAGAGCACGCGACAGCCGGAGCCTACTCCGACTGCGCCACTATGCGCCTTCAGGAACCTCATATACTAAGTGATGTCCTTGCAAAGCAGCGTGTGTGCTAAATACTGGAGTTTACCAACACATTGCAGATTTCATGCAGAAACACTTCAGAAGCACTTTTCCCCCTACCACCACCTTTCTTCCAAATCACTCTGCATGAGATCAACTATTAAACAATGAGGAAAAATCCGAAACTGAACTGCTCATTTTCAGATGACTTTGTTCCCAAGAAGTGTCTTTTGCACTTGTTCTAGGACTGTGGTTTGAAAAACTTCGGCTTAGAAATACAGAACTCTCAATTGTCAAGAGATAGGAATCGACGACGCATCAGATCCCGGGGATAACATTCTATAGGTACCAACAATTGGATGTAGCTCAACCATATAACCCTGAACGCTGATTAACATCCACCTTCCTGTACTGGGTGGAAGCTTACCATTCGATCACGAGCTTTTGCTACAGTCTTTCAAAAAAAGGAAACTACAGCCATGTGATTCTACTTTCATACTCCTTCACAACCCTGTTCTAAAGCTTTCACGAACCTTGGATTACTGATATTCAGAAACTCCAGTGACTGTGGCTTTAGCTTAGCGTACGTGGCTGACGGAAGCGTGACTGATTCCACCCGAACTTCCGCACCCTCTTCAATCCTTAATTGCTTCATCATCTGCAATTGAAGGAATTGAGACTATTCCGAATAGGGAACAGAGTCACCCCAAAACGTAATGCATACAACTAACAAACAACGAACAAAGATCACCAACCCATTGCGGAAGGTAGCACTTGCCCTCTGGCGCTGAAAACTCTAGTACACCGCAGTTGGTCGCTCTAGGAGTCTCGCACACGGATGCAACCTGAAATACACCTCTTTGGCACATAGAACACAGAGCCGAGCAACTCTAAAGACGTAGAAAAGAAATCGCACCTTGAAGAGCATAGGATACGGCACATTGTACCTTATAAGGTAATCCAATGTAGAATTCGGTAACAGAATCTGAAACGAAATAGCAGGTCCAATGTACATTTGACGTAGCGGTCCCGCAAAGCTATGAGACAAACCTTTCCTCCATGATTGAGCTCTGTAACCTTCGTTGCATCCCCATCAGTGAACGCGGCCGAGTACGCACGCATCTGGCAGCTGTACCGTCCACCGTATCCTCCTCCCATACCCATCATTCCGCTCAATATGTTCATCATCTTTCTAGAGTGGAAACCGATACAGGTAGCTTCAACCACATCGTCTTATTTCAATAAGCGACTCCTTTGATATAAAAAGAACTTGAGCGCCTGATGCATTTTGGTTCAGAGAATGGATGCAGAAGATGGAGTTTAAGGTCAAACTTCAATTCGAGGCTCTCCCGAAATTAATGTACGTTCTTCGACAATGTGTTTAAAGTGACCAGCCGATAGGCCTCAAACCCCAGTAACCACATCACCTCTTTGCACTTTCGGTCTCCGAGATGTTTTCCTGTGTAACTATTATGCAAAAAACGTTGATACTGGATAGGCCATCCTTAAGAATCTGGCCAACATGGCATTCCATAATAAGAGGGAGAAAATTTTGATTTTGCGAGAGGGCGCACGAAGTACTGTCACCTTCGAACAAGTAAATCTACATCAATCTCTTCTGTTTATATTCTTGACGTTCCGACACAGGCAAACAAGCTACCATCCCTGTGGAACAGCAAACCAATAACAGGCCAATAATAGCGTGCCTTAGACCTCAAAAATCTCCTTGAGAAGACAGACTTCGGTACGCTCTGTGTCTTCTGTGAGTGTTAGTGTGAGTGCTAGTTTTCCATTTTGCCGCCGACGTCAGGCAAACAAAGTGACGTGTCCACACCATTATAGAAAAGATCCTACATCGTCTTATCTAACAGTTGTACACCGCAAATCATTCTGCATGCCAAATACCCCCTCAGACTGTTTCCACAACTCCATACATACAGTGAACTGCGCAGGTCATCCCAGAAAGAAATCGACCAACGAAACATCGGAAGAGTAAGTTGTAATTGTTAGCACTGAATTGCGCCACACGAGCTTTTCAGGCGGATCTAGCAGGGCCTGACGTTTCGACGTTCTGTAGTCTTTAGAACCCAACAGCTTTGTCGTAAAGCCTTAATTTTGCCTACTCCTAATGCCTCAAACTGACTACCATTTTCAATGCTTCTCTACAATCACTACAATAACAATAAATGAGAAAAACCTCACGTAATGGATCCACGGATCCACACCTAAGCGCCTATGTTCGCCGTCACATGACCGCATGGGAGAATGAGTCACTCTGTACACTGTATTGCGTACTGGTCATTCAACAGCTCAAAGATGCTCAAACAGCAAAAAGTTTGCTGTGACGGCTAGACACTCATTTCTGTTGTTTATTAGTGGATCCTTTATGAACATCCAGAAAGCCTCGAAAGCTCTTCGTACCGAGATGTCACTCTCAACGACAAACTGCTCATCTCACTTCGTAGTTCGTATTTTGAACCACCAGCCATTTAATGTTGGCTTCAAAAATATACACCAAGGCAACATCGTCCTAGATCTGCCTGTGGCAATGACTACAACGTAGTATCAGCTCTATAGGAAATGAATGGAAGAAAGAGAAGTGTCTTATCCGAATGGGTCCATCTCCCCTAGCTATCCTAAGATTTTCACTGATGACCTGACATCGCATAGCCATCGGAAACAGCCACAATTAGCAGTAATTGTAGCAAATCGCAGTAGTTCTTTATATTCTTTGGAGTCTATACACATCCTTGCTGCAGTTCAGAAAGTATTGCTTACAACAGCACGTCTCACAGCGGTACGGTGTGCGAAACCTGCACATCTTGTGTTGCACAATACAGTGTTCTCCGCAGTTTATCCTTTATCAAATATGACCTAACTACTAATCCGACTACCGCACTTCTAAGGTTAATAAAAGGATAAAGGATAAAGGACGGCGTTACTCAATCCCTTCTGGGATGCGCCAGCGCATTCTACTTCTACGGGATGTCGTGGAGGCGACATGAATGCGTATTTGGCCATACAATGACTTGCGGTGGCCAACCGATGAACAAGTCAGCGCTTTATCCTTCCCAGACAAGTCTGGTACCAATTCACCGATCCCGGAGGGATGGAAGGCTTGGTTGGCCTGGGCGGGAAATCCGAACCAGGAACCTGGTATCAGGTGCACGCGACAGTTGCGCCTCCTCCGACTGCGCTACACGCGCCCTTATAAAGTTAATACCTTACGAAAATCCTGGTGATGATGAAGATGACCAACCATTATTGCTTGAAGAGGCTACGAAAAATGAGCTCTACAGCTTTATGTTGCATGTCATCATGCTGGAACAGTCATACCTCCGAAAAAGATGGGGATACATTGGAAGTGCACAATTTAATTCTGCGCTGACCTCCGCACAGTCTAAAACCACAAGAACCTGTAGTCGATTGGCATTATCCCTCGCCTTTCTCAAATCGTGTATAAAACCCGCTCATAAGATGAGCAAGCTCCCTTAGAAATGGAAGTTAAAAAAAGGACTTTACAGCCCTACGACTCGAACATGCTCTGAACCACTTGCATCATGAATTCAACAACACTCAGCCAACAAGCTCGAAATACATCGATACACCTGGTAGATACCACAGCCATGCAAGAAAACCAAGCATCAATCAAGATTTATCGCTTGAAGCATAATCGCAGCCGAAAGCCTTCGAACTTATATTTATGGTTTTCTTGACTACAGAAAGTTGCGTTTTCAGGATAAGCGAAGCGACGTCATGTTTGAACAAACATATCAGTGAACGACGTCATGGATGAGGAATGGCCCCAGTGAGAATAACAAGTTATGGCGGATCGTTAGCCGGTGAAAGAACCCAGAATTGAAACGATTAACACTAACAGTGGAACGCATGGTTACGCTTGGAGCATATGTGTAGAGAGTGAAGAACCAGTTATAATCTGCACCAGTGCCAACAATAACAAGAAACGAAATCGGACCAAAATCACCATTCACAAACTGCAACAACAGAGGAAAACATCGCGCGTTCTAACGCAAATATGCAGTTCAGATGCTGACCCAAACAAACTATATTACTAGTGCCGAATACTGAAATGAATCTCACTTACCTAATTAACAACGGTGCATTAGTGACTGGTGTAATTATGACTTGAATAGCAACAATTATGGTCGAAGGATGTGAAGAAATCTGGCAAGCTGTGTGTCCCCTATAGACAATATATTCAGGCATCGAACGGCTCCTCGCCCTCGGTGTCGCTTAAGTATGTGCCGTAGTAGCGGTCTCCGAAGTTGCCCATCCCGGGAAGCACGTAGAAGTTGTCGGAAATCTGGCTGTCAACCGCTGTCGTTATAAGACGCACCTGCAAGTGACTTCACAAGTGAATTTAGAGAAAGGCAGCCCATACAGCTCACAAAATAAAACCTAGTGAAATGGGGTCCTTAAAAAACTCTCTTCGGTCTTGAAACATAGATCTTTGGCAAACCCTCCCTATAATTCTACCACTTTCGCTACGCAGTTTCTTCGCTTACACTACCAGGGGTTTCCCACCACAGAGATGACGGGTACAACTACAATTTGGCTGAAAAGTTTGGGCAACTTTTCAAAGTATTTCAGCAGTACGAAAAAATTAAATAAACAAAGCAGATTTACAAACAAAAATAACAGTAGCTGCATTAGATCAATAATAGAATACTACAGAAAAATTTACAACAAGTGCTCAAAATTCCCCCTTTGGCTTCAATACGTTTTCGCTGTGGTTTTGGGAAGTCGCCGACGATGGTCGCACACTGATCCGCCGAGAGGATCTTCACGGTCTAGCCGGTTCACAACCGTCAGAATCGCCGGCAACTGCTCAAGAAGGTTCAGCAGAAGACGACGGCCTCAAAGACCATCAGCTGCAGTCATTTTCAAGCCTTGGCTATGATGTGGGCTGTGACATGCACTACCGCAAAGACGCCACTGGTCTTCATGGAGCACAACGTCGAAACCAACTCCGCCAGCTACCAGCAATACGTTCTCCGCGACGTACTGGATACGTGGGCCATTTTGGCACAACTGGATTTTTCTTCAGCAAGACTGGGCACCTGCGGATACCGCCAATTCCACGATTGCTGTTTGCGAGGAGCTCTTCCCAGGCTTTTGGAGCAAGGACATCTGGCCATCCAACTCGCCTGATCTCAACCCGATGGATTACTCGGTTTGGTCAATCATGGACCAGAAGTTCTCTACTACAAGATACGCCACTGTGGAGCAGCTGAAAGCGGCGCTGATGCGATTCTAGGACGAGATTACAGCGGATCAGTGTGCGACCACCGTCTCACTTCCCACTTAGGTGAGGTAAGGCAAAGCTATACAACCCTGTATTGGTCTAGCATATGTGGACAGGTCCCGTAACCAAAACTGTCACATTAGCTTCCATCCCAAGTCGTCGAGACTCAAAGCTTGTTATACCCACCCTAAACTACAGCGACTGTGGACTATGATTAAAATACTGCCTCCTAAACGAATGAAATTCTCATTCTTCTCTTCCTGGACCAATGCACTGCCCTTTATGTGACCACAACGCTTCGACCTCACACTAACATATTTGGCCCATGCTGCGGGACCTCATCCTTGTATTAGTTCGGAGTGGATGGAGGCGTCTCCTCCAAGCACGCTTCGCGTGTTCTACTAAGCGCTTAAAGAATGTTTCGAGAGAAAACAGACTCAGTATCTTTGACAAATTTTCATAGAAAAGTTGAACAGCCAGTGTTTTTTTTTCTAGTTGAGCGCGTTCAGTCGTTCAGCGCGCATGCGACACACTGTGACCCTCTCTTTGCTTTTGGCCCCATTTAGTCTGGTAGATAATCTTGCCCGTCGATCCCCCTCTGCATTTGCGGAGCGGTAAAGTCTGATTAGGCGAGATTGCACACAAAGAGTACTCCCGCTCATCTAGTTAAAACGCCTAAACTTTGCGTTCTCTATAACTATTCCTACCTTGGGGAACGCATACGCAAGTGCATGGACTCCAGGTTCGGACATCAGCAGTGAGAGAACGTAGATGTTTTCCTCCGGAACGTCATGATCGAGAAGAATTCGGATCGCCATCATAGCAGCAGCACCTGAAACAAGGGCATTTTTAGAAATTGGAGTTTCAATCCAATAAAAGTGAAAGTTGGAACGAAAACTATAGATCTGCATTTCAATTGACAACTGACCAGCTTTCAACAACATTTAACACATTCGCGACGCTGACCACTCATTTGAGTGGTCGTGGTAGTTTTGGGTAGAACTTTCTTCATTGATGTTTTTCTTCAGTTTCTTTTCAAATTCGCAAATTATGGTAACAAATCAATGTTGAAATCTGCGTTGCAAAGATCGATTAAAATGTTCTTGCTGATAGTAAAACTCGTGATGGACGATGTAGACACAAATGAGTGAACTCGCGCGCGCAGCGGGCGCGAAAACGCTGTCGTCGCGAATGTGTTGAACAAACTGGGTCCAGAAACTCAAACTGATATGGATTGGATGCTTGCAAGGTATTAGCAAGAAATGGCTCAGCCTACCTGTGGCTACAGTCGCATCCAGCAGCATCACTTTGTACTTGTCAATATCTTTGGGAAGTCGGAGATAGTACAACTCCGGCTCCATCGTGTTGTCGTTCGTTTGAATCAAAATCTTTCCCATCTGAAATGAACGATGAACGGATGAACCGCTCGTCCCTGAGGTAAGGAGATCTGTAGAACGCATACGCACCTTACAATCCTTAACAACTGCTCGAAGAGAATTCTCCATAGTTTCCCCTGCCCTCATGATAGCGATGCCGCAAATCTGAGCTGACTGACGACGACCCTTCACCCTGCAATAGGACGACTCTGTTACATCTTCAACGCTCTTTGGTCGTGTCACGTACAACGTTTACCACCTTAAACTATTCGAGACAACCAACGGCGCCGCGACAAATCCGTCCAGAAGCCCGCGGTCGTATATGAAGCAAAAAAGACACTACCTCCACTGTTTAAGTGAATAAAGGTGGGAACAAGTAAAGGAAATGGACAAAATCACACAAAAGAATATTTCGTAGCCAAATCGAACGTTTTGTTCGGTTGAAAATGGCCGAGAAAAACAATTCAAAAATCAAGGCTTTCTTCATGACCGTAATTGGATCCTTCAAAAATTTGTGAACGATCACAAGTATAGTTATCTCTAAAAGACTCCTTGCATGAAAGTGACGACAAGCGAAACATCTTTCGATTGAAATAAGTCGTTTTGTCCACCAAGCATTATACATATTCTCAGTTTTCATTTACCTTTGTTTTGGGCAGAAATGGCAGAAAAGAGTAGCGTACTGTTACTGAGAAGAGCATTGGCTTCTAACTCAGACAAGAACCCCTAATTCAAACATTTTTGAACTCAACGCGGGTGCAATTCTCTTTTGGCGGACAAAGCATAGATGACAAATGACAGCATTAATCAATCACTCTTTGGGATGGCCCATCATTCCATTTCTACAGGATATTGAGGAAGTTTTCGATAATCAGAGACGCTTTCGCATGGGATAAGTAGTCGAAAACTAGGTGGGCCGGGCACTAGTGCTCCTCGCAGAGACCCCTGGACGAGAGCTGGCCACCGCCTGCATTCAGCGGGATGTCAAGAGTGCACCAGGACGCCCACCAATGCGTTATCGGTCATCTTTGTGAAAGCCCTGAACGAACGGTATGACGCTCTTCGTGTCCCTCGCGCGAGGAGGATCCGCTGGAGCACTCTGGCACGCGAAAGGAACGAATGAAGACGCTGATTGCCTCCGCTCGAGCAACTCGAAGATCAACGGGGCGACAGGCGATACAAGTGAGATGGTTGAGGGGCAATCTGAATGCGGTCCCGGCCTACATAGTGATCAACGGAGGCAGACGAACGTACAAGGCACAGTTTTATCCTTATCAGACAAGTCACTGGCCCCGTCGCGATAGGCTTGGTTGGCCTAAGCGGGACCCGAATCAAATACCTTTGGAGTGCACTTGACAGCCGGCACGCCATCCCCGACTGCGATACCACGCGCCTGGTTTGAGAAACCAGGTATAACTGCAGCAACTGCCTAACCCTCTCCAATGTCCAAATCCAATCCAATCTCCCACCTTCCTTCACTTGAAATTGCTAGAACGCCTTCGCACAAAGAAGCAACCACTGGGGTATCGAACATACTTACGGTGGGCGAGGTGAAGGAAAAAATCTTTTGACCACAACAATTTATGATTGCACCCGGTAATAAGCTGCTTGGTGTTAGCGTTTCAGAACAGAACACTCATTTACCTCTGACCATTGCTCAGTTCAATTTCCACATCCTTGTACGGCATGAAATTCATGGCCTCCTCAACGAGAATGCGTGTAAGACGTTCAGCATAGAAGATCAGCTCATCCCTTTAAAAGAGAGAAATTAACGCCAGTGCGAACAGTTCTGCCCACAAAAACATGTCTACTAGTGCGGGTCAGCGAGGTCAAGTCCAATGGACTTACCTTTTGGTGTTCTTGTTGCGGATGAACGTATGCAGTCCACGAACTTGAGGCGTTTCCCTGATGATCGTGAGGCTGTCCGGTAGTTCATCAGGCAACTGGCTCATGTTCACCAGATCATGGCGACACTGTGAATGCGCAGTCTGGTCGTAGCCTGAGTGACCAGACCCATTTACATTTGAAATAAACAACCACACGAGACAGAACTCACCTCTCTTCACCAGCTGTGTCATCACTTGCTTCGCAATGAGATTGATCGCCACGTCGTTGTCACCGCCGCGAGGGACGATGATATCGGCAACTTTCATGCCCGGTGCGATGTACGCCTCGAAGGCCGGCTACAACACGTCTGATATGACTCATCCACACACGACCCACACGCTGAAGCCTATCACAACCCGTCAAGTTCAGAAGCAGACGTGAACAAACCGTTATGAGCTTCTTAAGAAGACAATAGGAAAGGGATCAAACAAGACCAATCTCTTCGAAGCGTATTAAGCATATATCTCTAAGAAACATCCTGTCGGCAATTTGTATCAGGCTGCCTGCTGCCCGTATAGTACTGACTGGCCAATCCATCCCATATAACAAGAATACAATGAGCAGTTAGAGCAAGAAGTTGGCATGTGACGGCCACTTTAAATGAAAAGGTTTAGCAGGCCTATGTAGGTCTGTTGCCTGCAAACACATAGACGCATTAAATTAACTTAATATGTGTTTAGTAGGATAACGAGGTCTACACAATAATCCCCACCAGTACGACAAGAAGTAATGCAAAGCCTGTTCCCTTAGAAACCTCAGTTTTTACGATTAGTTTGTCTTAAGGATCCTACCTAACGAGTTTGAGTGAGCAAGAAAGACTGGACTGGCTGGCTCACCTTGACGTATTTGAAATATTGATCTAACACGCCAACCGTGTCACGACCGCGTTCATTAATGTCACGATTCAAGCGTCGCGCCAAGCGTACGTCGCCATCGGTGTCCACAAACACCTAAAGAACACTTTTCGAGATGGAAAGAAACTCTCCACATTCACAACGGTATGCCACTAACCTTCATGTCCATCATAGCGACTATCTCGGGTCGATGAAAGGCTAGAATTCCCTCGAAGATCAATACATCTGCTCCATACATCGTCTGTAAAGCCTGTTTTCGACTAGATCGAAGGGAAATTTCGTCAGATAAGGGATACACAAAAAGAAAAAGTGCATAACTGATACCAGAAAATGAGATAACTTCATTGAGAAATCACTTTGCAACGTCAAATTTATGAACCAAACAACACAATAAGATTTCAAACCAACTTTTGGATTATTGTCTCGCGAATGTGTAGTGAAATCGTACACAGGAACCTCGCAACTTTTTCCTTCACGCAGTCGAGTTATAACCTTAAATGGATAGCACGAGCTTGAAAATGTTGAAGCAAATAATAAACAAAAAAGAACCTCAAACAACAGCTCGAAGTCGAAGGCATTCGGGTGATCGAAATTGTAGTTAGATTCCTCAGCTAGAGCGTGCTCTTCCTCGTTTAGAACCTACACAGAATAAACAATACAGCGTAGCACGACTGAAGGGAAGACCTCACCTTGTAGAAGCTGTCCATGCTCAAAATCGTCACCCACGGTATCTCGAGCTTCTCGATTATCTTCTCCGCTACTGTTGTCTTGCCACTGGCTGAGCTGCAAAATGCTGGTTCTAGAATCACCCATTACTAGACTGTAAAGACCACAACAAAATTTGGATACGAATCTGATAGGAGAAGCTTTGGGCTTAACTATAGGCACATGAACCGTTATTTTTACGCTGCGTACGACATGTGGACTGCTTCCTTACTGGTCACAGTTTCAAAACTTAGGCACTCATCTTTGGATGCTTGAGGTGATTTCTGGTGAGATAACTCCTAAATGACTATGACCGACTCAGGATCTGATTGCGAGAAACGAGGTGTCGCCGAAACGTTAGCAGATGAACTCCGTGTGTGAACCTCGTGTAGCGTTCATTGAGCACAAAGCGGAACATAATGCGATGAAGAACTAAATCAAGCATACTATCGCATTTACCTACCCGCCGCAGATGCCAATAACATACGGTTGCTTGAGCGATTTTCCCCTGCTGTCGTACCACGGCGGCCTTCCCTTGGTATATATTTTCTGAAAGAATAATAAAAGCAGTAATGACAGTACACGAAAAAAGCATAATGTTAGTATACGTTGAATTCTCCTAGCTGTAGTGATGTCAAAAAGCAGAAGAAAATAACCACTAAATGAGGGTCGCGTTCGAAGACCTCAAGTTGGCTAAGGTTCCAATTTCATGAGAAACTGATACAACCCGTTCGATGACAGTTCATTCTGTGTATATGAACAATTTGATGATGCACGAATTGACCAACTCAGATGCATTCCCTAGCTAAACTGCGATTCAATACCTCCGTGATCTACTATTGCCGGAAGAAGCTAGAACAAAATGAAACAAGTATCACTGTCGAAAGTGTTAATATCGTTGAAATTGCGCTGCGCGCAAATAGAGTAATGAATGACGTCGACCTTTCCTATTTGTCTATTCTGGAGAGCGTGATATCGTTGCCTGAAGTGCTGGCACCCGAAGCACATGGATTATGGACTCGACTCAAGGTTCTCCTCTCGTCCATAATGCCCTCCATCACTTCGAAGTTAGTGAGTGGTACCAGCTCTCCAGGAAAAGAAAATGGGCCAAAGACGCGTTCAAAATTCCACAACATTCCGCAGAACTACAATGCGAAGCACATCAGTGAAAGGAGTTGAGCACACCCATCATTCTTCCTCATTTTCGAATTAAAAAGAAAGTTGTCGAAATTTAAAAAAAAATGACCCCTAATGATCGTTACTCACAATGACATGCATTGGTAAAAATGGTGAGCCATGTCATATAGGGAAACTTTGACACTTGTGGCCTAAATGAACCGCATCTCGCAGCACCTTTCCTGACCTAATCCAGCAGATCCCAATACTACAATTTCCGCTGAGTGAGATAAGCAATTCTAGCACGGGGGGCTTAGATGGATCTACCGCAGGATGGCATGGTTTGCCTTAGCGATGTCCCACCCAAGCACTAGGCGTTAGTTTAAGTAGAACACTTTGATGGGAAAAATTGACAAAGTCATAGTGGCAAGAGCGTCCCACAAAGACATGTTGCGCCCAGAATCATCAAAGGCAAATATGCGTAGCCTCAGTCGAGGGAAACCCTACTCGGCGTAATGTGGCTTGTCCTTGGTAGGAAGGCATACGAATGCTCATTACATCAGAAGTGGCCTAGCTCAGTCCAGCACAGGGACAGAACACACTAGCGTTGTATGAAAAGTTTAGTTTCGTGTAACACAGAACGTAGGGCTGGACTGCCCTACACGGTAGCATCCCACCCGCCAACACGTGCGGGGGCGTGGCCGCCTTTCGTGCTCGGTTCCAAGCCATTTTATGCTCGGCTACTAACCAACTTGGTGTCTGATACAAGGCAAGCCGAGCAGTAAATCTGTTTCAAACCTTTTCATGCTGGTTACTAACCGACTTTTGTCTGAGTTAGCGCCTGTGCTCTAATCCGAGTTTCGTGCTCCAAAAATCTAGTCCGTCTCCCCTGCAGTCTACATAGCTTCACTGAACGCACACATTGCGTACAGATGTTCCCATTCCTTCCATTTTTTCTTAGAACTAAAACATCTGAACTGGGAACTAAAAGCTGCTCACCCTTCCCGTCTTTGTGGTGAACAGATGGTGTTCGGACTTCGAGCCGCTCATCGTCCGCAGCCGCCTTCGGGCAGGTGGGGAGGGCGAGACCCGGGCGCAGGTGCCATTCACCAGTTCGTTGACCGACGAGCCTGTGAACGCCTACACTGTACATGTGCGGGCACCAAATACCGCAGATCAGTGATAGAGAAGAGACACGACACGCCGCTGTACGAGACTACGTGCGCTTACCGCTTCGCTTCATTCGACTCGTTAGAAGCAAAACAGATCTAAAACTCGTCAAAGGCAAGGTCTTGCGAAGAGAGCGGGCGAGAAGCTCCTACCTGATGAATTGCAGTACTCGGGCACGTCTCCGATCTGGACGCTCTTCGGAACCTTGTCGTCCTTCAGGCCATTCTCGGCCGGTTCCGGCATACCTGAATGAGGAGACACTGTTAGTTGCTGGAACGGGATGTGAGCACGGATGCTCCTCAAAACCAGAGCATCACTGAACCGCTGCGATGCGCATGGAGATAGCGACGGAACACAAGCCGGAGAGGAATGCGGAGAAGGTGTTGCTGTGGGAATCGGAACAAACAGCTGAAGAGGCTGCAAAGGGCCGCATCGATCTCATCACCTAGCGGTCCTACACTCACAGAGTGAGTCTGAAACCGCGCTCAAGTCCCAACAATGGCGAGAGGTTCGGACAATGCCCGAGAAGTCTACAAAGGATAAGCGTAGGCGTCGATCAAGGTTATTGGATCGGATCCCGCCTAGGCCAATCGAGCCTTTCATCCTTCTCGGGTCGGTGAATTGGTAGCCGACTTACTTTGGAGGATAAAGCACTGTCCATCAGCTGGCTACTCCACGTCGCTCCTCAGCCCAAATAATGACAGAAATGAAGGATGATTAATCAATCCCTTTTAGGATGCGCCACGCCTTCTGCTTCTACGCGATAACGTCGAGGCCTGTGCGTATTTGGCCTATGCAATGACTTGCGGTGGCCAATGTTTTATTCGTCCTAGGCAAGACCGGTTCCAAATCAGCGACCCCAATGGGAAGGAAGACCTCGATGAAACCTAAAGCTTATTTGGTGGGTACCCGAGAGCCTATGGATTAATCCTAATCGGGAGGGGCAAACCTAAACTGAATTTGCCGTCTCCCTCCCTCTCCTTTCAATGTGTCCGAAAGCGTCTACATTATGCATGGATCAACTGGATCTATCAGACATATACGAGGGAGGTCGGAGCAACCCCGTTCCGGGGAATAAAGTGCTGCCTTGCCCTATTATTTCTATCCTGGATCTAATCGAGGGCTATGTACCCCCTCTCATGGCGTCGCGCTTAGACAACTTTAAGGGAGAGAATGGTGAGGTACGACTGCACCGGAAGATCCTATCCAGCGCTTCAGAAAGATTTCATCACAGGTCAACTTAAGGGAATAATGAAAGTCGAATTTTTGACTAAAGCCAGAGTTGGGAATAACCCGTGAAAGGGGGCTCCTAGTCATTCAATCCTTATCTTTCTGAAGCCTTACCGAAGAGCTCAATGAAACACCACTATTTCTCGAACAACGAGGAGCAACGCATGGAAGCGGTGACTCCATCGATGAGCGCAGGGGCGCAAATGTGCAGCTGGAGCACGTAATCTTCTCCACTTCTATTCCAATCCTCGAGCTTTTCGTCCCAGATTTCAGCCACAAGCAGGAATTTTAATGCGAAAAGTTCAGACATCCTTGAGTAGGTAGATTTCTTTGTGATTACCAATTCCTCTAAGTAAGCATTGCTGAATGCTTCCGATTCAATCGTGCGTTTTCCTTGAAATCCCTTCGTCTTCTAGTATTCTTTTTGCTATAATCTTTGTCTTAGCCATTACCTCCCTAAAAGGTACTTTCTCCTGAATTCTCTGGTTTTCACAGAGATTTGCGACAAGTCGAGACCATTTCTGGGGCTCCCGAAACAACAGACTGAGCTGCTTGTTTCATTCCGGGAAAACCTCATCATCAACAAAAAAAACTTGCTCCGCAATCTCCATCAAGAACCAGCGAATGATGCGACCGAGCAGACAGGTACCCTCGTAGTCGTAGCGTAGGATATTTTGCTGAATGTCAATGACTTCACCGAAAAGCGGCAAATCATGCGTTCCATTAATCGCGCTGTTCCGCTGGATGAAAACGATCAAAAGACCCACCGGTCACTAGCTCCACAGTTAGATTTGACATCGGAACGCTGAAACATGACCTCATGTTAGGGCCTGTTCATAGTCTGCGATGGGAGAGACTTGTCGCCCGCGCAGAATTTAGATATCGATTGATGTCAGACGTCGCCAGGTGTGAATCGATTCCTATGCTTTGCTCGGGCTGCCATCTACTAATGTGGAACAGGGTTGCATGGAAGGGGTAACTACCTATTGGAAGCGCTTGTGTAGGTATGACAGTAGCAGGGCGTGTAGTAGCGTGGTAGGAGGAGGCGCCGGTCGTGGTGCACCACAGATCGAGGTTTATGGTGGGTGGGGTTTTTGCGCGGACTAACCACGGTATTATTCTCCAGGGTCGGTGGATTGTATCACAGTTACCTGAAAATAATAAAACGCCGACTTGTTGATCGACTAGCCATAAGAAGTGGTAGAATAGGCCAGCTAAACATACAAATTGACTTCAAGACATCCCGTAGAAGTAGAATGCATGGCGGATCCCAGAAATGATTAATTGCTAAGAATTTCGAGGCAAATTACTTAGTACTATAGTAAAGGCAGACGTTTTACATAACATTATTATAAATAGCCTATTGCTTGAGTCCCACACAGGATTTTACAGATATTTATGGGTCAACTATTCAGCGGTATTGCCTTATTTGGAGCTCTAAGGGAAGCGAGATCAATAAACCAGTCGCTAGGAGGGCCGTTATGAAGGCGATATCTTCGATTACGAGATTCATAGTCGTCCGTGGCGTCTCCTTAACAAGCCACAAGTTTTGAAAGCCGTAAAGGATAAGGATAAAATGGAAGGGTTGGTTTGCCTGGGCGGGAAATCCGAACCAAGAACCTGGTATCGGGTGCACGCGATGGCCGGCACCTCCTCCGACTGCAGCGCTAAACGCGCCCAGGAAAGAAAATATTTAAAAAAGTTAGAGAAGACAATTGGTTAAACCATTTCTATGACAAGACAAAAATTTTGTATAGATGTATTGATAATCTGCTAGCACATTAGGTTCACCGAAGGCTAAAAAGCGCATCAGTAATGATGATCCGTAGGAATGTCATGACATGGGTATCCAGTCTGTGGAAACAGCTTGTGGCACGTCAAGTCCAAACTGTGAGAACATTCTGCTAGGGAGGAAAGATTAATGCAGCACGTTCCTTCGAGATGCTCCTATGAACCGAAAAAAGAGAAAGGATAAAGGACGGCGTTGTTCAATCCTCTTTGGGATGCGCCACGCATTCTACCAGACTTGTCTGTAAAAGATAAAGCACTGACTTGTACATCGGCTGGCCACCGCAAGTCATTGTATGGCCAAATACGCATTCAACACGCCTCCACGATATCCCGTAGAAGTAGAAGTGAAGGATGCTCTGGTCACAGCGTGGAACGAAATCGACGTAGACTACTTGCGGCGCACCGTCGATGCCTTTCCTCGGCGTCTTCGCCCCTGCATTCGCAGCAAAGAAGCCCATATAAAATACAAGTGATGCTATTCTGTTCGCTAGATCATTGTTGACATTTTGTATATAAACATGTTAAATATTATAATGTGTTGTTATTTCTAACGCTTACGTTTAGTGCGTCAATACTTTTTATGCACCCTGTACATTCCTCTGAAATTGAGGCTTTGGAAGCAGGAGTCGGACTCATCAATGGCATCAATGGCTTGTTAACCCATTTACGACTGCGCAGCAAATCGCGTGTCTGGCTTATGGGACCGCACGGGCGCTGGAATCTCATGGAAACACTACTTCACAATATTCCAAATGAAGCTCCCTCTCCAAAGGTTAGCCACGTATTGGAAAAGGCCGGAGCAGGTTTGAAGCAAAACATAAAAGATGTATTTGCAGACCTTCTGACAGCAGCAAATTCATCTTTTATGTTTTGCTTCAAACCTGCAAATAAGGTGACCACATGATGTAGCAGTTGTTTGACATATTTTTGGTAGGACTGTTCAAAATTTCAAAATTTTTACAAGAAATGTGACTAGTTATTTTTTTGCTTGACCATTGTTACAAGAAGTGGGTAGCTACTGTTTGTGAATAGTGCCAATCTTTGCGCAAATTGTATAGTGTGTAGTGTTGATTATTTGTTTTTATCAGTGCTTAGAAGTAAATGACTGCCGGACCAGTGCAGTAGCATTGATAAGACCCAACATATCTAATCAATACTCGTAAACTATGAAAAAGAGAGAAATGAGCCGTGGCGAACCGTTTTATAACCGCGATCCGAAATTGGTCCGTGCGGTCCCACGCGACTGAAAAACCACGGGCTGAAATCAGCCTGCGCGGTCGTCAATGGGTTAACAGAGAATTCAGAGCGGAAACCTCAGATAACGCGGCTTTTCGCTCACTATATCGCTTGATAAGCCGCGCTATCAGGAATTTGGGTGGCTGTAATTTTCTCTGTTAAATTACTGTAAGTCGATGAATCCGGCCCCAGGATGGATGCGACGAATGGGCGCTGCACTGTGATTCGCATCAGTATGCTTAGCTGTCGTTTATTGAGACTACGCAACATGTCCTTTTTTGAGCAGTCCTACATTTTTTGGTAAAAAAATTACTCACTTAAAGGTTTGCTCGACCCGTCTTCACTGGTCGTGCGGGACACGGCATCGTTTGAAATTCGTTTGGATGTCTCGCCGTTTTTACCTGGCACGTAGATGTATAATGCCGAGCGACCTCGTGGTTTTCCACGAGGTCGCTCGGCATTATAGTTGCGCTCGAATGAGCTATTCCAATAGGCATTCGAATGATTTTCATTCGAATTCAGATATTCAAAAATTGCGTTTTTCGAATCCATTCGGATTCGAGTATTCAAAAGTCATGTTTTTCGAATGTGTTCCAATTCGAACATTCGAAATTTGTGAGCATTCGCAACCATTCGAATATTCGAAAACAATTGGAGAGCACAACTATACTTTGCATCCGTAGGAATCAGGGATGGGGGAATTTCTGTTTTCTGATTTTCTGGCCATTTTGGGCAAATTTTTTTCTGTTTTCTGTTTTCTGGGAAAACGACCAAAAATTGGCCAGAAAGCAGAAAATAGAGTTGCGAACAAAATTTTATCACAGAAATCCAATGAAAAATTCCAAAAAGTATCATAGAATAGTGAGCTTCATTCCAAAATAGTGTTTCCAGAGTATCTTAAATGGCAAGCATGTGGCGTTTTTGGATGTGCTCATGTAGTAATTGAGCCATTATTATACTCATGAACTGTCCCACTTTGTTTGCTTGGTTGATTGTGTAAGTGCTGCTGGCAAGGAGTTTCTTCATAGGACATTTTTCGACCTTCATAATTTGGCTTCGTATTCTTTTCGATATTAACAGTAGTTTAGACCATCTACGATCACTAAAAATTTTATATTAAACTATAAAACTTGTATTCTGAGGGGTATTAAATTATGCATTAACTAACCACTTGTCCTAGAGTTACTGTGGGTTGGGTTATTATCCACCTCCGGTTTAAAAATTGAACATTGTTGGCCGGTCATCCCCAATATCGCTTTCTGCAGAGCCTTTGTCGAAGCTGCTTTTCTAACTCTGAAGATTGCTCAATTTTTGGTATCTCAAATTAGTAAGACACAGAAAAGTTTTAGTTACCTTTGATTTCGCTGCTGTAGTGATAAGTAATGATGTAGGAAATTTCTCATTTATCATGTACATATATCATCTGTTGTCCGATTGATCATCGTTGTTCAAGCGGGCACCAGCAGCGTCTCCATACGTCCATGCCGCACGCCGGGATGCTCCAATGAATCCTTTTCGCTCGAGGGACACGAAGAGCGTCATATTGTTTGTTCACGGCTTTGTCAAAGAAGCCTCACCAACGTGTTGGTGGGCATCTTGGTGTTCTCTTGACATCCCGCGGAATCCACTCGGTGACGTCCTGTCGGGGTCTGCGAAGCGCATTACGTGGCCCACCTAATTTTCGACGACTTGGCCCATGCGATAGCGTCTCTGATCTTCGAACGTCGGCGAAGCTCGAAAGTCTCGAGGCCTTCTCTCACTTGCGTGAGTCGTGTCACTCCGAGCATTGTCCTCTCGATTCCACGCTGCGCAACACTGATCGCTTGTTTATCCTGCTTTCATAGAGCCCAGGTCTCTGATGCGTATGTTAGGGCGGGGAGAATAGTGAAGTCGAAAAGATGGGTGCAGAGCCGGACGTTCTTCGTCTTCTCTACAACACTTTAGACGCTCTTAAAAGCTCCGCAAGCTGCTCGTTTCCTCCTGCTCATCTCTGGCGCTAGGCCGTTGGCCATGTTGACTTCCCAACCCAGATACACGTATCTGGAGCATTCGAAGATGTTCGTTCGTTGTGCGAGGATGACGCATCAGAAACTCGTCTGTTCTTCATGAATATCGTCTTCGTAAGATTCAGCTGCTGTCCAACGTCCCACATACACGGTCGAAGCCAGCAGGCATCTGCTCCGCCTGGCTAGCGCTCGGTGTTATGAGCACGATGTCATCAGCAAACCGATGATGGTCAGTTGCCGGCCGTTGATCTTCACTCCATGTCTTCCCATTCTAGTTCGCGCATGGGGTTTTCGAGGGTGGCGCTGAAGAGCTTCGAAGATATTGTATTCCACTGCCGAACCCCTCTCTTCACGTCGATGACGACGTCGTTGTAGAATGGAGAGTCCACTGTACAGCTATCGAAGGACTCTGATGTACTGAGTAGGAACGCCCTGAGTGAACAGGGCTTCGAGGACCGCTTCAGTCTCGACGGAGTCGAATGCCTTCTTCAGGTCGATGAACGTAAGGCACAGCGGCAGCTTGTACTCTCGCGACACTTCGATGAGCTCCGTGATGTTGTGTATGTGGTCGATCGTGCTGAATCCTCTCCGAAATTGTGCTTGTTCGCATGGCTGTCCTTCGTCCAGCGTTCTGCTGATCCTATTCAGGATGACTCGAGTAAACAGCTTGTAGACTACGGACAGCAGGCAGATCGGGCGATTGTTGCTAATGTCGTGCACTCCTGTACAGCAAGGCGGTTCTGCTGGTCTTCCACTGAGATGTAATATGATATGTAGGCATGAGGAAAAAAAAAAGATGATGGAGAGTTTATGTGCTTGGTCTTCATTATATGGTGTCTACGCATTCAAGAAAACACCTTCACCCAAGATCTGTTATGCTGACAGCCCTTCAGTCACAAACTCGTGTTGTACCGTGGAATATCAAGCCTGTACACAACATCTTTAGTCGGTTAAGTAGTAACTAGGCGCTGTAAAGCGCATTGGTAAGTTGGCGTGAAAACTTTCAGCTACGCGGAAACTAGGCCACTTGCAGGGAAAGGTATTCCCGAAGAACGAAACGAATTGGGAATACAGATTCTGGCGAAGCCAGTAATACACAACGAATCTCTGCACAGATTTAGAGTATGTTGCGAGAGTGTGTCTACAAAGTCAAGCAATTAAGTTGAAACATGCAAACAGTGATCACTGAGCCTTCATCGTGTTCTGTACTCTAAAAGGCCAGTTTCTTACTAGTGGGACCATTATCTAATTGAGGCGTTAGCGGTGAAACGGAGCTGATGAGTGATGTTGTATACTTCAAGTGTTTCCTAGAGATTCCTAGGATCTATCAGTCAAGATTTACAACTTGCCGATTGCAGTACACTAGAGTGTAATAGAAATTTTTGTAAACGCTTGCAAATTAAAACGCCGGCCTACGACCACATTTCTAGTCATACAAAAGCATTTGCTACTGGAAAAATGGATCTTTGGGTAGAATAATTCCGGCGTGTGATAATATCGAAATTTTCTGTTCTCTGTTTTTTGATTTTCTGGCGTTTTTGGCTTTTCTGTTTTCTGTTTTCTGACGAAAGCGATTTTCTGTTTTCTGTTTTCTGGGAAAATTTTCAAAATTTCCGCCCATCCCTGGTCGGAATACGCTACGGTACTCTTCTCGTCGTCTTTTCTCTTCGTGATATGGCCGGCACACCGGCATTTAGCCTTCCACACGTAATCGCAGGGTCACAAAGAAAAGACATTTTCTTACGTCGGGGCTGCGAACTCCGGTTGCTGAGTTCGCCGGTTGTAAATATGTACTTCAGAAGACATCGTCTCATCCTGTCTGTGAGCACCTTGGCGCCTTTGAAGGTGCAGCAGCAGATAACGTCATCTTCACGGAGCAGCAAGCATGGAAAACCCCTAGGCAAGAGGGTTTGCTCGGAAGCTCGAATACGTCAGATGGTTCGCAGCCTTTCGAGAGGTGCGAAAGTAGCCCAGTGCTGCTTTGAACAGCTTCGACGGACAACGTCGCACCTCTTCCCATTGGGAATAGTAAGGAAGCGGAGGAACGGCTGAACTGTCGTTTTGCATCCAGTGTTGCAGTCGGCTAACAGTCTCACGTAGCACAGGTCCACTCCTTGGTCGACGAGCCGAGTCAGCAAGGTGTTCGTATTAACGCTGTCGTCTGCCTTCTCGTAGTCGACGAAGGTGAGGACTGAGGCAGACGGTATTCTCGGGAAACCTTATTGACCAGCGATACGGTCTGAATGGCATCCATGCGGCTGAACCTCGTGCGAAATCCAGCCTGCTCCACTGGTTGGCCCTCATCCAGTGTCTTTGATATACATGCAAGACTAATATTCGTGAGCAGTTTGTAGCCATGGAGGGCGGTATTTTTGAAGGCTTTCTTTGTCGCCGTTCTTGTGAAGAATGAATATACGCGATTTCCTTCACTGGGCTCTTTAAAGGTAGTATGTCATGTGCGAGGCAAGTATGACGTGTAGCGGGCGTCCCCCACCCCGAAGAATAATGGCAGAAATGTAGTCCGGTCTCGGGGATGCGCCCCACTTCATGCTCTTGATCGCCGCTCGAACTTCTGAAGGAAGAATCCCCTACCAGCGGGGATGTTGAGACTTGGCACGGGAGTAGAGATTTGAGTAGATCTCTATTATCGATTTCATCTCACGGCATGAAGAGGTGAGAATTTTACCCTCTTCCAGCACGGAGTGCTGTGTTTACGGTGGTCCCTGCGGCACTTCTTCAGCCTAGATCGCCTCTGTTTTGCTTTCAACCTCTTGCGTCTGTAGACCACCCTGCAAGGGAGTTCTGCAGCTGACAATGGCTTCTAACCGCTTCAATTGTTACTTTTGGTTTCAATTTTGAAACGCTTCTTTTCTTCTTGATCAGCTACGCGCATTGGATATGAAGTTCGAAAGGACGTGCTACTGCTAAACAACACCTCTGTTCTTTCTCGTTCGATAACTAGTGTTCTTCTCCATATTGTGCGTGAATCGTATTAGGGCGGGTGGCAAAAGTAATGAGACTCTCCATGCCGTGATCATGTCGTAACTGTAGTCCCGTTTCGTGCTTCTCGTATTTGTATGTTTGTTTGCTACTTTCTGAAGGCCATCTGAGAAGTTGCACGCCGAAACCCCAGTCTGACGAGTCGACCTGTGTCGCGCAAATATCGCCCAATTCCCAACCCCGAGCAGCCTGGGCTCAATAGTCACGCAAGATGAGAAGTTCGTCTTCTACCTTATCCCTGCCAAACAGCGAGTTTGGGTGAGGTCTGGTGACCTGTTAGCCACCTTCGTTCGGCTGGATGTTCACGACGAGAAGCACCTGAGTTTTGAGTCTGTGCTCATGGACCGGTATACTGGAAGCTGTTTTCCAAAAGCACGAAGATGGACTCCAAGGCCATGGTGAACGAAATGGAAGAGATGGACCGGCGACTCGCACATTCGGTGTCAGCCCATAGAAGGTTCTCCTCTTCGACAACGCCGCACCCCATCAGGCAAAAGTGACCACGGATAAGATTGCTCAGCATGGCTACGTTCACATATCTCACCCACCGTATTCGCCCGACATCTCTCCATGCGACTACCATTACTTCTTGACCCTAGTGGACTTCATGGTCGGAAAGGACACAAGGTCCTAAGCAGACCTTGACAACCGTAACGAGCAGTGGATCAGCACCAGGCTTAAGCAGTTCTAGAAGGATGTGATCAGAAAGTTGGCTGATCGATGGCAGCAAGATCATTGACCTTAATGGCGAATACATTCCTCAGCACCGTCGAGTTGTAATTGAATTATAGAGAGATAAAGAAATTTGTTGAATTTGTCTGATTACTTGTGACACACCCTAATACTTTTGCTCGAAAGAGGTCTTGATCCGATCCACTGCAGAACGAGGACACCACAACCGCGAAATCAAGTAGGCAGCACTGTCGGTTGGTAAAGATGTGTTCAAGTTTTACTGGAATCCTGTCTTTGCTGATTCCCATGTCCATCGAAGATGTTCCTTCTTTATGAAGGTTCTACGGAAAACTCTATCCGGCGGTGGAAACAAACCCAGAGAGGCGATTTTCTTTTTAGTTAGGTTTTCCAGATCTAAATTTTCCGATCCTCTGTTCTTCGAGTAATCCCGATTCCGGATTGAAGTCTGCAACTTCTTCCATCATCTTGGAGAAAGAGTTGAGTTTTGTCTCATAAGTGGCTGTAGTCGAATATACGGCCAGATGAGGTGGCAGGATTTCGTAGGAGTCGGTGCGATGGACGACTGAGCTGACATTCCAAGCTGACATTGAGGATGAAACTTTTCCCAATGAATGACGAGTCTCGTCTTTCAAGTGTCGCATATCGTCTCTCTGAGCTTTGGTTTCCTGCAGGTTGATCACGTAGGACCTGATAGGTCCTTCCGTTTCCCGAAGAGCGTGTAGGCCAGTGTTTGGGCCTGTCAAGACGTTCTATGTGCAAAGCGTGAAGCGGTTCTCATGGGGTGTCTTGCTCATGTCGTCTTGGTCCAGATTCAATGGCGTCCTGTGCAACCTGAGATTTCCGCGACTGTCACTGGTCGTCATATCGCCGGACTCTAAAGTGGGCAGAGCCATGCGTGCGGAGGACTGAGGCTGGTGTTATGCTGTCGTGGCAAGAATAAGCTCCACATCAACAGCCTTGACAGAACAAGTTCGGGGTGAGATTCAGACTTCGCTAGTCTTCCGAGGAGTTGTTGATCTCCATCTTACCCTGCAGGGGTACTACCTCTGTGCACCACAGTTCGAGGTGTATTGCCACCCGTGCGCCGCGACGAAGTTGTGAAGAATGTGACGCTGGTAGAAAACCGTACTTTAATTCCCGTATTGAAGATTAAATGTTTCAGGTCAAGGCCAGCTTTGTCAGCCCAAGTTAAAGCTTCCCCACGTTATGCATCTTCAGCGAAAAGGTTGCTGTAAGCATGTCACTAAATTTCTGGGGATAGATCTTGGAAGAGTGGCTTTTTCGTTGGCAGTGTACCTTAATCCCAGCTGAGAGTTGTATGAAGCTTGGGAGATGGTATTTAGTTGCGAAGAAAGCTGCAGAGTATAGCTGGCCAGTTAGAACTTCTGTGCCTAGTTCCTCAGCTGTTTGATAGCCGGCTTGCCAACGCGAATGCTTCCGTCCGTGTTCCCGTCTGTAAGACGAAAGTTGAGCTTCAAAATTAAACACTCATAACTGCTGACAAGTTGTTTATGAAACGAAGGCGTTCTACAGTGTTGTGATTGAAATTTGGTGTCTGGTAGAACAAGCTTTTTTCTCTAAGACGCCCCATGGAATCCATCCTGTTAACGTCCGGAGAACTGGAGGGCGATTCGTCGTGTGTGGTGAAGTCAGGCTGCTGATGCTCGGCGCACCAGTCCTGGACCACCTTCGCTTTGTGTGCTGGAGCAGAATCTTGAAGAAGGCACCAGTAGGCTTCTCCAAAGTGGGAATCGACGCGCGGCTTGAGCGCTTTTTCCAGGATATCCTTGTAAAGCGCTGCGTTGATTTTCACGCCAGCTTCGACGAAAACAAGCGGAGTTTTTCTGAAGATGTGACTCCTCCCCAAAACATAATGGGTTGAGGCTTTTTCGCACTTTCCTGAAGTCGTCCATTGGCGGTAGCATCAGCAAGCGAGTCCCCAATAGTCCTCTCATTTTGGGAGTTGAAGACTAAATCCAACGTCAAAATCTTTTCATCGCTAAACACGGTGTCTCGAGCGCGTGCTACTGTGAATCGTTGCAGCAACCCTTTGCGTCTTTGCAGTCTCCTCTTCTTCATAGTGTCCGTCAGGAGCTGGTATTTCTACAGACGATAGGGGAACTTCTTAGGCTTTTCCCTGACTATTATCCCTATTGACCTTTCGTTTATTCCTACTTCCTACGTCTTTTGCCATCTGGCGCATTGATCTCCTGGCGTTCCTTCAAATTTATTCTCTCACGAGCTTCGCATTTTTCCTGTTTTTCCGTAGCTGTCGTGGGACGCCCTCTTGCTTTTCTATCCTCCTCGGTCTTCAATTCCTTGTAGCGTTTCACTATATCCTGAAGCGTTCGTCGAAGCAGGGAAAGGATCTTCAGAATATCTCCCATTTGCTTGCCGGCCTTATGAAGTTCGATAATACCACTTCGTAGATTGGAACGCCTAACCATTTTGCACTCAAGTACGTATGAGTTCTACGATGTTCAGTCAACATATATTAGGTGAGGGAAGCGGAAAAATGTCGAGGAAAAGAGCGGGAAAATCTTTTGAAATGTTTAGGTGCACGGGTAATTTTACCGCACCCTGTAGTACTTCTGCTGGTTGACGTGAAACGTTATAGGCCAAGTTACCACGTAAGAACCTCCTTGCGTAGAGCTGCTATAATTCTGTATTGGTCTTTCGAACCCGTTGATTTTTTGCACTCTCTGTCCTCCTTTTCGCGTTATGACGAACATCGCCGATGAGCTCCGATCGTCCTCATTTACGTTCTCAATCACTGCTATTCCAGTGCATGAGATATTCGTGCCTTCTGCGGAACTCCATCAAGCAAGTGCAGAAATTGATCAAGCATGAGTTGGGCGTGGTCGAGCAGGACATCTTCACCGTCCGAGTATGTGCTGGCTCTGGAGGGAACGGACTCGCGCGGTGAGATTATGTACCCTTGTCCGATGGCTTTTTTGGTGTTGTGTTCCTTCAAGGTGTGACACAGAGCTTGATATTACGGGATTATGGGTATGAAGCTGATAGATAACAGACATTTTACGTAGGTATGCTACAGCGGTACCATAGTTGTGGTGGTTTTACTAAGGTCGGATTTTTTATGGATTACCTTCTGAATTTTCATCAGCTGTTGCTATCTTGATCCTGACCATCCTTGACGCGGGGAGAGCTGATCTAGTAGGCGCCAGCTGCCGCGTGAAACCGATTCCAGCTTCCCGTTTCGTCGGATTTCCGTCCAGACCAGCCAATCCTTCCATCCCTTCGAAGTCGGTGAACTGGCAATAGTCTTGACTTCGGAAGGTGAAGCACTGACCCATGCATCGGCTGGCGACCGAAGTAGAATGTGTTGCGCATCCCAAAAAGGAATGAGCAGCGTCGTTCCCTATCCTTATTGCTATCCTGCTTCCACTCTTATTGATTTATTTATTTCATTGCAGACATACTTCTTCTGCATAACTCTTCTTGAAGGTCCAACTTCTGATATACGGCTTTCGACAGAAGTTCAGTAGACTTCTTGTTGAACGCCCAAAGAACTATGAGCGCTGAGGATCCTTAAAATCGGGAAAACGAAAGAAGTATGTTTACAAGTAGCTCGTGAATTAAGCGAAGGAAAATGAATTGAATAAAAGAAGGTTCATCGTTGCAAAGAAATATAAGACATAAATAAGGATGAAGGACGACGTTACCTAATCTCTTTGGGAGTGTATGACGCATTCTATAATACTTCTACGGGATGTCGTGGAGTCAGAAACGTTCGGGTGGATACACAAGAATAGTGCGTTAGCAGTTCCTCAGTATACGGTTAGATCTGGAGGTCTATCTTGTAGAGTAGGTTGTAGAGCTTATTGTTATGGCGATTTGACTGCGGGCCTTCATCAAAAAGAAATGTGTATTTGCAGCTACGTAATCACCATCTCGACATTTTGGAATTGATGATGATAAGGATAAAGGACGGCGCTAACTGATCCATTTGCGGGATGTACCACACATTTTACTTCTGTGTGTTCTGTGTGATATCGTGTAGGCAATTTGAGCGCGTGTTTGACCAATATAAAGACTTACGATGGCCAGCTAAAGGACAAGTCAATGTATCATCCTCCCCGTACAAGCGCCTGGGCGAAGGATCCGAACCAGGAGTATGGAATTGGGTGCATGCGGTAGCAGGCTCCTTCTCCGACTGTGCTACCACGCCCTTTCAGAAATATTCCGAATGTAAAAGCGCTTACCACGACTAAAACGGCTAGCTCTGAAGTGGTTTCGGTCGTATAAAATTCGAAGTCGAGAACTGTGAAAGGTTAGAATCTCCGCCCTAATATTTAACTGTTTTCGACATGAAATTGAGTTCTCGAAAAATATGGGTAAATATTAAACACAAATTTTCGTGTGCTGTTGCAGTTACGATGGACGTGGTGGAACGGGAGGCAGCGTCTTCATAGTGGCTAATCCAAACATGTCCTTTGTGGACATCAGGAAGCGACTTGGTGGAAAAATGAAGGTGAAGGCTGAGAGCGGCAGCAGCAGTCAGAAGGTGAAGCTTGTCGGCGACGACGGCGCGCACACGGTACGTTGAGTTCTAGACGTTCCTGAGATGAGAATGTAAAGACGGTTTTGTTGACGCCCTTTTAAAATGGATGGACGCACATTCTTCGGCAATTCTTCAGAGTTTCGAAGTGCCTGTTGGAGTCGAGGCCGTTGATGAGGACCGAAATGTGCTGCTGGCACGTTGTACTAAACCATACTACAGATATCTTATTGCTCGAGGAGGAAGCGGCGGCAACCCACAAAATCAGTTCAGGTGCGTAACCTTCAGCCATTCTTCCCAATGGCCATATCAACAAGTGCTCAAATATAATCGGCCTCCTACTTCAGAAAATAGAGAAAGTCGTCCAGTGACACGACTAACTGCTTGGTTTCAGGGGCGAAGCTGGGGAGCAGATCAACGTGTCCCTCCATCTGAAGCTGCGGCCGAATGTTGGGCTGGTCGGCTTCCCCAACGCCGGGAAGTCGACGCTGATGAAGGCGTTTGTGCCGAGAAAAAGCGTCAAGATTGCACCCTATCCATTCACAACGGTAGGAGTAGTGCAGTACGTTTAGGAACTTCAGGAGCTAAAGGATAGGGAGAAGCGATAATCATCATTTTTAATAGCGTTTGTCCCGTTTGGTGGCGGGATCCGCTCTTCTGGTCTGGTGACGCCACATCTCCCGGTCAAACGCTTGGTCGGGACGGACACCAGCTAACTTTAAGTCCATATGCAACGTATCTAGCCAACGTTGTTTCGGGCGTCCTCCGGGCCGTTTTCCAGGGACTTCAAGATTCACGCCAATCTTATACACGGTGTCGTCGTTAGCGCGAAGGACGTAGCCATACCATCATAGACGTGCTTCGTGCAATTTGTCAGCTATCGAGGCGACACCGAACCTTTGTCGCATGATTTCATTGCGAACGCGGTCCAATCGCGTTACTCCAGCCGTCCACCTTAGCATCTTCGTCTCCATTACACTGAGGCGGCTTTCAGTCTCCTTCGTCACGGGCCAGCACTCAGCACCGTACGTCGCTACTGGGCGGACGACTGCTCTATACACCTTTGACTTGAGGTACTCAGGTATTGTCTTGTCGCAAAGCACCCCAGTCAACGAACGCCATTTGGACCAGGCCGCACTCACACGTGCGTTCACCTCCATCTTTAGACTGCCATCTGACGTGACTGTTGATCCAAGATACGTCTTTTTGACGTTTAGCTTGAGTCCGAACAAGCATCCATGATGATCACGAAGAGCAGTGGGGAGAGCGCAGACCCCTGGTGCACTACGACAGAGATTGGAAACTCCATCGAGGTGCCCGCTGGTGCTCGCACTCGGCTTATTGGGCACGAGTAGAGGATGCGCACCCACTCAATAAGCTCTTCAGGGATACCATGTCGTCGCAACGCGTACCATATCACTTCCCGCAGAACGCGGTCGAAGGCCTTCTCCAAGTCCAAGAAGGCGAAATGCACCGGTTTCTGTTTCTCGTTGTGCTTCTCTAGCAGGAGACGAACGGCGTGTATGGCATCAACCGTCCCACAGCCGGTAACGAAGGGAGAAGCGATAATCAATTTTTTCATATATGTTCTGCCTCTACGGGATGTCGTGGAAGCAAACTGGCCGAGTATTTGACCCACACAAAGATTCACGGTTGCCAGCAAATGAACAAGCCGATGATTTATTCTTCCCAGAGAGTGATACTAAATAATTTAGCTACCTACAAGAGTGAAGTGCTTGTGTGGCATGGGTTAGACGTGACCTGGAACCAGCCTGGAATGCGATACGCTCGCGAAAACTTGCGCCTCTTCCGACTGCGTTGCTCTGGCTCATGTGGCAGAAGTGCTAGGGCTGAGTCATGTATATGTTTTTTTTTGAATGCATAGCATAATTCTTTCCTTCTCAAGAGGACTGCGCCTATCGTAGGCTAGAAGAGATTTGGAGGCCCGAAGCAATATCAGGAGAATGTATGACATATTATAATTGTTGGTTTGTAGTGAATAACCTCAAACTAGCGCTAGCGTTTTAATTCCGTTAGTTACCACAATTTTGAACGCACTTAATCGTTATTAAAATTTAAAGGATCGAACGGATAAAGGGCGGCGTTGGTCAATCCTTTTTGGAATGCGCCACGCATCCTACTTTTAAGGTCATCGTGAAGGCAATTTGAACGCGTACTTGGTCTATGTGGCTACTTTCACTGTCCAGTCAGGCTATGGACAAATCAATGCTTTATCTTTTCAAGACAAGTCTGGTATCAATTCATAGATCGCTGACACACAAAAAGAGTATTGGCTTATCCGAGACTCGAACGAAGGCACACAATACCTGTTATATTGCAGTTCCTTACGCCTGTTTTGAGAGTTTATCGAGCGTGAACATCTGTGTCTCAAAATCTCGTAGATGAATCTAAGGCACGTTAGAGCAAAAGGAGACGAGACGACGAATTAAAGTCCTATCAGTACTAGCCCTGCTCACCTATGTAGTACCGGTAGGGCTTCGTTAAGGGTGACCGTAATAACTAACGAATGCGGCCCACTATATCAAGTAATCTACAGTGACTTCCTTCAGCACTGTCTGACAGCATGTTTAGCTCAAGGCAACGTTCCCTAATCTGCAGATATCCTGCTGGGGACGATATTTAGCGCAAACTACTCTTCGATCCCTTCTGGTCTAGGCAATGAAAACGGAAGATCCATCATCCGAAAGAGGCTGACCACTGCATTTTATGCTAAATTTTTTCCGAAATATATCCACTGGACAAACACATTTATTAGGTTCTTTCACGAATCCAGCAATTGCGTTCGCGGCCATTTTGGGCACGAGAGGTTAACTTCACCTTGCGGGAGTTGGCGAAAACCAAACTCAAGGAGCACTCATGGAATGAGATCATCAGTGATATCTGGATGGGACTTTAATGGAAATGCCTAGAAGCATACCATCGGTATCAGTCGGGGGCGGTAAGTGGCTGTAGACCACGTAGGGAAGCCCTGGAGGGGCTTGTTTCAGGTAGTGCTTGGTTGGCGCCACGCATCTTTGCTTTCAAGGAGTCAATTGAGTAATCGCGGGTTGTGGGTGTTCGTTTATTGTCCCTGGACAGGTAAGGTTTCATTCCTCAACTTTAATATGATCCAAATGCCTAATGTTTAACGACATTGTGTAGTCCGTAGACACATGGTAGCACAGTCGGAGGAGGCGCCAGTTGTTACGCGCCGATCCTAGCTAGGTTCCTGGTTTCCAGATCAACCAAGACCAACCAGGGTTGGTGATTAGGTACTCCTCCGGGATGGATAAAACACTAGCTTTTTCATCTGCCGGTCACCGCAGGTCATTGCATAGGCCAAATACGCATTCAAATTGCCTCCGTGACATCCTCTTGAAGTTGAATGCGTGGCGCATCCCAATAGATATTGATTAGCGCCATTATCGTTTCTATCCTTTGCTGTGAGGTCTGTTTTTAAAAATATGGGATTTGGCGTAGTTGCTCCACTCTATCAAACGTGTCTGGAGCGGAACGAAATCAGGGTTAAGGGAGAGGACTGAAATATTGAAACTTCGGGAGATGTTCGGCAGTCTAATAGAAGGGGATAATGTGTGTCTGTTGTACAGGTTTCTGATTCTGTCATGACTGGTTCCGGTGTTCAGTTTGAATGTTCTTATTTTATTCTGCACCTCACAGTGATGCATTGAAGCCTTCTGTTCTAGACGAGACCGCAAATGGCGTTCTGGAGTGTTCAGAAGGGACGGAGAGATGTTGACGACGACTTCACCTTGTCACTTGCCGATCTGCCAGGTGATCCCTAGATTACTGTGACCTGTCCAAGAAGAAAAGGCGAGCGGGAAGCTCCTTTTTCCACCACGTTCAGCTTATCTTCTTTCGTCGCCTTCTGAGACCGCACGATGTAGGAAATTCCTGTTAGGGACTAGCACGTGAACTGTGCTCTGTTACTGACTGCAAGATTGGCTATGTGTTCTATGTGATATCAGCGACTAAATTGGTTATTAGGCAGGTTAAGTAGATTTGGATATCAACGCACTGGAAAGCTACTGTTCTCCTACCTACGAACTCGCCCTGAGGCGTTCATGTGTTCAGAATGATATCGACGTCAGTCTAGAGAAGAACTAAGGTGCTCATTGCAGGTCTAATAGAGGGAGCTTCTCAAAATCGCGGGAAAGGCTACAAATTCCTCAAGCATCTCGAGTACTCGGACATCTTGCTTCTGGTGGTAGACTGCATGGGCTTTCAGCTCTCCAACAACCTCAGCGAGCCCTTCAGGTAAGGCATTTGTCGTTTTTTTCTACTGAAATTGATGAAAGAATTTTTCTTTTCTCTACTGCCTTTCTTTCAGATCACCATTCGAAGTGGTTGGGTTGTTGAATCGGGAGCTCGAGAACTATAGCAGAAGGCTGGTGGAAAAGCCGGCGATTCTTCTCTTCAACAAGATTGATATCGCCCCGGATGGTGTAGGATTCACTATAAGTTATTCATCTTGCAGCGCTAAACTCATCTGCATTTGAAGGTGGCCAAGGAGCTCGTGAAGAAGATGCGCGACCGGGAGTGGCCGCGGCATCTGCCGGAAGAGATGCGTCCTCAAATCCCCCTGTCATTCGACTACGTTCTTCCGGTATCGGCGAAATTAGGCGACGTCGACGAGGTGAAGAAGGCTCTGGTTCGGGTGTACAGAAGTCTCAATCCGCCAATTGTTCCCAAGAAGCTCTTCGATGATGTAGATAAAACTTTATTGTGAGTTCCCGTCTGACCGCTTTTCAGAAACTGGACACGATCTTTTCACTACAGAGCTGGAATAAACGCAGCATCAGAAGCGATTAGCTGGAGGGTACTATCCCCACTCATATCTGATCATTTTTCAAACTGAGCTGGTCTACTTTTAAGTCAAACTGAGTACATTCCAATTCAGTACTCACCCTTCACAACAATTATGTAGCACACATTCTAAGATATTCATGGTGAAGTTTTCGTTCAAAAATGTATCTTCAGAAATTGGTAATCCATGGAGTGTCAAAAAATAATTGCTGTCTTCAAGTGATTGGAAATTTCTTAGCTTTTCTAGCCACAGGAAGGTTTTTAGGCTGACTGAAACAATTGCATAATGAAAATGAATGTGGAATACGGAGAAATTGAGCCGTGAACTTGCTTTGCATTGAGCAAACTATGATTACATGCCAGGGCAAAGTTAATACAATGCTTACACGGTGCCTTGCAGTGTATGATTGTTTTTATTTTTGTGGTTTGCTAAGCATATGTTGAACTGTAGATTTACACACACCGATAGGAATACAACATTTATACTAAATCATAATTAAAGTAAAACAATGTAAATAAGATAGAAAAAAAGAAGATAGAAGATAGAAAAGATAAAAATGAATAATAAGACAAGGAATACCAGGGAACCTCACAACTATATTTTTTGCTTTTCTGCGCTCAGAGATAAACTTAAAATTATTCCTCTTGCCAAAACACGGAGCATTTTGTTACCATTCAAAGAGTGTAATGAATATCGTGGCTCCTCTTATAGACAAGCCTTAAAGTTTAATTTTTAGACTAAAATTTATTCCGAATCACTCATGCCGTTTAGCTTTGAGAAATAGTGTCTACCGTTCCTAGTCGTGTTATAAATGCACCCATAAATTTGGTAATACAGGCCTCTACACTGCGTCGATCTCTGCCAAATTCAGAAGCAACCTTTGTTTAGATTACTGTTTGATAGATCTTGCCTTCGAAATCAATCTCAAGTGGTAGTCAGAAACAGCGCTGGATTCAAACCCGACAGAAATCCACTTCTCCCTATATTCAGCGAGGCTCGTTCGCTATTGGCAACGTGCTCACTGTGAAAGCTTTGCAGCACGCAGAGAATCAGACGAAGATTAGGTCTCTATAAAAGTCTTCGGCAGTAGTCAGTATTAGTCGAGCAAGCCTTTATTTCGGAAGTTATGTCAGTGGATTTAGTTAGGGAACAGGACGAACACTGGCGGGTTTTCCTCGCATTCCTCGAGCCACTCGCTGTAGCGAACCCGTCCTATTGTTGGAGGGAACCTGGAAAGCTTCATCGACCTCCACTACTGACGCTTCCATTTCTATGAGGCAACTTGCTGACCGTAGACTAGTGGTTAACATGAATTCGACGAGCTTCATCCCTTTTTCGCATAATCGCATGTACGGACTCGGCCCTCCCATGAGCTCTCCGTTCTGAAAATGCTTTGAAGCTATTCTGGATAGAACTGGCCCTTCTCTATGCTGAACTCACCTCATCGAACTTTGCCTTGTGCCCTGTAAGCAGCCGATAGAGTAGCAGCCCCACATGGAATACATCGTCGACTTTAGCTCGTGTCCTAGAAGTGCCAAGCCTCTCACGGCTAGTGCTCTAAGCTCCAACTCTCGCCTACCCTGCTTTCTCTCGTCTTACTCGATGAACTGTGGGAGTCACTATGGTCTTCGCATTGAAGTACTTGTCGAGGACGACTGAGGTAAAATCGAGACTTCCATGCACTACCTCTCTACAGTGCAGGAACAGTATCGCTGAACTCACACCTAAAATACCAGCGAATCGGAGCATTGACGGGAGAAATGAGAGGTTACGAGCTCACGCACTTCGAATAATTCCGGCTGCGATGTGCTCTTCGACAGGGAACGGACCGTGCTTGTTCAGAAAATCCTCTAGTGTCGTTCCTTCCGTGACATCGCCGTCGCTCTACATATAAGCGATGTATAAAACTTGCTCATCCTATTCCTGGTACCTACTGTGGACCTCGTCCTATCGCATTTCAGTGAAAACGACAATTCTCGTGCAGTGATCACTTCTCTGTCTACAATGGCATCGCTGGCTTATTCATTAACCTGTTATGACGATGTTTTGTTGCGATCAAAACTCTAGCGCCAGGCGGGACTCGAACCACCAACTCCTGTTGACTGGCGGCAATGCTCTGTCCCATTACACCACCGTCGCTGTTTGATCGAATGCAAGGTGTTCAGTAACCTTTGAGAGAGATCGAGGCTCTAATGTTTCCCTCACGGCTATTACTACGCATTCACTCATTCTATACCACCATCAACAGTCATAGAAATCACCAGTCGTTCGCTGTTATGAGCAAAGTGATAAAGTGGAACACCAGTACAAATTTTTAACTCTACACTCCACATAATATCTAAGTCGATGAACTTCGCTGAGGTCTTTTCCATCCTAAGGATGTTAACAGTTAATATAAGTTTTATAAGCATTTATATAAGTTTTGGGTTCAAACGCAAATGTAGCGTAGCGCAAAATACAGTCCCCTCTCCTTATAACGCGTCTGAAGGGATCGGAGAAAATCCGCGTTATAACGGGAGTCGCGTCCTAACCGGAGCTGACTTTTTTGCACTCTTTTAAGCTCATATTTATCTAAAATCGTATGAAATGGCTAAATATGGCTATATCCATAAAATACGTGACCATGAAGAGAGTGAGAATGCAAAAAACATCTTTAGATTATTATTGAAGACTTGTCCTTAAAGGTACTCTTTGCCGCTATATGCGTAAGTGTGACAGAAATGTGTAGGGAATTACGAGTACCAGAGGAAAATTAGACTTGATCCACAACAAAAACGTGTAACCTGATGTTACAATATTTTTTGCCGCCATCAAAACTCTCGCGCCAGGTGGGGCATGAACCCGCACTCTACTATCCAGGCAGGATGTTAGCCCATTGCGCTATCAGCGCTGTTAAATCGCGTGCCGCATCCGCCATATCCTCGTCGCAGTAGCGTCTCAGCGCTTTTCACGATATCAGGATGTTGCTGTGATCAAACAGCACTGTTGCTTTAATCCTGCACTGAAGGCAGAGGGTGCGGGTACAAGTTCTGCAAGGCGCGAGATTTCTGATCGCAACAAACCATCATGTGACTGCACACAGCCTCTATAACAGCTGCTCTAGGCTTATAACAAATGTGTAGGATATTGTTTTGAATAAACTGAGCTTTAGTCCACACCTTCTATCGTTTCTGATAGCAGAAACCCTCCACTTTACTGCAGATTCTAACGACTACCGGGAGTCTTATACTGTGCTCGATATATTGCTGACTGTAAACACTTTTGTGGGCCGGTCTGTAGGCATAAAAAACGTCTACATGCATCTAGTTCGTTGTCGCACAGGTGCTGGTCGCGGCTACGAACGAGGCAATAGAAGGGTAGGTCTTGTCGCAGACGCTCTCAGCATCTTACCGTCTTCATTTTCTGTGTGGGACCGAAATTGGGCCCGGGTCGCATTGTAACGGGAGTCATTTAGAACGCAGAGTTCCTCCCAGAACCGCACTATAACGGGAGTAGCGTTGTATCCGACGCGTCCTAACCGGAGTTGATTTGTATTGGCGGAAAGGTAAGCTGGCCGGGGCCGGAGAAAATCTACGTCATATCGAGAGTCGCGTCCTATCCGGAGGCGTTGTAACGGGAGGGACTGTAGGTCCGCGAAACGCCGTCGGAAGAGGTGCATGTTGTTACGCGCACCTGAAATTGATCAACGATCCTGTTCGGCCCAAGTCAATGAAACCTTCCATTCCTCCAGGGTCAGTGAACTGTAGTCAGACCTATTCACATCGACTGGCCACTGCAAGCTGTCATGTGCGAGATGCACAGCGAAATCGCCTGCACAGTCTGCTGAAGAAGTGGATGCATTGCCCGTCCCACAATGGGATTGATCAAGACCGCAATTTATCCTTCATTGAACAAGTGACTCGCTACACGGAGCACTACTTTATCATAAGCAAATCGGTCAGGTTCAGTCTCAACCAATGGTGACAAATAGATGAGGAGAAGAGATTAACTGCCCGCCAAAAATAAAACGTAGGTAAGCTAGGCTTATTGCCTGTCATTAAATTTATCAATTCTCGCGGTAAGTAAGGACAGGTGCAGGCTAAGGAGGCAAGCGTAGGAAATGGGGAGCGGGTAAGATTTGTACTCAGTAACCTCTTTTATTTGTATGGTTTACAACACGTGTTCGCTGAAACGTATATCTTGCAGGTGTTCTTCTTGCGCGCTTCGCGCGACTTTGTAGCATCACTGACCTACGGAAACTAATTTTTGTAAAACTTAAAATTGGATGGCATCTAGGATCTGCTCCATTTTTCATTAGCATCAAGCCATTCATCACTTACGTGCGTTCATCATAGACGTTCAGGACCCTCTAGTAACGGCATTGATTTGTGCTGCGCAGTATTTCTGCCCTCAGGTGGCTCCTCCGCAACCGTTCTCATGCTCAACATCTTGTGCTTCCGGATGTCGCTGACATGTCTTCCGAATCCGGACGCTAGTTTCCCACTCACTCGCTTCTTCTTCCTGGATCTAATCGCTGGTCCGCCTTTACTGGTCTTCCCTCTCTCTCCCCCACCTCTGGTTTCCCCGTCCTGATTCCACCTTCAGGTTGTTCCTTTCCTTCCTAGTAGCTTTCCTGGCCCTAGAGGGTCTCCTTACTTCCCTTCTCTACCACCCCCTTACTGGGCCTCCCATGGTCACGGTAGACGTCGGTGACAATTATTTGGAATCAGGGCTCTCAGAAACGCGCGCAATTGCCGCTGTGTCAAGCAGAAGGAGGCTGCGCTTTCTCTGCTGAAGAAGCACCCCATGTTGAATTCTGAATGCTGCTCGTCGTGCGACGACGGTGTCACCTCTTCTGACTCCAGACGCCTGCTGCGCGACGTGGTGGACCCGCCTTCTGGATCCGGACGCTCAGAAACGCGCACAGATACGGCTCAGAAACGCACACAGATGGAGGCTGCGCTTCCTCTACTGCACCAGCACCCCATGCTGAACGGCACATTTTGTCCGCGAGGGGTTCGATGAGGCGTATCTCACGCAGGTTTCTAGCCTACGTGAGATAAGCCTCATCATCTACAGCGCACGGGCAACTAACTCAATTAAATAGTGGTAGATACTCAGAAACAATCCTGCTACAGCCCCGTTATCGAACAGTACCTCGTAGTACTTCTAAAATCTTAAGCAAAGTAGTACCAAAAACACTTGCTTAATGACAAAGTCATAGTCAATCACCAAGAATCCACCTGATCGAGTCACGCGGTAATGATGGCTGATGAGGACAGCAATATCGATCGATGGTACCGATTTTCCGCCCGGAGTTATTTGTTTTCCCCCAAATTTGACGAACTGCAGTGGGAGTCACATGACAGTATCTTCGGAAGAAGTACTTTCACTCGTAGGAATCACTCCAATATAAAGGCATTCGGGCAGTATTTGAAACAAGATAACAGTATTGATTGAACGAATAACGATCGACTATCCATTTTGCTGCAGATAGATCCTTCGGTGTGGGAATCGCACTAGTGCGGTGGGCAGTGGACAGGCCTTACCTCCATCATTTTGAGGATCTTACCTTACTCTACTCTATGAAATAAGCAAAACCGGTTTTTTCTTCTCTAGTGGAGGCCGAAAGGTCAATAAGCCGTCGTGTCCAAGGCGTTTTGTTTTCGGAGTATGTAGGCGAAGTCCCTGCCAGAAGTTTTGCGGCCGATAGGTCGCTGAACGTCTCGTATAGTATGAAAGACGCCCTTACACAACCACTTTTTGGGATGCGCCGCTCATTCTAGTTCTACGAAATGTTGTATAAGTAATTTGAATGCGGTTGAATTCGGCCAAACAATGACTTGCGTGACCAGCCATCTTATCCTTTCCAGAGTGGTGGCCTGAGAAGGGAAGGGAAGGGATGGATGGCTTGGTTGGCCTAAGCGGAAATCCGAACCAAGAATATTTGGTGTGGTATCGGGTGCACGCGGCAGCCGGCACCTCCTCCGACGGTGCCACCCGCGCCCACATAATATAGTAAATCTAAGAAAAGTTGACTTACTATTGGACTATTGGACAAGAGGCGACACGCGACTAACCAAACAACCCTTGCTTTTTTTTACACTTCAAAAGCGTTCACAAAGAAATTTCTTTCGCTAGCTGCAGTGGTGCTCCCCCTCAAGAGAACCCTGAACTAGAAATGGATGGCGAAGTTACTCTTGGTATGCGAGGTCAGCGTACTCTACCGGATGATAATAAATTCCTAACACGCAAATTCCATTGTGAGTTGGATAGGATAGTTGATGAGCTCCTCGTTATCTGTAGACCTCTTCCTTTTCGACTGCTTATCCAGGGTAAACTCACTGATGAGTTCACAATTGGTAATTAACTTGTCGTATTTCGTCACATTGCGTTTCTTATGTAAAAAGCGTTGTGTTTCACGAGGATCTTGGCCAACGACGATCTCTGTGTTATGACATCAACACCGTTAGATAGAGGAATGTAGTCGAATATCAGCACATTTGAATAATGGGCCACGGGTGCAATCGTGATGTGCTAGTCTCCGCTTTTAAACGCTTTCGTTTAGGAGGATATGAAGTGGTGCTGTTTCATGGTATTAGGTCTACGATACATTCTAGGTGGGAGATATGGATAGTACCTTAACGACCGATAGGGGTTCTTCCCCTATATACAGGGTGATCCACATGAAGTGTTACACAGAAAGCTATATACAACTCTGTACAAACAAACACAGATAAGAAAAATGTACAATCGTTCGAAAGACAAGAAAATTCTATAACATATCATAGGTCACACTCAAAATGTGCTCTTTTGGCTATAATGCAGGCGTCCAATCTCTTTCGGAAATTGTTGAGGATGCGCGCCATCATTTCCGGTGAAATTTCGTCCCATGCCTTCTCCAGAGCTCTTTTCAGTGAATCCAGTGAACTGTGTCTGAAAGAGCAAGCTTTTTGCTCCAGGATTGACCAGAGGGGAAACCGATAGAGCTGAGATCGGGCGAATTTGAAGGCCAAACCTCCTTCGTCCACAAATCTAGGAAATTGGCCTCATACCACTCCAGAGTCTTCTTGGCACCGTGAGCTGGTGCCCAATCTTGCTGGAAGGTTCAGTCTATGTCCTTAGCATTTTTTTGTGCCAAGGTATTACACCAGGATTTGCTTCTCGTAGATTACGGCATTGATCTCGACTTGTTTTTGAATAAGAACAAGCTTGGTCCTGCTCAGGCCCGATACTTCAGCTTATATCATCAAGGACTGTGAAAAATGAGCTCATCCGACGTGGAGTGGTTTGGCGGTAAATATCTCCTCGTCTGTGAAGAGAACTCGGGCGCGCTTGTCACCGCGCGTAAGAACCTTCACCTTTCTACATTTCTCCAATTTTGAAGCCTTCACTTCCTCAGTGAGGTGCTGTCCTTTAGTGAGTTTGTAGGAATACAATCACAGGTTACCCCTGATTAGTCGTCTTATAGTAGAACGACCTACGTTGTGCTCCTTATCTAGTTTCCTGATGTTTCTTGCAGGATTTCGTGTAACTTGTCTTTGACGGCCTTTCGAAGAGCAGGAGTCCTTGCAGTTTGTCGTAGTCTTCCTCTCGGACGATTTTCGATTTCTCCAGTCTCTTCGAAACGTTTGATGACGCGGTGTACTTGCATCCGATGCAGTTTGAGCATCCTTGAAGTCGTGGAAACGGACGACGCGCGTATGAACATAGCGACTAATGCTGAACACAGGTCGCCCCTACTGGTCACAGGGCGAACATACGCCCTTATCGGTGGACCTTGGCCTCTGAAGACGACGGAACGTCGAATCGTCAGGCCCTGCTGAATAAATCTGTCCACCTACAAACCTCGTGTGGCACAAGATATACTAACACTAACAACTTACAATGCCGAGGTTTCAAGAAGAGAGAAGTTGGGAGCTACAAAATATAAGAGATATTTCCAAAAATGGACTTTCTGTAGCCCGTAACACTTCAAGTGGACCACCCTGTAGGGGCACTGTAAGATTGTGTCATAATTTTTGCTTATAACATTCAGAGGTGTACCGTGGTTGGAAGAGGTTTCTGCTGTTCCGTTGGAGACCCGCTCAGGCCGAACAATGCCTCCCTCACTTAGAGTCGTACAGAGACGTGCCAGATTGTGTGAAAGCAATCCTACTGCTGATCACGACGCAGCTAAGTTCCGTCATCGAAGAGAACAACTTACTACGCTCCGAAAACGCCCAATATCTCAAGGAGAACGCTGAACTCCACTCAAAGCTAAGTGCGCTGCAGGAAAAGTTTTAGAATTTGAGTATCTCGGAGCTTCCAAAGAAGATCCTAAGTCGAGTGCTAGCAACGTGTTCAGTGAGATTGATAACTTCCATGAATGTGAACGTCAGCGCTCAATTGTGATAAGTGGTGTCTGTGAAATGTCTTCTCCAAATGTTGCTGATCGAGTCCAACATGACTTCAATTGCGTTGTAAAAATTCTGTCTTTTCTAGGAATTGAGTCGTTTTCTTTGAATGTTTACAGGCTCGGCAGGTTGCTGCCAGGCAAAAATAGACTCTTAAGGTCGTCCTCCATCTATCTTTCATCAACGTCTTGCTGTGTGAAGGGCTGCCCATCTGCGTTTCTTCGCAGTCAAGGGTCTATTTCTACGCCCATCCCTGACCTTGGCCGATAGAAAAGCAAGGAAAGAGCTTCGTGATGCGAGAACTCCTACCCAGGAGCAGGCAAAGGACGTGCCAACTGCGCTTCCTTGCTCTGCTGAAGGGGAGCGTGACACTTGTCCCATGGAAGCTTCTTTCCAGAGCTGTGGTTTAAACTGAATAGAAATCTACGGTGTTCAGTTAGGTGCTTGTATTCGAATGTCTGCTCGATTCCTGAGAACGCCACGGAAATCGATTTAGTTTTAGCTAGTAGATATGACTTATGCGTATTCACTGAAGCTTGGCTAAAGTGTCATCATTCTTTGCCATCCCTTTTATACAATTCGTGTTGTAAATTTGAGCCCATTCGTTGCGACAGACCGAGAAAAACGGGAGGTTGAGTGCTGGTTCTCCTTTTAAAAACCGTACAGTATGAACTTGTCTTTTCCGAAAACGTAAGTGAAGGTTACGAAATTCTAGCACTCGATGTTCTTTGTAATTCAACTCCGGTGATAGCCGTGTACTGAACGCCCGCTTGCTCGCAGCTTTACACTGAACAACTTATTAACGCTGTTAGTGACCTTATTATTACTGAGCATCCGGTCATAATTGTTGGGAACTTCAATTGTTCTGAGATCAACTGGATTTCGTCAAGACCTACAGCCTCAGGGTGTGAAAACTTTCTTGAATTTGTGAATAATTATGACCTCAAGCAGTTTATAAAGACCACAACCAGAGGAGAACATTTTCTTGATTTGCTTCTGTCAAATGACAAAAACCTCATTGGTCAGATTCAGATTATGCCACCGATTGGCACAAGCGATCACTCAAGCTTCTCATGTGATGTCAGTGTCGAGCTTCCTAGCTCTAACGTTGCATACAACCGACTTTTTTCGAAGTGTGATTACTCAAGAGTTTGCGAATATTTAAGCGGTGTTATGTGGGTTGAATCCCTGGAACAAGCAGAAACAGTTAATGAGAAATACGAAATGTTTTTGAATACTCTTTATCACGCAATAGGGATGTTTGTTCCATGAGCCCGTGTGTCAGCGACGCGGTCCTCTATGCCAGCGTACCTCCAAAGAATGTTTGAGCACAAAGTCTGCCTGTTTTCAGTAGCTTACAAATCACAAGCTTTCCAAAATTGGGAGGCTTACAGAACGTTTTCTAAATGCTTTGCGAAAAAAATTGGATAAGTTAAATCACAATCTTGAACGAAAAATAATAGAATCTGGACACAAGCGTTCACTGTTCAAGTATATAAACAATAGGATGAATCTTAAGAGCAGCGTCCCCGTTCTTAACAATGGAAGCATACGGGCAATAGGAGAACGATAAGGCAAACATGCTAGCCCATCAATTCGGAAAAGTCTTCATTAGTGAAGGAAACATCCTCCAATGTTTCGACCTTGCCATCAGTCATGCAATGGAGACTTTTCCTTGGTTTTATGAACTAAGGATATTCGAGCTCCAAAAATGGCCGGCATCCCTTTGATCACTCCGGACAATATTCCTTGAAGATTTATTAAGGAAACAGCGCATGTGCTTGCAAAACCGCTGGCTTACATTTTTAATCAGTCCATGATGTACTCAGAAGTTCCCAGGCGCTGGAAACATTTGTTCGTTACACCAATTTTAAAGAAAGAACCGTCTAGCAACCCGATAAACAATAGACCTCGGATCAATTTTTGCCGTGTGTTTGAGAAAATAGTAAGAGATCATCTATCAGACCATCTGAAGACAAATTCCATTATACCTAAGAGCCAACATGGATTTGTTAAGGGACGCTCTATTGAAACAAACCTTCTAGAATCGCTAAATGATTGGACATGTGCACTAGACGACAGAAAGAGCTGCGATGTTATTTATTTAGATTTTTCTTAAGCCTTTTATTGCGTTTGTCATAGTAAGCTTATTTTCAAGTTGGAGAAGCTCAAAGTTTATCCTATACTTGTAAATTGGATAAAGGAATTTATCACTGGAAGAACATATCAGGTCAACAAACATTCTGACACTGAAGATGTTAAAAGCGGTGTACCTCAGGGAAGTGTTTTATCACCACTTCTGTTTGCTGTTTATACCTACGACCCTGTACAGGTTGTCAGCGACTTTGGAATACGTTTTAAGCAGTATGCTGACGATGTCAAGATTTACTGTGAAACTGGAAACAACTCATCAGCCAATCTCCAGTCCGCAATTGATGCTAATAGTGAGTGGTCCCGTTTGTGGTCACTGCCTCTATCTCCTGAGAAAACAGTTCATTTGAGGCTAGGTAGCTGTCCAGGTCCCGCAACTTTTAACATTCAAGGCACCATCATCCTACTGTTGATCATGTTGTTGATTTAGGATTTTCTTACAATAACAAGATAGACTTTAGCGAGCGCTATAAGAGCATTTGCGGGAGGGCGTATGTCCGCACTTACCAAATTTTCAAAGGATTGGGTACGAGAACATCCAGGTTTTACTCAAGGTGTACAAAACCTGCGTTAGACCGCTTTTAGTATGCGGTACAACAGTGTTTTCACCTTGTAAGAAAAAGGACATTGCAGCTATTAAGAAGATTCAGAATAATTTCACTAGAAAATTAATTGTCAGATATGGCGGATTTTTGTATTCTCTAATACCAAGGTCTACAATTAGAAACAAATTTCTCGGTCTTCATTCATTGGGAACACGTAGAAAACTAAGAGATGTCTTCATGGTTTTTAAGATAACGTCTGGAATGTGTGACGTTGATAGCGCAACATTCTACAGTTACATAGCATCGAAGACGCGAGGCAATTGCTATAAATTGATTTATCAAAGACCTAGGACTAATATCCGAGCGCATTCATTTGTTGTAAGAGCAGGATCTATGTATGTATCTTTGAAAAGCGCGATAGTGCATACACCTCCCAACTTTCCTTCTTTCAAACGGATGGCCTCTGACAAGATTCTCAGCTTTTAAACATTTCACTGCCCCTAATTTCACCTCTCGACTCCTACCTCAGTGAATTGTCTTGCTTTAACGCTGTCATTGTACGAAGTATTCTCATAATGGTCTGTGTTGCTGTTCGTCGTATTTTCTAACGTTTGTCTTAAACAACGTAATAAATTATTATTATTATTATTATTATTATTATTATTATTATTATTATCCCTCCGAGCCGATGAACTGGGAGACGATCAGGAGGTACACCCGCCCCCCCCCTGCTGGGGGGCGTGCGATCTTCCTCTCATCCCCTTGCTCACCCACCCCCAATCCCCTACTCAGAAAATTTTGAACAAGTTACTTGTGCCTTATGAGCTTTAAAACAAGTTACTTGCGCCTCTAGACTTCGACAACAAGTTACTTGCGACACATCCCTCGCGGTTAACTATCTTGCAAGGTTGCATCCAGGAATTTTAAACTTGCACGCAACTAGCTGCAGTGCAGTGGAAATGAAGATTAATGGTAGAGATTAGTGAAAACCTGATGTGTGACAGGCTTGTAGTGTAAGAAGGAGAAAGGCATTACTATAAGGCAGTGCAAGTCGGAAAAGGTGCCATTTCAGAATAAGGAGGGAATGTTAGCCTGGCCAGATATACCCTCGCTTCCACTCTAGGCCTGCAACACGCAGTGTTATTCAGTAGAAAGCAAAGGTCGAGTTTTATTTTTAGCCAAATTTGGCCGTTGGAAATCATTATGCTATCGTTTATTTTATTATCGTTTATTACATTTTCACAAAAGGTAAAGGATCAAGGTCCATGTGAACGAATACACTTACAGTCCGTTAGTTTAGATCTAAACTAGATTTATACTAGCGGAAGTTACCTATGATTTACAGGGGCCTTCGTGCAACTTACATGCGAAATCTTCTACTTGCTTGCTGCTGATTACGAATGACTAGCAGGGGTCTTCGTGTAACTTACATGCGGCATTTGTGCTAGCTTGCAGCAGCTTGCGAATGACAAGCAGGGCTCTTAGTGTAACTTATTGCGATATTTCTGCTAGCTTGCAACAACTTACAAATGACTAGTTTGAGGCAATCTATGACCCGCATGCAGCTTGCAAGTAACTTGTTCAAAATTTTCTGAGTAGGCTTCACCGAGAGTCTAACGGCTGCATTACGAAACCGTTAACATGCAAAACAAAAGTTTCCGGTCCGCAGAACTGCAGTGTACCTCCTGACGCCACGCCCCCAGCAGGGGTGGGTGTACCTCCTGTCGCGCTGCCGATGAATTGGTATGAAACTTTTATTCGTAAGGGGCATAAAGCACTGACTAATCCAATTAAAGGCAATTGAAATCACTGTTTAGACTGAATACGCACTAAACTTGCATTTATTAGGTTGAGTCATAAATTTTGCAACATTTCTGTTTTTTTTCTTCTGGAATTCAAAGTAAACCCTCTGAAGTGTTATATTGTGTATGAAAGCTTGTTTTCTAGCGATCGTTTTGAGTTGTGAATAGTTAATTTTCCTTGCGTTTTTGAAACGTGTTATTTACTAGAACGATGGCCACCCAAAGTGAAAAGGTGTGTGATTTCATTTTCAATTAGTTCAAGCTCGGCATCAACTCAGCTACGGGGATCACTCACATTCAGGAAATTACTGGCAAGTTCACTCCTAACCGAATGAATTATTAGGGATGGTATCAGCAGTTCCTTTCCGTCGAGAAAGGCGGCAAAGGCAAACCACTCGCGGGAAGTTCAACTGCTGCAAACAAGGGGCGCCTGCCTAAATCCATCAAGTCGAATTCTTGTCAAACCACACTAGGAAAGAAGATCCTGCTATGCGTTTGGTGGATCTGTAGTTGTCCGGTGCACCGGGAACTGCTCCACGATAGTCCTCGTCGCTCACTTTTGCCAACAACTCGATTAGTTCCTGAAAAAAGTTGTGGAGAAGAAAGTCGATACGAGCCAATGTTTCATCTACCAGGGCAGCAACTGACAGCTTACGGCACTTCAGACGCTGGCAAAAATCTAGGAATTGGGCTGGACCAAAATCAAGCAACCACCATATACTGCGGACATTGCGCCGTCTGACTGCCATCTGCTTCGGTTGATGGATCACTTCCTCCATGGTAGGCGCTTCGCCGAAGTCGATGAGGTCACGGCAGTGGTATACGACTTCTTCAGATCGAAGCCGACCAAATTCCGCGGAGATGTAATCCATCAGTTTATGAAAAGCGGAAAAAAACTCATTGAGAACAACAGGAATTACTTCGTTTAAATCGATCATTTTTCTTTTGTGGTGTAATCTTATTTCTGCTAGAAGACAAGTTTTGTTACAAAACCTATGACTCAACCTCATACTACATATATCCGTTGCAATATGTAGAGCTCCTTGATGCACTCCATATAATTTAACGAAGACTTTTGTGTTTTATCCTTATAGCAGTTGCAGTACCTGAGCAAAAATAATTGGAGGTTTATCCTTGGCTATCATTTCCGCGTGCTCCTTTTTCAGGTCCTCCAGTAGAGCCTGTCGTTCTTCGAGGGATTCATTCACGGTTTCGGCGTATTGAGTGGGATCCCCACTGTAATGTAACGAGAGTTGGAAGGTAGCCGTTTCCTACATGTTTTATTCATTTGATAGTAATTTTGGCACTCTTCAAAAACTTAAGCGAAACAATGGTTTGCTTGGTAGATGCGCGAACAGATGATACTATTAAAGGTGTGGAGATATATTAAGAAGCGCTTTACTTCCTAAGAGCATATGTATCATCCAAACTTCTATTCAGCAGTTCATCGCTATTGTTCTCTTATGTTATCTTTTATAATCCATGAACTTTTTTATTGGTTTTCCTTGTAGTTTCTCCATGCATTGTGTTTCTGCTTTGTGTAAAATTCACAAATAAATAAATAAATAAATAAATAAATGGGTGATCAGGACAGGACAGGATAAATCGCAGATAACAGTTGATCAAACAGATCGCTTTTCTCCTCTATCTCTTGTATTAAATTATTCGGACCTATCCTAGACAGAGAGAGGCATAGAGTGGTTTGCGTCTCCAATCCCTTGCTTAAACTTCTACGAGAGCTTCGGCTGCAGTTATATGCGCGAGAGATTTCCTTCAAATTTAGGGGTTATGGTTGTGTGGCGTGGGGTGACGTCGGCAATTGACACCTTACGGTTGCCCCTCTCGACTAGGACAGATCCAATTATTCTTTCGTTCCTTCGCGTTGGTATAAATCTCCTCAAGTAACTACGGATTTCGTGTTTGATAGCATGGTAGAACTGCACCGAAACTTCTCCCTCGAACGCTTGTTCACGATCCAGTAAAGGTGAGAAAAACTTAGAGAACCGATGGGAATGTAAGATCTGCTAACTTTTCTCTCAGATTTCTTGCCGACGACGAGCGCCTGCCCTTCTGTATGATTCGCGAAGCATCCTCCGATGATTCCAAGTCGTCGATACAATCTGCGAGCAGTTTCAGTTTTACCAGTGGTTGAAGTATAGATTCGAGTGAGAAAAATGGATAGTTCACCTGATAGCGACATGCCGACCAGTTCTAGTTGGTGCGCCACCACAAATGAAGTACATGCAAATCTATGCATCTAATCAAGGATATCAAATGAAATTCCTTGTGTTTCTACACTTTTAGAATTTGATTGCATGACAAAATAAAAATCTACCACTACATAATTGAGTTAGCGGTCGGTGACGTTTGAGTGATCTAACCTACGTGAGATACAGAGATAAGTGAGATACACCACATCATCTACAGCGCGGGCAAAATTTGCTATTGAACGTGGGATGTTACTGCAGCAGAGGAGGCGTAAAGTTTACTGCTTAACACATCAGCACTTACGAGCGTTTCTGAGCGTCCAGATTCAGAAGCCGATTTCGTTCCATTAGCATGAGAAGACCACTAAATGGGTAACAGTAGAAGGGGGACTTCGAGGATGGAGAACCGACAGCGATCAGCAGGGGCGACCTGGAGGAGCATCGGGATGGGGGTCGATAGAGGGAACAATGAAGCAGGCCAGAAGATGGCACCAAGAAGACTTTAGGCAATAAGGAGGAAGCAGTAGGGAGTTGCCAATAAGGGGGAAGACAGTAAAGAGGATCAGTAAGGGCATCCATTACCAGTAAAGAAGAGGGGATTTAGAAGATGTGACACCGATAATACACAATGAGTGTTCGCTCGCCGTCGTCGTGTCGTGAGCGTGTGACGCCCACTTAAGCGACCAGGAAGGAAAGGAACAACCTGGAGGAGGGGACAGGAGGGGGAACCAGCAAGAAGAGACGTAAAGTTCAATAGTGGAAACGAACTGGGCCAGGACTTGGACCAGGAAGGTGGGGGACTAAAGAGGGGGAGGAAAGACCAGTAGAGGCGGACCAGTAATTAGATCCAGTAAGAAGAAACGAGTAAGGGGGAACCTGGCTTCGGAAAACATGTCAACGATATCCGGAAACGCAAGCTGTTGAGCATGGGAAGCAGCTTGCGGAGGAGCAGCTTGAGGGACAGAAGTACCGCGCAGCACAAACCAATGACATTAATGGCCGGTCCGGAGAAAATGTCTATGATGAAATTACCGAAGTAGTGAACGGCTTGATGCCGATAAAGCATGCACCAGGTCCTAGATGTTAGCGAATTTTAAGTTCTACAAAAACTACTACCTTCCATAAGTCAGTGATGCTGCAAAGTCGCGCAAGCGCGAGACACGCCGTGAGGTGTGCGGAGCACTCGTCTTTAATAAAAACCGAATGGGTATGTGGGAACTGTGTAGGAAATCCTCGGGGCAAGAAGGAGACTAGAGACAATGGTTTATAGGACGACAACTATACTGGATTCTAAAAAATGTATGCGTTTTGAAAAGTGATAGCTTTGCGCAAAGTAAAGGTACTGAGTACATTAAGGGCTCATATTCATTCATTCGATGGTTGTCTTGCCGAGTGGCGGGCTAATCGTGGGCTCTCTATTACCACACTACCAACACCGCTATCTTCTACATCACCGACTATACCTGTCAGCGGACTCTCTGCAATCATCTTTGTGGCGGTGTTTACTAAGTAATATCGAACGCCACCGTCAAAGGTAATTCATACATAACTACTTGAAGGTCGATCCACAGTCATGTCTCGTGCTCGTGCGACAAAGATTTCAGCGACGCCCAACAACAGCTCTTCGACCAACGCAAACCTGAAGAAAGAAAATCAGGCTTCCGAGCAACTACGAGATATGATCAAAATGATGGAGTTCCGTGCTACGTCAAAATGGTGTTTGAGCTCATTATCGAAACACGCAATGAGATGAAGGAACTAGTTAAGAGTAACAGTGAACTTCTGAATGAGATTCGACAGCAAAGAGAAGAAAACTCATCGTTGAAACAAAAGCTTGCTCAACCACCGACGTCTGATGTAGCGAAGACAGCTGAAAATTGTCCAAGTTCCGAAAAATCGCCAGTGTATCGGATGGGGGGATCGATATGAACAGACCGAGAATTATTAAAGTCGTGCTGCCCTCAAGCAAATTTCAAAGTGTGGCGGTCAAACGTGTTCCTCGGCTCCGATTCTTTCCCCCACAAAGGAGCATTTATCTACGCCCTTCCTTAACAAAAGCGGAACGGGATCGTAGACGAGGAGAACGTTTGGCTGAAAGGGCAAGGAGGCAAACTTGCGATTCGTTCTGTGTTTATCGTTCTGTACAAGCGCAGAGTGAATTGCAATCACCTCCACCTGATCTCGTCAGCGAGCCAACCCTCTCACAGCTTAACAACTCAGTGGGAAACTGTTGAATTCTCACAGGAGAAAGCGTTTCCCATTTCATGGTCTTCTTTCGAACATAAGATCTATGATTAGGAATAGTAACTCTCTAGTTTTCAATATCTGCCACAGCAACTTTGACATCGTCGTCCCAACTGAAACTTGGCTCGGTTCCAGCAATGACTTAAATCCTCTCCTAGGTGTAGCCAACAACCAATACGTGGGCATAAGGTGTGATAGAAATTGCAACAAAGGTGGTGAAGTAGTCATACTTTTAAAGAAGTGCCTACTGGCGCAACTAGTGGACGAGGGGGGCAGTTCTTGGCTTCGACCGCCTTGAACATAGCAGTCGGGTTTGGTGACGTGTAATTTCCCCCATTGTACGCGTACGTACGTGTAATACAAGTTGCACCGAGAGGGGCCTAGGTCAAACTGGTAAAAACCCGTAGCTTTTTAGAGTACTGATGGACTGCCCCCCTCGTCCACTAGTTGCGCCGTGCTACTCCTTTGACATCATTTTCCGTGAATCGGTTAGGGACTCTTATGAGATCTTTATTTGTGATGTTCAACTAAGCTTTTTTTCAGCGCGTTTAATTGTCGTATATAGGACACCAAATTGTAGTTCAAATGAAACCATCAATCTTTCCAAAGTTATGAGTGACTTTTGCGTATACAGTAATCCATGCCTTCTCTTAGGAGACTTCAATCTTCCTGATCTTTCATCAGAACGCGCAGGAAACACCAACGCTTCATTTCACGATATTCTGAATGCCCATGAATTCCACCAATTTGTAAAGAAACCGACGAGAGGAAATTCTTTACTTGATGTCGTGTTCTGTAATTCTCCAAATTTAATTTGTAACGTGAAAGTGGGTCCACCGTTAGGCAATAGTGATCACGCCTCAATAACCTTTGAAATAGAGTACTACTCGGATCATAGACCTAATTCCAACGGGACTAAACGGATAAAGGATTTCAAAAATGGCGGCTATGGTAAAATAAGAGATCACTTAGTTAACATTGACTGGGTTGGAACACTGTGCCCGTTAAAATCTGTCGATGAAAAGTTTGAAACTCTGATTATCATTCTTTATCACGTCACTGATCTCTACATCCCCACCAGAAAAACAGGTTCTGACCTAATGATATACCCAGACTATCTCACAAGAATGAAAACACGACAGATCAATTTATGGAACAGAGCATCTTCATCTGGCAACACCGAAGATTGGGCTAATTATCACACCTTCAACAAAAAACTGGACAGAGCCCTCAACCGTTACAATCTTTACAATACCGCCCGCGTCGCGCGGTCAAAAAGACGGTTTGCGACGGAAAAATCCGTCGCAAACCGTCGCATGCTCATAACTCCTTTAATTTTGAGTTGTTTCACAAACACTTAGTACCATTCGATTCGTCTCCTCGAGATCTATAAAACCGTGTATAAAACTTTACCAGGTCACCGCGTTTTCGCTGTGGGTGGCCTAAAAGAATAACTGCAGCAGGCTTTTGCGATTGGAGCACCTTATTTTCCAGGACGTGCAGTGATTTCGGAGTATCTCAAGCATGGCGTGCGCTGTCAGTGGTTCGTGTCATGCCTGGAGTGTTCCGAGAGTGCGCCGTGCACAATGCATATAGTATCGAACCTATCAATCGAATGGGCGGAAGCATGTCCGCTGGGTTTCTATCTTCGCGTAATGGAAAATGTAAAGCCTTCAAGACTATCTTGCACCGTTTGGAGAATTTTATAAGAAGTTTCCAGTCGTCCTATTTGGGATTTGCTCCAGTCAGTCCGACGACCCTTTGAAGTGCGCCGTTCACAACACATATAGGATCGAACCTATCAATCGAGTGAGCGGAAGCGGTTAAAATGTCGTGCTAAACAGCAACGCTTACCCTCTTTAGGTGCTTTACTGCACACACTGGCAGCAGCCTATACAAATGAGGAGGTTTTAAGAAGCGAGAAGAGAGAGCGCGCCGTGCAAAATACATATTCGATTAGAAATTTCCGCCCGCCCTACTCAGGAATTGCTGTATTCTGTCCCGACGAGACTTTAGAGTACGCCGTGAACAATGCATATAGTATAGAACCTATCAATGCAGTGGGGCGACCACTCGCAAATGCACGCGCGGGCGAGTTCGTAGCTTCAATAACTCTATGAAGATCAAATCGTTTCGGCTGCAACTCGAGGACTTTGTAGGCAGTACAAGGTTCTTGACGTGTTCTAAAGCAGAACGGCTTGTAGCTCATGAATGGACTAAATTACAGCGCTCCGAAAATGCAGGTGAGGCTTGTGCGACCCACTTTTTTCCAATTTCGGTCGACCACTGCGCGAAGACACGACGAGCCAAGGGCATACAAATGCGTAGGCGAGCGGAACACCTAAGGTGCTTTAAGACGATATGCTCGCAACGCCCCAGCTACCTAAACTGCCTGAGCCCCATCTGCCATTTTAGGGCGGCGGGCTTTGCGATTGAAGTTTCCTGCCCTCTTACTCGCCCACACTTGGGTTTTCGACACTCCCAATAACACCGTTTTGTTCACCACGAAAAGCTCTATCGAATGGAGCTCGATCAATTTCAAAGAAATCGATTTTTTGACAATTTCCCATCGAGGACGTGGGCGCCACTGGCCGAGTCGGCGCGGACGATGACGTCATCGAAAACCGATATTTTCGAAATTGGCCAAATTTCGTCATGGAAAGTTCGTCCAAAATCATTTAGGCGGTTATTTGGGGAGCCGATTACGAATCCGACGTCCGTTTTTGAAAATTCCGCCGATTTCAGTAGGTTACTCCTCGTTTGAGGGTGGACTGTCAGGACCACCGATCACCCTCAGTTATATGTATGGGCGGTCTCCTGCCGTAAGCGTCCGAATGAACTTCGGCATCTTGTTCGGCACCCCGAATAAGTCCCCGCCCCTATACGAAGTTTGAGCAGAATCGGTGATCCTGACCCGACCACATCCAATTATCCTGAAAAATAACCAAAACCTACCAAAATCGGCGGAATTTTCAAAAGTCGGGTTCGTAATCAGCGCCCCAAATAACCCCTAGATGATTTTGGACGAGAAAGTTTGGCCAATTTCGAAAATATCGATTTTCGATGAGGTCATCGTCCGCGCAGGCGCGGCCTGGAGCGCCCTCGTCCTCGATGGGAAATTGTCAAAAAATCGATATTTCCAAAATCGGTCGAAATTGATACCATTCGATAGCGCTTTCCATGTCGAACAGAACGGTAAAACTGGAAGTGTCGAACACTCAAACCTGGGCGAATTATGGCACAGGAAGCTTCAACACTAAAACTCTGCCGCCCTAAAATGGAAGCTGGTGCTAAGGCAGTTCAATCAGCTAAGGAGTTGCGAGCATGCCGTCGTAAACAACCTTAAGCGTTCTGCTCGCCTGTGCATTTGTAGCTCTCTGCGTCTTCCCGCAGGAGTCGACTGAATTTGGAAAAAATCGTGCCACGCAAGGCTAACCTGCATTTTCGCACCGCTGTAACTTTGTCCAATCATAAGCTACATCGCTGTATTTTAGAGCTCCACTAGAACATTTTGCTGCATACAAATTTCGCAAGCAGCTACCGGAAAGGTTCACAAATGACAGAGCTATTGCGCTCAGAACACGCCCCGCGTGCAATTTAGCACAACAACGGTCGATGTTCTCCTCGCTCTTACTCTCTCGGAATACAGTTTTCTCTACTCTCAATAAAATAGTTCAATTTAGCATGAAAAGCTCTATCGAAAGGTACCAGGCATGGCCCATTTCGAAAACATCGGTTTTCGATGACGTCATCGTCCGTCTGCCGCGGCCTCGAGCGGACTCGCCCTCGATTCGAAACTGCCAAAAAAAACGATGTTTCCAGAATCGGTCAAAATTGGTACCTTTCGATAGCGCTTTTTATGCTGAACAGAATGGTGCCATTATTCCTGCCCAACACTCACATCTGGGAGAATAATGGCGCAGGAAAATTCAACGCTAAAACTGCGCCGCCCTAAAATGGCAGCTGGGGCTAAGGCAGCTTAAACAGCTAGGAAGCTGTAAACACGTCATCTTAAAGCACCTAAAATGTTCTGCTCGCGCGCACATTTGTAGGCCATTAGCTCTCTGCGTCTTCGAGCACGGGTCGACTGAAGTTGGAAAAAATCGTGTCGACCAAGGGTAACCTGCATTTTCGCACTGCTGTAACTTTGTCCAATCATAAGCTACATTGCTGTATTTCAGTGCGCTACTAGAACATTTTGCTGTATACAAATTTCACAAGCTGCTACCGGATAGGTTCACAAATGACAGAGTTCTCGTGCTCAGAACACGCCCAGGCGTGCAATTTAGCACAACAACGGTCGATGTTCTCCTCGCTCTTACTCGCCAATATTACAGTTTTCCCTACTCAAAATAATAGCATTCAATTCAGTATGAAAAGTTCTATCGAACGGTGTCAAGCATGGTCCAAAACGATGATATCGATTTTCGATGACGTCATCGACCTTCTGCCGCGCCTTAGAGCAGCCTCGCCTTTGATGCGAAATTGTCAAAAAACCGATACTCCCAGAAGCGGTCGAAATTGATACCATTCGATAGCGCTTTTCATGCTGAACAGAACGGTACCACTGCTAGTGTCGAACAATCAAACCTGGGCGAGTAAGAGCGCAAGAAACTCTAACCGCTATCTTCCGCCGCTTTAAACTGGCAGCTGAGGCTAAGAAAGTTTAGGAAGCTGAGGAGTTCTGAGCACGTCATAGTGAAGCACCTGAAGTTCTCTGTTCGTCTGCGCGTTTCAAGGCCGTTTGCTCGTCGGATCTTCCCGCAGTGGTCCACCGAAATCGGAAAAAAATGCGTCACACAAGCCTCACCTGCTTTTTCGCACCCCTGTAACATTGCCTCTTTTCAAGCTACACCATTCTACTTTGGTGTGGTACTACAACGTTCTACTGCCTATAAGACCCACGAGTTGCAGACGAAACGATTTTAACTCGAAAGAGTTATTGCGCTCCGAACACGCCCGCGCGTGCAATCTATATGCATTGTTCTAAAGGCTAGCTGGACAGCATTAGAGCAATTCTTTAGTAGGGCTGCTGAAAATTTATGATAGAATTCTCCAAACGCTCACTCTACCAGTTGTCGAACCCACTCGATTGATACAGATCTCTACACGCATTGCACACGGTGCACTCATAAGTCTCGCCGGGACAGATTGAAGCAATTCCCGAGTAGGGCGTCTGGAAATTTCTGAAAAATTCCTCTAAACGTTTCGAAATATTCTTGAAAGCTCTACATTTTCCAGTAAGTGGAGATAGAAACCCAGTGGGCATGCTTCCGCCCATTCGATTGATAGGTTCGATTCTATATGCATTGTGCACGGCGCACTTTCAGGACATTCCAGGCATGACAGAGCACTGACAACGCACGCCATGCTTGAGATACTCCGAAAACACTGCACGTCACATGCACGTCCTGGAAAATAAGGTGCTCCAATCGCAAAAGCCTGCTGCAGTTATTCTTTTAGGCCACCCACAGCGAAAACGCGGTGGTCTGGTAAAGCTTTATACATGGTTTTATAGATCTTGAGGATACGAATCGAATGGTACCAAGTGTTTGTGAAACAACTCAAAATTAAAGGAGTTATGAGCATGCGACGGTTTGCGACGGATTTTTCCGTCGCAAACCGTCTTTTTGACCGCGCGACGCGGGCGGTATTGTACCTAGAAAAGAAAAGTATTTTCTCCAGAGATAAATCCGCTTTCTATAGATACATTAGAGCCCGCTCTGAAAATAATAGTTACATTCCAAGCTTAAGAAACGAGAATGATTTATGCATTTCATCAACAATTGATAAAGCAAATCTTGCAAGAGAATTTTACAAGTTTTTCAATAACTCTTCGGATTCTATCGCTGACCTATCACTTTCTGAGGAGAACACCTTACCTTGTTTCCCACAAATGAGTCCTTCTCTTTGGTTTAGTAAAGAAGAAATCTTTGAAATCCTAAGCAAATGGCCAAGATCTTATTCTACTTCTCCGGACTTCATACCATTACTATTTATAAAAAATGTAGCAGATTGTATTGCCTATCCTTTGGAACTGATTTTTAATCTAAGTTACATGAGAGCAGAAGTGCCTCGCAGATGGAAGCATGCATTTATCACTCCGATTCCGGAAAAGGCCACTTTCAGTGATGCAAAAAAATTATAGGCCAATAAGTATAACGTCAATCTTCGCGAGTGCGTTTGAAAAGATTGTTAAGAAGCACAACCTAACCCATATTGAAGACCATAATATCATTTTAAATGACCAATTTGGTTTTATGAAACGGCGTTCTGTAGATACCTCAGTTCTTAGCTCTCTAAACGACTGGTCAACAGCCATTGATAAGAGAAAGCGGGGCTATACAAGATGGAAAGAATTGGTATCCATCCAGTGATAGTGTCCTGGACTAAATGTTTTCTTTCCGGAAGAACATACCAAGTTAGGTTAGAGACAGTGTTCTCCGCGGTTTTTTCTTCTCCCAGTGGTGATCCACAGGGGAGTGTCTTGTCACCTTTACTATTTCTCCTGTATACCTACGAACTTCCTGAAGCTATCACCAACCTAGGGGTCAGCTGCAAAATGTATGCTGACGATGTGAAAGTCTATACTGAAGTGGACGGAGAAGAGCCTTCTCAAAAAAAATCCAAGCCGCAATTAATTTTGTTGAGAAATGGGCTACAACTTGGGGACTCCCTTTGGCCGCAGAAAAATCGCATTGTCTTGTCATTCAGTAGAAGCATCAGCACAATTCACCAACTTACAAGCTCAAGGACACAGATTTAAGGCACGTAGAAAACACCCGTGATTTGGGTTTCCATATATCTAGTGATCTAAGCTTCGATTCCCATTATAAGTCAATTGTTAAAAAGGCGAATTATCGTATTTACAACTTGTTCAAACAGCTCAAAACCAATGATTCTCTTACACTTTTTCGTGCATATAAGACGTATATTAGGCCTGTTTTAGAGAGCGGTACTTCTATGTTCAATCCATTCAAAAAGAAAGACATTGCTCTTCTGGAAAGCGTCCAGAACAACTTCACATGAAAATTATTTTTGAGATGTTTTGGAACTAACTATGACAACATACCTAGAGGTCTAGACATGGCCAAACAGCTTAAATTACCTTGCCTCTGCAGTCGAAGGAAGATGATTGACATGACCATGATGTTTAATATTCTTACAAATAAAATTTCAATAGATCCCACAATATTTTTTGGTGCACCTCTGACTACGAATAGGAGAGGGAACCTAAGGCTTTACCTTACTGTTCCAAAATCGCAGGCGAGATCAAACTTCCTCACTTACAGAAATCTTAAGGACTTGAACTTATTATTGGGTGAGGATGAGAATATAATAAACATGTCTGTGAGTTCATTCAAGTCCTTAATGGTACGTAAAAAGGTATGATAAACGTACTGTGTTTAATTTTATGTTTGTAGTAGTTGGTGTGACCTAGTATTATGTCTAGTATTTGTTTTTCTGTCATTACGTAATGCATGACTATGTTCATGTCTGATAAATAAATATGAAAACTTAACAAAATAGAAATTTTTTGACATACGGTATGGAATGCGCCATGCACACGTCCGAAACTTTGCGCTTTACACTCGGTTGATTGATTTTCACCTAAATCTGGTTATAATTTTTCCACAAAGAAGGCGCATCAATTGAATTGGGCTTCTTTTAAGGTTCAAAATTTGAAAACACCATGTTTTCTGAAATATGCAGGATATCTTAATAAATTCACGTACTGTTTGAAAGGTTCTAGCATTGCTGCTAGTGAAGCTCCTGAAGAAGTTCGAGACTCATTTGAAAACACATAGCAAAGAGATTTCCGTGGTTTCTAAATAATCAAGATTTCGCTATGCCCCCGCCTGAAACACTGCAATTCAGAATCAATTGATAGGGCAGGCGCTGAATGCTCAGTACATTCTTGTTACTACTTGGCCAAATTAACCATTGGTGTGCTTCCTTTAACGTTTACGACTTGACAATCATGAGAAAGACACGCGGCACGGCAGTCTATCGATTGCACAATTTATGTGTAGCAGGAGCCCAATTTTCCAAGAGGGATTCCGCGGACTGATGAAGGAACATTCAAGTGAATGGAGAGCTTAATTGGCATAATTGCATCTACTGGGCGCCGGAAAACGTTAAAAGAAGCACAGCACAGTTAATCTGGCCGAGTAGTAACAAGATTGTAACAAGCATTTAGTTCATGCACAATCAATCGAGCCTGGAATGCAAAGTTTCAGCGGGGACATGGCGCAATCTTCGTGAGCCGCAACGATTGAGATCGTACTCAAGTACAATAGATTAAACTGTCGAGGCACAAGAAACACACCTTGAAATAAACGGTTTATGACAACGACAAAAAACACGCAATCAGATTGGAAGAGAGTACAGAGGACATGACAAAATGGCTGGGATCCGTGCGAGGCAAATAGAAGGGATCGAGAGCAGGGAAGGTAGCTTGCGGATGAGGAGCTATCGACTTCTGGTAACGGGGATCTCACGAAGAGTGACGGTTCCCGAGCGGTGACGTTGGGTCTTCGAGGCGGTGGAACGGCAGCGACTAGGACGAGGGGCGCACTACGTATAACGTTCAGACAAATTGACGATCAGTACACTTATGAACCATCATCTATGCGCTTCTTTTTGGTGCGCGAGGGTTTCTTTAAACGCATGACTTGATAAAGGTTTCGGACAACTCGCCTGCAGAGGCTAAAGGCCCCCACACACTTCTGCGGCAGCGCCGCTCGCCGCTATGATTAACTGGGAACACGACGACGGATTACGTTGTAGAGGTGCTTTACGGCGGCAGCTACAAGTACGGCTGGCAGCAGTGTCCTGCACTTCTAAGGTGCCTTCCCCCATGAAGATCTTTTTTCCTCGATGCGGCTATTCAACCCAGTTGTCTTAACTCCCGCCCAAGCCAAAAGCCGATCATCGAGAAGCTTCCATAGCTTGCACATGACCACCCGTTTGACTCTGTCGTATGAGGACAATGGAGGCCAGGCGGTAACTATATGTCCTCCTGCCTGCATGTGTTCTTGTGCCAACGCAACAGCTTCAAGGTCCGGCTGATCGACGTGAATATCCAGCCCAGGTGCTGAATGCCTTCCATTCGACTATGACTTCTATGAGTTGGTCGAACGTAACTATAACACGAGCGCGGATCCCAATTCGCTCTCCACTCTTCTCGAACATCTTCACACTCTCTGGGCCGCGAAGCTCACTGGCTCTTCTTTGGCTGGGCGATTGCGTCGTTTCAGGTCTGTGACGGCTTCCTTGACTTTACGCAAGGCCTCCTCATATGGGCTGTCGACTGAACGGGTGTCGATCGGAGCATGCCTTGTTATTCCTGTCGCGGAGCAGGTGAAGTCCGTTCATCCTTCAAACGTGTCCTAGACGACCATCAGAACACGTACGAGCGCGTCAACATCCAGCATCATCTTCTGTTCTCGGTACAGCCTCATCTTGGTGGCCACGTCGATGCTGTTTCTTATGAATATACTGGCTATCCTTCAGGCAAACCACACGTTCAAAAAAGGCCTTTTTGGGAGTGCTCCTAGGAAATCGATGCCTTAAGTATCTTCTAATGTCGTATTGGCGAAACAGTTCGAACTGCAGGTGGCCACGGTCTGCCGGCGACAACATGGCTGCGCTGAAATATGAGCACATTACTTTACAAGCTCTTACTGCGGGTTTTCTTTCTTTGCGACCCCTATTTGTTGCAGCCGTGTCTAGTCTTTCACTTAATATTGCACTCGGTAACAATCGGAGCTTATCGAAGTGAATATGTATTGGTTCTGCATTTTCACCTATTCCCATTATTAGTGCGGAGTTTTGGCTTACATCTAATACTCGGAGCGGTCCAATTTATTCGTAGACCAAATTAAGGCGCATCTCTGGCTTTCTCATTGGGTGAAAGCACGTATACACGCTCTCCGACTTTAGGGAAGGTCTTGTGTTCAACCTTGTTACGTTTGTCATATGCGGCTTTCAAAGTTAGGAGGGTCCTCTCATTATGCTCCTCCACTCTTTCAAGTTTTCCGCTACTGCTGGGAGAATTCGTGCTTTGCACTGGCCTACCGACTTGTCCATTGAGCACAGCTAATTCCTCCATTCGGAACAATTTTGAAAGGAAACATCGGATCAATCCCATACAAGAGAAAATACGAGCTCCCTCCCATGGAACAACACGCTATCACGTTATACAACATCATGCAGAAAGTTAACCTGGTGTCCCATTCGGTTGGCATAACAGTTGGTTTTCGCGACATCGCGACCATAGCTTTATTGAAACGTTCCGTGATACCGTTCTCATGAGGGTTATTCCCTTTTGCAAAGACATGGTTTATTTTTGTAATTCATGTCAGTTCTTCCATGACCTTATTTTCGAACCCTCCTCCCCTGTCGTGCAAATCGCCATGGGCCATCTGCGCCCTCGGCTATCCATCGGATAAAAAGGGTTCTTGCTACGGTTTTGGCCGATTTATCAAGGAAAGGGTAGGCGGCGAATTTTGTGAAGTGCAATGTGAGAATTGGCTTCAACGGCTGTATCAATGCCTGTTTTGGATTATGCACAGAGCATTTCTAGCATTGGTCTGCCCACTTGTGGACGTCCTGGGTCATGGTAGGGCAGAAAAACTGCTTTCGCATCCTATTCAAAAGCTTATGCGCGTTGAAGTAGCCAGCAAAAACTCCAGAATGCGCTTCTTGAAAAACTTGATACTCACTTTTAGGGACGATCCATACATAATTTCGTTATACATCATTAGACTTCTGTCTTCTATAACAGCGTAACGGCGGCGGGTGGTTCATTCCTATCAATTTTATCATGCCATCAAGATCCGCTTTCTGCAGTTCCAATACTAGACTAAATTGAGGGTCTTTTTCCATTTCTTTCATCCATCTTGTCTTCTCTTTCACTGCTACCGCACCTTCTACACCGGCGGTCATTTAAGCCTTTCAGGGGACTATCCTCCTCTACTTCGCAGCTCCTCGACTCAATGCATCTGCCACTGCGTTTGCCCTTCTCTTGACGTATTGGTTTCCTTGGTTATAGCGCTGCGGTTCGAGAGACCACTGCAAAACGCGGGCTGAAACGTTGCTTCGTTTGAACAACGCCGTTAACGGTTGATTGTCCGTTCTGAGCTTTTCAGCGCTACTTAAACCTTTTGACACTAAATAAATCAGGTGGAACAACTTGTCAGCTCCTTCTTGCGACAACGCTCCAGAACCCTCTGTACAGGCACCTGTAAAGATGGCAAAAGGTCTGCTACCTCTCTTGTTCCTTCTAGATCGGGCTGCACTAATACTGATGCCGAACGAATCACGTTCTCGAACGCCTGAGCGTGATCTTTCTCCCACTCCACTTACCCTTAGTAGCTGTGAGGCGAAATAAGCATCCTGACATCCTCGAGAATTCTAGACAAAATTTCCGATAGAAGGACGTGATTCCCAAAAACGTTCAGAACTCTTTAACATTAGTAGGCGTGCGATATTTTGCTACTGCTTCGACTTTTTCCGGACAGGTGTGAAAACCATTGCCATTGATGAACTTCTGGGATTTCAGTCTCAAGCCCTCTTTGGAGTTTTTCGCACGCACTACGAAGTGGCTCGAAGGGTCGCTCTTTTGTTTCTGTACAGGCCATAATGTCGACAATGTAATAGAAGACTTCTGAGCCCAGTAGAACTTCTAGTGCTGTGTCCATTAGACGCCAGAACACAGCCAGCTCGTACACAGGCCGAATGGTAAGACCGTAAACTCAAATAGGCCCTCTGGGGTCGTCGTAAACGCGGACTTCTCCCATGCCTCAGGAGGCAGTGGTGTCTGCCAGTAACTATACACGCCCTGAGTGAAAAAAAACATTTTTTCCTGCCATGCTCTGTAATACGGTATCCTTCGTTGGTAAGGGGTATTTATGCGTTTAATGAGTTCCCGTTTACTGAGTTTTCTCGATAACGTTCCTGTTTATCAGGTCTTGAAGTAGCTCTTCCAACCTTGATCTAACGCCTAAGGCCTCGTGCACACTTCCCGTCGCCGGATGGAATCGCCATCAAGTCAGTGTTCTCAAAGATTTGTGTTGTTTCGCCAAATGTTTTGCGTTCCCATTGTTGCCGTTTTAGAGCTGAATGTAGTCTTTATAGGATATTCGTGAAGGTACGATTCCATGACAATTCCACTCAAAAAATTACCACAAACGTTCCTCCTGGATTTGCATTAGGAGGAGAGTGGCATATGCTAGTTCTATATGAACGAGAACAACGTGAGAATATTACACACTGGAAAGAAACAATCAAAAAATGGGTAGCACCCGCCTCCTACAACGAATCCATGGCAATTTCACTCAAAAAATACTCACCACGGACATTCCTCTTGGATTTGTACTAGGAGGAGGGTACCGAACCTAAGAATCTGCACAAAACTTCAAAAACTACGAATTAAACAATAAAGAACCAAAAAAAGGCATGACGACGTGTCCTGAGTGCACGTCGTATTGCCCATCGCTCTGCAAGGGAGCGTGATGGCGGTCTATCCAGGACCAGCGCTAAATAACGCGGGCGGCGCGATGAAGTATGCCAGGCCTGCGAAGGGCCCTGCAAGCCGTCGCGCATACCGGCCGCCGCTGCTGCGGGAGATTCCTTCAAATATTCCGCTGCGCGCGGCGGAATGACTATGAACTGAGGGCCGCGACAGCATCGCGGCGATGGAAGTATGTCTCCAACCTAAAGGCACTGGTCGAACCTTCATCTTAACTGGAGCATTATCTCTCTGTCAATTCCCATTTCTACTAAGTTCGTGCTAGATAGCTCTTCGTCCGCTACCGCGAAAGCATCAGCATATTCTTCCAGCAGTAGCTCAATATCCCAATAGTTTCGTTTTTTTTCCTTCTGTTGGCTGCTATTTGGCTACTGCTATTTGGATTTCTACCCTCTCGCTACCAGATACAGTTGGGGATCCTTGGTCTAGCATTAGGGGGTTAACTTTCTTCCAATTTTTTCACTTCTCTGTACCCCAGTATCCTATGGTTTCTCCTTTAAGAGTGCTCGTCCTGGAGGTTCGTAATTTGCAACACCATTCCTTACATCTTAATTTTAAACACTCCTTGCGGGAAGCGCCTTTGATGGCCATAGTACTCTTTCCGTATCATTAACGTATCGCACTCCACCGGAACCAGAACTGATCCGTATGGAGGAACATACACTCTTTGAGTCACTTTACCTGTGTGTAATTGCTGCGATACATCTGGCTTGTGGGTAATTTTTCTTGGAATAGATAGTCGATTTCCTAGCTTTGGCAATGCGTTGGTTCCGAGACGAATCTCACTCTCATTGCGTTCGGCTACGTGAAACGCTATTCGCCTACTCTCACCGTCTTCAATTCCTACACCGATCCACACCGCTCCCAGAAAAGTCGTGGGGATGTTTGATGCATCGAAGAGAGGTTCGATTCGTTTCTTATGGACGGGGTGTATCGAATCGATATTAAAGCCCTTGTTGCGGGCCTTTACCAATATTCCTAGATGATGTTTATCATTGACCCTGTGTTAAGTAATGCCTGGTTAGATCCACCCAGGAGTTCTGCAGGGGCCATCACTCGGCTACCTATCAAGTTCTTTTTTATATCTTTAGTATTCTTCACTATTTTCCTAGATGTCATGTGTTTTCGACCAGATCAGAGGTATAGTTAGATTGTCTTCGTGGTTGAGTTCGTGATCTTTCACATGTGGAGGGATCGACGGCATCCTTTACCAATGGCTCACTATTCATTATGCGACACAGCACTGCTATGACTTCATCATAATTCTCTACTTTAGCTATGTAGCGCTCCTACTCTTTTACAGAGTCAATCCTTCTCTCATCTAGCGTAAACTTCAGTGTTCCCCTAAGGATTTTACACTGCTGGATACTATTTCTGAACTGCTCGAGCTGCTGTACTAAGCTAGCAAACCCGGCATTCATTACATCGACTACGCGTTCCTTGACATTTACTGGAACCTTCATGCTGCTTAATGTGGTATCCAGCTTCTCCAGGGCGTCTACTTTCCCGTCAACGTAGCTAGTTCACCATCTATTCCTACGAAAGGAATGATAGGACACTGCCTTACCTCGCCGTTCATGACGGTCTCTTCTTTGAATTTCATAAATGGGTCAGCCATACGTGAACTTGGGTTTATCATGCCTGTAACGATCCGAGTCAGATCGCGGCCTGTAACCTTCTTGCACGCTGTTCACGCAGACGGCTTTTCCCAATGGGTTTTCCACGTCGCAAGTTCTCTTCCTTGGCACAATCAAGCTATCCTTGCTTCTTGGTAGCGCGTCAACTTGAAAGTTTTAGGTGCGCCCTAACTTAGTGGCGAACCCTGGGCAAATACGCTGGAGCAAACAATTGACCGAAACGAGTGACGCGAAATGAGATGTATTTAAACGCATGCAGCTTGCGTCTCTAGTCAAGCTCGACCGGTTCGGCCCCCACGTTAGCCGGATCGATTCAGATCGAACTCAGGTACCACCTATTAAACGGTCGAGAAACAAGAAATACACCTTGAAATAAACGGTTTATGACAAAAACATGCAATCAGATCGGAAGAGGTACATGAACAAATCATCTGTATCACCTGTCGTCCCATTGATCATCGACTTGCTCGAGCGGGCGCCAGCAGCGTCTCCATTCGTCCCTCTCGCGTGCCAGAGTGCCCCAATGGATCCTGCTCGCTCGAGGGACACGAAGAGCGTCATATCAGTCGTTCATCCTAGTCCTTGTCAATTTGCGCAGCCTGGTTGGGCCCTGAGATTTTAGCAGCCTCTCCGTACTCGTCCTTTCCATCGCTGCAGAAACGGGGGCTCTTTCGGGGTCAGGAGAATGAGGCCCTTTAGTACTGCTTTGTTTGACTCCAGTACACACGATAGCTAGTCAGGCTGTCGTGCGGGCGAAGAACTCGCCCCGTCCCTCCGGGTAGCCAGCCAGACTGCCCGAAGGGACGGGGCGAGGCTTAAGGCGGCCTCGAATTGCCTTACATGTACCCCCAGTCTACCGAGTGGAAGCCTTTGGCCGAGCCAACACAGTTACAATCCGCACAGGCGCGAACACATCCACGCACACTGTGCATGAACATGCCGCTCCCACGCACAAGGAGCGCGTCGACCCGACACAGCAGGAGCAAGGAACCCATCCCCTGCACCCCACCTGCGTCTCTGGGCAGTACACGGCCGCATTTGGTTCGCGTTTCATTCCCCTATCCATCACCCGGGGACGCGCCACGTGGCCCTGCGACAAGCGGCCCGAGATCCCTCTTGGAGCCCGAAGGCTCTCTATCGAAGGAGATCCGTGGTCGAGGGAGATCCGTGGACAGTGAACAAATAACATGACAAAATAGCTGGGGTCCATGCGAGGCAAATGGAAGGCCGAGCGAGAGCAGGGAGGGCAGGTTGCGGATAAGGAGCTGTCAACTTCTTAACGGCGACGAAGGGGCTTCGAGGCGGTGGAACGGCAGCGACCAGGACGATGGGTGAAACGTCCAGACGAAATGATGATCAATACGCTGCTAAACCGCCTTCTATGCGCTTCTTTTTGACGTTTGTGGAGAAATTATAAAAAAAATTATAATTATAATTAGTATTCAAGCGATACGCAATCGATCGAGTGTATATGCAAAATTTCGGACGAGTGCATGGCGCATTCCATACCGTATGCCAAAAAATCTATTTTTTCATGCTCTCATATGAGCCTTTAACTTTTTCAGCACTTTTACTTTGAGCAGAGCTATCACCTTTCAAACAGTGTATACATTTAAGACATCCTGTATATTGCTGCAATGCTTGATGTATCGTTACCGGAAGACATCCTCCCTTGCATTTTTTAGATATCAGGCATTTTTCGCAAGCCGTAGTGTGCTTTGGTTTTCCGAGGCAGGCACGTCGCACATGATCTAGCTCTGGGTTTTCCGATGTTAGATATTCTCTACCCCTAACACCCTGCACCAGGCTAGAGTTGAGCTCAAACCATGTGTTCGAATAATTGCTCGAGCAGTTTCGACCGATTTTTTCAATTACTCGAATATTGTAAATCGCTACTTTTCGAACACTGCGAACTCGAAAATCGCGTCAATACATTATTCGAACTTCGTTCGATTCCGAAAATCGTGAAAAGTCAATGCTTGAATCTTGTTCGAGATCGGACATCGCAACCAAGCATTGTTCAATCATTGCTCGGATTCGAACATCGAACGGATTTATTATTCAGCCAGTGCTCATGTAAGGTTCACTTTCTTTTGAAATGCAGTGCTCGATTACCGTTACAATGCTTACTCAAGGGCGAAAATTCGAGGAGAAGTTGACTCGTAGTAACCCAGAATTCCTTTTGTAGTGTTTCACTGTGTCCCGCAGATATAGATGTATCATAACCACCACCGCTCTTGTTTCTAACAACAGGTTCGGTTTGTGGCTACATCACTGAGCGGAACCAATGTCGCTAAAGAAAATCTATAACTGATTTATTTCCATGCTATAGCGAAGCTATTCTGTTAGGAGCGATGAAAATTTCGTTCCGGTTTTAATATTAAAATACAAAATGAATCATCAAAAATTTGAATCCAATATTTATTTATTTATTTATTACAATACACATATTTGTGCGCCATAAATAATATATATATATATATTTCCGAGAACAGTCGAGCAATATACTGTCGTCGTTATAGTCCGAGAGAATAATTGAACACTGTCGATATAAATATCGGAGCCCATGAGCGTAATAGAGCAATGTCGGGAACGTCTGAAGAATTATTATTATTATTTATCTTTATAATAGGATGCTTATATAACGATGGTAAGGTAGTCCATCTCGAGTATTGAGCTAGAAACGGTATAATTATTGTAGCCTGTCTTCTTCTTCTAATGATTTCTTGCTTTCTTCGTGTGGCAGCACAAATAATGAGTAAACGTCATGCTTATGTCGGGATGATCAGGATCTCTTCATTGTCAGATAGATTTGTTGGGATAGTCCGGAACCAGAAACCATCAAACATCCTAAAAAATGTGACGTTTATACTATTTAGATAAGGGGACTGTTTGAGAAAAATTTCTAAAACTGCGTCTTCACTTAAACTAGTGTTAGTGATCAGAAGAAGTGAAAACAGACCAATTAGTTCACATCCTCAATCCGAAGTATTTGTAAAACATTTAGTTTGCGCAACTTATTTCTGAAGTCGAACTTTTCAAACCAAAGGGAACGTGTCTACCAATGTGTACAATATTCACTGCGAACTGGATAGTTTCAAATCAAATATGTGCACTGGAGGCGTCGCCGCGAGCGTCGTCGATCCAGCCATGTCTCCGTCGCCGTCTCGTTGTGCGGCGGCCGGCTCCGCCTACTGACGACCATTCACCGCTACGGCCATGCTTCACCCGACGCTCACTCTGAATTTGATCATTTTTGACTTTGAAGAAAGGCTGCAATTTCGACGCAATGGATATCCTTCAGTTTTGTTGCATTACGATCTTCCTCAAGAAAACCGGAAAAAGTGTTAAGATGTGAAACGGTATTTTACTCGATAAATTCCAAGCATTTGAGCAGTTCCACTTTATCGACATCTTTTAATAAAGCGATTGAATATGAAAAAAGTCCTTAGAATTTCTACATGAAATCAAATGCTGTGGAAGTTGATTAAGCTATCTAGCAGTTCGCCAAAAGAATGAATTAAATGCAATGTTTCCGATAGGAGGGTTCAATTTACGGTGTTGTATTGCTAGAACTGTTGCTCTTCCACGACTTGGCCTGAATATCCAGTATTTACTGGCCCTCAATTTAACTTCCATGCGAAAAATGCGAAAGGAAAATACTAAATCTTTAACAATTCTTCTGTATTCCAGACTTTCTAGACCGAGTAAGTGAAGCCGTTCACTGTAGGATGGCAAAGTTCGCGGGTAATTTGGATCGGGAAATGCTCTATAGTAAACTATTCTGGTGAAAATTTTTTGAACTTTTTCTAATTGCTGCAGATAGTGGTGGCGATGTCCGTTCCTCCACGTGGTGCCACTGGAAACTGCTCGCTCTGCGAGCTAAGCTAAGCACGGACACTCGAATACAGGCGACAGGCCCTTGTGACAGGCCGGCCTACGAAGACCCATGTCACATCACATGGTGTATGATAAGTCATGTTTTTCGAGATTGTGCTACGGCGTCCGCGGGAGCCGACGCGCACTCGCAGAGCCCGGCGAGTGTGGAAAGTATGCAAGGGTCCCTGATGCGAGGACGGCATCGGGGGGCAACTGAGCTAGTCCGAAAGTCCCGTAACGTAAGCAGGACCCGCGTGGCAACGCTGAATGTGGGTACGTTGACGGGCCGCTCGTGCGAGTTGGTTGAAGCACTGGAGCGTAGAAGAGTTGACTTCTGTGCGGTGCAGGAGACGAGGTGGTCCTGCAGCAAGTCAAGGGACATAGGACGTAGCTTCAAGGCCGTTCTATGTGGAAGTCTCAGGACCACCAGTGGTGTCGGAATAATCGTCTCCGAACGATTTCGTGACTCGATTGTAAGTGTCGAACGCTATGACGATCGGTTGATGAAGATCGTTGTCGCCGCTAAGGAGCGACTCTATCACTTCTTCTCTGCGTATGCTCCGCAGAGTGGCTGCTCCGATCAAACCGAGGAAGAGTTTTGGAGCCTGCTTGATGAGAAGGCAGCAGAGGTACCGCCGAAAGATGTCATCATAGTTGCTGGTGACCTTAATGGGCACGTAGATGCTGCGAAGGACGGGTACAGCTGTCATGGTGGTTCCGGATACGGGTCTCGTAACGCTGATGGTGAGCGCATTCTTGAGTATGCGGAATCGCATAATCTCACCGTTGTAAACACCGTTTTCCGAAAACGCGACTCCCACCTCATCTCATACTATAGTGGGAGCTCCAAGTCTCAAATAGACTTTGTCCTTGTCAAGGATCGCGACCGAAGCATTGTCACAGACGCGAAGATCGTGCCGTATGAGACGGTCGCCCCACAGCATCGACCGCTGATCTGCACCCTAAAGATCGCCCCTCCGAGGCTGAAGCAGATCGAGCGATGCGGTGCAGCTAGAATCAAGTGGCGAATGAAAGAGAAGGAAGCAGCTGTGATTTCTCGCGTACGGTTGCCGACAGTCACGACTGTCATAACGAAACTTGGAAGAAAGCAACCGACGCGACACGCCAAGCTGCAAGGTTGGAACTCGGCATAACGAAGCCTGGGAGACGCAAGGTCGACAAGCAGACATGGCTGTGGACGAACGATGTGAAAGCGAAGGTTAGAGAGAAGAAATCGCTTTATCGTGTGTTTCTCAGCGATAAAACAGCCGAAAACTGGCAGAAGTATCAGAAGGCGAAGAAGGCTGCAAAGAAAGCCGTGGCTGTTGCGAAAGCCACTCATTATAGTGATGTCAACGAAAAGCTCGAGTCGCGCGATGGTGAGCGGTATTTGTACCGACTTGCTAAGACCCGCCATCGCCAAACCGAGGATATTGAAAAGTTCTTTGGCATCAATGGTGAGAGCGGCCATCTTTTGACAGACCGCAAAAACGCGCTGAAGCGATGGCGTGATTACTTTGAGGAAATTTCCACTATAGAATTTCCTCATCCGGCCATCCCTTCTGTGGATTCTGTTCACCGTCCCATTCACAAGATCACCGTGAAGGAAACAGAAGCGGCTCTGAAGAAGATGAAGCCATGCAAGGCGACAGGACCGGATGATCTGGCAGCCGATGTTTGGAAGTCGAAGCTCTGGTATCCTGCTGAGTGGTTGGCTGAATTCTTCAACCAGGTAGTAAAGGAGAAGGAAGTACCGGAGTGTTGGCACAACAGTACGACGATTCCGATTTCGAAGAAGAAAGGCAGTCCTGCAAACTGCTCCATTTATCGTCCGATTCGCTTGCTTTCGCACAGCATGAAGATCTTCGAGCGAATCCTCGATAGACGAATTCGTGAAATCGTCGGGCTCTCCGACAACCAGTGCGGCTTTGTGTCTGGTTGTGGGACCATTGATGCTATACACGCCGCCCGCCTCCTGGTGGAGAAGCATCGCGAGAAACAGAAGCCGGTGCATATAGCCTTTCTCGACCTGGAGAAGGCCTTCGACCGCGTACCGCGTGAGGATATGTGGTACTCCTTGCGACAACACAACGTACCTGAGGAACTCATAGAGTGGGTGCGGATGCTCTACTCTTGCCCAAAGAGTAGAGTGCAAGCTGCAGCTGGAACCTCAATGGAGTTTCCCCTCTCTGTTGGGGTGCACCAAGGTTCTGCGCTTTCTCCACTCCTCTTTGTTTTCGTCATGGATGCCATTACGCGAGATCTTCAGAAGCCTGTCCCATGGACATTGCTCTATGCTGATGACGTGATGCTCGCTTGCGAAGATAAAGATGATCTCGAGCGGCAGGTGCAAGCTTGGTGCGACCGCCTGGCGATGTTCGGACTCAAATTGAACGTCAAGAAGACCGAGTACCTAACGACTGACGTAAACGAATCCGGCTCCATTAAGATTAACGGTACTGAGCTTGCACGCACTTCAGTGTTTAAATACCTGGGATCAGCAATAGCGTCTGACGGCGGTCTGATGGTTGAAGTGAACTCACGCGTGAGTGCAGCTTGGTCGAAGTGGTGTTCGCTGACTGGTGTACTCTGCGATAGGAAGATCCCAGAGCACCTGAAGTCAAAGATCTACAGAACAGTCGTGCGGCCGGTAGCGATGTACGGCGCTGAGTGTTGGCCTGCGACTAAGGAAGTTGAAACGCGCCTCAGCATCATGGAGGCGAAGATGCTGCGCTGGACGGCCGGAGTCACCCGCATGGACCGCATCCGAAATGATGCTATTCATCAGAATTTCGGTGTCGCGCCGATAGCGGACAAGATGCGCGAAGCTCGCTTACGATGGTACGGCCACATTCTGCGTGGAAAGGAAGACAGCGTCCGCAAGATAGGCCTTGAGTTGGAAGTGTCAGGAAAGCGGCCTAGAGGACGCCCGAAGCAGCGTTGGTCGGATACGTTGCACATGGACATGAAAGTAACTGGCGTCCACCCTGATCAAGCGCATGACCGGGAAAGGTGGCGTCATGACACCAGAAGAGCGGACCCCGCGACGAAGCGGGACAAACGCTGAAGAAGAAAAAGCTGCAGATATTTTTTAACGCAAGGATTCTAAATAGTGGAGCCGTACTCCAAGTGTGGTAAGACATACATTTTATACAATTTGACCAGAAAAGGGGGTCGTTGCACTGTACATTCCTTAGAATTAGGAAAAGCGATGATAGTGTCTTTCTTGTAACGGTTTCTATATGCTTGCTGAACTTTAAGGAAGAGTCAACAATAATACCCAGATCTCTAACATATTCGTCCTGTCTTAGCACAAAGTTGTTGAAACTGTATCTGGGTATTGGAGGAGGACCTAAATGTAAATGAACTGTTTTACTGAGGTTAACAGGAATTTCCCACTTGTCAGACCATTCCAACATTTTCCGAACAGATTGTGAAATATAGTCGTTAGCTAACTTTTGGTCACAAGGCTGGTAGGCATAGTAAATTCTTATGTCATCCGCAAACATCTTAACCTCCAAATTTGGATGAATTTTTAGAGTTTTCGTACATCAGCAGTATAGGCTAAAACAATATGGGAGACCACCCTGAGGGACTCCGCTAGGACACGAATGTCGATCAGAATAACTATTACCTACCTTTGCTGTCATGTGCCGTTCCCGCAAGTATGATGATAACCATTTCAAGAGTTGGCCTGCCAAAGTAATCAAGTTTTCGCAACAGTTTGTTGTGCGACACCTTATCAAACGCCTTGGAGAGATCGAAGAAAATGATTTCAACCGATCTGCCATCATTTATTGCAGTTAACCAATCATACAAAGAGTCCGAAAGCAATGTTTCAGTCGAGGCTGCTGACACGAAACCATGTTGTTCATTTGGTATTACATCATGCCTCGAAAACCAATAACAAAGTTTATCTCTTATAATTTTTTTCCAAGATTTTGCTTGCTGTCGAACATATGATGATAGGTCTAAAGTCAGATAGTGCCGACGCATCTGTGTTTTTGGGAATTGGGGTCACCAAAGAGTCTTTCCAAATGTCTGGCACTTGTCCCAGTGCCAACGATGTGTTGTAGATCATAGCTAGTGGGTATTGCAATGTGTGAGCACATCTACGAAAAATCATTTGAGGGATACCATCATATGTGGCCGATAGAGAGGGTTTGAGCTTCTTCATAACACACAGCATCTCTGAGGGGTAAATTGTTGAAGTAGCTGCCAGGTTCGACCCTCGATGAATCTCGGCATTGATCGTTGTCGAATTGCTTATCGTGGTGTTGAACTCGAACCGAGATAGTACACGCTTTATTGACGACTAACGTTTCGGCGATTTCGCCTTCTTCAGAGTCTGAAAAGTCCAGACATATGTTGAAGCTATCGGGCCAAACAACCGAACAGCAACCCTTCCAGCAGAGAGAGGTGACAGAAGCCCAACATTTAGAACACCCGAGGAGACCCTACAAGGCGAAACTAGCTAAAAGGCGAGACTGATGTACGGGGTGAGCTCTCGGGTTATATAGACGCATTCCCCCCGCCGATTCAGCCTCGGGCTCTTGGCCTGTATCCAGAACCCCTCCAGGTTTTGCGTGCGGCGGTATGGGTCTCCCGTGCTAGAATTTTGAATGTGACCCCAAAGTCGGCACCGTTATGGTCCTTTATCCTGTGGCAGCCCAACGCAGTTGATGGCCGTGACCTGTTCTTGCCTTCCAGGTGTTCCTTAACGCGAACATAGAAGGGGCGAGCTGTTTCACCGACGTATTCACCTCCACAGCTGTTGCACCTTATTAGGTAGACAACCCCTGAAATCATGCAGTCTCCTTCGTTGCCTGCAGGACAGATGGTGCAACTTGGGGTTGCGCAAATTCGGTCGTACAGCCGGTTGCGCACTAGGCGACTTTTCAAGTTAGCGGGAGGTGTATCTACCACTTTGACATCGTTTTCCAATCCCGCCCATGTGACGCACTTCCTAATAGAAGCGCTGACACTGTCTGAGATGAAAGGGATGACAAACGGGATTTTGTCATCAAGTGATGTATTACGTGAGCGATTGCTGGTGCTCCTCCGCTGATAGCCAAAGAATGTATACCCATTCTCGGCAGCGATTTGATGAGCAAGCGCTAGCGATTCCTTACGCTCGTTTTGTCCAGTAGATACTCTGCTTGCTGTGCGGAACATATTACGCACGACAGCTGTTTTGGTCTGTGTCGGATGCGCCGATTTGCTATGGACCAAGATGTTCTTGCTTGTGGGTTTACGATACCACTTTGTTACTTTGCTCCCTCCACTCAGCCTTATTTGGACGTTCAAAAACGGAAGCCAGTCATCCTTTGGAGTCTCCGTGTAAACTTGATATGCTCACTCTGCTGGTTTATGATATCGAAGCACATGTCCATCTCCTCTTGGGTAGAACAGATGATGAAACAGTCATCGATATATCGACAGTATAAAGCAGGGAGCCTAGCCAACACGGGAGCTTCAATTTTGGACATGAAGGCGATGGCCAAGGTGGGAGCTAAGCGTTGGCCCATAGCCAGCCCTCTTATCTGTGAAAAATACCTGCCCGACCACCTGAAGATGTTGCAGCTGAGGCATTCTTTTAGCAACAACATGATCTGACCCACAGTGAGGCCATACATGTCAATGCCAAGGTGATGTTCACCGAGTAGTTCATAGACTGCCTCAAGTGCTGAGTCGTTGCTTACATTTGTATATAGCGACGTTACGTCGAACGACTCCATCACACAATTCCGTTCCACCTGAGCTGAGTGTAGGCGGTCAAGGAACGCATGGGTGTTAGTGAGATGAGCTGGGATGAAGCGCAGGAGTTGCCCAATGATATTGTTTAGGAACCACGCGATCCTGTCCGCGGGACCCCCCACACAGCTGATGATGGGTCTTACCTTTACACTGTCAGCTGTAATGGTGTCTAAATTGTCTGTGCTATCGAATTTATGAGTTTTAATTAGCAAATACAATACCGGACAGGATGGAGTTTCCAATTTGAGACGCGTAATGAGCGCCGCATTGAGACCAGCTACTTTGCCAACAGTAACCCACTCCCGGTTTAGCTTACGGACCTGCGACTGGAACGCCTTGAGAGTGGATGGACGATACACAGAGGTATCTCCCAGGTGGTGCTCGGTTATGGCAATGTCGAGCTGTCTAGGTATTACGACAAACTCGCCCCCTTTGTCGCTAATAGATAGCCGCATGGATTTAGAGGTAACTAAGTTTTGAACCTCTTTGAGCCCACAGATCTGCCCTTGGGACAAATTAGGAGCTGGGCGTTGATTACGGCACTTGTTAATCGTCTGAAAGACATCGTCCGCAAATCGCCGGAATTTTAAATCCACGCTGGGATTAGCCTCCTGCTGCTTGAAGTAAGTAGCAGGAAATGGGATGCTAGGCCTAGTTAGCACTTCTCCATTTATATGAGCAGTGCCCTCCACCTTTGCCCTGTAACGTAACCGGTCCTGTAGGTCATGAAGACTACAGATAAGCTTGCGCATAGCGACCATGGAGAGAGACTGTGATGGTGAAAAGCTGGGTCCTAGATTCAGAACAGAGCGAGCGTTGTCGGATAGAGGGAAATTGCCCAGTACGGTAACCCTGGTTGAGCTTTCACCCGAAATCGCAGCATCACCAGGTAGGTCTCCCAAGGCCTCCTCATGCGAGACTGTTCGCAGCCCCTCACGCCTTCCGTGAAGACTGTTCAGCAAGCCGTCAAATTTTCTCTGCAAGGTTGTTTTGACGTTAGACCTAATAGAGTCACATATAGACTTGGACCTATCCACGATCCTCCTCCAAAGGTGATCCTCCAAGTACAAAGCACAATAATGTTCTTTAGATACACATTTCTTTAACATGCTATACATACGATGACGTGTGTTACGTAAAGAAATGCGAAGCAGGCGTAACTCGATGCGCTGTATTACTTGGTCATCAGCTGTCCTGCCGCAGAGATCATGCAGCCCTTTGCACGCGATGAATCTAGGGACCACTTGATGGCTGGAGCACCGTTGTAGGAAGTGGATACCTTGTCTTGCTACGACGATCCGTTGTCTCAGTGACAAGGCTTCTTTGACGAGTCGCACATACTGAGTTGGCGCGTTGTAAAGTAGCTGCCAGATTCGACCCTCGATGAATCTCGGCATTGATCGTTGTCGAATTGCTTATCGTGTTGTTGAACTCGAACCGAGATAGTACACGCTTTATTGACGACTAACGTTTCGGCGATTTCGCCTTCTTCAGAGTCTGAAAAGTCCAGACATATGTTGAAGCTACTAGGTCAAACATCGCCACAAACCTTGCAAAATTCGAAGACCCGATGAACAACAACCCTTCCAGCTGAGAGAGGCAACAACAGCCCAACACTTAGGACACCCGAGGAGACCCTACAAGGCGAAACTAGCTAAAAGGCGAGACTGATGTACGGGGTGAGCTCTCGGGTTATATAGACGCATTCCCCCCGCCGATTCAGCCTCGGGCTCTTGGCCTGTATCCAGAACCCCTCCAGGGTTTTGCGTGCGGCGGTATGGGTCTCCCGTGCTAGAATTTTGAATGTGACCCCAAAGTCGGCACCGTTATGGTCCTTTATCCTGTGGCAGCCCAACGCAGTTGATGGCCGTGACCTGTTCTTGCCTTCCAGGTGTTCCTTAACGCGAACATAGAAGGGGCGAGCTGTTTCACCGACGTATTCACCTCCACAGCTGTTGCACCTTATTAGGTAGACAACCCCTGAAATCATGCAGTCTCCTTCGTTGCCTGCAGGACAGATGGTGCAATTTGGGGTTGCGCAAATTCGGTCGTACAGCCGGTTGCGCACAAGGCGACTTTTCAAGTTAGCGGGAGGTGTATCTACCACTTTGACATCGTTTTCCAATCCCGCCCTTCTGACGCACCTCCTAATAGAAGCGCTGACACTGTCTGAGATGAAAGGGATGACAAACGGGATTTTGTCATCAAGTGATGTATTACGTGAGCGATTGCTGGTGCTCCTCCGCTGATAGCCAAAGAATGTGTACCCATTCTTGGCAGCTATTTGATGAGCAAGCGCTAGCGATTCCTTACGCTCGTTTTGTCCAGTAGATACTCTGCTTGCTGTGCGGAACATATTACGCACGACAGCTGTTTTGGTCTGTGTCGGATGCGCCGATTTGCTATGGACCAAGATGTTCTTGCTTGTGGGTAAATTGTTGAAATGTCGGCATAGGATTCAGACAGGTATGGTAGGTGTAAAGCACCGCATCTCTCACTCGACGGATAATCACATGTAATAGCATTGAAAACACTGGCAAAATAATTACCAAGTGCCCTGGCTTTGTCCTGATTTAACCTGAGAATACCTCTATTACCATCCTTTAGGACAGGAAGATCACAAGCGGCTTTAACCTTCATTCTGAGGTAATTGAAAAATGCCTTCTTCCTTAACGCGTGCAATCGACGCTCTCGGTAAGCTATATATCTTTTAATATGATGGTTTATGTCAGAGCATACTTTCTTATATAAGGGGTGTACTAATGGATTCCTTAGACTACAGAAAAGACGACTTTTTCGAGCAAACAGGTTCCTAATATGAGTTGGGTATTGGTGTGGATGTGCTTCTCTGTATCGAAATGGAACAAGTTCACCAAATAATTGATATAGTATTAAACAAACCCGATAGTAGATATCATTGATGTCCGTATAACCACTGAACACCTGAAACCAATTAATACTTCCAAGATAATAGTTGAGTTTGTCATAATCGACTCGGTTATATAGAGGTACAGGTAGATACAACGATTCGTCCTGAAGGCAGCTCAACTGGAAAAATATCACGTTATGGTCAGAGTTACCAAAAGGAGGAGCTATTCCAACATTGTCAACTATTGGGTCGGAACACAAGACTAAGTCGAGGATAGAATCGTGTCGTGTAGGATGAAAAACCATCTGTGTAAGCTTGCAGTCAGTAAATACTAATCTGAACCTTTCATCGCTCTGTGATTCACCACGACATCTTATCCAGTCAATGTTAAGATTAAAATCACCCACTAGAACCACAGGGTAAGAGCAGAACATAAATCATAAAGCACATCAATCAATTTATCGTCTTCATCAACAGCAGATCTTGGAGGACGATACAGCAAAATCATTCTGATAAAAACAGAACTGCCAGAACTGTCAGAAATAATATCCATACAAATTATGTCTGAAATAAGCTGCTCAGCAATACTATTGGATTAAAAATCAGTCCATTCTTTATCAGGCAACATACACCTCCACCTCTCTGTGAATTTCGATCTGATCGTATAACATTATACGGATAGCCTCCCACTATTTCTGCATTCAACATTTTTGAATTTAACCAAGTTTCAGTTATAAAAACAATATCAGGACTATTACTACAAACAAAGGAGTGTAACAAAAGTAATTTATTAACAATGCTCCGAGAGTTGAACAAAAAGCAATTTAGCTTAGACTGTGGACCGCGCAACTCTAGTGGTTTCCCACCGAGCGTCTAGCTGCAAGTTCGCTTACACGTCTAAGTTCCCCTCTATAAACTACCCACTCTTTTGAGCTCTTCCCTTCATTTAACTCGCGTGCTCGCTGTCGAAGTTTGTAATCCTGCTCTCGCTCATCCTTCGTCATAATCTTGCGCACAAACACACTGGTATAACCAGACAGGCGTAAACGATGAGTATTAGCTATAGTCTGTTGCCAGTGGAATCTAGAGGGCAAAACAACCTTAACAAGGCGAATTTTATCCTCTGAGTAAGACCCCAGACGAAAAACAGATTCTGGCCGGCATTCAACCTGAAGAGTGTCGAGCACACGAGTTACCTTATCCTCTAGATCACTTTGCTTACTAGACGGCGACAACTCGGAAGGTGCTTCCGCAATGCCAGCTATAATTATACTATTCTGCCTACGATTTTCATCGATGCCATCAGATACAGCCTGTGGAGTTTTTGCTTGCAGCGCTAATGCCATTCTCTCAATCACTGGATCAGTATTCCTTTCAATAATAGAAGCAATGATCTCATTAATTGAGAGCTTGCTGTAATTGCACGTTTCTCCCTCGTTACTTGTAGCCTGCGGCATTGAGCTTTGTGATGAGCGTGGGAGCGTTTGTGATTTCTTTACCGGCATTGTGGTAGACCCTGGAAAGGAAGTAACTGAGATCGAATGGAAACACAACCGACCTAGAGGGCGGTGGGAATGAGAATGTTGTTAAATTATTATGTATAAATAATATTTGTTATTAAATTAAAGAATATTATTAAATTCAAAAATTTTAAAGGTTCATTTCGCCATTACCTTCATACGGACTTTGTTATTATAGCACTTTCCCGGTGGCTCATCAGTCAAGGGGCGAGATGTTAGAACTTTTAATGTATTAATATATTTAAAAAATACACCTGTAGGCATGAACTAATGGTTGCTGTGCTTCTACTCTTGATACGTCGAACAAAATATGGGTGGAGCTGTTCTCACAAGCACCTTTTTTGGTACACAGTTTATCAAAAAGGTCTTTACGTAATACAAACTGCAGGCACTAGATAAGTGACATTGATCGTGTGTTCATTCCGCATTCGTATGGCTAGGTTTCACAAGCGTAAGCTCGCGCAAGAAGAACTCTTCATCAGCGCCCATAAAAGCTCCCAGGCAGCCCTACCCAGCTCCTAGGATACCGGCTACGTTGATATCGCGACATAGGTACACGTAAAAGGAACATTACTCGGAGATGGTCATTTCGTAGAGCACTGAGAAACTGCTAAAAACTTTCCCAACTGTATATACCAACTTCACGTCAAATTGGACATTTTTCAAACGAAACTATGTATACTTCAAAGAAGAAAAGTTAAATTTCTAACTAAAAATGTTTTGACTTCCTTTCACAATTCGACTGTGTGATGTGAATATACACTGTTTTAGCACTCAGGAAATCTCCGTTTCTTTAATGTTATAGGTGTTTCCAGGTTTAGTATGGTGAGGAAAAGCGACAACCTTCCTGAGTTATACAATTAGTCAACGTCATACACTTGTCCATCACGTTACTACGTATATCCGAAGTCTGTTCTAGTGGATCTTCGAACATATTAACGGTACAGGAACTTCTATAGCAATTCTATGCTACGAGGTTGTTAGGTGGAACTTTTGGGAACGGTGTAGGAGAAACAATCGCAGCAATCAAAGCGCAGTCATCCACGCGGAGCCGCGTAAAGAGGATTTACCTTGCCAATCAGATAAATATGAGATAAATGCGTTCTGAATGTGTACAATGCGCTATCCTTTCGTAGAATGCGACAAATTGTTCGGCGTTGTCGTGCCTTAAAATAAGCCCAAAATCCTCGCAGTATGTAGCTAAAGGCATTGGAATACTTGAGCAGATTTCGACTTCCTTTGAACACCGTGTACGGAGAATTAATGAATTTCGATGGAAAGTCGAATTGAATTTCTAAAATTAAGAATGTGTTCTGACTTTCTTGACAAGCACCCAGTTCAATCTAATTTCCAAAACAGAAATTCATTATGACCCTCTTAAACAGCTGCCGTTTGAAATTGGCAGCTGTTCATTTTGATTCAGGGTTTCAGTTTCATTTCGAAGGTGTATGATGTGAACGTCAGATTGGAAATGTAACCTGCTTTTTTCCCAGCCAGTGTCGATTGAGTGAAGTACCGCCTAGTGAACGCATGCAGATTTCCAAAGTCGAATCGAAAGTTTCGCCTGCTCGAATTCGAGTTACAATTGGCCGTAACCTTATTCAGCGTTTCCCATTTTAATTAAGATAAGTGCAGTTGAGTATGATATGGAAGAAATCCAACGAAATCCGTTAGTGATGGTTCTCAACTTGCGAACGTTTGCGTAGTGAGAGCCCAAGAACTGTCGGAATGCATTTTGACATCCACTTGCACACTGTTACATTTCTCCTCTAGTAGTTATTTGAGAATTCCGAAAAATGAACGCTAAATCAGCGTTTTCGTCAATTAAACAAAAAGTAAATATAGCTTTCAAATCCAAACACTACAGCTTTGGTACTGATGAATTTAACGTTGTGTCTGTCATTCGGAGTTGCCGTTTAAATAAGTAGGAACTCTTTATTTAGCAGAACAGTACAGATTTTCAACATTTCCCTTTCTCTGATTTGAGGTTCTGGTTTGTATTATCAGCTCTGGTTTGCTAGTTTATTTTTTAAAATTCTATTTTGAACTGCACAGCAACGGTTCATAAAATACAAAAAATGGTTTAATGAGAGCAACCTAGAATATTCACGATGGTTCTGTGAGCCCAGTTCTGCTCTGAACTTTCCACGAATCATTTTGTTATTGGCCGTTATTCGCTTTTTATAATATTGCACTTATAGTCATGTGAAATCTTCATTTCATTTCATTTCATTTATTGCGCCAAATACATTTTTTTGATTTGTCGATCCGCCAGATCATACGCAGAGTACGCAATAAGCAAGCATATTTCTTTCTCTTCTACGGAGGGCAATTTTTGATACCACAAAGCGTGGGCTAAATTATGGTAACACTATTCGGACATTTCTTCGATATTCTTCTGAGTGATCCTTTGTTCTGAGCAAGGGATTCCATCATCTAGAGCTATTCTACCTCTAGCTCGAAGCATCTGATGCCAGCACCTCAATACTGCAGTTTTAAACTGCTCCTCTGCAAAAGAGCTCATTTATTTCGACACAGTTTTCGCATAGCGTTTTCGGGACTGAAGCCGTATTGCTCAAAGACAATAAAATCGGACTATTCAGCCTCTACAAAAACTGGGTGCCAAATAGTATGATTGTTGCTTGGGAGGACTCTTAAATACTTTGTATGCGTTTAAAGCTACACGCTTTTCTCTGCGTGCTAGTGGAAAGTACTCCTGTCAACTCGTGGAGTGTAAAGCCTCAACAAAGGCGGGAACAGTTGCAGCACTAAAATGGTGGAACCTTCTTTCCGATCTGTCGTGCTTCTAGATGGTCGGTGCAGGCCGGCCTTGTGCGTGCGTGCGCCTGAAACCGACATGAAATGCGACTCCAAGGTAACGAGCCAAGCACCTGAGTGAATTGCGAGGGGATCGATGGGTGTGCCAGAGGGTGTGGCCGGTTTCCCAGCCGGGCACGGTGAGTCAGACGGACGGGTAGTCCCTGCTCGCCCGGGAGACTCCCAGGCGACGACTGTCTCGCTCTGTGGGAAACAGGAATTTCTCTCGGCATTCTCGCCGCACACGCGCTTCTCCTCCTCCGTCCTTCCGTCCGTCCGCCTGGCCGCGCCATTGATCGTTCGACGAGGCAATGAGCCAACCTCCTCCCTACTACTCGACACAACCGACTGGTGTAAGCGTTGCATGTGTTTTATTCCTCTCACTCTAACTTTTGGACTCACTGTCGGTTCCCGCGACTGCAATTTTCAAAAAAAGTATTCGCGAAGCTGACTGTGGCTGTAGTGAAAGGGCGCATGTAGTGCAGTTGGAAGAGGTGCCCGCTGTCGCAAGCACCCTATACCAGGCCTCGTTCGGATTTCCCTCCCACGCCAATCATGCCCTTTCTCCCTCTGGGATCGTTGAATTGGTGCCAGACTTGTCAGAAAAAGATAAAGCGCAGCCTTGTTTATCGGCTGGTCATGGGGATGGCCAAATATGTATTCAAATCGCCTCCACAATATCCCCTAGAAATACTACGCTTTGGCTAAGAAGACTACAAGAACACTGTGCTGCTGAAAAGCTTCGGTTACTGCTGCATTTAGCTATTTCTGCTCCTCATGAATATATCGAATAATAGAGCTATTTCTCTTCAAGTGCCCTAGTCTTTAATTCCTTTGAGAAGTTAAAAATTGATATCACTTGACTGTGGTGGGGGAGCAACTGTGGTTAGTTCTGAACAAGGCTGATTTTCACTTGCTTAACTTAGATACCATTTCTTGTATTCTTCCAAAAATTGCAATAGTAGAGTAAATTTCTGCTCATTCGAAATATCGAATTTAAATATCGAAACTTCTCTATTTAATGGATATTTCCTCCAATTTATCTCAAACCGAACCGGCCACGATTTCTATCTGACACATTGGAGGTAGGGAAATCAGAGACAGAAAATCTCACCATATACATAAAGGAGGAAGGCATAAGTCACTGTCTGTAGTGGTTCGTCAACAGCGGAAACCAAGTTCCCGTCCCACCCCCAGTTTTCGACTCCACTAGACTCTCGGAATAATTCTTCCCGTACGTTCCCTCAAAATTAGTGGCTAATGAAGTCACCTCCGGAATTCGCCACACCTAGCGGCTCGAAGCAGACGACTGGACAGAAGTGTCAGACATTTCTTTAGGCTTGACAAGCTGCAATAGGCTGTGAATTCAACGCTAGATGAAGGAGTGCTGAGAACATTCTTCTGTGTGCTATGCTGAGTGAGTGGTACCAAACTAGAAATCAGTCTGGAGTAGGCGCAACTTTCAACGTGCTCGACGCTACGGATGCTTCCTCACCCAGCGTTGGTTGCCGGCGAAGCCGGCGACCGACGCTGGGTGAGGAAGCACCTGTAGCTAGGTTTGGGCTACGTCCCTAACGTGGCCCGCCATACCCGACGCCGGCGGAGCCGGCTAGCCTGGCGTGGCCCGTGGATGCGATGCCGGCGAAGCTGGCTAGCCTGGCGTGGCCCGCACACTCCAGCGTCGGTGCCGGCGGAGCCGGCGACCGACGCTGGTATTCTTATATTCCTTCTTATATTTAAAGTGATATTTACAAGGCTATGAGAATCCAGTGAGAATTCAACATTTGACCCACAACAGTACAAAGAGCAGAGATGTTTCCTTTTTTAGGCAGGCCTCAGCAAAAACTATTTTACTAAATATTTATTTTATAGGTATTTATTTTCGGTAGTGGTACCCAGTAAGTAATAAAAAAACCAATATAAATACCTATAAAATAAACACTTGGATTGCACATACTCGTAGAATACTCACATAAGCAAGGTTCCTTCCTTTGCGTAGTTCTGTGCTCTCTGCGTCAGCGGATAAAGAAAGCAGAACAACAGAACGGAAGGTCTAAAAGTGGCAGTGAACCGGAATTCCGATCATGAAACACAAGTTTCGCATATCCCTGTTGAAGGGCCTTCCAAAGCTGTTGTTAGATTTACAATTTTGTTGCATTATTCAGCCCACACGTTGGCGCGGCAAAAAAGCGTCCCTGTGGGACAATACGCAGCATAAATGATGCGTACGCGCCAGCTGGCTCAGAAATCGATTGTCCCACGCGCGCAACACTGCAAAATGTGCGATGTTGTCGATGTGTTAATACGTGCTGTACTGTCTAATTTCGCAAATTTTATTTTCATTTAAAGTTAGAATAAATAAAGCAATAGAGGCTTAAATAGTACATACATGGTGCGTAAAAAGTACTGACGCACTAAACGTAGACGTTAGAAATAACAACACATCGCAAAATTTAATAAGCTTATATTCAAAACGTCAGCAATGATCTATCGAACAGAATGGCATCAGTTGTATTTTATATGGGCTTCTTTGCTGCGAATGCAGAGGCGAACACGCCGAGGAAAGGCATTGACGGTGCACCGCAAGTAGTCCATGTCGATCTCGTTCTACGCTTTGACCCTCAGTGACTTGATACTTTTGTGCATTCCTCCTGTAAAAGTATTACGTACTCTTCAAGAATCTCCAAAGAGCTAATTCCGGCGGAAGGCTCGCTGTAAGGAAGGCGCATCCGGCCAGTATCATGGTTTGTTCATTTATCACAAGCGTCTCTCATTGAAGCAGTGAAGATAAATCAGTAGAACTATCTGTATCGATGTCCTAAAAAAAGCAACTGGCTCCTTGGTTTGAATCCAACCTCGAGAGTAAGCCGTATGTTTTCCAGCAGGATTAGACTCCTGCGCAGAGCCGGGGATTGTTCAGGACTGGTGCCGCGCCAACCTGGAGGACTTCATTCCGGCAGAGGAATGACCTCTGTATAGACCGGATTTGAATCCGCTGAATTACTCTGTATGGAAGGTTTTGGAGATCAAGGCTTGCGCTACTTCTCACAAAAGTATGAAGACAGTGAAGGATGATCTGGTCAAAGAATGGAACGAAATCGACGTGGACTACTTGCGGCGCACCGTCAATACCTTTCCTCGGCGTCTTCGACCCTGCATTCGCAGCAAAGAAGCCCATATAAAATTCAAGTGATGCTATTCTGTTCTCTAGATCACTGTTGACATTTTGTATATAAACTTGTTAAATTTTATAATGCGGTGTCATTTCTAAACTTACGTTTAGTGCATCAATACTTTTTACGCATCCTGTAGATACCAAATAGAGGTGTGGGGCATTTATTGCCACGGTTTCCCACTGATTTCACCTTCGAGCATCTCCATCTCAAGAATTTTGTTTCTAATAAATTCCCAGACTGGTCCTTTTTGTAGAGGACGCCAATCCGAGTACTATATGCTTGTACGTACGGCCCCTTGATGAAGCTTTGTCTTCCGTGGACTTCCGGAGACATGCTATGAATAGGTTCGTCCGATGTATTGGCCAAATGAATATATCTAATCGTATGTGGTTTTGTTTATTTGTTTTGAAAAAATACTGATTTTTTGGACACTTTGCTCCAAGTTTCCTTGCACCTGTGTTTTCTGTGGAATCAATGGCTTACGAGACATTGATCCACTTATGGGGTGAGCCATAACTGTTTGCGCAATCGTTCTGGTCATAATTGTTCTCAAAGGCGACCTCATAACAAAGATATTCGACTGACCCGAGATTGTTTGCATTGACACAAGAAGAGCGCTTGGCGCATCCCACCAAGGCTTTGATTTTATGCTATTGTTTATTCTTTGTCCTTTAGTAATTCGCAGAGGTCAGAGAACTATTTTTTGGTGCTCTTTAAAAGTTCCCGTTCCAGTCCAGGACTGTGGAAAGGATGCTGAACTAAAAAAGCTCTGAGAATGTTTGAACTTTGAAAGCTAAGCTTTTTATACGAACTAGAAAATTACCCCTCAGATATGTACACCATCGCGTGCCAGAATTTTGATTTACTTGTTCTAAAAGGGTAGTTCGACAATATTTTAGATTTCGGAGTCGTGGAAAATACGCTATTTTCTGCATGCATAAGAGTTACCCATTCCACTGGACTATCGTCTGTTCTGCTGCAAGCTTCCCATCAGCTCGAGTTATCCTATCTCTGGACCAGACCCTCTCATGTTGGTGTCTTCTGCTGAGCTTTTAGTCTATTGCTTAGTAATGTAGCTCCTAAATTTGGATCAAAACCTGAAGAAGCATAAGGTTCTTTGAACGGTGTCTACTCTACAGCTAAGATAACCTATGCTTTATTCTTTTCACACTTCTTGTCACTTCTTTTCTGTCAAAATTTGGCATTTCCATTCTGCTCTTCCATCCCTTCAACTCTTACTGCTGTTTTACCTTTAGTTGTCAAACTCTTGTGATCTTGAACAGCAAACCAGAATTCATGTGGTTTATCGTTGATTATGCTTGCCTTGCTTTTAGGGTCAGTACTACCCCCAGAACCAGGATCCTTATCCGCCACAATATGGATATCCGCAAGGACAGCCCGCTCCACAAGTCGTGTGAGTTGCCATTCACTATAATTCACTATAATATCGGCAAGAAGATGTCCATGCCTTCTTTCGAAAAGCTGAATGAGTTGAAAACGTTGCAGGAAAACGGCAGGTGGTCAAACCTGCTTTATCTACCTTTTTGCACCTTTTAGCACTACAAGAATAGCGTTGCGTTTTAGGGGATTCGAAAAGTAGTGTACGACCGATGCTTTTTTTACATGCAGAGGTGGTATTGAGTTCGCGAAGTTCTCGAAGAAATATATTTACCTCACTCTTCGAGGCAGTACAAAAGGTCTATTATTGACCGCTATACGATCTCTCCCTCCTTCCTCGAGAAAATCGTTTCTGGAGGACCTTCTCGCTTTGAGGGCAGTCTATAATACTGTCTTCTAGGACCGTGGTAAGCAAAAGCAAACCAAAGCAAACGTCTTTCTTACGGTCCCGTAGAACCCACCAGCCTCGAAAAAACCTGTAGTAAGGCTAAACAGTCCCAAACGACTGTCAGTAGCCTAAAGGGTACATGTCGCAAAGGTGAGCAGCATTGGTAGGTGAGAGGACACCAGTCAGTAATAACCAAACAGAGCACATAGCGAACATATGCCAGCCGATCAGAGTACCGATTGTACACGCCCTCTCCGAATGGCACGCCCATTCAATGTAGTCTGATTGGATGATCGTTCCCATCTCTCAATGCTGCTCGTCTTCGAGACATATACCTCCTAAAGTGTAACCTCATCAGAAAACTCAATGTTGGGGCTACAAGCAGGACTTCAGTTAGCCCATGCAGTCCAACCTATGAGAAGACGGTTCGGGATCCAGAGGGAAAGGCCGTCTTCGAAGAATGACTATTCAGCTTTTTATGCTTTCTAAACAAACGTAACCCAAACTCATTCTTGCATTCATTTAAGAGACGAGCAGAGAGTGAGTTCTAAAGTGAGCTGAGCACACTGTTTAGTTACAGTTTTTTGTAGTTCAGAGGCACTTCCTGCCGAACTAATTTGTACTTTCGAATTTTTGCACACCGACTGCATGGGGCTCAGCAAACAAGGCGCATTCCTCTCCTGCGTCAGATACCTATTCACTTCACGTGCCATTGGTTGGCTGGTTGCGTCTAATATTCAAATTCACATCCTCTTTAGCTCTCTGCCCGAACCACTGTAGTGGGATCCAACCCGCTCGGACAAAACTCAATAAGCCCCCAAACGATTTTCGACGGTTCCTTAATAGCGAGCAGTGAGTGAAGCATAGATCCGGACTCGTAATAGCTGCTCCGATTTCAGCTACGTTCAACAGCCGGCCCCGCAACGAGATGACTGGTGGCTGACGTCGCTGCTGGCGCTCTGCTGCGGATGCCTCGTCGGCGAAGTGTGCTGCGATCAGCCCTGCCTGTGTTGCGTGTTCCCGTGCCCAATCTCGCTACCGCGGTTTCGCTAAACGTACAAAGCAGCCTTGAATGTGCAGCCACCGAAGCATACCAAAGCCGTCGTCGAGCCCAGAAATCCAACTGTCTCCGCGGTGACGAACTAATCCTAAATTGCAGAATCAGCTAGGTTTCAATTCCCAACCAATTCCGCTGAAGGGCTTTGTATTTCTCACCCTCTCTCTTGGTTGTATTCATTTTTCCTCATTATGAAATTTTGCCCAACATTGTACATAAAATATTTACTGCTGTGCAGCATTTCAATGAATAAAGCCCACATTCGTTCTCGTTTTTATTATTACCATTCAGAGAGAGCAGGATGACGATGAGGTTATCCTGAAAAATTATTAGGTTGGCAACTAATTTCGTGGACTCTCAAGAATCTTCAGCAAAACTCTTTATTAACAAATAACTAATGACAATCTTTAATTAAAATAAGATCTCTCAGAACGCAGAAGTGCTTCTCATATATCAGGTAGCTGGTCTATCCCACGGCCATAGAGTTATTGTTCTTTTAAGGCCAAGAATCTTTGGAGGTGCATTTTGACCCGGTCCACATTATTAAATCGTCTTCTAACCAAGAAGTACTGCACCGAACTAAAAATGTGGTAGTCACTCGGCGCAAGGTCTGTGCTGTAAAGTGGATGAGTTTGACGCTTCCAGTCAAGGTCTTCTATTTTTTGAGGCGTCCGGTTCGCTACGTTCCCTCCGTTTGGTGGTGTCAAGAAGGCATTATCTTCTGGGAGCTCATCAAGAACGGTTCCAGCATTAATGCTGTAATCTACTCTTCTCGACCTGGCCGCGCGCAGGCTGAACTCCGCTGGAGTCGGTTCAGACAGATTTTCAGGAGCGGAATTATTTATCAGCAAGATAACGCCAGAACACACGTTACGAATCGGGAGCTTCAAAAAATCGAAGACCTTAGCTGGGAGCGTCTAACTCACCCACCTTACAGCACAGGCCGTGCGCCAACTGACTAGCACCTTTACAGCACGCTGCAGCACTTCTTGGTTGGAGGACGACTTATCAATGTGGACCATGTCAAGATGCACCTCCAAGGATTCTTGGCTGCAAAAGCACAAGAATTCTACAGCTGTGGGAAGGGCCAGGTAGCTGATAAATGGGAAGCAGTCCCACGTTCCAACAGATCTTACTTTGGTTGAAAACTGTTATTTGTAATTTGTTTATGAACACTTTTGTTGAAGGCGCTTGAGAGTCCACGAAATTAGTTGCCAACCTAATAATTGCTAATATAAGAGCATGAACATGATTTTTCTACTAATAATCCAAACTTTTTTCTTGCAAACGACAGGGGAACAAGCATAATTAAAAGAAGTGCAGGTTTTTTGTTCTATTGGTTTCGACATCATTTCTAAAAAAATAAACGAAGTCTTTCTCATAAGGTGATACATTGTTGGGAATTTATTATATGCGCTTTCTAAATATCTATATGGAATTTAAGTCACTTATTGATAAAATAATTTGGTTTCCATTTTCAAACGTCTGAACGCGATTTTCGTCGAATTTTCCGGTTTTGGATGATGTCGGGGAGCTTCTTTTTGGTTTCGCCACTAGGCAAACCTGCTATGTTGTCATAGAGCATTCATTTCCCATTGCAAGTCACAATCCGTTCGAGAAACGGATCGTTGACATTGGGCAAAAGATGGGCCATACGATATCTCAAAACGACGATTTTGCTGGCCTTCGGTCAATTTAGCTTCTTGGTCTTTACTTCAAATGGCGAACAACTGTAGTGTCATCGACGTTGAGGTCCTCGGAAATATCTCGCGTAGTTTTGCGCGGACCAGCTTCGACTGACGCTTTCAATGAATCATTACCAAGTGTTGGTGGCCGGCTGCCATGTGGTTCTCTTCGAGCGGCTTGTGTTACTGGCACGAACTTTTGGAAACAACCTTGTACTGTGCATTCGCTGATACTTCCCTGGCCCCATACTTCATTGATATTTCGAGCGATTTGAGCCGAAGACCAGCCCAGACTCGTAGAAGTAAATTTGACAAAAATTGCTTTCAGACGTCTGCAAATGAAAACCAGATTATTTTTTAAATAAAGTTAATTTTTAACTTGAATTTAATTCCATATAAATATTTAAAAAGCGCGTATGATAAACTCCTAGCAGTGTATAATACCTTTTGAAAAAGTCTTACAAGGAAAAGTTCCCAACTCAAGATGAGCCTTTGCGATACTATTTTGACAGGATGTAGGGCCGTGTGAGCGGAGTCCAGAATTACGGTTAGTTTTTGCTGAACACCTTTTTCAAGACCTGAAAAAAGAGGTATGAAAACGTGTGCTTACAATAAACCAAAGCTATCTGTTTGCGCCTTCATACGTGATAGTTTTTCGACGATGCGTATCTGCACCATATTTCTCTGGAAATAAAAGGACTTATTGCACTTCACTTTTAGCCAACAGCTATAGAACAAAACTATGAAACAAGTAGAACACAAGCACGTACCACACTAGCAGCATCTAACAAAAGCCAGTGAGGAACAAACTCCTCCCTGACAAGGAATGACCACTTCTTCTTCGTTGAACGCGTAATCTGAGGGTGTAGAGACGGCATTAATACCGTCTGCACCGCTTGAGTTCGGATCCTTTTCTTATCAGTTTATTTGAAAAATAGTGTTGAGAGGAATCAAATAAAAAAAACCGGCATTTCTTTTGCACCAACCTAATATAAATAAAACACCCTCGGGACCAGCTACCTCCATCGGTCGTTTTGCCTCCTCATGTGACTGACTAATCGGCATTTATCCTTACACACATAATCTGCTGGTTATATGTATAAGGTTGAAATCCTTCTCTTGTCAAAGCTACAATGTTCGGTTTGGTGTTGAGTTCGCCAATTGAACTTCGGGAAATATCTTCTGACCCACGGTTTGAATACCTCTGCTCCATTGAAAAGACAGCATTTAACAATGCCATTGCCACGCTGCTCTGTACAAGAGAATTCATAAAGGCGGATTTGCTATGAGGTCCGAGTCCGCCATTTCGTCCGTAGCCTCCTCAAAAAGTCGGAGAACGACCCATTCAGCTCATCGCCTCCTATCCAGCTCGTCTTCCATAACGTTCGCCATGTTTCTCGAACGCTCCTGGAATATAATGACGTCTCAGTGGATTGGGAGCCTTCCAGTAGAATTCCTACTCCCTCGTAGTAGACGTTCTTCGTGAACTGTGACGTCCTCCGTTCGATCGACACAGGGTAGCTTTAGTGGTTCCCCAGCTAACTCGCCTAGTTGACTTGCCACGCTGTTAATGGTTCCTTTAGCTGCACAATCCACTTGACACCGGTGATACATACGAGTTTATTATTGCAAAACGTCACTAACTGCTATTGGCTATTGACTATTGACTGGGTATTGCACGAGGAGCCGCGAGTCGTCGTAGTGTAGGTTGAGTTGTCGGGCGAGAGTCGTCGGAGTCGACCAGAGCTGACCAGAACGACCAGAGCCGACCAGAGCCACGATCGCGGGTTCGCTCGGCTTATATGTGCAAGGTCGAAGACGTTCTCACGGAGGAATGTAAGCATATCTCTAAATGTTTTCACTCATATCTTCGAGCTAAGCGTGGGAATCAAAACAAATGAACAACATTTCTAACTGCTTACCCTATCGATTATTGTAGCGTAGCTACAGTAGCACTGCTGCTCCCAATGAGAGTAGCCAGAGGTGTAGAACAACTGAACAATCTTCTTAGCAACAGTCTGCCAATGTTTTCGAGTAAAGCCGGGCATTCCTTTGCCAATGAGGGTACATCGTCAGAACGACTTTGTTTTTTCTAGCAGATTAAAGATGCATAAGAACGTTGATGGCAACTCGCCCGTGTCGTCGCTTGGCTCTACATACGTAAGGTATGCGGCCACCCTCCGTCCTTCCAGCTTTCCTTCACTGCTTCTTTTGCAGCATTTTAGCCTTGCAAGTCTAGAATCGCGTGTCTTGGCAAAGTTTACTGGAAAGGGGTTTGAAGCTGAATATCAATAACGGTGCAGCCATTGAAACGGTTATTTCAAAAATGTCGGACCTTGCATCGCTATGCTCGACCTTCTAGAGGATGAAGGTTTTAGGCTTTCCTCGCTCAAAGCCAACCAAGGCCTTCCATCCATCCGCGTAAATTGGTACTAGACTTGTCTAGGAAGGATAAAGCTCTGTCTTGTTGATAGGTTGGCCACTGCAAGTCATTGTGTAGCCCAAATACGCATTTAAATTGCCATCACGATCTCCCGTGGAGGTAAAATGCGTGGCACGTCCTGAAAGGGATTGATTAAGCCAGCTCTTTATTTATTATCCTTTACCTTATCTTTGTCTTTCGAAGCAGTTGAATTTAACATAATGTCTCGTACAACAAAATAAACAAAAATACAAAATGTGCTATGTATCATAAAGTTAGGTTCTACAAACTGCTTAATAAGAAGCTTAAAGGTGGTAACTTCTTTCGTGGCATCAGGACTGGTGATCAGGTAGCGGATTCCGATCTGAACAAAGCCAATATGTTAGGCCTGAGTTATACTCCCGCGGGAGCATCCGCGGAAGGGCGGGAATCGCGCCGAGACTCCTCACCTGGCCAATCGCCGCGCCTCGCCACGCCCGCCTCCGCCGTGCACCATTGGTCCGCGGACGTTCCGCGGATGCTCCCGCGGGAGTATAACTCAGGCCTTAGCGAAAGATTTTGCAGATTGTTTCTTGCTGATAATGCTTCTATTCCAATTTATAGCACTGAAGTGTCGGAACCTATGTCTACCTTTCCATGGTTCAAATAAGATCTTTCGCACGAGATTATGATGAAATGCCAGGAATGCTCCGACAGTGCGCCGTGCACAACACATATAAGATCGAACCTATCAATCAAGTTGGCGAAACCATGTTCACTCCACTTCCCTATTCTCCTAATCGAAAAACGTGAAGCCTTCGAAACTGTTTCCAAACACTTGAACAATTTTATAAGATTTCCAGCCGTCCTAATTCGGCATTGAAACAACTAACAAGGGAAGGGTCTAAAGCGTATGTCTGAACGGGAGGAGCGAGTCATATAGGGAGAATCCCCACCCCTCAATTAGTATAAAAATGTGCTTCCTTTTTAGCCAAATCGTGAAACTCAGTAAGGGAATCTTGAAGTTACAATGGAATACGGCGCATCACAAGGTTGGGGGTCTTGCACGCCCGCGATGCCTCTGCCGGTAAGCGGCTCGGAGCGCAGTGTATAGTGACGTTGCTTCATGCGAGGAAGGTCGGTTCTTTTGCGCTGCTGCATTTTTCATTTCAAGATACTGGTTGAGATTTGGGGGATTCTGACGTGTATACTATACTTGTGTGCTTCCAGTTTTTTTTTTTTCGAATAAACGAATAATCGGATATATTCGGTTTTATGAAAAACAGAATATCCGAATAATGAATATATTCGAATTTCGACTTTGTCGAATAGTCGAATAATGAATATATTCGAATTTTGGGCCTCATCAATTTCTCGAATAATGAATTTTCGAATATTCGTTTGAAATTGTTCGATTCGATCCGAAGTATACGACGGATGTATTTGAATTGAAAGTCAAATTGAGCACTAGGTTAAACGCCTTTTCTAATTTATTCTGTAAAACCGTATCTCCCACAGATCTCCCTCGATAGAGAGCCTTCGGGCGCTAACAGTGGTGTAGGACGTCGTGAAGTTGTTGAGCCAAGATTGTTATCGGAGCTTTATTCGGCTTACGTTCGGCGTAACCGCCTTCTTCAGAGCCTGGAAAAGTCAAAAAGAGTTTGAGAAATTATTCGTCCAAGAACCATTACAAGCTACAGGAATCTCAAAAATTAATGAGAGTATGAAACGAATAGGGAGTAAGGCAACCCGATTGACCTTATGGATACAGCCGAAAGGCTGGATGGTCACCCTCGGATGGAGAACGACTGGGTGAATGAGCTCTCCCTTCGGTTCAGTCCCTCAGCGACCCTCCGGTTGGCGCCCTCCAGGGTCAAGCCCACAGAGATCGGCAAATGGGGCTCTCCTCTCTCCTATTGATCGCGGGATTCTTGAACGCAATCACAACGCCTCCAGGGCTTTGCGCCGCGATATCGAACTCACGCGCTAGGATCGTCACCGCTATCCCAACCACTGCGCCACGGTGACTTTGCAGTCTGTGTTCCCCCAAAGGCGTAAAGACCTTGCACTTGTCCAGTCCATCCACGTGCTCCTTCACTCTAACCCAAAGAGGCCTGCCCGTCTCACAGTTGTATTCCTCGTTGCATTGACTGCAGTTTATGAGGTACACCGTTCCCGAGACTCTACGGTCGCCTTCCCTACCGTAACGGGAAGACCATGCAGGAAGGAGTAGTACACGCGCTATCATAGAGACGGTTTCTAACAACCTGCGCCTTAATGTTGGCGGGGGTATCTCAACGATCCTTATGAGGTCGTCTAGCTCGGGCTTGCCAACACAGTCCCGAACTTGGGCGCTGCGTGCATCCGTTATAAAGGAACCTTGTTGCATTCTTGAGCGCTACGTGTTCGAGCTGCTGACGGTCGACGACATCTCTTCGGCATGTTGTCGGGCACATACCCGTCGGTTGAAAGCAATGCGAGAAGCCATTTTCATCGACGAAGACTTCAAGTCGTCATCGGAAGACACTAATGCAGCTGCGCGGAATATGTTCTGAACAATGGCCCTTTTAGTAGTGCGAGGGTATGCAGAACGGAAGTGCACTATGATGTTCTTGTTACTAGGTTTCCGATACCACCTAGAAGGAACTGATAATGAAAGCCAGGAAGACCAAGTACGTCATCGGACTCACCGAGACGAGCTGATACCACACCCCCACACGCTGCCTACGACTCCGGAGAAGAACTGTTCCACGGAACATGCGACAGCAGTGGAGTAGGCGGCGTTGGTGTCCTCGTCAACACGCACTTGACCATGAACACCGATTCGTACACGGGTATCTGACAACCCGAATCGGACGTCTGCGACTGAAGCGATGCGGCTTCGTGCCAGCGATGACTGTGTTCGTCGCGTATGCCCCAACATCCGACTACGATGACGATGAGGTCGAAGCCTTCTACGTGGAGCTGGAAAAGTTCTGCAAAGAAGATCACGCCTTCAACAAAGTGATCGCGGCGACTTCAACGCCAAGATCGGGCCACGAAGGTCGCCGGAAGAACTTCACATCGGAACCCACAGTTTGGAGCGGGACGAGCAAGGTGTAAGGCTTTTTGAGCTTATCATGTCGACCAAGACCATCCGTGGGAGCTCACAGTTCCAGAAGCCTCCCTCCCTAAGATAGACCTGGGAAACCCCCAGTGGCCAGTTCCACAACGAGATCGACCACATCATCTTCAATCGCAAGTATTGCCTGTCCGAGGTTTCCCTTGTGCTCAAGCTCTACATGGGATAGGACCACCGCCTGCATCGCGCGAGGTTCCGCCTTTCGCGTCAAGAAGAGAAGGCCGCAAAGTTCAAGAAGATGAGTCCCAGAACAACCATCAACTGAGACCTCTACACCTCTCTTGCCGGTCTTTGGGAAGATACCGTCAAGACAACATCGACGAGGAATACGACCGCTTCGTGCACTATCTCCGCGATAGTGCTAGGGCCGAGAGCTTGAAGACCACCAAGAGGCGTCTGTCTCCGGAAACTCTTGAGCTGATACGCCAGTGTGGAGCAGCACGAGCGTCAGGCGACTACCAGCTGACGTCCGAGCTTAGGAAGCTAAGCGGAGATAAAGGAGGATCTCAAGGAGAGAAGGGCGGAAGTATTGGCTGAAGCAGCAGAGGCAAGTCCTGACAGGATCAGACCCGAACACCTGAAGAACCTCTCGCCAGCGCTCATCAATACCTTAGCGCGGCTCTTCACACGCTACCTATCGGAGTGCAAGGTTCCATCTCAGTGGAAGACCAGCAGGATCGTCTTGCTGTTGAAGAAGGGAAACGTGCACGACATTGGCAACCGATCTGCTTGCTGACCGTAGTCTACAAATTATTCACTCGTGTGATCTTAAAAAGGATTAGCAGAACGCTGGACGAAGGACAGCCATTGCGAACAAGCAGGATTTCTGGGAGGATTCAGCACAATCCACCACATACACACCTTTACAACGCTCATCGAAGTGTCACGACAGTACAAGCTGCAGCTCCGTCTTACGTTCATCGACCTAAAGAAAGCATTCGTCCGTCGAAACTGAAGCGCTCATCGAGGCCCTGCACACTCAGTGCGTTCCTACTCAGTACATCAGAGTCCTTCGAGAGCTGTACAGTGGATTCACGATCAAGATCTCTCCATTCCACAACGACGTCGTCATCGACGTGAAGAGAGGGGTTCGGCAGGGGGTTACCATATCCCCGAAGCTCTTCAGTGCCTTCCTCGAAAACGTCATGTGTGAACTAGAATGGAAAGACATGGGAGTGACGCCGACGTTCGAGGATCAGAGAGGCTGTCGCGTGGGCCGAGTTGTCGAAAATTAGGTGGGCCGGCCACGTAATGCGCTTTGCAGACACCCGCTAGACGAGGGCCGTTACCGACTGGTTCCCGCGGGATGTCAAGAGAACACCAGGACGCCCACCAACGCGTTGGTCGGACTTCTTCGTGGAAGCACTGAATGACCGATATGACGCGCTTCGTGTCCCTCGAGCGAGGAGATCCATTTGAGCACTCTGGCACGCGACAGGGACGTTGGTGGTGCCCGCTCGAGCAGGTCGATGATCAACGGGACGACAGGTGATGCAGATGCTACAGGTGAAGACCGACCGTATCTCCAATTTTGAAATCCAAACTCTGCTATTCTTAATGAATTCCGGCCGTAACGCATGACTGACATTGTGACACAAAATTTATCAATAAGGAATGCTTTGGTAGAAATTCTAAACATTCTACGGCTTCTCATAACCCTTGTCAAGCAAGGATAATGATAAGGATAAAGGACGGCGTTACTCAATCCCTTCTGGGATGCGCCAGCGCACTCTACTTCTACGGGATGTCGTGGAGGCGATATGAATGCGTATTTGGCCATATAATGGCTTGCGGTGGCCAGCCGATGAACAAGTCAGCGCTTTGTCCTTCCCAGACGAGTCTGGTACCAATTCACCGACACCAGAGGACTGGAAGGCTTGGTTGGCCTGGGCAAGAAATCCGAACCGGGAACCTGGTATCGCGTGCACGCGACAGTCGCGCCTCCTCCGACTGCGCCACACGCACCCACTTGTCAGGCAAACACCGAATTAAATGCTAGGCCATCTCTGATGTAATTCGACATACACATGCCTTCATATCAGGGCAGAGAACCACTGAGTTCATGGTGACCCACCCCCTCCCCGAGTCAATTTGCGCCTATAGCCATGTGCCAGATGTTACCCAAGATCCTGACAGATCTTCGAATGAACCTCGTGGAATACCTGAAAACGACCAGGACTCAAAGCTTACCATCTAACAGACTCATGTTGTGGAGGACTTCAGCCGCTATAAGCTTCTTGAACGAGGTCTATTTGAAGATCTACAAAACACCCTTCGCGCCAGTGTGCTTACAAGCATGCTATGTCAAGGCCCAGTGTTACGTCACAGTAGACCATCAGAACAAGGTAAAGAAACTTCGGCTAAGGAAGCTAAAATATTCGAGATCCGTTCGATTAGTCACAACATGTATCCCGCACTACTGCTCGAATCCTTTAAAATATCGTGGTAGTAGGATACTCGAGGCGCAGTCGACACCCGCTTCAAACTTTGCGGTTCCGACACGAGCTTAAAGGACCCACCGCGCACCAATCGAACGCCAGGTTACTGTGTCGAAGTCAGTGGTCGGATTTTTATAATACTGTGCTTGATGTTGCAGTATAAACAGAACCTAGGAGGGTGAGCCCTTCACCCAGAGGCAGTTAGAGACATTCATGTTTATTCATTTCGTGGACATTTAGATCCACAAAAGGAATAAAAGAATAGACACAAAAAACCAAAAAGAAAAAAGAAGGCGGACGCATACTCGCGAACGACTAGTGGCGGGCACAAAAGGGGAGTCGCACGCGCTTGCTGCGGACAACTCCTCCGCGGCCGCCCTTCGAAATGGAGCGCATGTTTCCAATTTCGAACAATTTCATGGCTCCATATGAAATGTGTATACCAGACGATAGAGCTCGAGCTCCTGAGCTCAAATATATCCTTGGTTTGTCATATGCTTGACTTCATACGAGTTGTATTCAGAAGACGCAAAACTGACTCCCAGTAATATAACTTGGTAGCGTCGAATGTATTCGAATATATTCGAATTTTGGGCCATGTCGAATAGTCGAATGACGAATATATTCGAATATTGGACCTCACCGAATAGTCGAATAATGAATATATTCGAATTTTGAGCTTCATCGAATATTCAATATTCGTTCGAAATTATTCGATTCGGTCCGAAGTGTAGTCTATACCAGTCTTTTTAGACGCTTTCTGCTCATTTTTCTAGCTGCATGCTGTAGTATCCAACATGATGATGTATAAATGCTCAACATCAGTTATACATGGGTACAAAGAGCACGAAGCAGCACTGGGCATAATATGGCAGCGTATAAAGGCTACAGGCTCCTCACTGTTTGCTTCCATACATGGACCAATGACCTCGGGAAAAACCATCCCGCTCGGATTTTCAAAAGAGACCATGATGTGACGTCGGAGGTGATTAAAATGAGAAACGAGGTCTATGGATCCAAAATTAACCTAAACGGCATCGTTACACTCTTTCCCTTATGTTTACCTGTCACCTGGAAAGGTCTGCTGAAGGTTTTCTAAATCCTAACACCAACAATGTCAGGCGATGCTCGAGTGGTGATCCACCCACTCACGCCGAAGTATGGCCCACCTTTAGACAAGGAACCTTCGAGGGAAGCAATCAAGCTGACCGAACGGATGGCTAGCATACTAAAGGACTTCAGAGCACGTCAACTTAAAGTTGACGAAGACGTTATGGTTAAAAATCGGTCAGTAATAAACAAGTCAAGAAAGGTACTCTCCACAGCATGCAGCTGGGAAAATGCGCAGGAAACGTATGAAAATGGTGTAGACATTAAAATCCCCCAAATCTCAACCAATCAATTGAACTGCAAAATGCAGCAGCGCAGAAAAACCAAACCTCTGACCTTCCTCGCATGAAGCAAGGTCACTATCCACGGCGCTCCGAGCCGCTTGCCGGCAGACGCATCGCGGGCGTACGAGACCTCCAAACTCATGGTGCGCCGTATTCCATTGTGAACTCAAGGACCCCCTACTCTTGGGTTAAACGACTTGGCAAAAAATAAACACATTTATATACTAACTGAGGGGAAGGGATTTTCCCTATATGAGTCGCTCCCTCCGTCCAGACATACGCTTCAGACCCTTCCTTTGTAAGACTGTCCAGCTAGCCTATGAAGTGCGCCGTGCATATGGAATCTAACTTACAGTAAGAAACATATATTTGTGTTCACCAGCTCACAGTTTACCTTTTGACGTGCAAAGTTTAGTAGAGTTGAACAATGCATATAGGCCTGACAGAACCAATCGAGTGAACGCGACAACTGGTAAGGTGAGCTTAGCTTGACAAAAGCGCCTTACCTACGAGCGTGAAAAGTATAGCAGACCAATTAGGTTCTATATGTTTGGCATTGCGTTTTACAATTCCACCGACTATGCCGGGTGTTCCACGGGTATTGCTAAATTGGACGAACCGGCGTGTTCGGAGCGCAATAACTCGTGTTTGAATCATTCCTGCTACAGTTTGTGGATTTTGTAGGCAGTAGAAAGGTCTAGAAGTACAACAAAGCGCAGCGGCTTAACTTATGAATGGACAACGTTGCAGCGATGCGAATATTCAGGTTAGCCTTGTGTGACTCGATTTTTTCCTATTTCAGTCTACCACTGCGGGAAGACTTGGAAAGCTAAAGGCCTACAAATGCTTATGCTAGCAGAACGCTAAAGGTACTTTTCGATGAAGTGCTCATGACTTCCCAGCTGATTAAACTGCCGTGGTTCCAGCTGCAATTTTAGAGAGGCGGAATTAGCGGTTAAGGTTTCATGTGCTTACGTTCATATTCAAGTTTTCGCCATTCACAATAATACCATTCTGGTCACCACGAAAAGCTCTATCGAATGCTGTCAATCCCGACCAATTTCAAAAAAGTCGATTTTTTTTTTACTCCCGTTTGAGAATTGTCAGGATCACAGAGCAAACTCAGCTATCGGTATGGGTGGTCTCCCGCCGTAATCGGCCAAATGGATTTACCATCGTGTTGTGCACCCCGAATAACTCCCCGCTCCTAGACGAAGTTTGAGCAAAACCGGTGATCCTGACCCGACCACTATCAGTTATTCAAATTGGGTATAATCTATCGAAATCAGCGCAGTTTTCAAAAATGAACTACGGATTGGTAATCAGCGCTGCAAATAACGCTTGGATGATTTTGAGCGAAGTTTTGACGAAGAAAATTAGCCAACGACACAACGACTTTCGACGACGTCACCACCCATGCATGCTTGAACTGAAGCAGCCTTGTTCTTGATGCGAAATTGTCAAAAAAAATCGCTTTTCCGAAAATAGCAATTTTCATCTGTGACTGGGTGACTGTAGGACCAGAAACAGGTGACCGTTTCGTGTCGTAAAACATTCAAGGACAATAACGGTGCCGCAGCATTAGAAGTGCCAAGATGCAATGAATACCGCGAGATTAAACTCTGATTTTGGTGCGCTGATGCGTCAGATTAGGAACTGAGACGATGAGGAACTATTAGGGTGTCCAGAAAGCATCTGCAAAAATACGACAATTTTTCCAAAATAACACAATTTTCATCAACATTTTATTAATCAACAGGTGGCGATGTCCGTTCCTCCACGTGGTGCTACTGGAAACTGCCCGCTCTGCGAGCTAAGCCGAACACGGACATTCGATTGCAGGCGACAGGCCCTTGTGACAGGCCGGCCTACGAACACCCATGTCACATCACATGGTTCATGACATTGCAAGTTTTTCGTGATAGTGCTACGGCGTCCGCGGGAGCCGACGCGCACTCGCAGAGCCCGGCGAGTGTGAGAAGTATGCGAGGGTCCCTGATGCGAGGACGGCATCGGGGGGCAACTGAGCTAGTCCGAAAGTCCCGTAACGTAAGCAGGACCCGCGTGGCAACGCTGAATGTGGGTACGTTGACGGGCCGCTCGTGCGCGTTGGTTGAAGCACTGGAGCGTAGAAGAGTTGATTTCTGTGCGGTGCAGGAGACGAGGTGGTCCTGCCGCAAGTCAAGGGACATAGGACGTGGCTTCAAGGCCGTTCTATGTGGAAGTCCCAGGATCACCAGTGGTGTCGGAATAATCGTCTCCGAACGATTTCGTGACTCGATTGTAAGCGTTGAGCGCTTTGACGATCGATTGATGAAGATCGTTGTCGCCGCTAAGGAGCGACTCTATCACTTCTTCTCTGCGTATGCTCCGCAGACTGGCTGTTCCGATCAAGCCAAGGATGAGTTTTGGAACCTGCTGGATGAGAAGACAGCAGAGGTACCGTCGAATGATGTCATCATAGTCGCTGGTGACCTTAATGGGCACGTAGGTGCCACGAAAGACGAGTACAGCTGTCATGGTGGTTTCGGATACGGATCACGTAACGCCGATGGTGAGCGCATTCTTGAGTATGCGGAATCGCATAGCCTCACCATTGTGAACACCGTCTTCCGAAAACGCGACTCGCACCTTATCTCATACTACAGTGGGAGCTCCAAGTCTCAGATAGACTTTGTCCTTGTGAGAGATCGCGACCGGAGTCTTGTCACAGACGCGAAGATCGTGCCGTATGAGACGGTCGCCCCACAGCACCGACCGCTGATCTGCACTCTGAAGATTGTCCCTCCGAGGCTGAAGCAGGTCGAGCGATGCGGTGCTGCAAGAATCAAGTGGTGGCGAATGAGAAAGAAAGAAGCAGCTGTGATTTCTCGCGTGCGGTTACCGACAGTCACGACTGTCGACGAAACTTGGAAGAAAACGACCGACGCGATTCGTCAAGTTGCACAGTCGGAACTCGGCATTACGAAGCCTGGGCGACGGAAGGTCGACAAGCAGGCATGGCTGTGGACAGATGACGTGAAAGCAAAAGTGCGAGAGAAGAAGTCGCTTTATCATGTGTTTCTCGGCGAAAAGACGGCCGATAACTGGCGGAAGTACCAAGAAGCGAGGAAAGCTGCAAAGAAGGCCGTGGCTGTTGCAAAAGCCACTCATTATGGAGATGTCAACGAGAAGCTCGAGTCACGCGATGGCGAGCGGTATCTGTACCGGCTACTTGCTAAGAATCGCCATCGGCAGACCGAGGATATTGAGAAGTTTTTCGGCATCAATGATGAGAACGGCCATCTTCTTACGGACCGCAAGAAGGCATTGAAGCGATGGCGCGACTACTTTGAGGAAATCTCTACAGTAGAATTTCCTCATCCAGCCATCCCCTCAACGGCTCCAACCCACGGCCCCGTCCAGAAGATCACCGTGGAGGAGACTGAAGCGGCTTTGAAGAAGATGAAGCCAGGCAAAGCAACTGGGCCCGACGACGTGGCGGCTGATCTATGGAAGTCAAGGTTTTGGTACCCTGCTGAGTGGTTGGCGAGGTTCTTTAATCAGGTTGTGGCAGAGAAGAAAGTGCCTGAGTGTTGGCGCCAAAGTACGACGATTCCGATTTGGAAGAAGAAGGGCAGTCCTGCAGACTGCTCCAATTACCGTCCGATTCGCTTGCTTTCGCACAGCATGAAGATCTTTGAGCGAATTATCGACGGACGAATTCGTGACATCGTCCAGCTGTCCAGCAATCAGTGCGGCTTCGTGGCTGGCTGTGGCACCATTGATGCCATTCACGCCGCCCGCCTCCTGATAGAGAAGCATCGCGAGAAACAGAAGCCAGTGCATATCGCCTTTCTCGACTTGGAGAAGGCCTTTGACCGCGTACCGCGTGAAGTGATACGCCCTGCGACAGCATGGAGTTTCTGAAGAGCTCATAGATTGGGTGCGAATTCTCTACTCTTGTCCAAAGAGTCGAGTTCAAGCTGCAGCTGGGACCTCGATGGAGTTTCCCATCTCTGTCGGAGTACACCAGGGTTCTGCGCTTTCCCCACTCCTCTTTGTTGTCGTCATGGATGCCATCACACGAGATCTTCAGAAGCCCGTCCCTTGGACGTTGCTTTATGCCGATGACGTGATGCTCGCTAGCGAAGATAAAGGAGAACTCGAGCGAGAGTTGCAAGCTTGGTGTGATCGCTTGGGCGGTTTGGACTCAGATTGAACGTGAAGAAGACCGAGTATTTAACGACGGACGTTATCGAGTCCAGCTCCATCAAGGTTAACGGCATCGAGCTTCCACGCACTGCGGTCTTTAAGTACCTGGGATCAGAAGTCGCGTCTGACGGCAAACTGATGGTCGAAGTAAATTCACGCGTGAGTGCAGTTTGTCCAAGTGGCGCTCGTTGACTGGCGTGCTCTGCGACAAAAAGATACCAGAGCGCTTTAAGTCGAAGATCTACAGAGCAGTCGTCCGGCCAGTAGCAATGTACAGCGCTGAGTGTTGGCCACCGACCAAGGAAGTTGAAACGCGCCTCAGCGTCATGGAGACGAAGATGCTGCGCTGGACGGCAGGAGTCACGCGCATGGACCGCATTCGAAACGATGCTATTCGGCAGAAGTTCGGTGTCGCGCCGATAACTGACAAGATGCGCGAAGCTCGCTTACGATGGTACGGCCACGTTCTGCGTGGAGAAGAAGACAGCGTCCGCAAGATAGGCCTTAACTTCGAGGTAATAGGAAAGCGGCCTAGAGGGTGCCCGAAGCAGCGCTGGGCTGATACGTTACATACGGACTTGAAAGTAGCTGGTGTTCACCCCGATCTAGCGCTGGATCGGGAAAGGTGGCGTCATGACACCAGAATAGCGGACCCCGCCACGAAGCGGGACAAACGCTGAAGAAGAAGAAGAAGATTTTATTAATCAACAAATAATTTCCATCAACATCGACTACTCTCAGCCTACGTTCCACAAGACTTCGAATTCCTCTGGAGTAGAAATCCGGCGACTGGAGGCGAAAAAAGCTCGGAGGCCACTTTCGAGGTGGTGACGATCTTCATAACGCTTCCCTTCCAGATGATGCTTAAGTGATCGAAAAAGGAGGTAGTTACTTGTGGCCAGATCTGGGCTGTACGGTGGATGCGGCAGAACTTCCTATCGGAGTTCCAGAATTTTCTCAGAAGTCGTCTTCGCGATGTGTGGGCGCGCTATCGTGCAGCAAGCGAACTTTATCGAGCCTGCGCTGTTCCTTGCGCATCTTGTCGGCCAGTCTCTGCAGTTGGGTAGCGTAGACCTCAGCAGTGACAGTCGTGCTGTCAGGCAGCAACTCGAAGTGGTAGATCCCATAAACTCCCCACCAGAGGCTGACTTTCCTCGCACGAATTTCACCTTTTACGAAAGATCTCGGCACTTCATCGTGTTGGCACCACGCACGTTTGCGAGCGTGGTTGACGCGGAGGACCTATTTTTCGTCTCCTGTGATGATGGTGTCCAGCCAGTAGAAGGTGCGACTTCGAGAGAGCAGCTGAGTGCATATGTCCAGACGTTTTCGCCGGTTGTCGTCGATCAGTTCGTGTGGGAGCTACTGACCGAGCTTTTTAACCATTCCAAGAGATCGCAGTCTATTGTCCACGGTGGATCGGGAACAGCCAAGAGCAGCAGCAAAATAGCGCACACCTTCGTATGGATGTTGCTCCGCCAGTTTCCTCAGTTCATCCAAAGATATCGTTGTCGGTCGACCAGAGCGAGGCTCATCTTTGAGACCCCTGTTGCCGCTTGTGAAGCGTTCGAACCATCTATAGACGGACCGTACAAAAGGAGCTTCAGAGCTGAATACACGACACAAGTTTCGATAGGCTTCTGCAGAGAAGTGCCCAGATTCAAACTCGTAAAGGAGTGCGTGTCTAATATGGGTAAACAGTTCAGCCATCGTACAGTAAAATAGGCAAGGAAGACGGAGCCAGCAGGATAGTGTCTTTATATAGCACTTATGTTGTAATCTGCAGAGCATCCTAGAAAAAATCTGGAACATTGCGAAGTTTTCTGCAGATACTTTCTGGACACCCTAATAATTTCTATATCCATCCACGGACTCGTGAAAATCGTTCCACTGCTGGGCTATTTTCTGTGGTAGGATCTCATCCCATGAGAACTTTTTCCTTTACCACAGGTTCTGTCGAATACAAATTGCCATTATTAGTAACGGAACCAGCCATCCGAATGGGTCGTATACTGAGGCTATGCTTTGCGCAATAATCGTTTTGGTAACGGCCCTTGACGGAGGCATGCAACACTGAATGGTCAGAGGACCTTCTGTGGCGTTCCATTCAATGCCCAGTACCTTTTGTGTAGTGGATTTGGCGCATACCTCTTCAGGAAAGCATTGACTTAGGGTGTTTTCGTTGGAAAGAAATGCTTTCTGATTCATGCTGATAGCGCCAAAAATTTTCCGTGCCTCTCGAGATTTGCTTATAACCTCATCCTTCGTGTCCACCGAAAAAAATGAGTTTATCCACATAAAGGTTTCCCATCCCGATCGCTAGACCTTTGTTCGAGACCTCATTCTTCAAACAGTAATGAATAGTCCCACTTAGAAGATAAGATGAGATATTCAATCCGAATGTCTCCTGAGTGAATCTGTAGGTGATGATGTTGTATCGTCAATGGTCCAGAGAGATCTCGGATCCAGAAAAATCGCTTCGCGTCTATATCGGCTTTGTGAAGGCGCACTTGTAGAAAAGCCTTCTGCACATCCGAGATAATCGCGGTACCTTGGCATCCGGAAGCGCACCATCGTCGCGTATAGTTCTGGTAGTATAAGAGGGCCTTGGTGCAGTATATCATTCAGTGAAGGACTGTTCTTGAAATGCGCTGATGCGTCGAATACTATGCGCAATTTAGTAGTCTCCTTCTAAGGTGTAATAATGGTTGATTTTGAATATACTGCACTATTGTGTCCTCTGGTGATGCACAGTTAGGTACCTCTCTATGATGCCCCTGTCTTTCTACGCCCGAAATGTTGAATCGTAGTGTAGATCTGGCGGTTTCTTCAACATTTTCGCGGGCGAAGTCATCGTTTAAGCGCAATCGCCCTATTAGATGACAACGGCGGATGATTGTCCTTATAAGGAGCCTTATATAATAACCGTCTTCATGCTTCTCGATAGTGTCTACAAAGAACTGCGTGACCTTATTTGTCGCGTCTTTTTCAGCGTCTGTGGTATCTGTGAACTCGCAGACTCCTGCTGCGTGCATAGTCCAGTATTTATCCCATCAATCCAGTTCCTCATCAAGTTTGTGAAGATGTTTACAAATGCTGGGTTTTTATGCGCAATCTCTTCTCTGATACTAAGCATCTGTCGTCGTGTGATTAAGTAACTCAGTTTGGAGGGAATGAGGTGTAATCCGGATTTTAGAGTGTAGCGCGGAGACGAATCATCCAAGATATTCCTTATGATCAGTATACCGGAAAACTGCAGCTGAGCTTGTTCGTCTTGCGATTCAAATGAATAAGGATCCGATCATTGAGCGCATCCTCATCGCGGCAGCTCAGAAGATTACCAAGGATTTTCAAAGGTTCTGGAGAACGACAAGCGCTCGTGAAGTATTGTAATTAGCGGACCTGAGGAGACATCGCAAGAACTGCCGCCGTCCGAAGGGCAGAAGAATCTTGAGGATGAAGTCTCCAAAGTGCTTGACGTGCTAAACGTCGAGTGTCGCCCGTGCGAAATCTATAGGATGGGAAGGCCCGGTGCTAAACGGCCACGTTTGGTAAAGGTCGTTTTGCCTTCTACCTCCCACTGGCGCCGCGTCCTCGCCAACGTGCGCTTGCTTCGTAGTCGCGGTTTCTCCCAATTGTTCACACGAAGGAGTATGACGCCTGAGGAGAGAAAACGCGATTACGAACTACGACAGCGGGCGCGTGAGCTTAACAAGGGAAGACAAATCCGCGAGTGGGTCGTGTATAGGGGAGAGGTCAGGCACACATCTGAACTTCATTGGAAGCTGGGAAACATTTATGTCCGTACGGTACGAGCTTGAGATTCTAAGATCTCCAGATCGACCATCATTTTCGGTGGATTTGATGGCCATTTTCGGCGACCTTACATATCTCTAACTCGATGTCGTCAACCTGACGTTGCATGTCGCCCAGTGCAAGCTGCCGTTGGTCACAGTTCCCACACACCTTTAAAAACCTAAACAGAAGATAGAAAAATTCTTCCTCTCTTTAAATTAAAAAACAGAGATATAAGAAGCAATAAAATTTGTATTCTCTTGTAGTTACCGATCTTTCTTCTCTACGCTCCTCTGGATCCAAATGGCGAGATGCTGCAGTCACTGGGGCGAATCCAGTGTACATCATACTTTTAAAAAATTAGCAACATTTTTTCTCAAAAAATTTTTTAAAGCGAAAAAGGGGTCACTTTGGACGGCCGAAAGAGAGGTATGTTACGTCCCAGGAGGAGGACTAGAAACTCTACAATCTTTTCAAAGAAATTTGACCCTCTGCCGAATCATTGCAAGCAGTCATCGTCGACGACAGGCAAGACAACATAACAAATAAGGTTGCGCAACCCACGAAAACAGAGATCTACGGGTCAAATTATCAAAAATCTGCTAGACTAGGTACGATAGTGGATTCGAACCGCCGACAGACCAAGGCGAACAGCGTCTGCTTGTGTTACATTATAGGCTCGCTCAAATCATCCTTGTTGAAAAAATCAATATTAGGACGCTTCCAACTCCCATGCGACACTATTAGATTCTTCAGCACACCCCACATGTTCTCTCTGATTCCCCAAAAGACATAGACATTCAGAATCTCTTAGAAGATAAGTTGTTTTTCTCTCAATACACTTTTTAGAAACACTATTCCACAATTTTACAATTTTTGAATTCTTTCTCAAGAAAGCCTTCGTGTAAAGCATATGGAAGGGAGAACACCTCCAAAAAGTCTAGAAAACCTTTGTGTAGAGCATGCAGAAGGGAGAACACCTCACCGAAAGTCCTATAAGGAAAGAAAAAAGTGTGATTCACTCACGAAAAAGAACAATTTTTTAACCGATAGTCGTCCGAGGACTCCCTATCGTGAATAAGGGGAGTTGAATGACGTGTCGGAAAGAGCGCCAACGACAGAAGAATGGTCGACAGTTCAGATCCCTCTTCTGGAAAGATTTTCTTCTTCCTGTTACCAGTCAATTAGTCGGCGTACAAAAAATTATTCCTGGATAGCACTGTGGAGTCCCTTCTCGCAGCGAAGCACAGCATGTAGATAGAAATGAAACTTTACCTCATGCAGAGAGAGGGCCGTCAACAAATAACTAAACGGAAAGAAATAGGTCATCGTTTACAAGCAATGTAAAGGACTATGTGTAAAGGACTATGATTACCCACAGCGGCGACCCAAAGAGGTGATGGCTTCTTTCCCTCAGCACTCCGGTACTTACTCGCTTCTGGTTTCTTCCGAAGACGAGCCCACGATGGGCAAGCTGCAGTGATCCGAGCGTCCGGCTCGTTCGGCGTCGAGCGTCGCAGGTGCTTCGTGACAATCTCCAGGGAATTGCACAGTCCGTCGCTCTCCACGCGGCTAAGTCCAAGATAAAAATTGATTGGCTGGCGCTGGCCGCACCGGGGCTCCACTCTCTTGTGCGGACGAGATACCACGCCCGAACGAGAGAGTCTCGACGACTCCAGTCCTCTTCAATACTTGATACTGAGTATTTGACCAACGATTGAACAAAACGCAATAGCCGTCGACCGTCCATGGGACAGTCGTCTACAAAAAAGATTATATACACTATTTACAGCAAAACATTGTTTCAAGAGATGCGCGAAATAGATTTGGAACGGTCTGCGCATTTAAAGAGACTATGTCATTATTCCTATTAAACTTTCTTTACTACTCATGCTCACTATAGCTTTCAGAAACTGATTTGCACTTAAATCGACCTATACGGGAGCGATGTATGTTGCTCAATCTAGGGAAGACGAATAGGTTGACCTTCTTCCTCCTACCGTCTGCGTTTCTAACTAATGCTGCTAACACAGTGGAACTGTAAAAGGTTATTTACGTCATGTAACACAACCAGCTCTGTATTCCAGGCACAATAAAAAAATGGGAAATTACGATTACACTTTATAGAGCTACCTAAAGAAGTGAAACATAGGGTCTCAACAAAGGAGCTGTGAGCCTATCCACTTTTTTCTGGGCGATGTTCGATTCGTTTGAAAGGGCGTCATATTTCTGCTGAGCCTTTCCCCAAGATGCAAGGAAGTGACGTCGGACCGTCGGACTAGGCTGTGACCGCTCCTGCTCTCAGGTTCAACCGATTTCACCTCAGAACTCAGCCGGAGACAAAAATATTGACCGTCCTTGACATAAAATAACACAAAATTGCATGAAGCCCCTCATCCCACTAACACAGGTAGCGCATTTGTTTCTCAAATGAGAACGAAGAAGAGGACTAGGGGTGGAAGCAATTTTCTTTCCTTTTACAAATTTTTGTGAAAAGTAGAGGCTTAGAAAGAGTCTTGAACTTTGCCCAAGCAAACTGCGCTTCATTCAAAATCGTTCAAAAATGGAGAAATCCTACGCCGTCTATAAGGTCGTGGAATAAAGTGAAATCAAGATGAAGAATTAGGCTTCGCTCTATACAAATTGAAAGTTTGAAACAAATAAAATGCTGTAATAATGAGTGTGCAGGTTCGTTTCGCCACTACCCTCATACGAATCTCTGTTTAGCACTTCACCCGTGGCTCTTCAGTGAAGAGGCAGGAAATACAAGGAAAAGACTGCAAAAAGAGTGGATTGTTACGAAAAGCAATTTTAGGTGAAAAGTGCGAAATCTAATGACTGATAGTCAGAAAACTGGCGCGCCACAGCAGTTTGCAATGGCGCGCACTTTCTTAAATATAAAAATGAAGTTGTTCGTAAAAAAGAAAGAAAAAATTATTCTTTAAGTATGTCTTTTAGGAACTTTATTAGGTTATCCTTGTAGTCATCAAACCCAAATCTGTAGTAAATTAACTTATGTCTATAAATGCACTCGAGGATACCAGTTATGACTAACTCCTCGCTATACCCATTACTTGAAAGTATTTTCTTCAATTCAATAATTTTATCACTCAAATAATTTAATTTAGAACAAGCGTGTGCAATTCTAAGAGTTTCTATTGAAATTGCAGCTGATTTAACCTTATTAGAAATAGCAGGCGAAGCATGTGGGAATCTGATAACGTTAAAATTGAAGCTGTTCGTTATATTATACAGCACTGCTTCAGTTCTATTGTTAATCACTTTCAAAGCAGTATCCCAATAATAGTTAAATTTGTTTGAATCTGTTTTCATTTTAATTTCAATGTGTTTTTAAAGACAATTCTTAAGTTTCCTCCAAAACATTTTTTCGAAACTATGTATAACCAATAAATCATCCATGCACCGATAAGGTATAAAAATTTTACTGTTGGATTTGTATGATTTTGCAAACTCGTACACAAGCATAGAGATGTTGAGAAGAGCCAGAAATTGGCTGAAATTATTTGGTGCATAAGTTCGCGGACATTTGATCCCTCCTGAATTGAAAGCGCATTCTCCCGCCAAATTTCTCACAAGTATCAACGCGTAAATAATCGATCAATAGAAAAAGGAAAGGGCTACAAAACTGTTCCTAACATTTACTTCTGCGTTGTTAACGTCAGCTATTATGGCTAAGCAATTCATCCCAACTGAGACGCATATTCGGGAAGTCATGTTATTCCTGCATCAATCTGGCATCAATGCAAACGAATCGTATCGTCGCCTTAAGGATGTTTACAACGAGAGTGCTCCTGCTCGAAGTACTGGTGAATTCTCCGTTGAAGATAATGAACGGGAAGGGCGCCCGATGACTTTGGATTTGGATGGCCTCCGAAGTAGAGTGGAAGCGGACCCACACCAAACCACTCGCGAAGTATCAAGCACTCTTGGTGTTAGTCACTCAACAGTCGTTCGAGGATTGAATTCGATTGGCAAGGTGCGAAAATTGGGTCGCTGGGTACCTTACGACTTGACACAACATGACATGGATCGCAGAGCCGATGTCGCTCTGTCTCTCCTTACCTTCAGACGTACCTACGGATGGCTGGACAACCTTGTCACCGGGATGAGAAGTGGATACCCTACTCTAAATATCACCGGCGTGCACAGTGGGTTGACGCAACTGGAGAGGCAGAGGACGTTCCGAAACCCGACCTTCACGTGAAAATGGTGATGCTATGCATTTGGCGGAGCGTTCTGGGCGTAGAATCTGGGAGCTGCTGGACGAAGGGATAGCAGTAACGGCAGAGGTTTACGTCAACCAACTGAGGAAGTTGAGGGCCCACCTTCAAACCACACGAGGAGAGCAAGTGAAGGTGTATTTTCAACACGACAACGCTAGACCGCATATTGCTAGAGCGACGGCGGCTGAGTTGGCGGACTACGGATGGACCGTTCTTCCACATCCACCTTACTCATCAGATCTCGCTCCTTCTGATTATCATTTGTTTTCAAGCCTTCAACGCTATTTGGACGGCCAGCAATTTAGGAACCGAGAGGATGTCATGGAGGCACTGCTCACATTTTTCGAATCACAATCAGCCACGTTTTGGAGAAGAGGCATCCATGACTTACCAGCACGTCGGCGAAAGACAATTGATGTAAAGGGTGGTTACTTCAAATGATTTGATATTGTTGTTCGTATGTTGTGATAACAAATAGTTCATGCTCCAAATGTCCGAGAACTTATGCATCAACTTAATATCTCCTTGGGAGACGCCCTTGTTTTGCTTGAAGATGTTTCTGTAGCTGCTAATATGCTGCAGCTATTTTTTAAGAAGCAATCTACTAAATATATGGCATCATAGATGTTGTAAAGATGATACTTTTTGACAAATGTATCATTAGTATAAAACGTCTTATCCATTACAAGCCATAAACTTTCTATTACTGTTGCTATGGCATATTTCTATGAGCATCAACAACCTTATCGCAGATAATCACGAAGGAAAACCTGCACTTTACTCCCGTGGCATCTCGGGAATACCGCGCAGTTATCTAGCTTCTCATCTTGTAGCGCTGATTCCGGTACAACAGCAACGCTGGCATTATTGAGCTCATATTTTCCTTCTTCTGGGTCATCGGCGTTTGCGTTGCGCTCCGCTCTTGCGCTCATCTCGCTTTAGGCCCTAGACTTAGTTGCCATTAGCTTAGATAAGCTTAGAAGTCATCCGCATTGCCCTAGATCCGCTATTGTTTTGTATCACTTACCTCGTGATTATTTTAAAATTAAATATTGTTATTTTTGGTTCAATTACCCAAGTTTGAGGTACTTGCGGATAAACCCGTTGGGTGAGCGTTGTGTGGTTGTGGTCTGTGACAAAACTGTGCTAACCGAAGAATCGTCGACTGCTATTTCGCTGGTTTATGGTGCATCGCTTTGCCTTGGACCGACCAACTGGTACGCTTCTTTGAATTTGGACGACGATTGAGCGTAGCAGCGGGGAAAAGTATTCATCGCTGCGCTTCGGTATTTTTTTTGTTCTGAAGAAAGGAGATATTTTTGCCGCTTAAATATCCCTCCCTTTGTGATATTTTCTCAACACTCTTAGAGCGAAGTTGAATTCAACGGCTCAAAATATAAGACATGGATGGGCCAACATCATTAAACTCGCAAAAATCATTATTGACTAGATATTGCAATAATTTAAGTTTCATAATAGATAAGTTCGAAGATAACACTAGGCCTGAAAACGCTGCGCAGTTAGATACAACAGCCTTCTAACGCATACAGGCGCTAGTACACGAACTTAATGTCATATGTAAGCTCGTTTCGGGTACGCTATCCAATTTTACTGCTATGGTGGACTCTCTAACTGATTCGTTAGCGAAAAAGCAGCAATCCCAAGGGCTAGAGTACGTTGAAGAAGCCCATGGGGTCTCGGATCGTGCATATAAGACTGCTGTCCACATTGAAGTTAACCGGATAAGTGCACGGCACCATGCGCAAGGAGCTCCTTAACCTTCGAATTCCCAAGAAAAGCGGATTTGGATGGTAACGCCAAACCTTACCAATTTCTTCCTTTAGTGGAAAGGTATGGGATTTCGAAAATTTTTGGACCCTATTCGAAGCAAATGTCACAATCAACCATTCTCAAAGCTCTAAAAGTTTAATTATCTGTTAGGAGCTCTACGTGAGGAGCCTCGCGTTGTTGCGAGTCTGCAAATGCGGTTCGAAATGGCAAGGGCTGAAAAACATTCACTATCCTCGCAACGGCATCTTCTCGAATACATCCTGCCGATAGCGACACAGCTCGAAGAAAGAGGGATTTTCTTAAACGGATCGCTCCTCACTCAAAAAGTCCTCTAAAAATTTTCGCCGGCCTTGCAAAAGAAAAGTGTTGAATCATTACATGCAGTCGCCGCAGCAGGAGGACAACTGGATAATGCGAGGTATCCTGTCCGAATTCGATAAAATTATTGCACCTGAAGAGCGCATCAATGGCATGATGAGAACCAGCTCTTCGCGGGAATGCGAGCCACCAAACAAGGACTAGCAGCGGTCAAACTATAAGCCGTGGCGCCAAAATACAGCGCGAGTTCTGCAGCGCCACAGATCATATATCCTTGGCTTGTCCCATTCACAAGGAACTGGAGGAAAGAAAAGCAAAATTCTGGGATGGAGACAGATTTTTGAATTGCATTACACCTGGGCCTTTCCCTAACGAATGCACAAGGCTCGGGTGTAAATTCTTCAAAGGGAAAAACACCGTTACACTCTGTGCCCCCGACGCATGCGGTATTCACCTATGTAGTTGCAGTCAAGGCAGGAAGACTCGCCAGACATTACCCTACGTGAACCCTGATTGTTTCCGCCATGAAAAGCCAAGAAGCTATCCCTGGAAAAAAGCATAGACTCGCGCGCATTACAGAGTAATGTTTTACTTCTTACTGGAGTGGCTAGGGTTAAGGACAGTGTCCGTAATGGATGGAAATACATATGTAGAAGTCCTGCTGGATACGGGCGCGGACGAATCTTTTGTCAGCAACAAGCTTTCCGAGGATCTTGGATTGGTGTGCAAGAGTCATTCAAGTTTTGAGATTTACACCTTTGGCGAGGGAAAGTCCAAGCGCACAAGATGTGGTGGCACCACAGTATAACTCATGCACGAACAAGGCGATAAACATAATCTGCAGCTATATACTGCGCCCGTCGTATCCGGAATGAGTAAGCGTGCGCAACCAAGCAGGGCATAATATTCATTGCACGGCATAATGTCCGGCTATCAAAAAAGGATCGTGGTAACAATATAACACCGCAAACACTATTAGGATGCGATCATTTATTTATTTATTTATTTATTTATTTATTTATTTATTGAATACGTCATAGGACTCGCCACTAAAGGGAAAAACAGAAACAACAGCAGAAAGCAGACGAACGATCACAGCTAATCTAGGCAGATTTTCCATGGAAACAAGCGTCGTCCACCTATCAGTAGGTAAACACTAACAACAAGAACTCCAAAAAAAACGAGAAAAAGGGGAGGTGCTTAGTGCGGAAGAAAGGGTATGATGGTAAAAATAAGCTCCTGATTTTTTAAAAACTTGAGCGGAGTTAAAGGCCTCCGTTAGAAGTTTGTAAAATGGCAGTCGGTTTAGATAAATAAGATAAACCAGCCATTGACGGGCAGCTCGTATGTCAGGGAGGGCCAACGAAAAGCATGTCCCTAGACAGTCCTCTAAAGTAGGCCTTCAATAGTATGCGAACAATTCCAAGCGGACCATAGTATGTATTGGAACATGACACCTGGCCCTATGGAACGCCTTACGCAAATTACCTAGCACGTAAGTTGAAAATAGCTCGAAAGCCTAAAAGATTCAGCGACGCCAGGTAGATAGCTGCCATAGGAGGCGTAATCGAATTAATAACAGGATATTTCAACTCCGTAAAAAAAACTAAAATACTAGATTAACAGGCTTTCAGCACTAAGCACCCTGAGAATAACTGAGCTATCTGATGGTGAGTCTAGCAGTCCCAAATTATCTTTAAAAAAGGGAGACTGTCTCGTCACGCTTGAATCCGTGGAAAATTTACAGATCTTCCAATGATGATAGTCTTCAAACTTTCAAAAACTTTAGCGGTGAGTATGTAAAACGCTAACGCAACGAACAAACAAAAACAAGGAAAGAAAAGAATAACGCATACATCATTAGCAACTAAACATTCTCCTCTATGGAACACTCGGAACCTACGTAGACTCAGAAAGCATTGAAAAAAAAACACAGAAATAGGCTCGATTAATCATTGTTTTACGACCTACATTTCCTCAATCCATGGCGAGGACGTTTTATTGGAGAAACCCTAAAAATTTGAGGGTGATATGCAACGCCAAGATCAGTGAAATAGTATTCTGCTAAGATCGAGCTTATTAAGTTGCTTCTTAAAGGCGCAGCCACTAGATGCTCCAAAGAGAATCGCCGGAAGTAGTTGGAACCATCTTGCACATCTGACAAACACATTATTAACAATCCCATTGTATTTTTTGTTGTGAATCTTTGAGTGGAAGATATTAAACCCACTTCTTCTCAGACTACAAGGTTTGAATGTCCAGTACTTACTTGGAAGTATTTTAAACTCTCTCCGAAGAACACGAAAACAGAATGTTAAGTCCAAAACGGCACGCCTCTCCTCCAACGTCTTCAAGCCAAATTTGCTCAATCTTTGAGGATAGCTAGGCATATCTTGTCTACTACCATTAGGAGTAAGACGATACCACAACAGACGGGTAAAGACTTGTTGTACCCTTTCAATTTTTAGAATTTTTCTTAGGTGTGGGCTCCAAACGGGAGAACAGTATTCCAGGTGAGGTCTCACGTACAACTTGTAGAGCCGCAATAGTATGACCTCATCTGAACATTTTATGCTTCGAAGGATAGAAAACATGACAGAATATGCTTTCTTGACAAGGTTATCTATGCGATCTGAAAATCGAAGATTAGACTTGAAGGTAACTCCAAGATCTTTAAATGAGCTGCACGACTTCAAACTAGTGCCATTGGTAATGTACCTTGGTGTGTCAGAACTACCAATGTGCACCACAGCGGACTTTTTAGGTTGAACGGAATACCCCAGTTCGAAGCCCAGTTGTACACGTTTTCAATGGAGACTTGAAGTGCTGGACGCGCTTCCATGCATTTATTTCGTTGGTAGACACAGTAGAGCTTTATGTCGTCGGGGTACGTTTGTAATTTGACAGCCGTCATCGTTTGAAGCTCACGTGGTAAGTCAGAAGAGTAAATCAAAAATAAGAGAGGGGATAGAACTCCTCCTTGAGGAACCCCACTATTACAGGGGTATCTCAAGGAGTAGCTCAACCTGACCCTAACAGTCATGCTCCTATTGGACAAATAAGACTTCACCCAGCTTAGAAGATTACCTTGTATGCCTAATGATTCTAACTTAGCAATCAGCAACCGATGACAGACTTTGTCAAAAGCTTTGGACAAATCTATGTAGATGGCATCAACAAGCTTTCCAGAATTAATTGCTTGAGTAAAATCGTAAAGCGTGTCTGCTAAGTTTGTTAATGTGGAAGCAGAAATCCATGCTGTTCAGCGGGAATCTAGTAAACCATGCCAAAAGCTTATCATAGATTATCTTTTCCGTCACCTTCACTGGAGTTGGTGTAATGCTAATTGACCGAAAGCTGTGAATAGAGTTGGCACCGGTTGTTTTAGGAATGGCTGTCACACTAGCCTCTTTCCACATCTGCGGTACCTCCCCCAACATCATGGAAAGGTTAAACAGATGCGCAAGAGGCTTCGACAGGGGAAGATAGCATTTCTTTTTCTACTCCCAATACTGGCTATTAACCAGCACTTGGACTGATGTCTTTTTACAAGCCGATTTCATTTCTTTTGCTTCCTGGCCGCCGCCTAGGTGCGTACCAGTATAATGAGGTCTCTGAAAGACGGGACCCGCCTGGCGGTGCGTGCCCTGAGAACTATGGACTAAACACATTACACATTGTTTAACTTGGAATGTTAGCTGGTTCTCGCCCCTACACCGTCTATTTCAGTGCCACTATATATACGCGAATTTTTCTCAAATAAATAATTGATTTAAATATCAATATTCCACTATAGTTATTCCTTCTATTGAAAAATGCTCTTCTATTAAAGCTCCTCTCAGCTGGTTTCAAGTCTGTGCTGGGGGAGTGAAACATCTGCTATGAAATCTGCCTTTTTTTATTGTTTAGTTGGTCACGAAGGAATCTGTCATTTCGCTCTTTCCTCTATCTAGACGATTTAATGGGTCCTATCTAATTGTGCTCTCTTCCTTTTCTGATGTTATTTTTGTTTGTTTCCTTTCTCCTACTGAAACTTTTATTCACCACTATTGGGTTTCTGTGTTCGGTACCTTGGAGTGCTTCCTCTATGGCTGACTGTCTGGTGGTGCACGCTGTGTTGCGGCGTATTAAATAAATAAATAAATAAATCTACCACTATATAATTGAGTTAGCCCCCGCCCTGTAGATGATGAGGCGTATCTCACCCAGGTTAAAAACTTGGCTGAGATACGCCTCATGGAACCACGCGCAATCTCATGGAACCCCCTGCGACGCCTCTGCGTACCTCGCGCGGGCAACGTTTGCCGTTCAACATGGAATGTTGTTGCAGCAGAGGACGCAGCCTCCTCCTGCTTGACACAACGGCGCCTGCGCGCGTTTCTGAGCGCCTGAATCCAGAAGACTGGTCCCTTTTGTCGCACCACAACCGTCTGGAGTCAGAAAAGGAGACACCGTTGTGCTACGACGAGGGATCGCATTCAGAATTGAACATGAGATGCTGCTGCAGCAGAGGAAGCACAACCTCCTCCTGCCTGACGCAGCGACATCTGCGCGCGCTTCTGAGAGTCTGGTTCCAGAAGAAGGGTCCCCTTCGTCGCGTGACAAGCATCTGGAGTCAGAAGAAGCGAAAAGAAAGGAAGCAGAGGTGACATCGTCGTCGTACGACGACCGACCGCATTCAGAAGTCAGCATTATCCCATGTTGAACGGAAAGCTTTACCTCGCGCGGGCAACGTTTGCCGTTCCACATGTGATGTTGCTGCAGCAGCGGAAGCGTAGCCCTCTCCTGCTTGACTCAGCGGCAACTGCGTGCGTTTCTGAGCATCCTAATTCCGAGTACGTGTCACCGACGTCTACCGTGAGCATGGGAGAACCACTAAGGGTGTGGTGGAGAAGGAAAGTAAGGGGGATCTCTAGGGTGGACCAGGTGAGAGTCCAGGAAGGAAAGGAACAACCTGGAGGAGGGACCAGGACGCGGAAGCCAGCAAGAAGAGACCAGTATGCGGTCAATTGTGAAAACAATGAAGTGGGCAAGAGGTTGGGACCAGGAAGGTGGGTGGGGGGGGGAAGGCCAGTAAAGGCGGACCAGCAGTTAGATCTAGAAAGAAGAAACGAGTGAGGGGGAAGCTATGATGAAGGGTACCGAAGTGGTGAACGGCTTGATGCCGATAAAGTGCACAGCAGGTCCTAGATGTTAGCGAATTTTAAGTTTGACAAAAACTATTTTCTTTAGGCGAATGCTGCTGCAAAGTCGCGCAAGTGCAAGACACGCCGTTAGGCGTGTCGGAGCACTTGTTTCCTATAAATGATTTGTGGATTACCATCATAGCTCGGAAAGAGGTGGCTTCAATTGCTTGAGTATGGCGGAAATATTGTCCGGGTGGAAGTAAATGTCGCAACATCTGTGTTGGATGGAATGACAGCGACAGATTGAAGATCTGTGGATTGGTCTCCACAGGAAAATACACTGGCAAAATACTCGGTAAGACCTGTAGCTTTATCCCGATTAGTGAAAAATCTCACACCATCTTCGTTTGTTAGCGTTGGTAATGAAGTCTTAGGTGCAATTTTGTGTCGCAAGTATTGGTACAATCGTTTTTTGGAACTAAGTCGACGCTCATAGTAGGCGAGAAATTTCCTTAAATGGTAATTCAGTCTAGTACACACATCCTTATAAGTCTTGCTATCTAACGGCATACTTAGCTCTTTAAACAAGCGCTGTTTTTGCCAAAAGAGGTTCGAAATGTGGGGAGGGTATTTGAAGGTGCGAGACTCGCGCTCCTTTAAAGGAACAAAAATTGCAAAGGCATCATAAAGTGTTTTGCAGTATCTCTGATAGACATCGTCAATTGAAGTGTATCCATCAAACAAAGCAAGCCAGTCAATCTTAGAGAAATAGCTGTTCAACGCGGGATAATTCACGTGCAGAAAGTCGGGTAAGGGCGGTGCTTGGAAATTCACAAAGCTTTCAGTAAATTCAAAGAAAACGATGCTGTGATCAGAGTATCCTAACGGCGTGAGTATGGACATTGCTAATTGTCAGAGATGTGGCAAGGACAAGGTCGAGGGTGGTCGTTCCGTGTGTGGGTTCACGGACGTGCTGTTGAAACCCGACATCCTTGAAAAAACTATGATATGTAGAGCTGTTAGAGTTTTCGGCGCGAGAATTATCCCAGTTGATCTGCAGGTTAAAACCTCCTAACACAATCATGGCAGACTGGCTTGGGGCGAGTTCACAGAAGAGGTCCAGGCATAGCACATCTGCCTTCCCAGGATTACAGGAAAACACGCTACCATGCTAAGATTTCCATTATGCACGCAACAGACTCCTCCTCCAGCACGATCTTTGCGATTAACACGGTAAATTATGTATGGTAGACCACCCACAATTTCGGAGTCTAGTACTTTATCGGATAGCCAGGTTTCAGTTATGAATACAAGATCAAGATTTTCATTTGCAAGTAGGGCTTGAAACAGTTTGATTTTATTGACTAAGCTTCCGGCATTTACTAAGTAGCATCTCAAGCTCGTACCGTGCGGACCTAAATGTTTCCCGGCTTCCTAGGAAGTTCAGATGTGTGTCTGACCTCTCCCCTATACACGACCCACTCGCGGCTTGGTCTGCCCTTGATTAGCTCACGCGCCCGCTGTCGTAGTTCGTAATCGCGGTTTTGCACCAGACTTGTCTCGGAAGGATAAACTCTTTCATGTCCATCGGTTGACCACCGCAAGAGACTGTTAAGGCTGTATTCGCATCGAAACTACTTCAACGGTGTCCCGTGGGAGTAGAATACACGACGCATCCATGGTGACACCAACCTTTATCCTTAATAAGGATTAACAACATGTTAAACTGTTGTTTGCCTGCTATACTGTTAGCGCATGCAACCCTCGTATGAACATGAAGTTTGTGAAAATGCAAAAGACATGCCTCACGCAGGATCCAAACCCCTGCCCTTTCGCTCGTAAGTCTGCCACCATATTCTCTCGGCCTCCCCGTCGACAGATGTATTCAAGAGAACAATGAACTTGACGGTGATAAGGTATCAGCCTTCTCGCTTGCTTCACCACTCTATTTCAATGGTGCAGCTTCCACGGGCCGTGACTCTGCTCAAAGTTGTACTCGGGTCGAGATACCTGCATGTTGTTACTTCTGAGAGGAAGGCGCTTTTGCCCATATGCATCGCATCGCTGGTTCAGACCTACACTTCAGGTAGTTCCCGGTTTAGTGGAGTTGTTAAAAGTTATTTACGTCATCTGACACAACCAACTGGGTACCTCAGGCACAGCAAAGCATGGGAAATTACGATTACACTTTATGAGGCTATCTAAAAAATGAAGAAAGGTGCACAAACATAAGGTTTCAACAAAAGAGCTGTGAGCCTCTCCACTTTCCTCTCGGCGATGTTTTATTCGTTCGAAGGGGCGACACATTTCCGCTGGACCTTTGTCCAAGGTGCGAGAAAGATAGGCCGGTGACCCAGTCCTGTTGTCGCGCTAGGCGCTGACCGTCTCCGGTCTCAAGCTCAACCGGGCTCATCTCAGAACTCAACCGGGAGCAAAAATATTGACCGTTCTGGATTAACATAAAACTGCATGCATCTAAAGCCCCTCATTCTACTAACACAGCTAGCGCATTTGTTTCCCAAACGAGAATGAAGGAGAGGAGACTGGAAACAATTGTCCTTTTACAGATTTTGGTGAAAGTAGACGCTTAGAAAGAGTCTTGAATTTTCCCCGAGCAAACTCGCGCCTTGCTACTGCCAAAGTCTCAATAACGGCAAAGTCTACTGTGCGCTGGAATAACCTAGGCTCTCAATTATTCGTAGAAGACAGATTCCGACCGTTCCAAAATGGAGAAGTGCTATGCAGTCTATCAGGTCGTTGAGTAAAGTCAAATCAAAGTGAAGAACTAAGCTTCGCTCTGTACTTCTTACACTTGTTTTCCAACTGCGCTTCAGAGCGGGTTTCATACTTGGAACACTGTTGTAGGTTTACGGTAAGCCTCACTGATTACTAGGAAATATGATGCCAAAGTTGACGAAACCTTGTCGTTGAATTATCGAAGCAGTGCTTTCGGACCATCAAAAGCCAAGGCTGCTTTCTACAATAACGACTGTACTACGATCCTTATCTCTTATTCGCCAAAAATTATGTAAAATTTTTAACTTTTACTAACCAGGGAAGGGTCTCAGGCTTAGGTATGAACGGGGAAATTGGGTAGTACTGCGAGAATGTCCACCCTTCATATAGTAGGAAAACATGTTTCGTTTTTGCTGAGTCCTTGAACCCAAAGAGCTACGGGCCCTCGAAATTGGGGGTACAGTATTGCACCGTCATCCGTACCCAAAATAACCTACCGTAATCGGCTGAAATTTGAAAAACCGATGTCAAATTCGTGATCAGCACCCCGAACAACCCCCTTGGGCAGGGTTTGGGCGGAAAATTTTTTCGACCTCTCCTCGACCTCTTCAGTCGTGAAAGTCGTGCCTTTTGGCAGGCTTATCAGCTTACTTCCTACACATCTCCTACACATTTATATCACTCTAAATTGCCAAATAAAGGTTTCTGTAAGCTGTGCTTCACTCACTTTTCTCAGCTTCTGATTCATACAATGTTTGTGTTTTTCAGCGAACGTTAAACAGTGACCTTACAGCAGGTACGGGTTACAGCAGGTACGGGTGAGTAGGGCTGTCGAGGTCATAACCACCGATTTTACCCAAACTTCTCCCAGAGGGGTTATTTGGGACGGGGATCACGAATCTGACATCCGTTTCCCGTATTACCCTGGAGTATGTTAAATTACAGTAGGTAATGGTGTTTAATGGTGAGGTGATGGTCACCGTTTTTGCCCAATCTTCGCAATGAGTACGAATCTGATCCTTATTTGACAATTTAGAGTGAAGTAAATATGTAGGAGATGTGTAGGAAGCAAGCTGGTAAAGAAGACGGCAATCATGAAAAATGCAAAAACACCGCATTGCATGGGGGTCGAACACCTGACCTAGCACCTGCGGCTACGCCGCAGGTGCTAGGTCAGGTGAGCCGACACTGCTGAGCCACCGACTCGCTCGCCGCGCCCATACAACAGCGTGCACGCACGCATGCACGTGGGCACCTGCTGACGGTGCGCTACTGTACCCCTCCCCTTCGAGGGCCCGCAGCTGATTCAAGGACTCAGCAAACCGAAACATGTTTTTCTACTATATGAAGGGTGGAGATTCTCGCAGTACTATCCATTTCCCCCGTTTAGACCTACGCCTGAGACCCTTCCCTGGTAAGTGGACCCAAAAGAGGCACAGCAGAACCGCTGAAATGCAAAAGAAACGAAAGGCAAAGCTCTTCGCGGGTTTTCAGGTTGTTGTGTCTACGCCAGCTCTTCATTAAACCCTAGACAACATCCCCATACTGCGATGGAATTTGACAAAGCGCCTGATGCTCTGCCCAAATCCTCGAAGCGATCCTCGATTTTCCATGAGGTTTTACTGTTGTCCTCTGAAAGTCGTCTTGCGCAAATTTGTTGCTCGATGGCTCTTCTCAAAATTGGAAGGCTTGTGAAGTCCTTGTAAAGACGCTTTCTACATGCTTCCTCGGTCCTACAATCGTCCACTGACTGTCAGCAGTCACAAAATGGATGAAAACGTCCTCAGGAGGTAATTATCTCAAGCGAGGAAGGAACGACCGTAAACCTACAGTAGTCTTCGCGCCACTACCATAACCCTCAGGAACCCAGAATTTTTTCTTCAAAATTACTTGATAGTTCTTATACTATCTGATAGGAAATTCGCTCCTCATTTTAAGCAGCGCTTTCTCGCCTAAAACGGCGCAAAAGACACGCTCTTGGCCGAATGGACAAAAAATACTGCTGGCGTTGTACTCCTGGTCGCAAGCTAAATTTCCAAGGATACATGAGTATTTAAATTTTATATGTTCATAACATCTCAAAGAAAGGCTTCAGTACGTGATATCTGCAGTGGATTCTACAAACAATTCTAGCACAGCGAGCTTCGAGCTCGCAGAGAATGAAATCGCCGAGATGTCTGTTTTAGGAGATCATAATGAGGAGTTGGAGGCATTGCCGAACTGCTCGTCGTAGAGCACTTGGAGAACTCGCACCTAGACAACAGGGCTTCAATCTCTTTGGCGACTAGGCACGTGTTGGTTTCTCGCTTACCTTAGCTAGTTCCCTGGCTTTGGTACTGAGTTTCGATAGACGGAGGGCTACAAGGTGCCCGAACATCTCCGCCTCTTCGTCATCTATCCGCTGCCAAATCGGAGGCGCCAGGAAACGGCTGAAGAATGGGGTGTTCAATCTTAATTATATTTCATTTGTTTAGATGTTTTCAAGTATAATACATATAAGAGTGTCCGAAATAAGACATAGGAGTTGAAAAAGTTAGGATACAAAATGGAGACGACTGGTTCACCTGGGAGGTATCGGAAGCATATGGTCTGTGAGACTGACTCTCGCTCTCTTCTCAGACGGAGGGAGATCACATGGATCTGCAACGAAATCCAATTTGTCGTTTTAAAAAATTTGTCGCCAATGACATCTATAACGGAATGAAAAGTTACAGTAAAATCCCCACCCATTAGAAAAAGAGAATCTCACTCGGTAAATACGCATGACTAACATAAGGCCTCCTTTTTTAATTAGAAAGAAAGTGATGGTCGAAAATGTCCAGTGGAGCCCACAGTTCTTCAGTGAATGAGCACCAACCCTGATTTGAAAGGGGTGTGACTGATGGCGAATTCGTGACTGTGTCTGCTGACTGCGGCTGAGCAGCCGCTTCAGCCGCTCGCGACATCTCCTGTTTGATGAAGGAAATCGCCGTCTCCATCGGTGAGATGTGACCGTTATCGGAATCTTCCTTCAACAAACCGTCTTCGGCGCTAGAAATATGGTAATCTTCAGAAATATTCGAAAATCAACCTCAGTTTTAGTACGCATAAAGATAGCAGGCAATGGCCAAGGCATAGATCCCGAGCGGAACTCGAAGCTCAAAGCCCTAATTTACTGACTTTTACTGGGGTAGTGCGACATCCGGCCGCAACGCTGCGCAGTTGGAAGAGGCACTGGCTGCTGCGTCCACCCCGAATCTAGGTTCTTGGTTCGAGTCCGATCCAGGCCAACTACACCTTCTACTCCACCCACCCACCCACCCACCCTCCGGGGGTTGGGGAATTGGATTCAGACCTGTTTGCTCTGCAAAACGTTGGCTTGTCCTTCACGTGGCCACACTAAACATGTAGGTTAAATACGGACTCAAATTGCCTCCATGACATCCTGTACAGTACCGCCGCTAAACATTCAACCAAACGACGTTTGCGACGCAAAAACGCGTTTTTTGCGTCGCATCATGATAACTTTGTCCAAAGTAAAGACTTTCTCACCAAAATTTACAGAGGCGCCTAGCATCATCCTACCTACCACTGGGCATGCGATCGTCATTTAAAAATATGTGGAAGCCTGAAAACCAGTGCCGCAATTAAGGGGGTCTTAATCACTGTGACCTTACCCCGAAACCGTCGCCGAGTCTCGCTTAATTATATCCCCAGGCACAAGTGGTGCTGTCCAGTTGAATTTTAAAATTCTTAAACCTAATTAAATTTTATTTTTCTGCCATTGACGGTCTTCCCCTGGTTGCGACAATTCTTTTAGTACCAAATTTAGCAGGAAGATGCTCACTTTGAACTTCAACCGATTTCATTATTTCAACGGAAGAATTCTCAATCTAGAACCTGTGATTGTAGCTTGCCATTTGCTCATGCTTAAAGAAGGAAAACGACATAGAAAATTTACGTGGCGAGTTTATTTTGGGAAGTTGGGTGCTTCTTGCAGCTCTCAAACTGCAAGTGAACATTTGGTAAACAGCACTCTTCGGCTGCGAATATCTATCTCCTAAGCGAAATATGTTGACTAACAAGACACAATGTAGAGATTCTAGTTATCAAATATCGAGAAGCCTGGTGATCAGGCGGCGCAATTTCAACCGGTTAAAGTGACGACTTCCTACAAAAGTGTGACTGCGTTATAACAACGTTTCATGCTGAGTCTTCGCACAATGAAAGCTGGAAAGCCCAGTATTATAATTGTGCAATTTTTCGCTCAAAATTTTCAACCAGTTCGGACGCCAACATTTTGAGGCAGCAGATCGAGCGCTGATGTAGAGGCCCCCTTCTGTCATAATTGCGCTGACCTGACATGCCCTACAGAGACAATGCACTCGGCTGCATGACCAACGAGTCTCTCATTTCTCTCCCCTTTCGACTTTTCCAACATTATCGATCCATGCTGCCAAATCTTGATGAGTTTTGGGTTTTCCGGATTACATGGATCACTGCTTCAATATGTTGGCCAGTATGTAAGCTTCACATAAAAGAAATTTCAGCAGCTGTTGTTGAGCCCAATCAACTCAATTTTATTTCTCTGTTAAAAAATATTTGTAGTAAAACAGCTTCATTACGAGTTGGAATTGGAAACTTTTCAGATCAAGTTGAACACTCTCCTAAGCTAGCTTAAGACTTTGAATTCAAAATCAACTTTTTCTAATTAAAATGAGCTTCTTCTAGAATAAACTGAGATCTCTCCAAAAGGATCAGAATAATTTTTTGTTCATGAAAAATTTTAGTATAATTTCTTTCAAGTTTTAATTCACATTCCCAAAAGGTTGTGGTTTTTTGTCTGAAATTTTATAGAACACTCATTTTCTGTGGAAAAATAATGGTTCATAGCCAGTTTTAAACAGTAGGGCTATTTTTAGGACCAGAAAAAGAATTGCGCCATGCACTCATCCAAGACGTCTCGTTTTTTATTCAATTGATAGCAAAAATAAAGTTTTACCCGTGTAAAAAATATAACAAAGACAATTGTGAAAACACACATTCTCACTTCGATGCTTCATGTAAGCATCATTGACACTATCAGTCAAATAAAATTTGCGACGAGCTTTCCAAACGCGTGATTCAATCTGCTCTTTGACGCACTAAATGATTGCTGCTTTGTTGCACTTCAAAACAGAATTTAGATTATTTTTTCTCAAAAAAAATTATGAAATTATTACACTTATTGAAGCAGCTGGACTAAAAGATTTCAATAAAGTTATACAAAACTTTCCTCGGAAAAAAATTGTTCCTACCATCTTGGAAAGTCTTTGGTTTAGCCCTTAAGAAGCTCTTTTCAATTTTGAAGACGTTTAATTTGATCTCAAAATTCTTAGGCTAGCTTAGAAGAGTGTTCAATTTGACGTGAAAAGGGTCCAATTTGTTTGAAAAGTGCAATTCGACGCGAAAATTGTGTATATATTTTGGGAATCCTTACGACTGGGGTCACAATTTTAAGAATTAGGGAATCTGTGTGATCTACCTAATCCAGAAAACCCAAAACTCATCAAGATTTGGCAGCATGGATCGATAATGTTGGAAAAGTCGAAAGGGGAGAGAAATGAGAGACTCGTTGGTCATGCAGCCGAGTGCATTGTCTCTGTAGGGCATGTCAGGTCAGCGCAATTATGACAGAAGGGGGCCTCTACATCAGCGCTCGATCTGCTACGTCAAAATGTTGGCGTCCGAACTGGTTGAAAATTTTGAGCGAAAAATTGCACAATTATAATACTGGGCTTTCCAGCTTTCATTGTGCGAAGACTCAGCATGAAACGTTGTTATAACGCAGTCACACTTTTGTAGGAAGTCGTCACTTTAACCGGTTGAAATTGTGCCGCCTGATCACCAGGCTTCTCGATATTTGATAACTAAAATCTCTACATTGTGTCTGGTAAGTCAACATATTTTTAGACTAACTCGTTCGCTTAGGAGATAGATATTCACAGCCGAAGAGTGCTGTTTAACAAATGTTCACTTGCAGTTTGATGAACTGCAAGAAGTACCCAAATTCCCAAAATAAACTCGCCACGTAAATTTTCTATGTCGTTTTCCTTCTTTAAGCATGAGCAAATGGCAAGCTACAATCACAGGTTCTAGATTGAGAATTCTTCCGTTGAAAAAACGAAATCCGTTGAAGTTCAAAGTGAGCATCTTCCTGCTAAATTTGGTAGCAAAAGAATTGTCGCAACCAGGGGAAGACCGTCAATGGCGGAAAAATCAAATTCAATTAGGTTTAAGAATTTTAAAATTCAACTGGACAGTACCACTTGTGCCTGGGGACATAATTAAGCGAGACTCGGCCACGGTTTTGGGGTCAGGTCACAGTGATTAAGACCCCTTTAATTGCGGCACTGGTTTTCAGGCTTCCACATATTTTTGAATGACGATCGCATGCCCAGTGGTAGGTAGGATGATGCTAGGCGCCTCTGTAAATTTTGGTGAGAAAGTCTTTACTTTGGACAAAGTTATCATGATGCGACGCAAAAAACGCGTTTTTGCGTCGCAAACGTCGTTTGGTTGAATGTTTAGCGGCGGTACTGTAGAAGCACAGTGCGCGGCGCACCTCTCGCAGGAACCGACCAACGGTCCTTATCTTTTATACTCATGACGTCATTCTTTACAACACCAAGGCGTTTTGGTCACATCATTATCCTGAAAATTCTGCCTAACCTGCAATGATTGTCATACGCCTCGATCACAATTATTTGCCTCGGTCATAATTCTTTTCGGTTCAGAACTGTCGAACTGTACAATTTAGCCTCCATGACCAACTTTCATAAAATCTAGGCATCTTGGTGGAATAGCTTTAAATCTTCTGTGCCACGCAGGTTTGTTAAACTGAACTTTATTGCGTCTGACGTTTCGACAGTGTCATCGTTATCAATGACCTGAAAGAAGTTCGGTGTTTTGCGGACTGTACATTGATACCGTCAATTGCTCTAATCTTCCCATCTCTGCAGCACTAATGGGATTCCAAGAGTGTCACGAAGAAATTACTCCAGTACGAACGCAACTCACCGCAGCTTTATCAGCACTGAGAGTCCACCCACCATGCGACAACCATTTAGCAAGTGAAGCACACTCGGTATACAGAAGTATAAGGACTTCGAGGGGTGTTGTTTTTCACAGCTCACACAGTGGAATAAAGGGCAAGAAGCCACTCGCAATGCACTCGTTTTTGTTGTTCATCGTTGGAATGCGTTCATGGATACAGAACGCCTCGAAGGTCTTCTTGGCGCTGATCTCATTTTCGTGCAGTACTAGTGTGCAGCTCATTGCAGGTTAAACACTGAATTTGCTATATCAGGGCAAATTAGGGTCCGTCATGGGTTTATGTGCTTAGAAGATCGTAGGTCGTAGGTCGCATCTTATACTTTACATGCAAGACGTCCTCACGGAATGGATTTTATATACGCTTCATGTTCTTTTTGCGATTTCAACAGCCTTTGCGAATTATTTTTTCTTCCGCTTTAAGAAAAAGTGTGGGCTCCTCTTCGACAAACCTCTTTTTCCCTTTTCAATGAACCAGGCAATGAACTTAGAACGATCTCAATTTATCTAATTTCAAACTGAAGTTCCTACATTACCCACAAATGGATTGAAAACACTCAAACCGAACATATGCCAGGTAGTCTTGCTTAGTCTCCAGCATTTCTTTAGTTTATTATTAATGGTGCATAGTTTCCGTAATAAATAAATAAACGAATAAATGTCACTACCCTCTGAGCGCAGTCTCCGTTTCTTCCATAGGCCTCTGTTATACTCCCGCGGGAGCATCCGCGGAAGGGCGGGAATCGCGCCGAGACTCCTCACCTAGCCAATCGCCGCGCCTCGCCACGCCCGCCTCCGCCATGCACCATTGGTCCGCGGACGTTCCGCGGATGCTCCCGCGGGAGTATAACAGAGGCCATAGGGTGAAATCACGCAGCTTTTCGTAATACAAGTGCGGTCATAGAAACTGATGGAGATGAAGAAGCCTGTTAAGCCCACCGGGTAGGCACCGTGAAGAAGCCCACAACGGACACGATTTTAACGTCAGATGCACGATACTACTGCACGAAAATGAGATTGGCGACGGGAAGACCCTCGAAGCCTTCTGTATCCATGAACGCAATCCAACGGTGAACAACACCAACGAGTGCGTTTCCATTACGAGTGAATGCTTACCCTTCATTCCACTGTGTGAGCTGTGGGGCACAATGCTCCTCGAAGTCCATATACTACTGCATACCGAGTGTGTTTCACTTGTTACATGAATGACGCATAGTAGGGCGGTCTTCCAGTGATGATAAAGCAGCGTTGAATTACGTTCGTATTGGAGTGATTTCTTCATTTCTTCATGACACTCTTGGGATCCCATTAGTGCTGCAGGGTTGGGAAGATTAGAGCAGTTAACGGAATGAGTGCACACTCCGCAAAACGCCGAACTTCTCTCAGGTCTTTGATAAAGACGACACCGTAACACGCCAGGTGTAATAAAGTCGAATTTAACAAACCGGCGCGGTACAATTTAGTATTACCTGATCTTAACGGGAACGACGTGGAAGGTTGTAGCGGGATAGAACGAGATCCAAAAGCCGGGGATGACTCTTCTTCGGGAAGACAGCCCCTCACTCTTCCTACAAGGGTCGGCACAGCCACTAAGGGAAGCCACCGTACCCCTCCAGGGCTAAAGAAGAGGCCCGATCAACTACTAGCGGCCCTCCCTTGCCCAAGGCCCGCCTACTTGTCTGAGCTCGCTCCTGCCCTCCCCTAGGCATTAAGGCCTTCATTGCTACTTCGCTAAGAAAATTTATGCTTATGTAAGGCTGTGTTTGATGTTGCTTTAATCTGCAAATTTATGCGAAATAATTTTTCTACTCCAGAATTAATACAATTTTTCTGCCACCGGTTCAGCTCTTCGGAGCTCCCTCATCAGAACCAAATCACTAGATCTAATACTGGATGAAGGATACAGATCGATGTTAGTCAGCCCTCTGGGTAGAGGGGGGTGGGATGCGCCACATATTTTAGTCCTTGGAATATCATGAGGCAATTTCAATGCGTATTCGGGCTATACAATGAATTGCGATAGCTGATTTACAAGTACAAGTATGAGTTTTACCCTTCCCAAACAAGTCTGGTACCAATTCGGCGACTCCCTTGGGATGGAAGACTTGGTTGCCTGGCCGGGAATCCGAACAGAGAACCTTGAACCGAAGTGCATGCGGCGATCGGCACCTTTTCCGACTGCGCAGCCACACGCCCAATAGCGAGCACTTTTTCGCCTCATGAGCTGCAACTCCTATTTCAGCCGATATTCAGTGTGATAACAAGGATTCTAAAAAATCTCCAGTTCTGCCCCGGTCTGTTCTTGAGTTTTTTCAACAACAACAAAAATCATTCAAACAATGCAACAGTTCCAAAGAGCTAGAGTCCACTTCATGTAGTCGTAGTAAGACTATGGCGACCCTGGACTACTCACCCTCGCTCTTTGGGCAGAGTCTGAATGAACCTCAGAGGCTTCTGGAACACCCACGTAGCCGGTTTTCCAGTCATCTTTTCCTTCTTCTCCTCTTTTTTGAAGCGATCACGAAGCGTTTTCCACCGGGTCTTCACGTGTTCGGCTATAAACACAGTGTATTACATATTCAGTCAGACGTCACGCATTCAGTGTTCAATTTCCTCATTGCTCAATTAATTAGCTCTCATCCTTTGGTTGACCATGAGCATATGATAGGAAATTTGCTACTTATAGAAGGCTTCACCGAAAGTACAGCCAGGGGAGGAGACGTACGTGATGAGTCTAAGGCGTCGGCGATTTCCACCCAGGCGTTGTTTCGCCAAGGAATAAGGTTGTATCCCTCGTCGGTGTGATCGTAGAGGTAACGACGCGACTTCACCTGGAAAATGCTATTCTCAGAGAAGTGAACCTGTAGACTCCTGTAGGTGTTTTTAAATTCGCAGAATCAAGAATCCATCTGAACTTCCTTAAAAGCTGTCAAAGTATAATTTTAATTTTAATTTAATAAAAACATTTCGATTGATCTCTACTTTTATTTAGTGAAAAGATAAAGTCGAACTACAGAAAATATAAGGGTTGATTACTGGCTGGGATTCGGATTTGCTGTATTGCGAGTTGTTCCTGCAAGGACACACGGTCACCGTCAGCATTAATTTCAGGAACTGGAGAACGCTATTCAAGAAAGACAGCCGAGATGTGCTTCTGTCCACCTTCTTCACGATAACGCTAGACCGCACGTAGCTGAAGAGACACGTGAAATCTGGAGGAGCTGAGACACGGCTTCCCACCCACCGTATCTACTGATATTGCCTCTGCTCTAACTACCACTTAATTCTTCCCCTTAAAGCATTCCTAGCGAAGAATATTTCACCAAAATTGAGGATGCTGAAAGGGCTGTCAGTGAATTCTTTGATTCCCAGTCTTATCATTTCTGGGAGAAGGGAGTCACTGACCTACCTTAGGAGGCACACTGTAGTGGCTAACGATGGTGATTATATTGTTGAAATAAATTCCACTGCATGATGAATAAAAAAATTTCGAACACCCCAAGTCTCCTTCTTACCACCCTGATAATAACAACATGCCAAATATTTTAGGAAAAAATAAGTGCAACTGAGAAAATAGGCACCAAAATATCAATCTCTAATACTGTATAGTACAGCGCAATATGTTCGCAACGAGAAACGTTTATAAAGACCAGTTATCTACATATTTATTTATTTATTAGGTTGTCCCATAAGTCCCCGCCGTTATTTTCAACGATTCACTGCAGATTTCGCCGGCAGTCTCTTGCATTGCGCTTTCGAAAGAGAATGATTTGCTCTATCAGAACATTTCTTTTTGCATTTCTTTTTTCATCACGAATTTTGTCAATTTTTAGGTCGTTGAAGTGAAAAGTGAAAAAGTGAAAAAGTAGCCATTTGCGCACTTGTTCTCTCCGCTTAAGTTTGTAATTTTTTGCGCAGTTTTTTTTATAGCATTTGGAAGACAATGTGCTGTACTACAAGATTATGTATTGGTCCTATTTTCTCACTTGCCCTTTATTGATTTTTAGGTCATCAAATTGGGAATTCCAACTTTTCCGTCCGAATTTTTACCAAAACTCCGGTTCTGTGGTTGAACTTTTTTGCTTGGTGTTATATGTCGTTTGGAAGAAGATGTCTTGCTCAGTAAGAATTTGTGTCGCGTTTATTGGCTCGCGCTGATTCCTGTCGAATATCAACAACTGAAAAGGAATTGTTGGTGAAGACAATTTTTCTCTTTTTGGAATTTGTTGATATTCAATAGAAATCAATAAATGCGACACACATTCTCATAGAGCAAAACATTTTCTTTCGAATGACATATAACATCAACCCAAAAAGTCCAACCACAGAGCAGGAGCTGTCGGCAAAAATAACCATCCTCCTTCGGACGTCCCAATTTGATGGCCTAAAAATCAATAAAGGACAAATGAGCAAATATCACTAACACATATTCTTGTAGTACAGAGCATTGTCTTCCAAATGCTGCAAAAAACTGCGGAAAAAATTACAAACCTAAGCGGAGAGAACAAGTGCGCAAATGGCTACTTTTTCACTTTTTCACTTTTCACTTCAACGACGTAAAAATTGACAAAATTCATGATGAAGAAAGAAATGCAATACATTTTCTGATAGAGCAAATCATTCTCTTTCGAAAGCTATGCAGCGCTTTGCAAGCGACCACCGGCGAAATCTGTAGTGAATCGTTGAAAAAACGGCGAAGACTTATGCGACAACCTAATATTTAATAACTTCTTACTATTAATAATATTAATTAATAACTTTATTTAATAATATAACTGCTTTACTATTCTTCTAGTCTATCTATCATAGATGTAGAGTTTTTTAGTCATTTACAACTTAAAACAAGTAGCAGTTGCAATTTGTGGTCTTGGATTTGTCGCCACTTCAAGTGCTGCACCTGATTTATTGTTAGTTCAATTTGTCTTTAGTTGGCAGTCTTCGCTCAAAGAGATCCTTCACTGTCGATCAACTAGAACAGCGTCAGTGTAGCTGGAATGTCTACCCCACTACACAGCGAAATCTTGTTTTACATTACTGTGAAGATCTATTAAACAATCCGCACGCGCAGGAATTCTGAATGAACCGTCAAGTACTGCTTTCCCGACCATGGAAAACGTTTGGCAAGGGCACTGTTAAGAAAAGGTTTTCTCTGAAAATCGTATATTGAAATTCTTTGACTCACTGACAACGAGCAATCAATTATTGTGGCAAGCCTTAGTGACTTTAGAAATGCCTAAGCATTTCTTCTGAGCATAAGCCACACAGAGATAATCGCTGCTGTCGCACGCTGTAAAACGGATAAAACTTCCATTTTCACGCCAAACTCACTCCTTTAGAATCAAACTGGACATTCTTCTTGGAAAGCCTGACGCTTTGAAATCAAACTGAACATCTTCCAAACCAAATTGGAGTCTTTAGTGAAGTCCTTCAGATTTCACTAAAGACTCCAAATTTGATGTGACTTCCCTTGGATTTTTTTAAACATTTTCGATCTCCCCAATAAGTGAACTGCTTGGAATTTTATACAGTTTTTAATTAAGAAATAATTATAAAACTTTTTCTAAAGTATAAAAGGCACAAATTTTCAGAGTGCCAAAAGAAGAGATCCTGCCATGCACTCGTCTAACTCGCTACGATTTTGATTCAATTCAACGCGTGAATGCTGCTTACCTGAAACAGCAAAGTGAAAATTGAAAAACTCAACGAGCTAAAAAAGAGCATGTCGCGATCTCCCCTTTTACCATAAATGTATATAAAGAAATGTATTCAGTGAAGTGAACACTATACACCATTTTGACGTCGAATTGGACACTTTTTTCGTCAAATTGGACACTCCTCTAAGCTGGTCTACGAACTTTGATATCAAACTGAATGTTTTCCAAATCGAAACGAGCTTCTCACAGGTTAAACTACAGACTCTCCAGGATGGTAAGAATAATTTTTTGTCCGAGGAAACTTTAGAATAACTTTTTTTTTGAATTTTTCTTTACTTTAGCTGCCCGAATGAATGTGACAATTTTATGAAAATTTTATTTCTTAAGAAAAAACCATCCGTATCACCTGTCGTCCCGTTGATCATCGACTTGCTCGAGCGGGCGCCAGCAGCGTCTCCATTCGTCCCTGTCGCGTGCCAGAGTGGTCCAATGGATCCTCCTCGCTCGAGGGACACGAAGAGCGTCATATCGGTCGTTCAGGGCTTTCACGAAGAAGTCCGACCAACGCGTTGGTGGGCGTCCTGGTGTTCTTTTGACATCCCGCGGAATCCAGTCTGTGACGGCTCTCGTCCAGCGGGTGTCTGCGAATCGCATTACGTGGCCGGCCCACCTAATTTTCGACGACTTGGCCCATGCGACAGCGTCTCTGACCTTCGAACGTCGGCGAAGCTCGGAACTCCGGAGGCCTTCTCTCACTTGCGTGAGTCGTGTCACTCCGAGCATCGTCCTCTCGATTCCACGCTGCGCGACGCTGATCGCGTGTTCATCCTGCTTTCGTATAGCCCAGGTCTCTGAGGCGTATGTTAGGGCAGGAAGAACAGTGGAGTCGAATAGGTGGGCACGGAGTCGGACGTTCTTCGTTTTCTTCACGACTTCTTCGACGCTCTTGAAAGCTCCCCAAGCCGCTCTTTTCCTCCTACTCAGCTTCGGCGCTAGGTCGTTGGCCATATTGACTTCGCGACCCAGACACACGTAGCTGGAGCATTAGGAGATGTTCGTTCCGTTGAGCGAGAATGGGGCATCAGAAACTTGTCCGTTCCTCATGAACATCTCCTTCGTAAGATTCAGCTGCAGTCCAACATTCCCACATACACGATCGAAGTCGGCCAGCATTCGCTCCGCCTGGCTGATGCTCAGTGTTATGAGCACGATGTCGTCAGCGAAACGAAGATGGTGTAGCTGCTAGCCGCCGACCTTCACTCCCATGTCTTCCCATTCTAGTTCGCGCATGAGGTTTTCGAGGGTGGCGCTGAAGAGCTTTGGGAATATGGTATCCTCTTGCCGAACCCCTCTCCTTACGTCGATAATGTCGCCGTTGTAGAATGGAGAGATCTTGGTCGTGAATCCACTGTACAGCTCTCGAAGGACTCTGATGTACTAAGTAGGAACGCCCTGAATGAGCAGGGCTTCGAGGACCGCTTCAGTCTCGACGGAGTCGAATGCATTCTTCAGGTCAATGAACGTAAGGCACAGCGGCAGCTTGTACTCTCGCGACACTTCGATGAGCTTCGTAATGGTGTGTATGTGGTCGATCGTGCTGAATCCTCTCCGAAATCCTGCTTGTTCGCATGGCTGTCCTTCGTCCAGCGTTCTACTAATCCTATTCAGGATGACTCGAGTGAACAGCTTGTAGACTACGGACAACAGGTAGATCGGGCGATAGTTGCCAATGTCGTGTACGTCTCCCTTCTTGTACAGCAAGACGGTCTTGCTGGTCTTCCACTGAGATGGAACCTTGCATTCGGACAGGTAGCGTGTGAAGAGCCGCGCCAAGGTGTTGATGAGCGCTGGCGGGAGGTTCTTCAGGTGTTCAGCTCTGATCCTGTCAGGACCGGGTGCTGTACGTTTCTTCACCGACGAGATGGCGTGTTGGATCTCGGAAGGGAGAACAGAGGGGATGACGTATCCATCCTGCGGAAGATGGCGTGGGGGCAGGTGGACGTGGCTATCGAAAAGATCGGAGTAGAAGTCGTGGATGACCTTCTCGATGGTCCTTCTGGAAGAGGTGATGGTTCCGTCAGGACGTCGGAGAGCGGTCATCTTGGTCTTGAAGTTGGCGAAGTTCCGGCGGGCATTGCGGATGCTCAACCCTGCCTCTGCTGCTTCAGCCAACACTTCCGCCCTTCTCTCCTTGAGATCTTCCTTTATTGCCGCTCTTCATAGCTTCGCAAGCTCGGACGTCAGCTGGTAGTTGCCTGACTCTCGTGCTGCTCCACGCTGGCGTATAAGCTCGAGAGTTTCCGGAGACAGGCGTCTCTTGGTGGTCTTCAAGCTCTCGGCTCCCTTAGCACTATCGTGGAGATGCACGGAGCGGTCGTATGGAAGTCGTAGCGTTGTATGGAAGTCAAACACAGCAGTACTAAAGAAAAAATAATAAATTAAAATTTGTTTTAAAGCACAGTAGGCCCTACTGTGCAACCAAGTGGTGCATTAAAAAACTGGATGGCGCCATGCAGTCCAAAAGCAAGTCGCAATGTTTATCTGACTGATAGTGTAAATACAGCTTACATTCAGCAAGAAAGTCAGGATATAGGTTTTCACAATTGTTTATGTTGCACCGTTTGCAGATGTGGAACTACATGCTAACAGAAATTTGCTATCAATCGAATAAAAATCGCGAGGTTCCGAACGGAGGCATGGCGCAATCTCTGTTTTTGCAATGTAAAACGGCCGCCATCCCGTTCCACAAAACATGCTTTCAATCGCTATTTTTCCTCAAAAAATGAAAATTTCATAAAATTTCGAACTATGTGTTCTTTTATTGGAAAGTAAATTTAAACTTCAAAGAAAGTTGTTCTTAAATTTTCCTTGAACAAACATTCTAATATTTTTTGGAGAGTCTTTAGTTTAGTGTAGAAGGAGCTCATTTCGATTTGGAAGACTTCGCTTTGATTTGAAAAGTCTAACTTCAGCTAAGAAGAGTGTCTAATTTGGCGTGAAAGGTGTCCAATTTGATTTGAGAAGTGTCCAAATCGACGCGAAAATGGTATATCTAAACTTAAATTTAAAGTGGAAGGTATGTGAACGACTTAGACGTTACAGAGAGCGGCTAGTCTGTCAATACGCGGTGGCGAAATTTTAGGTGGATGAGAAGGGGCAACACGCTGCGATCCGGCGGAACAAACAGTGGATTCTCCAGCAGTGAATCTGGCCAGCAACGTCGGGTTAAAGGATGGCAATGGCTATAGGTGGCGCTCAATCTATAGCCATGATCATCCTCTAACCAATAATATCATTTTCCTTATCCTAATCGTGAAGGCGACTGCGAGGTAGACATTGGATCCGACTCCGATTGGATAATTCGAATCTGTCACTTTTCAAATCCGATTAAAAGGATTATGCGAATAATCGCATTTTTGAAAAGCCTCAGCGGATAGGGAGGATTCAGGTAAGGGCAGCTCTAACAATAGCGGTTTTTGAATGGTCCAAGTAATTGATTTCTGCTCGGAAAGCAGAACCGATAAGATACCAAATTCCTGATCAAAATCAGTTGTCGGAATTATCACAGAATCAAAGGCTGGTAAAAGTCACATCTGAGTCGTCCCAAGATCCAGACTTTTCAAAAATGACATTGCTCGCAAAATCCCTCTAACCGGGGTTTGAAAAAGATGACCAACCAGAATTAACCAAGTCGGCCTCGAATCCAATGTCTACTGCATGGCATGATATTGTTTGCTTCGACTTCTTGATAGAGATGAGAGATCTTTCCAGAAAACTCCAACCCTACTTTGGTAGTCTAGAGCGTTTCGGTTGTTGCGATGAGAGCAAGGAAAACGCAGGAAACTGCAAACCTATTCATTGTGCGATGCATCTCGCAGCCAACTTCTATCATTGGAGACCTTCAGATTCTATCCGGAATGGCCAAAGAGGTGCGGAGCCAGTGGACAGGAGTCAAAAGCTTGTTCTTCTAGACAAATCGAACATTTGGAGACAAAAAATTGATGAATGGATAAGTTGAAGTGCAAGGAAGACCGATTTTCGCGTCTCCTGTGGCCGTTATATAAGCACAGGAAGCACACTTTAGTAGATGGTGAGGTCAGAGCGAATGCTGATGTTAATACTGGAGACAGTCCACGGAGAAGATGGGTCGAGTGCTTAGATTTGTTAGCAAGGCCCTTGGAATAGGTGGGAAGTACCGCGAAAGGAAAAAGGACAAGGCATGGCGTTGTTATTCACTTCCTGTTGGGATGCGCCAGGCATTCTACTTCCACGGGCTGTGGATGCAATTTGAATGCGCATTTGGCCTACAAAGTGACTTGCAGTGGCCAGTCGATGGTCAAGCCCTATTTTATCCTTCCTGGACAAGTACGTTACCAGTTCATCGATGCCGGAGTGATGGAAGGCTTGGTTGGCTTAGGCGGGCCAAAGACCTGGAAATGGGCGCACGTGGCAGTAGGCCCCTCCTCCGACTGGGCTACTACGACTCCCTCGAAACCGACGAAAAACCCGCAATAAGTACCGCATTATTCGCTATCTTAGAATTAATGCATTCTGTTTACTTCTTCCGATATCTTGAAGACGTATTCCAAACAAAAAAAACAAAAAAATAGTGGCACCTATTAGATGACCTGTAAAAGACGGGGGGTTATTACGGTACACGATCAAAATTTGAAATGGAGAGAGTTCGAACTCCTGGCGAAGGCGAAAAAAGCTCGTGAGACGTGGAAAGACAGTAGCTTCGCAGAAACACTGACTGCAGGTAGCTGAAACGACCAATATTTGCTCTTTCGGTCGAGCCTCAGCAGCTCTGAAGCTTTGTAAGCAGTGCTAGAAGTCAAAGAACGCATCGTCGATGAACCTTGAGATACAGCCCATTACTACCTCAAGATGGCAATCGACGCAACTCATGCAGAAATATAGAGCATCGAGGTAGAATCAAAGTACACCGATTTGCCCATGCCATCCTTCATTAACCAGGACGCTCGAGTAAAAAAACGCGGTGACCGACAAAGGGCAAATAAGCTGCCCACTCAGGTCTGACGGTCTTCAGAACATGTTCTCAAAAATTGGGTTCTCCTTATTTTTTCAGAGATCTTTTTCAATAGGGGAAAACCCTACCTCAGCGATGAGTCGCATATTGAAGGCAGGTGTCTCGTCCATTCGAACGCCTCGACCGGAAGCGATAAGGCTGCTTAGCTGAAAGTGACAGTACACCGTAGACATCTGAGGACCTCGCTAATGGTTTCCTCATGCCGAATTGCCTACAAGCTTCCTCAACCGGAAGGATAGGGTGTGCCTGGATTAATTGTACCTGCGTAAGGGTGTCCTCGTCATAAGTGTCCTTCAGAAGGCCTTCACTGTCTTCTGATTCTTCTGTGTGTTCGGACATGCGCTCTAAACAGTTCCACGATGTTTTAGTCGTCTCATAATCAAAGTAGGCAGCGTCGCGCTATAGATCCGGAGAAACGACGGCAGAAAGCGGGGCGCGGAGAACGCTTTAGGGGACCGGAATGATCCAGCAGAGAAGGGGGAAGCGGAGGTAGGCGGCTCGACGTAGTGCCCCCGAGCGACGTCTACGGAGCCGGACGTCGGAAGGCCTCCAGAAGAGGTCCTCGCGGTCGAGAAGGGAGGACGACACGGTCGACGGTGGCGCTCGATGCGTGAGGTCGCCGCCGCCGCCGGTGGGGTGGCGGCGGCGGATGGCAGGCGGCGCGGCGCGGCGCGCAACGCGGCCCGCCATCGATGCGGAAGCCGCCACGGAATGCCGCCGCCGCCGCGCCCCGCGACCGGCGCCGAGCCGCGACCCGCCGGTGCCGCCTGTTGCCATCCGGTAGTCGCCCGCGCCCCGCCGACCGACCCGCGGGGGGGGGGGGGGGGCGCCGTCTCCCTGCGGCCGACGCCGCACGACGGAACCCCGCCACCGACGCCTCTTGAGGCTGCCATCTTGCCGAGTTCACGGCACATCAAAGATGAGAAGCAGGGAACTTCTATTGAACCGAAGGTGATACAAAACCTGCTCTGCACGAGAGATTACAGCAAAAGTTGTCTCTCTGAATATTAGCAAAACAGCGCCGGTGGTGCAAGGCGAACATCGTTGCCCGGAAAGCAGAAGATGCGGGTTCGAGTCTCGCCTGGCGCAAGAGTTTTGATCGCAACAAAACATCCTGTAGCAATATTAGCAAAACTATTTCTTCCATGATCTGCATAGAGTGGAAAGTGCTTCTTTCTCAAGCGATCTAGTATTTCGTTCACGGAAAAGCCATATATACCATTTTCACGTCGAGTTAGGCACTTTTCACGTGTTGGGTTGTAGCCAATCCGCACCTTCGACAGCGACTCCCTGGTGCTGATAGCGACGCCCTACTACCGGAGTTACGTCCACGTCGCCCAGGCCGGGAGATCGTCTGTCGCCAGCTGCCTGGAAAGTGCTCGTCTGCCCTCTCACCCCATCCCTCTTCTATCACCCATTTACTGTATGCTGTCTTAAAATAAAGATAAATACTGAATATATACTAGACATAGGAACAGATACTCCGTAGGATGCGTCGAAGTGAGGAATAGCTAACCTTTAACCTAACATGATCTGATATGATTTTTTTAATCCATCGAAGAAGAAAGCCATACAAAAGCTTGAAGCTGTACAGAACTGCTTCACAAGAAAACTGATCATCCGCGAGCAGGGTTTCGTGTTTGGTCATTTGCCTCCACCTTTAGAGCGCAATCGCATTTTCGGCCTTCATTCACTTGCTTACAGAGGACGCAAATTTGATCTGAGATGGTTTTACACAATTCTGCACGGACATTGCGACTTGAACATAAATGAGTTTTGCGCATCGAGAAGGTCGATTACTAGGGGAGGTTCACTTAAGTTCGTTCCTATCAAGGCAAGGTCAAAATACAGAGCAAACTATTTCTCTGTGAGAGATGCTTCTGATTACTTGAAGATGTCCAAAAGTGCTACCATTCCTGGCAACCTTTCATCCTTTAAAGGCATGTTAGACCGATGGCTTAGCGTGACTTAACTCTCATTCTCACAACTCTGCATTCATATTTCACCTGTTTGTTTTAAGCTTCTATGTTGCCTAATGCAGTGTCCATCAATTCATGCGTTTATTTCACATGATTAGTTCATGTAATAAATAAATATATATATATATAATATGGATCCCTCTTCCTTCCTCTTCACCCACCTCCTCAAAGGCCTTCCTTTAAATTAACCGTTGATCACATTTTCACACGTTTTGCTACAGTCGATAACTCACGATATAGTTTGAAGCTATAGCTCAACTACTATGTACAACACCGCTCAAATTCTCTGCAAAAAAAGAGGCTTTGCGACGGATTAATCCGCCACAAAGCGTCGCATTGCCATAACTCTTTTCAAAGTTACTTATTTAAAATCTAATTAACACTATTAGAAGCCCCGTCTCATTTTCTATCCAGCGATCTAAACATCATCTAAAACGATTGCGCAGTGACTTAGTTATGAAGCTCTTGCTTCTTCGGCTCCTTTAATTGATTTACGCCCCCTCCGAGATCCCCAGTGGCATGTCCTGAAGGCTTTTCGTTGACGAGGTTCATCGAGACTCAGAAATCCTTTATTGTTTTAGCAGACCTGTATTTGTTACGCATCAAGTGTCATTGTGGTACTAAATAGTGCCAAGTTTGAATAACATAGGCCCGATTTCAGATAAGCGCAAACATGCGGAAACCTAAGATTCAGTTAAGAATTACCCAACTAGTAGCCTGCTACAGAAGACAGTACTCTACTATCCCATTGTGAGAACGATGATCTTTAAAAAACATGTAAAATAGTTTTGAGAAATGGACAGAAATGGCTAGATTTTCCTTTTTCCAACAAGGGATTGGTCCAATCTCAATATGCGGCGTAGTATTTCTCCTATCTTTGAACTTCGGTTGCTCCTGCACAGGATGAGTACGAAAGCCGCGTTTTTTGTGGTCTACAGTATACCACAAGCACATTCGAATCTAGAAAGAACGAAAAGATTTTGGCCGTTCAAAGTAGATTTCTATGCGGCCAAAATCTTTTCGTTCTTTCTAGATTCGAATGTGCTTGTGGTATACTGTAGACCACAAAAAACGCGGCTTTCGTACTCATCCTGTGCAGGAGCAACCGAAGTTCAAAGATAGGAGAAATACTACGCTGCATATTGAAATTGGACCAATCCCTTGTTGGAAAAAAGAAAATCTAGTCATTTCTGTCCATTTTTCAAAGCCATTTTACATGTTTTATAAAGACATTGTTCCTACAATGGAATAGTAGAATACTGTCTTCTGTAGCAGGCTACTAGTCGGATAATTCTTAACTGAACCTTGGGTTTCCGCGCGTTTGCGCTTATCCGAAATCAGGCCTATGTTATTCAAACTTGGCACTATTTAGTACCCCAATGACCTTGATGCGTAACAAATACAGATCTGCTGAAACCATAGAGGATTTCTGAGTTTCGATGAAACTCGTCAACGAAAAGCCTTAAGGACATGCCACTGGGGTCTCGGAGGGGTCGTAACTCATTTAACGGGGCCGAGGATGCAAAAGCTTCATAACTAGGTCAATGTGTAATCGTTTTAGACGATGTTTAGATCGCTGAATAGAAAATGAGACGGGGCTTCTAATGGTGTTAATTAGATTTTAAACAAATAACTTTGAAAAGAGTTATGGCAATGCGACGCTTTGTGACAGATTAATCCGTCGCAAAGCGTCTTTTTTGCAAAGAATTTGAGCGGTATTATAGTTCCTATATTCTTCTGCTGTACATTACTTTATCTCAGATACTTATCGACTCTCAGACGAAAATGAATTTCTCAAGCTCGAGGACGAGGTTACTGGAGGAATGGAGATGTTGTACTGTACCTAATCCGCATCCTCAACAGCGACGCCCTGCTACAGGAGTCACTTCACCGTCGCCCAGGCCGGGAGGTCTTCTGCCGCCCTGGAAAGGGCTCGTTTGCCCTCTCTCCACATCCCTCTTCTATCGCCCATTTACTGTATGTTTTCTTATAATAAAGATACGTGCTGAATATATGCTAAACATGGGACCAGATACTCTGCAAGATTCATCAGATGAGGAAACCTTTAACCTGATACATATCAAATTGGGCGTTCTTTTAAGCTAGCCTAAGACCTGTGAAATCGACGCGAACTTTTCCAAAGTGAAATGATCTTCTTCTACACTAAACTAGATAATCCTTAGAAATGTTAGAATAGTTGTTTGTTCAAGAAAAATTGTATAGATGAGAGGGAGTCACCATAGCATGCCGTGGCGTGCAGGCGTGGCGAGTAGCTTCATAAAGCGAATGTAAATGCAGTCCTATCCTTCGTTTCGGTTACAACTCCGCGTTTTATGTGATTCCAAATTGGGGAAGGTAGGGATCTCTAGGATGGAGGAACCTTCAACACGGATGCGCTAGTTGGCTTACGCCCTGGAGTCTCTTTCCCTGACCAACAAGGCACATTGATAGTAAAGAAAAGCGAACTCTTTCAGAGAGCTATAGCGTTATTTCGTTTCCTTACTATCAATGTTTCTAATTTCCTTTATTCGTGTTAGTGACACTTCGTATCAGGTGACTCCCCTCCTTCAACCACCGTAGCGCCAGTTTAAATTCGTCTGCTTAATAGCTGAATAATTGTTTGAAAAAAATTAATTTTTGAGGAAAAAGTAGTTTAAAGCTTGCTCTATAAAGAAGCAGGGCGGTCATTTTTGTTGCTAAAAAAGAGATTTGACCATTACACTAAAGCTAGTTATTAGTTGGGCGCGTGTAGCGCAGTCGGAGGAGGCGCGACTGTCGCGTGCACCCGATACCAGGTTCCTGGTTCGGATTTTCCGCCCAGGCCAACCAAGCCTTCCATCCCTCCGGGGTCGGTGAATTGGTACCTGACTTGTCTGGGAAGGATCTCTGACGCCACGGGACTTATGGGCCGTCGATGGGGCGTTCTTATCTCCGGGACACGGCCCAACAATTGCAAAAGTGGGCGGAACCACCTGCCGAGCTATCAGCACCTTGGTCATCTCGGTCATCCGGTCATCCTCTTTGAGGCAGGACGTAGTCTCGCAGCTCGGCAGGACATTGCGGGAGCTGGGCAGGACATTGCGGGAGCTGGGCAGGACATTCTGCAGATTTCAGCAGGACATCCTGCCGGAGCTGGGGAGCACATCCTGCTCACTTTGAAGGGATACCCTTCCATGCACCACGCAGCACGTGCTGCGCAAATACGCGAACCGAACCTGCGCGCACCCTTCAGTACTTGAGCACTCCCCTCACTCGTACTAGTACCTCCACCATTGGTAGTACTCCCACTACTACTCGTGCTCCTAACAGTACTCTCAGCACCAACTCCCACTACTTCTAGTTTTTCCATTATTTTCTACTACTTTAACTTCTGCTCCACCGACCACTTCTCGAACTTATAACTCGATATAACTCGATATAAGTTATAAGTTCGAGAAGTGGTCGGAGGAGCAGAAGTTAAAGTAGTAGAAAATAGTGGAAAAACTAGAAGTAGTGGGAGTTGGTGCTGAGAGTACTGTTAGGAGCACGAGTAGTAGTGGGAGTACTACCAATGGTGGAGGTACTAGTACGAGTGAGGGGAGTGCTCAAGTACTGAAGGGTGCGCGCAAGTTCGGTTTAGCGTTACATTGATGAAAATGCTTCTGTGATAAGAACATGGCGGAGTTATACAAATTTATTTACACCAACTTTACTACATTCGTACAGCAAAGCAAATGCTACAACGATTTTAACAAAAATTCAGATCTTCAAAAGTAGAAATATTGCAAAAAGTGAGTATCAGGAGGTTCTGTTAGTGTTTGTTGCGGTCGCTACTGCGGCATAGGATCGTCTTCGCCATCCGAATTGGTCGCACTTGTGGTAGGGACCTCTATTTCGAGGTTATAGTGTTTCTGTAAGTATGTTACTTAGAAAAATCAGGCCATTTGCTTAGCAGGCAGTATAAGCGACAGTAATATTAATTATACTTACAGGGCATCCTGTTAGAACGCCATGTTTGACGACGTATTGACGTATGCCGGCCCTTAAACATATACTGCTTAAGTTCATTCAACTGTTTGAGCAATCTGATTTCAACTGCCCCAACTTACATGGCCCGCGATAGTGCGGTCCTACAGTAGATCGCCCAGTTTGCACGTTGCTTCTTTCGAATCTCGAAGGCTTTTTCCTTGATTCATTGTTCCTTCCCAATCCCTTCCAGAAGCTGAATTTATAATAAAAGTTCGTATAACTAGTGAGCAGATTCCCTCTAGCTGATTTTACTAGAAAGACTACCTTGTGGGGGATCGCATAATGTCCTCGACATTCAAATCTAGCTCCGCTCCGAGTCCCATACCATCCAAGCAACAGCCTGACGAAAGATGAAGTCGGGTTTCGGATAAGGGGACTCAGGCTTATAACTCAAAGTGATGTGATGGTCAAAAACACACCTATGAGGGGTCCGACCACATTTTGCGGAAGGTTTCTGAGTTCATTACTTCTTCTATAGCGGCCCGTAGTTCTATAAGTGTAGTGTTGGATTACAGACGGTGGTTCGCAAGCCTGAAGATGTTAGGTGGTCACATGTGCATTTATTTTTCATTTTCAAGGTAACCTACTTGGACGAGATACACCCTGAAGAAGTCGGTACACAGAGAGTTGTGGTCGTTTTTGGCGACACTTCTGCCTAGCGGTTTCCATCGCATCAGAAGTTCATTCTAATTTGTCGCATGAAAATAGAAACAGATATGAGCGAGATCAGATTTTTTCGATCTTTTTTACCTTAAAAGGCGTGCTGCCCTCGATTCTCCACGACTTAGTCAAGTTAGCGGCGTGAAGTCGGAGACAATCAGGAAGGCATGGCAAATTTGCTTTCGTTACATGTCCCTCGCTCCGTAACATCATCCCACGGTTCTCTCGCGCATACTCAAACACAGAATCTAACTGGAAATAGAAATAGTGTAGCCCTATAGTTTGTCACAATTTGACGAATTTTAGTTTAGAAGAAATGCTTACCGCGGCCGATATTCCGAGTATTGCATTTGCCTGTTGCACTACTATCGCAGTAAGCGAACGGACGATGGGATCCGATGACTCTTGCACATTCCAACACTGGGTTTGAAGCACTTTCGCCTGAGTCAAGTTGATCTTGCATTCCCTCATTCTGCCGGTTATCAAATTCTGAATCGCTGAATCGGGGTCGGATTCGACGTCATTTTCGAGCAGCATCTCGCGATTCATTATCTGGTCTAAAACAGCGTTTCGTAGATGGACTGAATGGATTGTCATGGTTTCTATTTATACTTACGGGTCATATTCCGAAGTGATCGGCGTCTTCTTTGCATCTTCGCAGGTGGCTCAATTGTGGCATCCGTTTGAGGGCGTCGACGAAGTGTTGGACTCATTTTCAGTTTCGCTCCCTATAAAAATTGATTTCACTGTGGTCGAAATCATCGCTCGACGATGCATGCGCTCCCAGCATTTAACACATTTATTGGAGCTCCTTAGCGATTCAGCCCCCTGCTTTGGATTTTCTCAGCAGGTACCTATATAGAGATCTCCGCTATCTATGAGATGAAGCCAAAGAAACATTACTTGTGTTAGAAATTCGACTTCCTAAGAGGGTGCTAGTGTCGAATTGAACCTAGGGGAATGAGATGAAGCCAAAGAAACATTGCCACAGCCACACAAACAAACAACAAGCGAGCAATTCGCGGTGAAATTCTGTTTTCTGGCCTAGCTGTGAAGAAGAGGCCTATCCAGCCTCCATTCAAAAAGGTAATCCTTACAGTTCACGACACCACACTCATTTGCTTTAACTGTTTATGAACAGAGACCTGCGCTACAATACGAGAAGAGGTCGAAAAGGAGATATGTGGATGACGAGGAAGTTTTGGAGCAAGCCGAGAGAATTCTTTCGACTGACCACAACCTTCTGCAAACCTGTTTCATTTGTGGCATGCGCGTACCTAATGACGGGGGTGTAACTGACGAAATTGAATGGGCGAGCTGTTCCAACCGCACGTTGAATGAATGAATGCTGAATGAATGAATGTTGAATGCTTGGGCCCATCTAGCCTGCGCTTTCGATGTAGGTGGTGAATGCTCCGTTTGTAAGAAAGGTTACTGGCAATGAGAGTCGGCTTCTGATATATGTGGCTTCATCTCGTTCCTCTAGGTTCAATTCGACACCAGCACCCTCTTAGGAAGTCGAATTTCTAACACAAGTAATGTGTGTAGCGCCGTTTCCATTCATTTAAGCTCATTTCGTAAACAAATGAACAAATGAGTGATGAGGCGTGAGTGAAAATGAGACGACGGTGTGTGGTGTGTGGTGCACTACACACTGCACCACAACCCAAATTTACGACAGGCCGTGTAATGCGGTGGTGCAATGTAGCCGAATTCGGCGGGAACCAAAAACCAACATGGATATAAACTAGTTCTCCAAATTAAAATTTGCGTTGTCAATGTGAATGTCAATGGTGGAAATAAGCACGTTCCTGGTTTTCACCCTTTATAGTGCTCTCTGCAGTCATTTCTACTAACAGCCCTTCTTATCGGGTCCATGTCCTGCTCCTATAACCCGACAATCAACCCGCATGCCTACTTGAGTGAGTCGCTGAACACATAAAGTCGGTGTAGCTGTGCGCGACAGCGTCGCAACCGGTGATACCGAATAGTGCCCATACCACAGTGCCCCCTCCCGAGCCGCTAAGCGCAAAAAAAATGTATGTACTGCAAATAAAAATGTATTTAGGGCTAAAGCCTATGTAAGCAGCAATTTGGCTGCTGCTTACATAGCTCTTAGCCCTACATACATTAAAAAAAATACACTTCACATTAATAAAACATTTCATACTAAAACAAAGCATATTCTATTAACTCACCCGAACTCGAAACTCGATGGCTGTCCTCCGATTCCGACGCTCCAAACTTGGACGGCTGCCGTCCGACGCCGATGAACAGCTGGCTCTAGGCTGCAACGACTTGACTTCTTCACCTGAAAAAGACAGGTTAAACGAGATCGAATAACGAAAATCCAAGTCCACTCCTGTGGACAGCTTTCAATTGTGTGCAGTGCAAGACGAACAATACGATTCAAATTCAAACTAACCCCCACCTCCCCCCCTAGCCCCTTCCCCAGCCCCTTAGCGCCCACAAACCCATACACTGCAAGTAAAAATGTATTTAGAGTTGTGTAAGCAGCTGCTGCTTACACAACTCTAAATAAATTTTTAAAACCACATTTCTAATCACTGAGAGAAAATCCACTAACTCACTAAACTTCGATGCTGTCCTCCGACGCCGATGAGAACGTCGCTCTGGAACGACTCGTTCACCTGAAAAAGAAAGGTTAAACAACTTCGGTTAATAGACGATAACCGTACGGTACAGCAAAGAACACCGACACAAAACGCGAAGGCCGAGAACAGTCGAGAAGCAAAATGAAACCCAAAGGGGATTGCACAATCCCCGCGAAAGTACACTGGATTGCGCAATCCCCCGCGAAAGTGCACTGACTCACCAAACTTGGACGACTGCCCTCCGACCTCCGCTGACCAGCTGACTGCGGTGACTCGATCACCTGAAAAATGGGGTTTTGAGTTCGCCACAAAGAGCGTCCCCAAGGGGGAACCCGCCGAAAAGGCGGGGCTCACCAAGGTCAGTGGTCCCCATTCCGGCTATTTCGGCAGCTCGAGAGTGGTTGGTCCCACTACTACTCTAATGAACGACAACGACGACGTTAATATCATGGACGACAACGACGACAATGCTGATATTGCTGTTAGGCCCGAAGCAGACGACGAAGTATTCCCGTTGAGTCGAGCAGACTGGAAGGATCTGATTGCTGAAGTTAGAAGGATAGCAGATCCAGTGGCAGTGGCTACTAGCACAGGTATGAGCTCCTCATCGAAGCCGTTATTTACGAAGACGGGACTAAGTCGTCAGTTTGAGTTCAACAGCAGTGTGCTCAATATTCTGGGAACTGTTTCGAAAGCTCTGCCTGAGCACAGTGTCAAGGACTCTCTAAACAAGGCAATCACGATGCTAGCTCAACGGAACGAGCTCTTAGTGATCGCTGATAAGGAGCCAGAAGTATTCGAGTTCTACGATCAGCGCACAAGAGCGGAAAACCTCCAGGTTTCTAACCCTATTCTAGCGGACTTCATTCGAACGCATAAGAAGGAAACGAAGAAACCCGTCAGTGAGAGATCTACCACGTGAAAACCTCGTTTCAACGAATCATTCCTCAAAAGGAAGCCCTTTCGATATGGGGGTGCGTCGTGGGCACACGCTCCTCAGAATGCCTCGCCCTTCTACCAGGGAAGGCAATCGTCCGCCTACCCAAGTTCCAGATCGCAGCAGCAATCTGGAAAGCCAAGGGATATGTGCTACAACTGTGGCCGGTTTGGTCACTTCGCGCAGGAGTGCAGAGCACCTGGAAAGCAGTAGAGGTCAGTTAAGCTTCAGAGCTGGAAATATACATTATATGTGGACGTTTTGGTCCTCTCTTGGCATCAATTCATTCAGCAGGAGAGTGCTGTTGGACGGTTATTCGCTTGATTTCGTAACAGAGCCAGAAAGATGTTTCATAAGAGCTAACGCGGCCTCTGCTGAGCAGTACAGCGCCTTTGTTGACGATGAGGTCAAGAAGTTGATTACTAGCGGGGCGATCCAAGTGGTAACTGATACAGATGTCTCTCTTTTGAGAATTAATCCCCTTTCGGTCGCAACGGGCAAAAAGTTGAGGCTAATTTTAGACCTCTCCCGCCTAAATAAATCTCTTGAAAGATTTCCAGTAAAATTTGAGGACCTTTCCAAAGTACTACCAATGTTACCAAAGCAGGGATTTATGGCATCCTTCGACTTAAAATCCGGGTACCACCATATCAATATTCACCCTAACTGTACTAAGTATCTGGGCTTTTGTTGGAAGGGGTGCCTATATAAATTTCTAGTGCTCCCATTTGGTCTGTCTTCCGCCCCCATGGTGTTTACCAAAATGCTAAAACCACTACTAGGAAAATGGAGATCACAAGGTATAAACGTTGCTTTATACCTAGACGACGGCCTGATTTGGGCCGATTCCGCACACCGGTGCGAAGAATCGATACAGTCGATTAAAAGAGATCTAAAGGATGCCGGCTTCTTCACAGCCGAAGAGAAGTGTTCCTGGAGCCCCCTCCAGAAGTTAACATGGCTTGGTCATGAGATAGATTTAAAGGAGTTCAATATTGATGTTACAAGAGAAAGAAAGGAAAAGGCGAAGCGTTTAGCAAGACGCTTATTATTAATAAGAGGGCCATCTCTCCTGGAGAGACTCAAATGGCAAGGCACCTTGGCCTCAATGCATTTAGTTATTCCTCCAGGTCGGAGAAGACAGTGGAAAGCAGTCGTGTCGGCGATTGCTGAGAAAGAGAGAGAAGGAACGGCATTATCCTTCAGATGGCCGCTCTCCGGTGAAGAGCGATCAGAAATCACAGGTTGGCTAAATTGGAACTCTACGTTTAAAGGCCATTCTATAGAAGGCGCATATCTACTGTCAGACGCACTAGTTTGTTTTTCGGACGCCTCAGAATTTGGAGCCGGAGCGGTTCTCCATTTAAGCACCAACTCCTCATTAAAATGGTCATCTAATCTCCCAGCTGAACTGGTGGGCACATCTAGTACAGCTAGAGAAATGTTTGCAGTACTACTAGGCTTAAAAGCGTTTAGACGTAATTTGTTTGGTGAAGAAGTGGCTTGGCACTGTGATAATCAAGCAGCAGTAGCTATCATGACAAAAGGCAGTACGAAGAAGAACCTTCAAGAGATTGCACAAGAAATATGGAACTTTTGTGCAGATGCCTCCATTCACGCTGAGTTTTTCTGGGTAGCAAGGGAGTTTAACGTCGAAGCGGATGAAGCGTCCCGTATAATAGACCTGGATGACTGGAGCGTAACAGATGAAGTCTTTTCAGAACTAGAAGATGCATGGGGTACATGTACTATAGACACGTTCGCGTCTAGTGTAAGCAGCAAGTGCGAAAAGTTTATTTCTAGAGCGTATGACCCCAGTGCAGTATCATTTAATGCATTTGCATCCCAGTCTCTACCGTGGTGGACAACCGGATTTGCATGGTGGGTGCCCCCTCCATATTTGATTGCTAGAACAGTCATCTGGGCAAAGAAGAACCATAGCAAAGGAATTTTGGGCTTTCCTATGTGGGCATCTCATTTATTTTTCGGTGAACTGAGAGAGAAAGGAAAATGGATATCAGAAATTAAAAAGATTACTATCTTCCCCGCAGGTAGCCCTATTCTCAAAGGAAACTCACAATCCTACACTTTCAAAGACCCCTTTCTAAGTTTTGATTTTGCCTTCTGTCTCCTTATCTGCTAACCCTCGCGCTTTAAATTTCCGTTGTGTGCGAATTCAAAACATAAGTTTTGCCGTAGAGGTAGCGGAGGCAAAAATGGGGTTTTGAGTTCGCCACAAAGAGCGTCCCCAAGGGGGAACCCGCCGAAAAGGCGGGGCCCACCAAGGTCAGTGGTCCCCATTCCGGCTATTTCGGCAGCTCGAGACCCTCCACCCACCCCAAGTTGAGGAATGAGACAGCTAAAGGTAGAAAATGTAGAAATACATATATCGGCCAAGAGTGCCCCCCTTAAATACTCACAGGCAGAACACGGTATATCCGACGGTATCGGGCGGCGTACCCTGCAGATACGCCGAGTGCTCTGAAAATGGGTCACCGGGATACAAGGCGCCCAGACGGCACGTATCCGCAGGTGCAGGGTACGGTATTCCGCGCGCCACTGGCCGACCTCACAGCACAGGTCATCGCTTTCCGCACCACAAGAGCACAGTAACGGCCAGTTAATTGGCATCATCATTTTCGTTCCAGATATCCCGATGGATCCAAAAAGGGAAGCAGCATGTGCAGTCGCTGAGATGGCAACGCGCGTTGGCTTCCCAACTTCCGTTAGCAATATTCTTCTATCCTGTTTCGATTCATGTATCTCGAAAGGAACGCTCTCTCTCTATAAGAGGGTTAGGGAGGATTTTTTCCACTTTATTGAGAAGTGGAATGTACCGGCTTCAGCATTACATAAGCCTAGGAATTTATTTTTAGCGTCCCTTATTGACCAGGGTAAACTGAAGTCGCTACATTACCAAATAGCTGCTCTCAGTCACTTTTTCGGTCCCCTACCTGCAGGCGATCAGGAAGTGCAAAGAGCGTTGTTGAAAGGGGCAGACAGAACCCGTCCACCAGTAGTGCACAGGAAAAAATCGACACCTGGGGACATAGAAACTGTAGTAGGATGGGCACTTAAATCCAGTTCTACCATAGATCTTATAGGGGCAACCATGATTCTCCTGATGGATGTCGCCTTTTTAAGGGTCAGTGAACTATGCACCCTTCAATTTGGGGATATCACCTTTAAGGGCGATTCAGTTTGGTGGCTGTTTCTGAAAAGGTCAAAAGTCGACCAACAAGGGATAGGAACCCAAGTGGCATTTCGCCTGGGTGGAAGAAAGCTCCTTTTATGGGAACAGTTCAAAAGGCTGAACGAAACATGCTCAGCGCTTGACTTTCTTTTCAGTTCCAAGCGGGGAGGAGCCCCTTCCAGAGACTACGTCACGCGCAGGATCAAGGAAACTCTTCAGGCTGCAGGGCTTGGATCGCGACAACTTACCACACATTCGTTCAGAGGTGGAGCCGCGACAGCGGCGATCCGCGCGGGGATAGCTCCAGAAAACGTCATGAGGGTTGGCAGATGGAAAACCCAGAGAGCGTTCTTATCCTACGTCGAACCCACACCTTTATAGTCACTCCTAATTGACCATCGGTGTCAATGTGATCTCTGTATGTGAACGCTTCTATAACTTCTGTTAACCCCGTATTGTGATACGCTATATGCTGTTAAAGTAACATCCGCTCAAGACCGGAGCTAGCTCGACCAGGTCACAGGAACATACTAATATCGTATGGCATAAGCCAATTGTTTAGTAGGGCATGAGCCCGAGTGCGCAGTACACGTGATTTGTATGGCATAAGCCAACTGTATGTTTAATTAGGGCATGAGCCCGAGTGCGCAGTGCACATGATTCGTTGCCGAAATGAAGCCTTCTCCCCCCCGTTGTGTGCGAATTCAAAACATACGTTTTGCCGTAGAGGTAGCGGAGGCAAAAAGAAAGGTTAAACGAGATCGAATAAGGCAGCAAACAAAAACCCAGGTCCACTCCTGTGGACAACTTTCAATTGCGTGCAGTGCAGAGTGGCCAATACGGTTCAAATTCAAACTACCCCCCCCCCCAGCCACTTCCCCCAGCCCCTTAGCCCAGCCCCTTAGCGCCCATAAGCCCATACACTGCAAGCAAAAATGCATTTAGGGTTGTGTAATCGAAAGCTTTTTCGAAAGCTTTAATTTTTCTTTAACTCGTTTAACCTTTTTTTCAGGTGAACGAGTCGTTGCAGCGCGAGGCGGTCATCGGTGTCGGACGCAAGCTTTCGGAGAGAGGTGAGTTAGTGGATTAAGTGGTAGTGTTTAGAAATGTGGTTTTACAAATGCATTTAGGGTTGTGTAAGCAGCAGCCAGAGGGTTTCGAACAGAAGCGAACAGCAACGCGATCGACGCCAATCATCGAGAGATACCGAAGAAAACCGACGCAATTCATCAACAAACAAAAAGCGAACTCAAACGAAGTGGAGCAACCCTCGCGCCAGTCGGAACGACCGCTCACACCATCACGAGACCCATTGCGTCACCTCAGGTTACTGTGCTTACACATGAGGAAATCGCGGCGGGACCCATGTGCGCGGCAGTTCTTGGGCCGTACCTGGGGCAGTACTTGGGCAGCTGGTTTCCGAAACCGGCAGTACCTCGGCAGCACCCCTCTGGCAGTTGTTGGGCTGTAGGGCGTGTCCAGCCAATGGCTGGCGCCGACGGGAGGAGCGAGCACTAGTGCAGTACTTGCGCCGTACCTCCGGAGTACCTCGGCTGTACCTGTCGGTTCGGCCAGTCATTTCGCGACAGTGCCGTAACTCGGCAGGACGTCCTGCAATTCCTGCTTCGCCACGCCTCCGCCCCACTGACCAATCGCGATCGAGGGGCGGTCCGGCAGCATATCCTGCCGAGCGACGGCACTTTCGGAAGGGGGCGGAACCTACGGCCCAACAAGTCCCGTGGCGTCAGAGATAGAGCGCTGACTTGTTCATCGGCTGGCCACCGCAAGCCATGGCCAAATACGCGTTCATATCGCCTCCACGACATCTCGTAGAAGTAGAATGCGTGGCGCATCCCAAAGAGGATTGAATATCGCTGTCCTTTATCCTTTATCCTTTAAAGTTATTAGTTATTAGGGCTGGCAAACCAGATTAAAAAAAAGGTTTATCTAATTTCCGTTCAACAAAAATTGTTCCAAAGATCATATCTAATGAGTTTGGTGTTTAGCCTGCCTGAAGATTTGATTTTGAAGAGTACGCTTCGATTTCAAAAGCCTTAACGCTGGTTTAGAAAAGTGTTTAATGAAAAGTATCCACTTTGAAAAATGTTCGGCGTGAAAATGATATTTTTAAACAAAATAACGTCTTCTCCTAAAAACGGTTTTTTAGTTAAATTCACAAATGTCCTTTCCGTTTAAGGACATTTTCTAACATCATATCATAGATAATCATCATGTCTATCATAACATCATAGATAACATGAGTTGAAAATTTTTGGCCAAGAATTGAGGACTTTGGCAGAAAGCTCATTCCAAATGTTTACAACACGAGAAAAAAAAGAATCTTGAAACTTGTTGAGTGCGTGTAGGTGAATTCGAAGATTTTGTCCTCTGGTAATTCGTTGAATGTGAAAAAAGGGAAGAATTCATTTTTATTGAAATCCAAGCGTCCAATCCAACCATTCTAAAAATAGGGATATGATCATAGATATTTCGTCTTCTTCGTTTTATGTACACGTTGTCAGAACCGACAGAAATTTCCATTTTTTGTTTTATTTTCTAATATACAGGGTAGCTACAAAGTAGTATGTGAGGACAAGTTTCTGAGAGTGGTTCCTGAGTTCAAATACCATTTCAAGGAAAATGATATGAGCTCAATAGAACAGTTCGACATGTGTTCATGCGCGATTTCCGCAGGGTCAACACCCATCAAGTTTTTATCTGTATATTATGCACGTTGATAACCACGCCATAAATTATAACAGCGCTCACGGCAACTACAGTCCAGCTTGTCAGGAAATGGAAGAGGAGAAAAACAGGAAACAGTAGGATTTGAACACATTTGCTTAAGCCTGGAGCGGCTGGTAGAGAGGCTATATTGTTACAGGATGTTTTGTTGCGATCAAAACTGTTGCGCCACGCGGAACTCGAACCCGCATTTTCTGCTTTCCGGGCAGCGATGTTCGCCTTACACGTTCGTGAGTTTGATCAACAAAACATCCTGTAACAACAGTAGGATTATTTGGAAGAAGAAACAAATCATCTAAGGAGATGCTAAATTAACAAGCTTCCTGGAGATATCGGTCGATCACTATTTTATAATGCGAGTTTCTTTAGAGAGTATAGCAAATTTTTTCTTCTTCGAGAATCTCAGAAATTATTTGATGTTGGCTCATCCAGTGAAGAACGATGACCTTACGTTAATTCTTGCAATGGGAGCCTGGATCTTCTACAGCCTTTTGCTAAAAGAAAAAATTACATAGAATTCTTAACGAGAAGGGAGTTTTTAGCATACCATTTAGCCACTTGTACATTAGATAGGATCGTACTTTTTTACAGGTAGCAGGATATTTAAGAAATTCAGCTTCTTTCAGCTGCTAGTGGATAGTCTGGCGGTGTAGTCAAAACCATACTCTTATCCATTTGTAAAGCCCAGATTCAAGCCTAGCAGTTTCTCACTTGCCCTTAGGACTGAATATAGTGGTGCCGTACTCTAATATGGGTCAAACATAGAAGAAGAAGAAGATACGGTCAACATGCTAGCAATATGCTCCCATCTTCTCGTCGAGCCATCACCGCGCACCTCGCCTTCGATAAGCGGACACCGTAGGAAGACTCCACATCAACGACAGGAGGATTGCGGCGCAGTGCAAGCAACGAGGACACTGAGAACACACCGACCTCGGGTCGTGTGCATACCTGGCATCTGTAAGATAATGAGAAAGAAGCAACAGAGGCACAATGAGGTTAGCCTGAACACATTTGCTGCCGACTTACATATCTCACGACGAAGCGTTGAGAACCTTGTGAAACATAAGCTAAGGCTTCGCTGATATCGTGTTTAGCGTGGAAATACCCTCACTGAAATTGCAAAGAAGGATAGGCTGGGAAAATGCAAAAAATACTCTTCGACTTCATTTGTGAGGGCCGTTTATCGGGCTTCGCTTGGACTTACAAGAAAGTCTTCACTGTTGAAGCTGCTCACAACTGTCAAAATCACCGGCAACCTCTCTCTCCGGCCGAGGGAAGTCCAAAAATGGAAAGCGAAAACGCAGTGAACGCTCCTGAGCCCTGCTTATAAAGTCTGTGATGGTTTGGGCTGGGATAAAATGTGAAGGCAGGACACCCCTCCGCTCAGAGAATGTCAAAGTCAGCTTCGATGTCCACTAGAGTGCTATTCTAAAAAAATAGTTTGATTCCGTGGGCTAAAAAACGTTTTTAAGGATGTGAAGGCTTGTTCTTCAGCAGAACTGGGCGGCAGCACATGGATTAGAGTCTCGTAAAGGTCTGGACTCTGGAGCAAGGATAAGCGGCGCTCCAACTAGAAGGACCTCAATCCAGTGGACTGTTCAGTCCAGAGCCATTTACAGCAAGGGCTCTGGTCGAACCCTCTCTAAAGTTTGGACAGTTTAAATGCATTCAGATTCGAGCACGGTGCGGCCCACAGTAGAAGCGGTTACCAAGCGACTCGAGGCCAGCATGCGTCCAAAGGAGATCTGTTTCGACAATATCTTGACCGAGTGATTCGTGATAATTTGGTACTTCACTAACAAAAATCAGAGCATCTGTTATCGTCTCTTAGATACGACGAGAACGCCAGCGGACCATATGTTGTAGGCCCTTGTCTATTATAAAGGATAAAGATGCGCCACGCATTCTACTTCTACGGGATGTCGTGGAGGCGAGTTGAATGCGTATTTAGCCATACAATGACTTGCGTTGGCCGGCCGATGAACAAGCCAGTGCTTTAACCTTCCCAGACACGTCTGGTACCAATTCACCGACCCCAGAGGGATGGAAGGCTTGGTTGGCCTGGGCGGGAAACCCGAACCAGGAACCTGATATCGGGTGTAGGCGACAGCCGGCGCCTCCTCCGATTGCGCTCCACGAGTCCATTATACATAGGATGAAAATTTCACAGCAAATTTCGACAAAGATAAAATGATCTATAGCACTACATGACAGGCTCAGAGGATGTATGTGTACTTCAAAACGCAATGTGTAGATGGCGAATTGGGCGAATAAGTGGCAGCTCCCGCTATCTCCTTTAAAGACAGTTGTCTTACACCTTTCCTCTGGAATAAAAATACGTGTTCATTGGTGCAACACTGTTGGGCGTGTTTTTATTTTAATTAAAAAATTGCTCAGAAAATTATGTGACACCCTAGCATACACAAACACACTTGATTCAACGAAGGGATGTTTACTGTCAAGCTCAAGAAGAGCAGATTTATTCCTAATGCCTGCAGCTTTAAAGACATTTGATGGTCGTAGTATAACAATGATACATGTAGCACGGGTATTGTTTCCTAAGCCTGGGTTAGTGTTATAATAAAAACCCATACTTTTAGCGAAGTCCACTGCCCGTAAAGCATACCCAACAGTGTTGCACCTATGAAAACGTATTTTCTGGGCAATTTTAACTAAAATTTGTTGCGTCAAGATGATGACGAAGGGTACTAAATCGATCATACTCTCTATCGATCATCCCTTTCATCCTATGTATAATAGACAAGGTGCCTACAACATATGGACCGCTGGCGTTCTCGTCGTATCTAAAAGACAATAACAGATGCTCTGATTTTTGTTAGTGAAGTACCAAATTATCACGAATCACTCGCTCAAGATATTGTTCAAAACGATCTCCTTTTGCACGGATGCTGGCCTCGAGTCGCTTGGTAACCGCTTCTACTGGTGGGCCGCAAGTCGATGTTCAGCCGTACTGCAATCCGGATGCATTTAAACTGTCCAAGCTTTAAAGATGGTTCGACCAGAGCCCTTGCTGTAAACAGCTCTGGACCGAGTAGTCCACTGGATTGAGGTCCTGTGAGTTGGAGCACCGTTATCCTTGCTCCACCGTCCAGAACTTTAGGAGACTTTCATTCATATGCTGCCGCCCAGTTTTGCTGAAGAACAAGCCTTCACATCCTTGTACGTTTTTTACCCTTCGGAATCAAACTTTTTTAAAGATCAATATGAAACGACTAATATTCGCTGTTTCGGTCGAACGTCTGCAGCCTTGGAGCTTTGTAAGCAGTGCTAGAAGTAAAGGAACGCATCGTCGTTGAACCTTCAGATGCGAGTCCATTACTATCTGAAGATGGAGAGGCAACCTAAGCAGAAATATAGAGCATAGAGGTGGAATCAAAGTACACCGACTTTGCCCATGCCATCATTCGTTGACCAAGACGCTCGAGTTTTAAAAAAACGCGGTGACCGACAAAGGGCAAATAAGCTGCCCGCTCAGACGGTCATCAGGACATGTTCTCGAGACTCGGCTTCTCCCTAATTTTTCAGAGATCTGGTTTCAATAGGGGAAAGCTCCACCTCGGCGATGAGTCGCATATTGAAGGCTGGTGTCTCGTCCATTCGAACGCCTCGACCGGAAGTGATAAGGCTGCTTAGCTGAAAATGACAGTACACCGTAAACTACTGAAGACCTTGTTAGTGGGGTTTCTCATGCCGAATTGCCTACAAGCTTCCTCAATCAGAAGATAGGGTGTGCCTGGATTAATTGTACCTGCGTAAGGGTGTCCTCGTCATACGTGTCCTTCAGAAGGCCTTCGCTGTCTTCTGATTCTTCTGTGTGCTCGGACATGCGCTCTAAACAGTTCCACGATGTTTTAGTCGTCTCATAATCAAAGTAGGCAACGTCACGCTATAGATCCGGAGAAACGATGGCAGAAAGCGGAGCGCGGGGAACGCTTTAGGGAACCGGAATGACCCAGCAGAGAAGGGGGAAGCGGAGGTAGGCGGCTCGACGCAGTGCCCCGAGCGACGTCGACGGAGCCGGGTTTGGTAAGGCCTCCGGAAAGGTCCTCGCGGTCGAGGAGCAAGGGCGACATGGTCGATGGTGGCGCTCGATGTAAATTGCATACATTCTTATGTATACCTCAAAGAAGCGAATTAAACGGGTACCCACCTTTCCTTAATAGCTGAGTTATTCTGCATGCGATGGATTAATCTCTCGCAACGCGTTTTTTAAATTGTGCCACGCGTGCGGTACTATGACTAAAAATCCGATGCTGGAAATCGCATGGTCCACAGCGAAATGGGCTGCAATGAAGATTGCTCGAAATTTACCTCTTTCAATTGCGTGAGAAAACGTGGAGGAAAGTGACGCAAACTATCTTACAATGAGCTAGAGAACCCCTTAGTGTGGTAGAAGGAAGAACTAGAGGGCTTATGGCAGCCTCGTTCTGGGGTGAAGAGGTGTACATTGCGGTGAAGAAGAATAATAAGGCAGACAATCTGTGGCAGAAGAGGAAAGGTTCCGACCATTTCACAGCCTGCATGAACATGAAGAGGCTGGCAAAATCGGCCGCAGCAAAGACAGAGAACGCGAAGATGGCTGCCCTGCACGAGAAACTGGACGTGTCAAAGAGAGAAAACACACAATACTGTGAAGTATACGGAAGCCTAATACGGAAGCCAACCGAGAGCAAAAAAGGAGTATTTCAAGGAGATATTCTGAACGAAGGTTTGTCTCGTTAGGAAGGTTATGAAAACAACCAACGGAGGGACTCATTCCCTCCTTAGGTTCGCCATGGGAAGAGTAGGGAGCATGAAAATCGGAAAGGATCCAGGATTCAAGAGGCCTGATAAGCTGCCAGAAGAGACAATATAGAGTACTGTGCCTGACGCAGCTCTTCAGCAGAGTAAGGTGCATAGCGCTCGAGCCAATGAACAACACCATAGCCCCTAACTTCAAACAGAAGGAAGACACTTCCGAAAGCCTAGCTACCGAGAGACAAGGCAATCTGATGCAGAACGAAGGTAGCGAACAGACAGTTAACTCGAGACTTCTTTTTCTTCAGCGTTTGTCCCGCTTCGTCGCGGGGTCCGCTCTTCTGGTGTCATGACGCCACCTCTCCCGGTCATGCGCTTGATCAGGGTGGACGCCAGTTACTTTCATGTCCGTGTGTAACGTATCCGACCAACGCTGCTTCGGGCGTCCTCTAGGCCGCTTTCCAGGCACTTCCAACTCAAGGCCTATCTTGCGGACGCTGTCTTCCTTTCCACGCAGAACGTGGCCGTACCATCGTAAGCGAGCTTCGCGCATCTTGTCCGCTATCGGAGCGACACCGAACTTCTGCCGAATAGCTTCGTTTCGAATGCGGTCCAGGCGCGTGACTCCAGCCATCCAGCGCAGCATCTTGGTTTCCATGACGCTGAGGCGTGTTTCAACTTCCTTAGTCGCAAGCCAACACTCAGCGCCGTACATCGCTACCGGGCGCACGACGGCTCTGTAAATCTTCGACTTCAGGTGCTCTGGTATCCTCCTATCGCAGGGCACGCCAGTCAGCGAACGCCACTTGGACCAAGCTGCACTCACGCGTGAGTTCAATTCAACCATCAGACCGCCGTCAGACGCTATTGCTGATCCCAGGTATTTAAACACCGAAGTGCGTGCAAGCTCAGTACCGTTAATCTTAATGGAGCCGGACTCGCTTACGTCAGTCGTTAGGTACTCGGTCTTCTTGACGTTCAATTTGAGTCCGAACATCGCCAGGCGGTCGCACCAAGCTTGCACCTGCCGCTCGAGATCATCTTTATCTTCGCAAGCGAGCATCATGTCATCAGCATAGAGCAATGTACATGGGACAAGCTTCTGAAGATCTCGCGTAATGGCATTCATGACGACAACAAAGAGGAGTGGAGAAAGCGCAGAACCTTGGTGCACCCCAACAGAGATGGGAAACTCCATTGAGGTTCCAGCTGCAGCTTGCACTCTACTCTTTGGGCAAGGGTAGAGTATCCGCACCCACTCTATAAGTTCCTCAGGTACGTTGTGTCGTCGCAAGGCGTACCATATAACCTCACGCGGTACGCGGTCGAAGGCCTTCTCCAAGTCGAGAAACGCGATATGCACCGGCTTCTGTTTCTCGCGATGCTTCTCCACCAGGAGGCGGGCGGCGTGTATAGCATCAATGGTTCCACAACCAGCTACGAAGCCGCACTGGTTTTCCGAGAGCTTGACGATCTCACGAATTCGTCTATCGAGGATTCGCTCGAAGATCTTCATGCTGTGCGAAAGCAAGCGAATCGGACGATAATTGGAGCAGTCTGCAGGACTGCCTTTCTTCTTCCAAATCCGGATCGTCGTACTGTTGTGCCAACACTCCGGTACTTTCTTCTCCTTTACTACCTGGTTGAAGAATTCAGCCAACCACTCAGCAGGATACCAGAGCTTCGACTTCCAAACATCGGCTGCCAGATCATCCGGCCCTGTCGCCTTACCGGGCTTCATCTTCTTCAGAGCCGCTTCTGTTTCCTCCACGGTGATCTTGTGAACGGGACCGTAAACAGAAGCCACAGAAGGGATGGCCGGATGAGGAAATTCCATGGTGGAAATTTCCCCAAAGTAATCACGCCATCGCTTCAGCGCCTTTTTGCGGTCTGTCAGAAGATGGCCGCTCTCATCATTGATGCCAACAAATTTTTCAATGTCCTCGGTTTGGCGATGGCGGGTCTTAGCAAGTCGGTACAAATACCGCTCACCATCGCGCGACGCGAGCTTTTCGTTGACATCACTATAATGAGTGGCTTTCGCAACAGCCACGGCTTTCTTTGCAGCCTTCTTCGCCTTCTGATACTTCTGCCAGTTGTCGGCTGTTTTATCGCTGAGAAACACATGATAAAGCGACTTCTTCTCTCGATCCTTCGCTTTCACATCGTCTGTCCACAGCCATGTCTGCTTGTCGACCTTGCGTCGCCCAGGCTTCGTTATGTCGAGTTCCAACCTTGCAGCTTGGCGTACCGCGTCGGTTGCTTTCTTCCAAGCTTTGTCGACAGTCGTGACTGTCGGCAACCGTACGCGGGAACACACAGCTGCTCACAGCTGCTTCCTTCTCTTTCATTCGCCACCACTTGATTCTTGCAGCACCGCATCGCTCAACCTGCTGCACCCTCGGAGGGGCGATCTTAAAGGTGCACACCAGCGGTCGATGCTGTGGGGCGACCGTCTCATACGGCACGATCTTTGCGTCTGTGACAATGCTTCGGTCGCGATCTCTCACAAGGACAAAGTCTATCTGAGACTTGGAGCTCCCACTATAGTATGAGATGAGGTGGGAGTCGCGTTTTCGGAAAACGGTGTTCACAATGGTGAGATTATGCGATTCCGCATACTCAAGAATGCGCTCACCATCGGCGTTACGAGACCCGTATCCGAAACCACCATGACAACTGTACCCGTCCTTCGCAGCACCTACGTGCCCATTAAGATCACCAGCGACTATGATGACATCTTTCGACGGTATCTCTGCTGTCTTCTCCTCAAGCAGGCTCCAAAACTCTTCTTTGGCTTGATCGGAGCAGCCACTCTGCGGAGCATACGCAGAGAAGAAGTGATAGAGTCGCTCCTCCGCGGCTACAACGATCTTCATCAACCGATCATCATAGCGTTCAACGCTTACAATCGAGTCACGAAATCGTTCGGAGACGATTATTCCGACACCACTTGTGGTCCTGGGACTTCCACATAGAACGGCCTTGAAGCCACGTCCTATGTCCCTTGACTTGCTGCAGGACCACCTCATCTCCTGCACCGCACAGAAATCAACTCTTCTACGCTCCAGTGCTTCAACCAACTCGCACGAGCGGCCCGTCAACGTACCCACATTCAGCGTTGCTACGCGGGTCCTGCCTACGTTACGGGACTTTCGGACTAGCTCAGTTGCCCCCCCCCCCCGATGCCGTCCTCGCATCAGGGACCCTTGCATACTTTCCACACTCGCCGGGCTCTGCGGGTGCGCGTCGGCTCCCGCGGACGCCGTAGCACAATCTCGAAAAACATGACTTGTCATACACCATGTGATGTGACATGGGTCTTCGTAGGCCGGCCTGTCACAAGGGCCTGTCGCCTGCATTCGAGTGTCCGTGCTTAGCTTAGCTCACAAAGCGAGCAGTTTCCAGTGGCACCACGTGGAGGAACGGACATCACCACCACAGTTAACTCGAGACTGAAAGAGATAATCTTCCTCTCACAGGTCCAGTGGCCTCAGACCGGAGCTCTATCGGTATCTCAGACGATACAGAAATACTGGGATCCTGAAACTAAAAAGGCCTACGGCATTGGTTGCGCCGAGTCGTGCTCCGAAAGCCGTTCGAGGGAGAGATGTGCCAGAACGTCCAATCGCGCTCGTAGAGGTCATGTGCGAAGGTTCGAAACCGGCGATACGAACTGTGTTCGAGGTAACAATGAGTGTAGGCAGAGGAAAGGATTCGCCTCTGAGTCCATCCTTTTTCCTGTTGTCGCCCGGCTTTTTTCCTGCAGTACAAGATACTTGGAAGATGGGCCGCTCAAGACTCCCTCTAGCACTCCAACGTTTGGCAAAATGTTCCATGACACCTCACGGCAGGTTTAACTGTTTGCTGGTCCACGCTGAGAACACCTCCATCCGACAAAGGGACCATCAAAGTATCAAAGTAAAGTAAGTAATTGCATTTTTAACAAAGTTTAATGTCTTACCGGAAACTTGACAAAGATTACTTGTTAAAAGGGCTCGTTCAACATTTTTTAACGCCTAGAACTTTGTGTGCATCCTTGGTAGGCAGATACTGCAGGTGTCTCTTCGACAAGGGACTGGAATGCGGCAACGACGATGGGACTTAATAAGGAGCAAAATGGCCCATTCTTGTATGCAGGTCGCAAAAATATACCGCAGTCCTAGTGTTCTACCTGTCTTATTGTTAGTCGATGGGGAGTGCTCTAGCGCAAAACAATTCTTCGTTGTGTAGTGAACTAGGGAGTTCGCTCTCTAACTAAAGATGAGGAGGGGGCAGAACCTCCCCTGTCTTGCCGACACGGCTCCGCAGAAGTTAGATGCCCTGCTTGATAAAAATAGAAATGGCCTCAGTGGTACACGTTGAGAAGTGAGCACGTTGTCGCTCCACCAGCTTTTCCATCCTTGCAATTATTCTGACTCTATTGCCGTATGTTCGAAAGCAGTGATGCCAGCAATGCAATAGGTCACTGGATGACTCGAAGGGGATGAATTGGTAGTAGACGATATACCGAGTATCGCTGAGTCTTTTTCACTCCCGATCTCCACTCGTTGTGCATCGCGAATGGAGGTGCAGAATACTTCCAGTTAATGAGGATCCCATAAGACTAAGAAGTAGCCGCAAAATTTTAGAAGCCTCTCCGTACGGTGCTGTCCACCGCTGCAGAAATTTATTTATTTATTGAATGCACTACACGTGCTCCCACAAACGAATGGTGGAAAATACAAAATTAAGCACGATAACATCTAAAACGTAAAAACAGAAAACAGAAAAACAGAGAACCGTAGAGTCGCGTAGAATCCGGCGATAGGAATTGAACAGCAACTAAAGAAGAAAAAAAATGATAACTGCATTCATCTTCTATTCAGCTATTGGCCAAATCAGCTCGATAACCCGCTAATCCTATATTTTAGTTAATCTGGTCGACTGAAATACAGCCAATAATGGAGGCGTGAATATGCAAACTGAGTATTGGAAGGGACAAATACAGACTGTTCCACGCCAGGGTGCTCCAGCGCAACTGAAAGTGTCATTCGAGCGCGGGTTTATGGTAGCACCTCTTTAAGCTAAATGCGCACGTTGGACACTGGCCCTGGGAAAGCTGCTGCATTGGCTAAAAAAGGAATACTTCACTTCACAAAGCGCTGCTGTACCACAATAATATTGGTTGATACTGATTGCTTGATCGACGATTCTCCAAGCTATGAAACTGTGAAGCCTCCAAGCTATGACCGTTGAACATTAACTTTGTGTATCATCCTAAGGGCCCGAGATCGTGGCTTAACAAAATACTACAAGACGAAAATGGCGTAAACTGGCCGAATAGGCAAAACTAAGATATGAACTCAAAGGTAGTAAGGGATGCTTTGGAGGAACAAGGGGAAGAGGGCAATAGAGAGTGTCAGAGAAAGCAAAATCAAAACGATTTCATTGACATTGGTAAGATATCAGTGCTTGTATTTGAAGGATTCCAGCTATGTCGGTAGGGGATGGTCATCTTGATCTGAAGCATAAGCTAGAATGATCTAGAAATACACAACGTACTGTATAGCAACATCATCAATTCCAAGCAATTGAAAAAGATCCACATTATTCAAGATCTACATTATTTCCTTTTAAAAGTAGTACTCAAGTCGTCAAAAAAGAAGATAAAAGGAAGTTGTTGGAGCCATCTTGTGCCACGATTAAAGACGATGTTATGCAAGGTGGTATATCTCCGATGGTGTATCCAAGAATAATGCAGATTAAAAGAAGGCCGCCTCATGCCACATGGACGAAAGACCCAAATCATGCTGGCGCGCAGCTTCACTTCACCAAGTAGAATAGTAGACAGAAAACCAGGTCAAAGACAATCTGCCTACGCTGCAATGAATGAAGTTAGAACGATTTTAAACGGTCACTATAGGAAGGTAAATGAGATTCCACATAAGAGGAACTCCTCCGTTGCAATAGACAAGTAAATACTCGTTGTACTTTTTTTATGTACTTGACTTTTTCTTGAATACTGGGTTCCATATGACGGTTGAGAACTCAAGGTGTGGTAACATGTACGTCTTGTAAAGTTGGATAAGGATGTTCGGATCTGAGCAAGGATGGCTTGAAAAATCGCAAACGCAAAAATCGCAAAAGCTTTTTTGACTATGGCGTCAATGTGATCAGAGTAACTTAGTTTTGAGTCAAAAATTACGCCAAGGTCCTTTTCAGATTCGCATTACCTAACGCAGATTTGGTTGATATAATACTGTCGATGATTGGTACTACTACCAAGCCGCATAACGGAGCACTTGTCAGCATTGAGAGGAATCCCTCTTTGTTGTATCCAGGATAACAGATTTTTATCCGATTTCTGGAGATTTTCGCTGACCAAATGATAGTTTGTGTTGTCGAATGCACTGTTTATTTTGAGGTCATCTTCATACATTAGACCTTAATGTCAGGACCAGTTTTGAAAATAGTGGGCAGCTCCAAACAATATAAAAAGAAGCGGGGAGAGCACACCTCCTTGGGGTACTCTACTCACACATAGTTAACTGTTGAAAAACAGCTAGCAACTCTGTCATGTACCGCTAGAAGAGGAAGGAGCTGATCCAAGCAAGCAAAGATCCACAGACGCCTAGAGACTGAAGCTTAAAGAGCAATTTACTATGACCAACTTATTGAAAGCTTTGGAAAAATCAAAGAATATTACATAAACAGTCTTGTCAGCATTAAGAGCCAAACTCCAGTCGTGGAGTGTTCATTAATGAGATGTTGCACAAATAGTCGAGAGGAGTAGAGAGAGTGTCATTTTTTGCACAATATTGGTGGAATTTGATCAAATTATACGGAAGAGGAGGGTTTCCGAGTTCTAAGTATAGCAGCCACCTGGCTAGGATCGAAACAGAACCCGTCAAGGGTCAGTCTTGCAATCGATTGCCCAGCCAAATGTAAGGGTGTTGGGCTTGAGAGAAAGGCAAGAGGGGGTTCTCTCTATCGTCAACAAAGGCATTACTGAAGTGTCTCGCAAGAGCTTCTGCCTCATCTTTGTTGCCGCGATACCGTTTTTCACCGGAGTCTACTAGGACAGCAAGGGGAACATTTGGCTTAATTTTCTGCCTAATGTATCGATAAAGGATCTCAAATATGTCACAGATCCTAGACATCTGTGAAGATTTGCCGGATATTTTTTGAGGTGGTGGCCAATATCCGAGCAGACTTTGATGTAGAGTGGATTGGTAGCTGGGTTTAACAAGGTCGAAAACAGACGTTCACGCTAATGGAACAGATTGTGCAGGTTCGGCGGATAATTTATTGCTGATACTTTAGTATATTTCATTGGCACATAATGAGCTAGCCCACAGTAGATGATCCTGCAAACTCTAGCGTACAAGTCAGCCACGGACGTATAATTATTAAATTGTGGTAGCCAATCAGTATCTGCAAAATAACTGTTGAGGCCGTTATAATCGGCATGAACAAAATCCGGAATAGGAGACTTTGGTGTACTGAAGCGGTCCTGCAGCAAGGCGAATCTGACGATGGAATGATCAGAGGAGGCTCGATCAAAACATTTGTGGCATTTTCATAAGTGGACAACCCAATATCCAAGAATTGTTACCCAGACTAGGATGGAAAACATGTTGTCGAATATGAACTTCAAGAAAAAAGTTCAGGTACATGGAAGTGGATGAATTCTTAGGACCAAGAGAGCTCCAATTAATATGTATGTTGAAGTCACCGACAATTAAAGTACGGACGCTATCTGAGACAAGCTCATTCAGAAGATCTATAAGAGCTTCGACGGATCGTCAACGACGGATGAACTTGGGGTCGGTAGACAAGAAAAATCTAATTTCAGGCCTCGGTCGTGGAGAGAACAGGTCAAAACAAAGAACGTCTGCTGCAATTAACACTAGGAGAGGTATTCTCCCAACTGTCAATTTGCACGTAGGCAAACATCAGACTCCTCCGCCTATACGGCCAACACGATCCAGCCGGTGTAAAAAGCGGGGCGAGCCACCTACAATTTCGGAGTCGGATATGCTCGAAGTTAACCAACTTTCAGTAATAAAGAACAAATCGGAGGTTGTCATACTCAAATAAATGAAGAAAATCAATTTTGTTTACCAGACTGCGCGTATTGAGATGTTTGCAGCTCAGTGTTGTAGAACTTGTGGTGGAGATGCGGGGAGCTGGCTCACAGGAGATATACCTTTTGTCAAGATTCTATCTGGTTCCTGGACAGAAAGTTCGGTAATCCGTTTTAGTTCATTCTTGTACAGGGTGCGTCAAAATTACCCGTGCACCTAAACATTTTTATTTTTTCCGCTTTCTTCCCCGAAATGTTCCCGCTTCATTCGTCTATATGTTGATTGAACATCCTGGAACTCATATGTACTTAAGTGCAATGTGGTTAACCGTTCCAACCATCGAAGTGCTATTATCGAGCTTCATAAGGTCGGCGACCAAACGAGAGATATTGCGAGGATCTTTACCGTGCCCCGAAGAACGGTTCAGAATACAGTAAAACGCTGCAAGGAATTGAAGACCGAAGAGGATAGAAAAAGAAGAAGGCGCCCCTTCGACGTCATCCAGTGACCTATTGCATTTCTGGCTCACTGCTTTCGAACTTACGGCAATAGAGTCCGGATGATCGCAAGGATGGAAGAGCTGGTGGAACGACAACGTGCTCCCTTCTCAACTTCTACCACTGCGGTCATTTCTATTTCACCAATTATCAAGCAGGGCATCTAACTTCTGCGGAGCAGTGTCGGCAAGACAGGGGAGGTTCTGCCCCTCCTCATCTTTAGCTAGAGAGCGAACTCCCTAGTTCACTGCAGAACGAAGAATTGTTTTGCGCTAGAGCACTCCCCATCGACTAACAATAAGACAGGTGGAACACTAGGACTGCGGTATATTTTTTGCGACCTGCACACAAGAATGGACCATTTTGCTCCTTATTAAGTCCCATCGTCGTTGCCCAATCCAGTCCCTTGTCGAAGAGACACCTGCAGTATCTTCCTAACAAGGATACACACAAAGTTCTAGGCGTTAAAAAATGTTGAACTAAACTTACTTTGATACTTTGATACTTTGATGGTCCTTTGTCGGCTGGAGGTCTTCTCAGCGGGGACCACAACTCTTCCAGACCGCTCGATCTCTGGCTGCTTGCATCCAGTGAGGCAGACTCCGCTCTCTGAAAGATCTTGAGAATGAGTCTGCCCATCGCGTTGGCGGTCGTCCCAGTGGTCTCTTATGGTCTCTCGGGAGCCATTCTGTGACACGGAGACTCCATCTATCGTCCTTTCGTCGAAGCAGGTGTCCGGCCCAGCGATATTTGGACTTCTTCATGTACTGCAGCGGGTCTGCTAATTGCGACTTCTCCCGTAGCTCCGAGCTTCGTAGGCCTTCTTGCCATTGCTGACGAAGGCTTGTCCTTAGAAGACATCTCTCCAGTGCACGATGCGTAGTTTGCATCGCTCTGGCGATTGTCTTGTTGTCGGGCCAGGTTTCCGTCGCGTAACACATCGCAGGCAGTACAGAGGCGTTGAATATCGAGGCCTTGAGGCCGGCATCCTTGACCTGATCGTTGACTTCGCGAATCGAACTGAAGGCTGCCCATGCTGCGCGTCTCCTGTGGGCGATATCAGGAGCGAGGTCGTTATCCATGTTCAGCTCTCTTCCCAGATAGACGTAGGAGTCGACCTTTTGTAGAGCGACTCCATTTAACCTTACGAGTCCCGTGTCACACCACTGGTTGGCCATAAATTGTGTCTTGGACATATTCATGTCCAATCCAATCTTCATACCTGCCACATTGAGCTCGTTCAGCATTTCCTCGGCTTCTGCCGTGCTGGTAGACATCAGAACAATATCGTCGGCGAAGCGAAGGTTGCTGATCCGTTTACCGTCGACAAGGTAGCCTTTATCGTCCCAGTTCAAGTCTTTCATGGCATCCTGAAGTGCCGCTGTGAATAGCTTGGGAGAAATCGTGTCTCCCTGCCGTACTCCTTTCCCGATAGGAATTTTAAGCTTTCGATCGAACAGCTGGATGGTAGTCGATGTGTTCGAGAAGCATTCGTCGAGAAGTCGGATGTAGGGCGATGGTATACCAGCGTGCACAAGGGCGTTCAGAATGGCGTTGATTTCCACAGAGTCGAACGCTTTCCGATAATCCACGAAGACAAGAACAAGTGGGAGGTGGTATTCGCGGCTCCTTTCGATGAGCTGTGAGACAGTCTGAATATGGTCCATGCAGGAGAAATCCTTGCGAAACCCTGCTTGCTCCACTGGCTGATATTCATCCAAGCAACGCTCCATGCGGTTAAGCAGTATCTTGGTGAAGATCTTGTACACAACCGAGAGAAGACTGATGGGTCGATAGTTGTTGATATCCTCCTGCTGACCTTTTTTGAAGATTAAAACTGTTTTCGACTCCTTCCATGAGTCCGGAATCCTACCAAGTCGAAGGTAGTGGTTGAAGTGCTTGGCAAGAAGTGAGCAGACGGCACTGCCACCCGCACGAAGGAGATCAGCAGAAATGCCGTCCGGTCCGGGAGCAGTGCCCAGCTTCATCCTTCTGATAGCATGAGCAACTTCTGATTCCAGAATGGGAGGTACTTCCTCAGCTGGTGGCATCAAGCATTTCGGGACAGTGATGGAAGAACGGAACAGATCTGTGTAGAATTCCTGAACGATGGCCTCCATCGCTCTTCGAGACGTTTGCGTTGTTTCATCCTTATCCACGAGGGCTGACATTATTGCCTTCTGATCGCAGAGATCTCGTTTGCAGCGCTTTATGCTTGAACCTTTCCCAGCCGCTTCTAACAGCTTCAATCTTCTATAGGCTTGAATGGACTCCTTCACTGCAATTCGACAGGCCTTTGAGATGGTGACTTTTTCCAGATGGGAAGCATTAGGATCCAGTTTAACAGCAGTTTTTACAGGTGATTGATTTTCTCGTACGTGTCGCGGGCACCAGCGCTGCATTGAACCAGCTTTAGAATTGAGAATTTCTTGAATTTCTGATTCTATGTCTGAAGTTTGACTAGTGCACTATGTTCAGCACATTTTACGGCGGAGCGGCATTGTTAGACCTGATAGGACCGTTGTCAAAAATATTCACGGCGTATTTCAATGCGAGATGTTTAGGATGCTTCTATAAAGTTCAACTACCAAAAAAAGCCCTTTATCTCAGCTTTCAAACTCTTAGTTATTATGGAAAGGATGAAAACAGTTCTAAAGACTCTGCACTGAGCGTTTTCCTGACTCTGTGGAATCAATCCGGCAATTGTTTCTGGAGACAACAGTGGTCTTTTCAATTATTTTTCCAATATGCTAGACCAGCTGCGGTTAGACTAACGTAGCCTTTCTTAACTACGACATTAAAGTGAGCCTAGTGAGCACTATGCTAGTTGCGCTAAACGCCTTCGCTCCAAACGTTGTGAGGTTTTCAAATCAGTTTGTTACGTTGCAGCAGTGTTCCGCAGACTGAAGTTTCCAAAGAAAACACAGTACCTTTGCAGCGGCTACCATGTCGTTGATCAGGGCGACATTCTCCGCTTGATCTCGGTGGAAGTAATACTTATTGCCACCTGAATCATAACGTTGGCCTACAAAAATTCAGGGCAGTTCAAAGCATGAAATCTTGCTGGCAGAATAGTAAATAGTGTTCGGTATTACTCTAGAAGAACAAGGCGACTAGGAGTTCTGGAATGGAGCAGTCTGAAGAGGCGCTGACTTTCACTAACACTGCGTCACCTTTAGATAAGACAGGACACCATCTCTCCTCGGGAGGTTAAATGGAGTCAGACCTATCTGCTACAAGTTGGGTTGCTTATCGGCTAACCAATAATCATTCTGCTGACCACAAATGTGAATTCTATCTGAATGTGACGCCACTTACAGAGCGGAAGTGGAATGCGTGGACCATGCTAGAGAGGGATTATTTAACGCAGACTTTTACTTCATTCCTATGTATGGAGGACTAATAAAGCGCGACGTCGACGTTTTTGAAATCTTCTCAAATTTCTGACCGTGTGGTAATTAGACGAATATCTTTGCATTCATTGTAAATCTGCTCCAGAGTTAACATAAAACGTGTTCTCGAGTAAAAGCTAATCTTTGTAACTAATAGCTTCAATTCTCGTGGAACTTCACAACCCGTGAATGAGATGATACTTCGTTCGGTTCAGGTGTTAGAGACGGCAGATTGCATAAAACATGAGTGGCCTTCGTCTGTAGGGACGTGGCAAAATGGAACGGCTTCTTCAAATGAGGGGTGTTTCATTCCTGGATGCCGGAGGCATATCCTTCACCGCACACTTAACTAACATACACCATGTCCACCCCTTGCCACCACGTCGGTTTTCCTAGTTAAGCAAGGAGAGTGTGGTATAAGGAGTAATTGATTTCTTAATTCAGCCCTGAAACGGTTTTATCCGTTTCCGAGCAAAATTATTCCGGCAGATTTGATATTTCGTGCAACGAAATCGTCATAAGGTGCGTTGTCTTGACTTTTTTGAACTAGCACTGAGCTGAACACTTACGGTATCTGCAATCTGAAATGCATTTTCTTTAATTATCATTTCATATGTAACTGCTGGCACAACACTAAAACACGAGCTAGCCACAAAATAAGTTGCCCGCTGAAGACTGCTAATGGCAGGTTTAAGTTTTTCTGATCTAAAAGCCTTCTCGTACTAAGCTGCCAACGTGTTCTTTTTGGTGGCTTATTAGAAAGTTAGAAAAATGCAGAAAATTTAAACTATAGATAAGAAAAATTGACGTTGTGGTAGAACAACCACAAAGGCGAGCCCACGCATCTGTGGCTATTGATTGAAAAGACTGATTCGCTATAAATTTATTGCTTTTACCTGAAATGAAAATACTGCGTAACGACAGTTGCTGTCTAACCCATAGAGTGAGATCAGGGTTCATACCAATTTGCTTAGGCATGGTGTTCTCGCTTTCTATCTACAAATCACAAAATTTCTATCACAGGAAAAACCATACCTGTATCCAGAGAAATTTCATCGTAAAGCCTCCGCTGGCAAGACCGTCATAGACTACTTTGAACTGTTCAGCACCAGTTTTCTGTGATGGGATCAGTGGCAGCATGTAGTATTCGACATCGAGATCAGCTAAACGTAAGTGCTGACAGTAAAATAGGAAGAGCAGTGAACCACTTAGTTGATGATGAGCTCCTGGTAAGGCTGAGCAGAATGATGTCAACAGGAGAGCAAGTCTTGTCTGTCCGGTTGCTACTTTCCTATCTGACTGCGATTCTGTATCGTTCCGCATAACTTGCTCTCAGGGCTTCAAGGCGCTACACATTTCGCTCGTGCGATGCGGATGGAGGCAATGAAGTGGTTCGCAGCCTAGCAGAACAGAAGCAAGTCTGATTCTCACCTTTCTGAGCAGAGCGAGTATTCTCAAGAACATATTTGTCCAGCTGTCCATCTCCGTGATGAATGTCGAATGCGCTGAAGCACTGCTATTTTGTGCACATACATAGAGTTCAATTCAGGCCAAAACTAGTGCAGTAGGAAACAATGACACAGCTTGAAGACTTGTAATGCTCTCAAAAAGGAGTGTTGTAGCGCGGTCGGAGGAGATGCTGGCTGCCGCGTGCACCCGTTTTCAGGTTCTCGGTTCGGGTTTCCCGCTCAGGTCAAGCAAGTCTTCCACCGCTTTTTGAGGATAAAACACTGCATGGTTCATCGGCTGGCCACCTTATGCATAGGCCAGATACGCATTCACATTTCCTCGAAACACCCTCGTAGAAGTGGAATGTATGGCGCACCAAAACGACTTAATTAACGCTGTCCTTCCTGCTTTACCTTTTGTTTGTTGCTTGTAATTTTCCACATTTAACACCGCCGATACCTAGCAAGTTTCCTCCATGCATGTGAACTCTTAACCACAATCTGTAGGCGTGCCATTCCTCTAAATTGTGTTCCACCTCACTAGAGTGTTTTTAAAGCATTGATATCTCAGCTTTTGCGGCTGAGTTGAGTTGGATTTGGATGGATTTTGGAAATGGAAATATTTGCACAGCGATTCTCAGCAGGCAGCGGTAGCGATGACCATACCAGAAGATTACTTTCGCGTAGCCGGAATCCTTTAAGCACTGCAGCTGCTCTGGCGTTGCTGGTCCCCACAAATCAACGGCATTTTGAAGTTGCGTGGCCTGAAAAAATAGAATCGTTTAGGAAAATAGTAGATATTTATCCAGGAAATGGCTTTTCGTCAGTCTCCAAATGAGCAAACTAGCACAACATTTTAATGCAGATTGGACAGGTAAATTCTGCTTTTTATTCTGTGAAGTTAGTCTGGCAGGAAGAGTCCAGTCGCATTTAAATTTCCGTGTCAAGTTAATGCTGATGCGGACCCCTTTTAAGCCTTTTCACGGAACCATGACCATGCTAAGACCTAATGTTGACGACGAATGACTATACTGTTTTCCGAACGCTGTTGCCCTTCGCACATGAATGCTACCAGCGATTTCCACGCTCTTTATAGCAAACTGCTCAGAGGTTCGGAACCCATGGCAATCTAACTATTTCTACTGGAAACACAAGTCTCGTGTTATGTTGAGGGAGCAGAGTGTGTCGCAAAATAGATTGCATTGCATTGGACGTGGACATTCAACATGTCACGACGCATGTCACCTTCCCTTCTGTTTACAAAATAGAACGTCAGGCATACGAGTGAACGACTGAAATTTTTCCTACAATCAATATCCAATGAATTATTATAATAAAATTATCATTAAGAGCACGTCCCTGAATGCTTTGACATACTGCACATTACACCTTCAATATATAATACAATCTAGGCTTCACAGAGAATAAAAAAACCTTTTTCGTGTTGCTATGCTCTTTTTAGAGCAAGTGTAAAATTATATAAATATGGAAAGGGACTTCTTCCAGCAGCTGCGGCCAAAAAGAGGATTTTTCTCCGCTCCTAGAGATTTAATAAAATAAAGTCCTTTTTAACAATGTATAGGAAACAATTTATAGAAATCTCGAGAGCCCTTCTGTAACTCAACTTGATTACTTTATATCGAACGGCAGAAAAAATAAAAAGCAAACCTAAGCGCCACGCACATTGAACGTAGCAATACTGCCTTAACATTAATCAGGTAAATTTTTTTGCTAAGTTTTCAATTTTTGACATTTATTATCCATTTCATTACAGTACTTACATGACAGACACAGGAAACTAGGGAATGCAATGCTGTTTTGAGGTAAGGAAGCACTGTTGTGCAAACTCATTCCGAATCCACTCTCTCGAAGGGCGTAATGGAAACTAAGCGCTGCTTAAACTCGTCTATTCTATAAAGCATTAGGGTGCAACTTTTCAGCTTCTGGATTTTTTCAGCACCCATTCAAAGTTGGGTGTTCTAGCACTACAACTATGACAGCTCAAGGTCCATCAGTTTCCTCACCTTTGGCATTGCTTCAGCAGTGGCGCAGACAGCAAACAAAGTAGCAAGGAAGACGAGATAATTCATCACTGTAAAGATTGGCCAGCTTCAATTACAGGCACAATTTTGTTTGAAGGTTTAGCCAGAAAGTATGTAAAATTTTGTAGCAATAGACCACTAGTAAAGATGCGCTGGATGCCTTACGCAGTATAACAGATCCGCCTTTATATGGGTTTTCAGGACAGTGATAAGGAAGACCCGGAAGTGGTACTGTGGGTCCATGCCCTTCTTATCTTGCAGTCCATTGAACATTTGAATGCTGCTTTGTTCCTGTTGAAGCAAAACAACTGCTTACGCAGACGCTTCAATTCAGCAAGCAGTTAAACCTGCCGTGAGGTGGCATGGAACATTTCGCCAAACGCTGAAGCGGTAGAGGGAGGTCCTGAGCGACCCTTCTTTCAGGTATCTCGGTTTGTAGGAAAAAGCCGCGTCAGGAGGAAAAAGGACGGACTCAGAGGCGATTTCTTCCCTCTGTCTGCATTCCTTGTTACCCCGAACAGAGTTCGTATCGCCGCATTCGAACCTTCGCACACGACCTCTACGAGCGCGATTGGATGTTCTGGACATCTCTCCGTCGAACGGCTTTCCGAGGCAGGACTCCTCGACGTAACTGATGCCGTAGGCCTTGTCGGGTATAGGATCCTAGTATATCTAAGATACCGGTACCGCTCCGGGTCTGAAGCCACTGCAGCTGTGAGATAAAGACCATCTCTTTCAGTCTCGAGTTGACTGTCTGCTTGCTGCCTTCACTTTGCATCAGATTGCTTTATCTTTTGGTAGCTGGGCCTTCGGAAGTGTTTTCCTTTTGTTTGAAGTTAGGGACTATGGTGTTGTTCATCAGCTCATGCGCTAGGCACCTTACCCTGTTTAAGAGCTGCGTCAGTTTCGGTACTCCATCTTTTCCCACTCATTGCCTGTCCTGACAACCTATCTAGGCTCTTGAATCGTGGATCCTTCCCGATTTTCATGCTCCCTACTCTTCCTATGGCGAACCTCATGAGGGGATGGGTCCCTCCGTTGGTTGTTTTCATTACCATCCTAACGAGACAAAGCTTCGTTCGGGAGATCTCCTTGAAATACTCCCTTTCTTCTTCTGACCTCTGCTGGCTTCTATAATAGCACTCTTCATAGTCTTGAACACTCGTGTGTTTTCTCCCTGTGGTCCGTCCAGCTTCTCATTCAGGGCAGCCATCTTCGCGTTCTCTGTCTTTGCTGCGGCCGATTTTGCCAGCCTCTTCAGATTCATGCAGGCTGTGAAATGGTAGGAACCTTTTCTCTTCTGCCACGGAATGTCTGCCTTATTCTTGTTTTTCGCCGCCATCTACACCTCTTCACCCTAGAAGGATGTTGCCTTAAGACCTCTAGTTCCTCCTTTCACACTCAGGAGTTCCCCAGCTCATTGTAAGAATGTTTGCGTCACTCTTCTCCACGTTTCTCACACAATGGCAAGAGGCAGATTTCGAGCAATCTCCACCGCAGCCCGTTTTGCTATGGACCATGCGATTTCCACCTTCGAATTTTTAGATATAGTACCGCACGCGTGGTACGATAAAAAAACGCGTTGCGAGAGATTAATCCATCGCATGCAGAATAACTCAGCTATTGAGGAAAGGTGGATACCGTTTAATTCGCTTCTTTGAGGTATCCATCAGAATGTATGCAATTTACCAAACCACGTTAACAGCGTCGTGGTAGCCCAAAATTGCAAAAAATCAAAAATTAAAATTACAATAAATTCATCAAGTTAAAATTACATTATGGCTTCTTGCATTTGGAGCAAGTTGCTTTTCTGCACACGCTTGCGTCCTTCAAACATAACGTATTCTGCTAGTGCCCAATAGCGCCTAGAGTGCGCCATGCACGATGCACACTGAATGGACGAGATCAATACAGTGGACGAAAGCATGCCCACTGTGCTTCTATCTTCCTTACTGCGAAAAAGTAAAGTATACAGTGCCATTTCGAAGTTTGGAGAATTTTATGAGAATTTCCAGGCCGCTCTTCCTAGGAAATGCTCTATTCTACGCATGGAATCGACAGAATCAATCGAGCGGGCGATTCCTGTCCGACCAGTTCATCTGTGTTTCAGACGGCAGGAGCCATGGGACTCATGTGGCAACGAACCTGCAGCTTATCTCTGACTCGAAGGTAGTTTACCACTCGAGCTTCACGTGAGCGTGACAATTGTTTGTGCGAGCGCTTCCGAGGCGCTATTGCTTGCTTGATTCCGTCGATTCCATACGCATTTTGCACAAGGCTCCAAAGGCACGTCGAATAAAGTGGAATATTAGATTCACTTCGTTAATTCGGTGTGCATTGTGAATGGCGCAAAGTATGTCTGACACTATTGGGCGCGAGCAAGATATGTTACGCTTCTGGGACTGCGGGAGTTTGCGCCTCCTGGGAGGGACTAGCAGCAATCGCAAAACCGTGCTCCTGTTATGTTCTGGACCACCTACGACGCAGTTAACACGGTGAAGCTCGATACGCTTTTTGTGTAGAGCACGTCTAGGCGAATCGGATGGTTTCCACCCTTCCTCGCAATGTTCAAAATTGGCTGAGTCATCATCGTGCACGGTTTGCGACAGACTAATCCGCCGTTTTTACCTCTTTCAGGACACGATTTTCAAGTGACTGCCGCGTGGGACAGCGCGCATTTTTCCCGCGCGCTGATTATTTCTACTATTTTATTTGTATAATTTGTTAGATGTGAAAGAACAATAGCAAATGAAGATTTCCGTAGACCATCTTGACCGCTGCTATTAATGGACTCACTGATTAAATTTGTACTATTAAATGTGTGATAGTCTTCGATGAACTACACTTATGATGGTGTCCGACGACATCGTCGGACAATGTCGTGGAAGGGTTACCAGCGCGACGATAGCGGTGTTATTTAACTTTGTTTTAGATTCGCTGGGTAGAGGTGTTGTGAGATCGGCTACCAAGAGCGCATACCTGACTTTATGTTTTTTCCTGGTAGTTCCTTCACATCCCCGTTTTGAGAGCAGTCCTCCGTGCCAGAATATGATGGATTTCCTTCCTCCGTTAGCATGGATCGGCTTGAGGCTTTCGCTCTTCGTGAAGAAGGTGCTACAGGCAGAAACGTCGTGGGGCCATAGCCAAATCGAAAACTCTCCCTTCATCCTGTTTTGTGCCGGCACTTTTACGCCCTTTAAGTAAAAAGTACACCTGAAGGCTTAGTGGACCGCCGATAAGAAGAGCACCATACTTCCGCTCGCCCACACGGCTTTTTTCACTCTCTGAAGAACCGATGCAAAACAGATTTATACTGCGTCACCGACTAATTTAGTTATCTCGATGGCCCAGAAAAACGCCCATAACATGAGATACAGTGCCTGTCACGTCAGCTGCGCCACAGCTACGCACGGAGCGCGCTTTCCTGCACTGTAGTTTTTGCGGGTGGCTGCGAGCGGCAGCGAGATGAAGGTGTTTGATGGCCATTGAAGGCGCCGACCTCGGCCCACACTGAAGCGTGCTGAAGGCCACATTTTGACGGATCCACATCACCAGTCAGACGTGTTGCTCACTTTTTGCTCTTGCTTCAAACCAATGAAGAAATTCGGGCTAGTAGGCGGACTTGTGAATGTGTTGCCCGGTGCACTACATCTTCACAAAAAAGCTTAGTTGAGAAGATAAGAAAAATAATGTGATCATGTGTCCTTACTATGGAAAGTCTTCTCTTCGACGAGCTTTTCTAAATTTGAAATTTTAGCATGATGTTAGACTGAACGTAGTGCCAACCTACATATCTCACGACGAAGTTTCCCTGTTATCGAGTCTTTCGTGGAGATTCCTTCACTGAAACCGCAAAAGAAGAATAGAGAAGATAGAAAAGAGGTGGCTTGATAAATTCAGAAAAACTCTTGGACTTCGTTTTTGAAGGCTGCGTATTGGATGTCGTATGGACTTGCGAGAAAATTTTCACTGCTGAGACTGTGCCCGTAACAATAAAAATCACTGAAAAATTCTATCTTCGGCCGAGAAAAACCTCGAAAACCAGTGAACGCTCCAGAGCCCTGCTCAAAAGCCTGTGATGGTTTGGGCTGGAATAAAATGTGAAGGCAAGACACCCCTCTGTTCAGAGAATTTCGGAGTCAGCTTCGGTTTGTACCAGAATATTATTCTAAAGGATAATTTGATTCCATTGACTATAAAATGTTTCCACGATAAAGGCTTGATCTTCAGCAGATGCCGGACGCCAGCATGGATCAAGGTCGACAGTCGCATTCTGTGAGCAGAGTCGTTCTGTGCTCTGAGGTGAGGATATGTGGCCCTCAAACTCTTCGAATCTTAATTCAGTGGTGGACTATTCGCTCTGGAGCCGCTTGTAGCAAAGGCCGTCGTCGAACCCTCGCCAAGTTTGGACAGCTTGGATGAAGCGTTACTCGGAGTATGGCTTAATATCGATGTCGGCTACTTGCGGCCCACAGTAGAAGCGGTCGGCAAGCGACTGAACCTGCATGAGTGTAAAAGAAGATCATTTTAACGCTTTCACGATACGCGTGATTTTCTCGCGACTGCTGCTTGGGACAGCGCGTATTTTTCCGCATTCCGAGTGAATATGAATGAATAAATAAAAAAATAAAATAAAAATGAAAATGAATAAAACAGTAACCAATAAGGTTTTCAATGGACCGTCTTGATAGTAGATATTAGTGGACTCAGTGATTAAAACCAGTGTGCTATTAAATGTTTGTTAACCTTCCATGAACGATGTTTTTGATGGTGTCCGACGACGTCGTCGGACAATGTCCCACCCAACAAAAAAGTGCCCGACGACATCGACGGACAAGGTTGTGAAAGGTTTTAGCAATATATTGACAGAGTGATACGATATCTTTTGGTACTTCACTAACAAAAATCAGAATGTTATCGTTTTCAACTACGACGAGAAAGCCAGCGGAGTATGTGTTGTAGCCATCCTGCGCCTTATGACAGAAAACCTTCACAGCAAATTGGGCAAATCAGTTATGTAACGATAGATATTTTGTGGCACTAGTTAAAAGTTCTGACTCCACCGTCAAGACTTCGGTCAAAAAAAAATTCCGCTCAAACTTTGTCTAGGGGGGTTATTTGGGGTGCTGATCACGAATCTGACATCCGTTTTTCCCGATTCGGTCGGAGGCCACCCATACCGCTAAAAAGGGTGGTCCAGGCAGGGCCATCGATTTCGCTGAAACTTCGCCTAGGGGATTATTTGGGGTGCTGATCAAGAATCTGACATCCTTTTTTTCACGATTCTGTCTCTACCTGCAGTCACTGGCAGAAACTTTAGGAATGTAATCCTGCGCCTTCCTGTATCTATATTATCTAGCCGAATCGTGAAGAACGGATATCAGATTCGTGATCAGCACCCCAAATAACCCCTAGACAAAGTTTCAGCGAAATCGGTGACCCTGCCTGGACCACCCTTGTTAACGGTATGAGTGGTATGTTATATGTAAACATCATACTCTATAATAACGGGCTAAGCGATTAGCCATGGAGCACGTCAAAAAATAGGGGCGGAAACATCGGGGGCGGAAACATCAGGGGCTGAAACATCAGGGGCGCGAAAGTAGCAGAAAATACCCAGACGCCTTCTACGTGCCTGTCACGCTTACACTATCGAATGTTTTTCCAGGTCGAAAAAAGCAAGATGCAGCGATTTTCGCTTCTCGCGATATCTTCCTACAAGATGGCGAACAGCATTAATAGTGTCGATGGTGCCACAGCCGGCTACGAAGCCACTCTGGTTGGTGGAAACCCGGACGATCTCGCGTGTACGTCTATCCAAAATTTGCTCGCAATATTTTCATAGTGTTCGAGAGCAATCGGATTGGACGATAGCTCGTGCAGTCCGCGGAACTGCCCTTCTTCTTCCGCATCGGAATCGTCATGCTTTGCTGCCAACTACCAGGAACATTCTTCTCCGCAACAAGCTGGTTGAAAAACTCCGTGAGCCGCTCAGCAGGATTCCACCACCTCAACTTCCGGCCGTCCGCTATGTCGTCAGGACCCTTTTGCGGTTCATCAGTGGAGGGCCACTCTCATCGTTGACGCCAAAGAACTTCTCGATATCCTCGTTCTGGCGATTGCGCACTTTGGCAAGCCCATAATTTTGGGACATGATGGAAGAGCTGAAAAGATCAGTGTAGAATTCTTGAAGGATGGCTTCCATCGCTCTTCGAGATGTTTGCGTTGTTCCATCCTTATTCATAAAAACCGACATTGTTGCTTTCTAGTTGCAGAGATCTCGGTTACTGCGCTTGCTGTGTTTGCTGAACCTTCTCCAGCGGGATCTAACAGCTTCATTTTTCTGTAGACTTGTATGGACTCCTTCACTACAATTCAACAGGCCTTCGAAATGGTGGCTTTTTTAGATGTGAGGCATTGGGATCCACTTCGACAGCTCTTCTTTGCTCCAGAAGTTTAATCGCATGAGCGTTAAGTCTTGAGGCAGACGGTGATGTGACTTCACAAGAGCTGCTAGTCCTTTGAAGAGAAGGTCAAACAAATTATACAAATAACATAATAGAAATAATTAGCGCGCGGGAAAAATACGCTGTCCCACGCAGTCACTTGAAAATCTTGAAAAAGTGAAAGGGTTAAAAAACGACGGATTAATTTGTCGCAAACGTCGCACGATGATAACTCAGCCAATTTCTAGCAATGCGAGGAAGGGTCGAAACCACCACTGGAGCAGGATTTTGCGATTGGTGCTGGTCACTCCCAGGAGGCGCAAGCTCCCACAAGCGTAACATATCTTGCTCGCGCCCAATAGTGTCAAACATACTTCGCGCCATTCACAATGCACACCGAATTAACGAAGTGAATCTAATACGCGAAGGAAAGCACACTGGGCTTCTATTCTCCCAACTAGAAAAAAGAAGTATTCAATGCCATTCCGCAGCGTTCAAAGAATTTTGTGAGAAATTTTTGGCCGCCTTTCCAAGGAAATATTCCACTTTATTCGACGTGCCCTTGGAGTGCGTCGTGCAAAATGCGTGTGGAATCGACGGAATCAAGCAAGCAAGAACACCTCGGAAGCGCTCGCACAAACAATTGTCACGCTCACGTGAAGCTCAAGTGGTAAACTACCTTCGAGTCAGAGATAAGCTGCAGGTTCGTTGCCACATGAGTCCCATGGCTCCTCCGGCCGTCTGAAACAGACCAGATAAACTGGTCAAACAGGAATCGCCCAGTCGATTGGTTCTGTCCATTCCATGTGTAGAGTAAAGCATTTCCTAGGAAGGGCGGCCAGAAAATTCTCATAAAATTCTCCAAACTTCGAAATGGCACTGTATACTTTACTTTTTCGCAGTAAGGAAAGATAGAAGCACAGTGGGCATGCTTTCGTCCACTGTATTGATCTCGTCCATTCAGTGTGCATCGTGCATGGCGCACTCTAGGCGCTATTGGGCACTAGCAGAATACGTTATGCTTGAAGGACGCAAGCGTGTGCAGAAAAGCAACCTGCTCCAAATGCAAGAAGCCATAATGTAATTTTAACTTGATGAATTTATTGTAATTTTAATTTTTGATTTTTTGCAATTTTTGGGCTACCACGACGCTGTTAACGTGGCTTGGTAAATTGCATACATTCTTATGTATACCTCAAAGAAGCGATTTAAACGGTGCCCACCTTTCCTCAATAGCTGAGTTATTCTGCATGGGATGGACTAATCCCTCGCAACGCGTTTTTTTATCGTACCACGCGTGCGGTACTATAACTAAAAATTCGATGGTGGAAATCGCATGGTCCATAGCGAAGCGGGCTGCGATGGAGATTGCTCGAAATTTGCCTCTTGCCATTGTGTGAGAAACGTAGAGAAGAGTGACGCAAACATTCTTGCTAGGGAACTCCTGAGTGTGAAAGGAGGAGGAACTAGAGGTCTTAAGGCAACATCCTTCTAGAGTGAAGAGGAATCTACGATTGCGGCGAAAAACAAGAATAAGGCAGACAATCTGTGGCAGTAGAGAAAAGTTCCTACCATTTCACAGCCTGCATGAATCTGAAGAGGCTTGCAAAATCGGCCGCAGCAAAGACAGAGAACGCAAAGATGGCTGCTCTGAATGAGAAGCTGGACGGACCACAGGGAGAAAACACACGAGTGTTCAAAACTATGAAGAGTGCTATTACAGAGGCCAGCAGAGGTCAGAAGGTGAGAGAAGCATTGTTTCAAGGAGATCTCCCGAACGAAGCTTTGTCTCGTTAGGAAGGTGATGAAAACAACCCATCCGCTCATGAGGTTCGCCACAGAAGGAGTAGGGAGCTTGGAAATCAGAACTTTTGTCAAAGATTTCGTAAGGAAGCCGTTAGGTTCTCGGTGAAGCCTAGGGAGTTAGGGGTGGATGAGCAAGGAGGATGAGAGGAAGATCGCACGCCCGCCAGCAGGGGCGGGTGTATCTCCTGACCCTCCGCCGTACTGAGACTGACGCAGCTCTTCAACAAGGTGAGGTGCCTAGTGCTTGAACAACACCATATGTAGTTACGAACTTCAAGCAAAAGGAAGACACTTCCGATGGCCCAGCTACCAAAAGATAAAGCAGTCTGATGCAAAATGAAGGCAGCAAGCAGAACTAGAGGCTGAAAGAGATGGTTTTCATCTCAAAGGTCCAGTGGCTGCAGACTCGGAGAGGTGCCGGTATCTCAGATAACTAGGGGCCTACGGCATCAGTTACGTCGAGGAGTCCTGCCTCGGAAAGCCGTTCGACGGAGGGATGTTCCAGAACATCTAATCGCGCTCGTAGAGGTCATGTGCGAAGGTTCGAATGCGGCGATACGAACTGTGTTCGGGGTAACAAGGAATGTAGACAGAGGGAAGGAATCGCCTCTGAGTCCGTCCTTTTTCCTCCTGACGCCCGGCTTTTTTCCCACAAAACGAGATACTTGAAAGAAGGGTCGCTCAGGACCTCTCTCTACCACTCCAGCGTTTGGCGAAATGTCCCGTGACACCTCACGGCAGGTTCAACTGCTTGCTGAATTGAAGCGTCTGCGTAAGCAGTTGTTTTGCTTCAACAGGAACAAAGCAGCATTCAAATGTTCAATGGACTGCAAGATAAGAAGGGCATAGACCCACAGTACCACTTCCGGGTCTTCCTTATCACTGTCCTGAAAACCCATATAAAGGCGGATCTGTTATACTGCGTAAGGCATCCAGCGCATCTTTACTAGTGGTCTATTGCTACAAAATTTTACATACTTTCTGGCTAAACCTTCAAACAAAATTGTGCCTGTAATTGAAGCTGGCCAATCTTTACAGTGATGAATTATCTCGTCTTCCTTGCTACTTTGTTTGCTGTCTGCGCCACTGCTGAAGCAATGCCAAAGGTGAGGAAACTGATGGACCTTGAGCTGTCATAGTTGTAGTGCTAGAACACCCAACTTTGAATGGGTGCTGAAAAAATCCAGAAGCTGAAAAGTTGCACCCTAATGCTTTATAGAATAGACGAGTTTAAGCAGCGCTTAGTTTCCATTACGCCCTTCGAGAGAGTGGATTCGGAATGAGTTTGCACAACAGTGCTTCCTTACCTCAAAACAGCATTGCATTCCCTAGTTTCCTGTGTCTGTCATGTAAGTACTGTAATGAAATGGATAATAAATGTCAAAAATTGAAAACTTAGCAAAAAAATTTACCTGATTAATGTTAAGGCAGTATTGCTACGTTCAATGTGCGTGGCGCTCAGGTTTGCTTTTTATTTTTTCTGCCGTTCGATATAAAGTAATCAAGTTGAGTTACAGAAGGGCTCTCGAGATTTCTATAAATTGTTTCCTATACATTGTTAAAAAGGACTTTATTTTATTAAATCTCTAGGAGCGGAGAAAAATCCTCTTTTTGGCCGCAGCTGCTGGAAGAAGTCCCTTTCCATATTTATATAATTTTACACTTGCTCTAAAAAGAGCATAGCAACACGAAAAAGGTTTTTTTATTCTCTGTGAAGCCTAGATTGTATTATATATTGAAGGTGTAATGTGCAGTATGTCAAAGCATTCAGGGACGTGCTCTTAATGATAATTTAATTATAATAATTCATTGGATATTGATTGTAGGAAAAATTTCAGTCGTTCACTCGTATGCCTGACGTTCTATTTTGTAAACAGAAGGGAAGGTGACATGCGTCGTGACATGTTGAATGTCCACGTCCAATGCAATGCAATCTATTTTGCGACACACTCTGCTCCCTCAACATAACACGAGACTTGTGTTTCCAGTAGAAATAGTTAGATTGCCATGGGTTCCGAACCTCTGAGCAGTTTGCTATAAAGAGCGTGGAAATCGCTGGTAGCATTCATGTGCGAAGGGCAACAGCGTTCGGAAAACAGTATAGTCATTCGTCGTCAACATTAGGTCTTAGCATGGTCATGGTTCCGTGAAAAGGCTTAAAAGGGGTCCGCATCAGCATTAACTTGACACGGAAATTTAAATGCGACTGGACTCTTCCTGCCAGACTAACTTCACAGAATAAAAAGCAGAATTTACCTGTCCAATCTGCATTAAAATGTTGTGCTAGTTTGCTCATTTGGAGACTGACGAAAAGCCATTTCCTGGATAAATATCTACTATTTTCCTAAACGATTCTATTTTTTCAGGCCACGCAACTTCAAAATGCCGTTGATTTGTGGGGACCAGCAACGCCAGAGCAGCTGCAGTGCTTAAAGGATTCCGGCTACGCGAAAGTAATCTTCTGGTATGGTCATCGCTACCGCTGCCTGCTGAGAATCGCTGTGCAAATATTTCCATTTCCAAAATCCATCCAAATCCAACTCAACTCAGCCGCAAAAGCTGAGATATCAATGCTTTAAAAACACTCTAGTGAGGTGGAACACAATTTAGAGGAATGGCACGCCTACAGATTGTGGTTAAGAGTTCACATGCATGGAGGAAACTTGCTAGGTATCGGCGGTGTTAAATGTGGAAAATTACAAGCAACAAACAAAAGGTAAAGCAGGAAGGACAGCGTTAATTAAGTCGTTTTGGTGCGCCATACATTCCACTTCTACGAGGGTGTTTCGAGGAAATGTGAATGCGTATCTGGCCTATGCATAAGGTGGCCAGCCGATGAACCATGCAGTGTTTTATCCTCAAAAAGCGGTGGAAGACTTGCTTGACCTGAGCGGGAAACCCGAACCGAGAACCTGAAAACGGGTGCACGCGGCAGCCAGCATCTCCTCCGACCGCGCTACAACACTCCTTTTTGAGAGCATTACAAGTCTTCAAGCTGTGTCATTGTTTCCTACTGCACTAGTTTTGGCCTGAATTGAACTCTATGTATGTGCACAAAATAGCAGTGCTTCAGCGCATTCGACATTCATCACGGAGATGGACAGCTGGACAAATATGTTCTTGAGAATACTCGCTCTGCTCAGAAAGGTGAGCATCAGAGTTGCTTCTGTTCTGCTAAGCTGCGAACCACTTCATTGCCTCCATCCGCATCGCACGAGCGAAATGTGTAGCGCCTTGAAGCCCTGAGAGCAAGTTATGCGGAACGATACAGAATCGCAGTCAGATAGGAAAGTAGCAACCGGACAGACAAGACTTGCTCTCCTGTTGACATCATTCTGCTCAGCCTTACCAGGAGCTCATCATCAACTAAGTGGTTCACTGCTCTTCCTATTTTACTGTCAGCACTTACGTTTAGCTGATCTCGATGTCGAATACTACATGCTGCCACTGATCCCATCACAGAAAACTGGTGCTGAACAGTTCAAAGTAGTCTATGACGGTCTTGCCAGCGGAGGCTTTACGATGAAATTTCTCTGGATACAGGTATGGTTTTTCCTGTGATAGAAACTTTGTGATTTGTAGAACTTTGTGATAAAGCGAGAACACCATGCCTAAGCAAATTGGCATGAACCCTGATCTCACTCTATGGGTTAGACACTAACTGTCGTTATGCGGTATTTTCATTCCAGGTAAAAGCAATAAATTTATAGCGAATCAGTTTTCTCAATTAACAGCCACAGGTGTGTGGGCTCGCCTTTGTGGTTTCTCTACCACAACGTGAATTTTTCTTAATAACAGTTCAAATTTTCGGTGGCGATGTCCGTTCCTCCAGGTGGTGCCACTGGAAACTGCTCGCTCTGCGAGCTAAGCTAATCACGGACATTCGAATGCAGGCGACAGGTCCTTGTGACAGGCCGGCCTACGAAGACCCATGTCACATCACATGGTATATGACAGTTCAAGTTTCTCGAGATAGTGCTACGGCGTCCGCGGGAGCCGACGCGCACTCGCAGAGCCCGGCGAGTGTGAGAAGTATGCGAGGGTCCCTGATGCGAGGACGGCATCGGGGGGCAACTGAGCTAGTCCGAAAGTCCGGTAACGTAAGCAGGACCCGCGTGGCTACGCTGAATGTGGGTACGTTGACGGGCCGCTCGTGCGAGTTGGTTGAAGCACTGGAGCGAAGAAGAGTTGATTTCTGTGCGGTGCAGGAGACGAGGTGGTCCTGCCGCAAGTCAAGGGACATAGGACGTGGTTTCAAGGCCGTTCTATGTGGAAGTCCAGGGACCACCAGCGGTGTCGGAATAATCGTCTCCGAACGATTTCGTGACTCGATTGTAAGCGTTGAACGCTATGATGATCGGTTGATGAAGATCGTTGTAGCCGCGAAGGAGCGACTCTATCACTTCTTCTCTGCGTATGCTCCGCAGACTGGCTGCTCCGATCAAGCCAAGGATGAGTTTTGGAACCTGCTTGATGAGAAGACAGCAGAGGTACCGTCGAAAGATGTCATCATAGTCGCTGGTGACCTTAATGGGCACGTAGGTGCTGCGAAGGACGGGTACAGCTGTCATGGTGGTTTCGGATACGGGTCTCGTAACCCCGATGGTGAGCGTATTCTTGAGTATGCGGAATCGCATAGCCTCACCATTGTGAACACCGTTTTCCGAAAACGCGACTCCCACCTCATCTCATATTATAGTTGGAGCTCCAAGTCTCAGATAGACTTTGTGCTTGTGAAGGATCGTGACCGAAATCTCGTCACAGACGCGAAGATCGTGCCGTATGAAACGGTCGCCCCACAGCATCGTCCGCTGATCTGTACTTTGAAGATCGCCTCTCCGAGGCTGAAGCAGGTCGAGCGATGCGGTGCTGCAAGAATCAAGTGGTGGCGAATGAAAGAAAAGGAAGCAGCTGTGATTTCTCGCGTGCGGTTACCGACAGTTACGACTGTCGATGAAACTTGGAAGAAAGCAACCGACGCGATACGCCAAGCTGCAAGGTTGGAACTCGGCACTACGAAGCCTGGACGACGCAAAGTCGACAAGCAGGCATGGCTGTGGACAGACGATGTGAAAGCGAAAGTTCGAGAGAAGAAGTCGCTGTATCATGTGTTTCTCGGCGACAGAACAGCCGACAACTGGCAGGAGTATCAGAAGGCGAAGAAGGCTGCAAAGAAAGCCGTGGCTGTTGCGAAAGCCACTCATTCTGGTGATGTCTACCGAAAGCTCGAATCGCGCGATGGTGAGCGGTATTTGTACCGACTTGCTAAGACCCGCCATCGCCAAACCGAGGATATTGAAAAGTTCGTTGGCATCAATGATGAGAGCGGCCATCTTCTGACAGACCGCAAAAAGGCGCTGAAGCGATGGCGTGATTACTTTGGGGAAATTTCCACCATGGAATTTCCTCATCCGGCCATCCCTTCTGTGGCTTCTGTTCACGGTCCCGTTCACAAGATCACCGTGGAGGAAACAGAAGCGGCTCTGAAGAAGATGAAGCCCGGTAAGGCGACAGGGCCGGATGATCTGGCAGCCGATGTTTGGAAGTCGAAGCTCTGGTATCCTGCTGAGTGGTTGGCTGAGTTCTTCAACCAGGTAGTAAAGGAGAAGAAAGTACCGGAGTGTTGGCACAACAGTACGACGATTCCGATTCGGAAGAAGAAGGGCAGTCCTGCGGACTGCTTCAATTACCGTCCGATTCGCTTGCTTTCGCACAGCATGAAGATCTTCGAGCGAATCCTCGATAGACGAATCCGTGAAATCGTCAAGCTCTCCGACAACCAGTGCGGCTTTGTGTCTGGTTGTGGGACCATTGATGCTATACACGCCGCCCGCCTCCTGGTGGAGAAGCATCGCGAGAGACAGAAGCCGGTGCATATAGCCTTTCTCGACTTGGAGAAGGCCTTCGACCGCTACCGCGTGAGCTTATATGGTACGCCTTGCGACGACACAACGTACCTGAGGAACTTATAGAGTGGGTGCGGATGCTCTACTCTTGCCCAAAGAGTAGAGTGCAAGCTGCAGCTGGAACCTCAATGGAGTTTCCCATCTCTGTTGGGGTGCACCAGGGTTCTGCGCTTTCTCCACTCCTCTTTGTTGTCGTCATGGATGCCATTACGCGAGATCTTCAGCAGCCTGTTCCATGGACGCTGCTTTATGCTGATGACGTGATGCTCGCTTGCGAAGAGAAAGACGATCTCGAGCGGCAGGTGCAAGCTTGGTGCGACCGTCTGGCGAGGTTCGGACTCAAATTGAACGTCAAGAAGACCGAGTACCTAACGACTGACGTGAACGAGTCCGGCTCCATTAAGATCAACGGTACTGAACTTGCACGCACTTCGGTGTTTAAATACCTGGGATCAGCAATAGCGTCTGACGGCGGTCTGATGGTTGAAGTGAACTCACGCGTGAGTGCAGCTTGGTCCAAGTGGCGTTCGCTGTCTGGCGTGCTCTGCGATAGGAGGATACTAGAGCACCTGAAGTCGAAGATTTACAGAGCCGTCGTGCGTCCGGTAGCGATGTACGGCGCTGAGTGTTGGCCTGCGACTAAGGAAGTTGAAACACGCCTCAGCGTCATGGAGACGAAGATGCTGCGCTCGACGGCTGGAGTCACGCGCATGGACCGCATCAGAAATGATGCTATTCGGCAGAAGTTCGGTGTCGCGCCGATAGCGGACAAGATGCGCGAAGCTCGCTTGCGTTGGTACGGCCACGTTCTGCGTGGGAAAGAAGACAGCGTCCGCAAGATAGGCCTTGAGTTGGAAGTATCTGGAAAGCGGCCTAGAGGACGCCCGAAGCAGCGTTGGTCCGATACGTTACACACGGACATGAAAGTAGCTGGTGTCCACCCTGATCAAGCGCAGGATTGGGAAAGGTGGCGTCGTAACACCAGAAGAGCGGACCCGCGACGATGCGGGACAAACGCTGAAGAATAAGAAGAAGAAGAAGAACAGTTCAAATTTTCTGCATTTCTCTAACTTTCTAGATAAGCCACCAAGAAGAACACCTTGGCTGTTTAGTACGAGAAGGCTTTTTTTTGCAGATACCGTTTTTTTTTGCAGATACCGTAAATGTTCAGCTCAGTGGTGGTTCAAAAAAGACAAGTCAACGCACCTTATGACGATTTCGTTGCACGAAATATCAAATTTGCAGGAATAATTTTGCTCGGAAACGGATAAAACCGTTTCAGGGCTGGATTAAGAAATCAATTACTCCTTATACCACACTCTCCTTGCTTAACTAGGAAAACCGACGTGGTGGCAAGGGGTGGACATGGTGTATGTTAGTTAAGTGTGCGATGAAGGATATGCCTCCGGCATCCAGGAATGAAACACCCCTCATTTGAAGAAGCCGTTCCATTTTGCCACGTCCCTACAGACGAAGGCCACTCATGTTTTATGCAATCTGTCGTCTCTGACACCTGAACCGAACGAAGTATCATCTCATTCGCGGGTTGTGATGTTCCAGGAGAAGTGAAACTATTAGTTATAGAGGTTGGCTTTTACTCGAGAACCGTTTTATGTTATCTCAAAAGCAGCTTTAAAATGATTGCAAAGATATTCGTCTAATTACTGCATGGTCAGCAATTTGAGAAGATTTCAAAAACGTCGACGTCGCTCTTTCTTAGTCTTCCATAGGGATGAAGTAAAGGGCGGCGTTAATTAATCCCTTTGTGGCATGGTCCACGCATTCTGCTTCCGCTCTGTAAGCGGCGTCACATTCAGTTAGAATTCATATTTGGTCAGAAGAATGACTAGTGGTTAGCCGATATGCAACCCTACTTGTAGCAGATAGGTCTGACTCCATTTAGCCTCCGCATTTAGCCTCAGCCTCATTAAGAGGAGAGATGGAGGGTACAGTCAGACCTGTCTTATCTAAAGGTGACTCAGTGTTAGCGAAAGTCAGCGCCTCTTCAGACTGCTCCATTCCAGAACTCCTAGTCGCCTTGTTCTTCTAGAGTAATACCGAACACTATTTACTATTCTGCCAGCAAGATTCCTTGCTTTGAACTGCTGTGAATTTTTGTAGATCAACGTTACGATTCAGGTGATGAACAAGTATTACTTCCATCGAGATCAAGCGGAGAACGTCGCCCTGATCAACGACATGGTAGCCGCTGCAAAGGTACTGCGTTTTCTGTTAGAACTTCAGCCTACTGAATACTACTGCTGCATAACAACGTGATGTGAAAACCTCAGAACTTTTGAAGCGGAGGTGTTTAGCTCAACTGACATGGTCACTATGCTCACTTCTAATGTTGAGTGAAGAAAGGCTACGTAAGTCTAATCGTAGCCTGTCTAGCATATTGGAAAATTAATTGAAAACAGCTCTGTTAAATGTCTCCAAAAGCAATTGCCGGATTGATTCCACAGTGTAGAACAAGGGGATATTTTGGTAGTTGAATCGCCTGCTCTAATTTTATAGAAGCACCCTAAACATCTCGCATTGCATTACGTTGTGAATATTTCTGACAACAGTCCTATCAGTCTAACAACGCTAAACTGACTCGGCCCCAAAATTTGTTGAACATAGTGTACTATTCAAACTTCAGAATAGAGCCAGAAATTCAAAAAATTCCCAATAAAATTATGCAGAGCACTGGTTCAATGCCCGCGGCACGTATTAGGAGTCAAAGGGAGACTATATAGACCCTTGTGCCAGCAACGAAAAGTAGAAGTCTGAGTTAATGATGCATTTAGCGAATTCATTGACTCTGAATGTTTGGTGATCTACGCCAACAGAACTCCATATTAAGCGCTCTAGTACAGAATGCGTAAAAAATCCGATCGGTTTTATATCCACTAAAAATCTGTACATAGTTGGAAACACTTCTAATCATAATGTGACTGCTGAACTCTAGCCTTATTTTTGGACCACTCCAATAAATGTGCCGTAGGAAGTGACAACGCTAAACTGATTCGCATCTTGGTGTAAGCTATTTGATTTAAGCAGCACAACGTCGGCACTGGGGTCTACACCACTGAACGGGACTGGAACGAGATCACAAATGGAACCAGCATCGACAACCTCGAGCTCTGGTATGTATGGTTGCTTTGTGAGGGTTAAGTGACGCCTTTCTGATGATTACCTGGCGCGCAACCACTTTAATTGCGTCCAGTAACCTAGACTAGGAAGCGTAGACTCTCTGCTATTTAACGTGCAGTGGCGAATAACAATAATAATAATTAATAAATAAATAAAGCTGGAATTCATCGTTTAGGTACGTTCATACGAAGCCCATCGGACATCCAACCGCGCCCGACTTTAGTGACTTCAGCCCGTTCGCGAACTTCAAGACGCCACAAATGAAGCAGTACTCACAGTCAGAGTGGATCTGTAATGCACTTGTGGACAGGTGGGCGCACTTCTGCATCAACTGGAGCACTCGCCTGACTTTTTCGTTTACAGAGACGTCTATCGAGATGAACCGAGAAACAACTGAGCACTACTTCCATCCTCAGAATATTCGACAGTCTTCTAATGGAAAGGTTTCATAAAAAGCAATAAAGTATTCGGCATGTTTGTACTCGCACCTTTATTGGGCAGTTCAAATCTTCTTCTGCACATCTTCGTTCCTACCAACAGGCAAAAGTTGCTTTTGCTAGAGTTAATAAATACCAACGTTAAGGAAGTGGCGAGATGGAAAGGCTGAATTCGAAGACGAGGCCATCAATAAGTAGTTAGGCAAAAAGCTCTAGAACAAGTAAATTGTGTTTTAATACAGCTCTACAACTGCTTTATTATAAATAAAAATGATTTTCTTCGAGACCCATTATTAATATTAATAAAAAGATAGATGAAAGGGAGAAGTCGGAAATAAAAGAGAACGAACACCCAAGAGCATGCATGAGTCTTGAGAAGATATTGCACGCAGAGGTGATTGTAACAGGGTAGTAAAACATATTCAAATATGTCTTGCCGTGACTGGGCGGGTGGAGGTAGGCAGCAGAGGTGCATATTTAACGGTTAACGATTTAACGGAAATGACTTCAAGTTCAACGGAATTTTAACAACTTTTTTCTGAGTAGTTTTATCAGTTTTCCTCTTAGCCTTCATTGATACGGCAGGCCTCAATCCCTCCCCGGAAAAGCGATTGAATTCTGCAAGAATTAAGCAGAAGCTGTCCGTTCTTGCACAGCCGGAAATGGCGACTGCATATCACGCAACATGCCAACCATCTTAAGTTTGGCCTAGAAACTTCCTCTGCGCTACTTTTCCTGAACGGTAAAATTCCGCTGATGGACCTTTAATGGTATTTTTTAATAGTACTTACGGTATTTAGCGGCCAGGTGTCTCGGTATTGCACATACTCGCAGAACAGCAATAGGCCGGAAATAAAGTTCTGTGGCAGCGGACCGCGATCTCGTCCATTCCTCCCTACCACAGTGGTGGGAGCAATCTCCACTGTGGTGGGAGCCGAGCCGCGTGCGATGTCGCCCGTCGCAATGCGCCGCCAGGGCAGCCGCAGTTCTCGGCGGCATTCAGCGGAGTGGTCCACTTCAAACAATCCTGACTGCGGAGCACGAGTAGAGTAAAATCCTTTTTTTCGAGTTGATGAAATTTTAGGCCTCTGTCAAACCATCGCTCACCCCGAGCGAAGTCTCATGACGTGCTCCCATATCGATCGGGCGGCGCGATGGAATCGATATGGGAGCATATCATTAGGCGTCGCTCGGGGGGAGCGATGGTATGACAAAGGCCTTAGGGTGCTCTCCCTTGTTTTCATATTTTTTAATTCCACCTGCAGTGTTTTGTCGAGCGCAACATTTACAGCTCCTCCTACGACCAATAAGTCCTCAGTGATATCAGGATGTCGCTTTCAATAAAACAACGCTAGTAGTGGTGTAATGGCGTAACATCCTGACAGCATAGCAAGGGGATGGGTTCGTGCTCCATCAGACGCTAAATTTGTGATCGCGACTAAACGAAATTCAGGCCTCTAACCTCTGCAGCCACTTGAAACATAAACCAAATGTGCCAAATGCCTCGTAGTAGGGTTTATTCATCGCTGTATCGCTGGCACTTAAAGAAACACAAACAGGATGAAATTCTGCTTGTTCGCATGGCTGTCCTTCGTCCAGCGTTCTGCTGATCCTATTCAGGATGACACGAGTAAGCAGCTTGTAGACTACGGACAGCAGGCAGATTGGGCAACACTTGCCAATGTCGTGCACGTCTCCCTTCTTGTACAGCTAGACGGTCTTGCTGGTCTTCCACTGAGATGGAACCTTGCACTCCGATAGGTAGCGTGTGAAGAGCCGCACCAAGGTGTTGATTAGCGTTGGCGGGAGATTCTTCAGGTGTTCGGGTCTGATCCTTCGGGACCTGGTGCTGTACGCTTCTTCACCGACGAGATGGCGTGTCGGACCTCGGAAGGGAGAACAGAGGGAACGACGTATCCATCCTGCGGAAGATGGCATGGGGCAAGTGGACGTGGCGATCGAAGAGATCGGAATAGAAGTCGTGGACGACCTTCTCCGTGGTCCTTCTGGAAGAGGTGAGGGTTCCACCAGAACGTCGGAGAGCGGTCATCTTGGTCTTGAAGTTGATGAAGTTTCGGCAGGCATTGCGGATGCTCAACCCCGCCTCTGCTGCTTCAGCCAACACTTCCGCCCTTCTCTCCTTGAGGTCTTCATTTATCACCGCTCTGCACAGCTTCGCAAGCGTTATTCTTGACGTTTTGAACGTACTCTGCGCGCGTTGTGATTCAGAAATCAAGCTACAGATGTTGTCCAACCCGCGTCTGGATTCAGAAGGCCTACCACAGATGCAAATAAGAAGACGTGTCAGAGACCGACCAGGCGATCATTAGATTGATTTTCCGTCGATGACGATTAGGCGTCTTCGATTGGTCATTCACCACTGCAGTGATTCTGCGTGGAAAAATCCTCGCTGCTCAACATTGTGAACGTTGTGGAAGTTCTCCTTTTTGACAGAAAAGCTTTTCGGGAAGTAATCAGGATCGATGAGGGGCTCAGTTTCCCGGCACCGAGCCACTATCACGGCAGAGCTTTCGCTTACAGAGAGAACCGTTTTGGAGATCCTAATTACCAGAAAAATCTGTCATTCTTCTCAAAATACAGCGTTACAGAAATTCCCGTTGGGCAATCGAATGACACTTCTTGAACACTCGAATAATTTTCGCTTCCTGGGAAATTTTGAATATTCGAACGGTTTCGAATACCGAAAATTTTCGAGCATTTTCGCGACTCGAAAAACGCGATTCTTCAAATGTTCGAGTTCAAATACATTGGAAAAACGCAATTTTTTGAATACTGGAATTCGAATACATTCGAAAAACGCGATTTTTTGAACATTCGAATTTGAGTACAAAATCTCGTTTTTCGGTAATTCGAATTCGAATATTCAAATTCGAACGAAAATCATTCGAATACCTATTCGATTGGGTCATTCGAGCATAGGTATACTACAGACTAACACTGAGAGTTTACTCCCAATAAAGAGTGAGCAGCAAAATAAACCAGCTTTCAGCTACAAATTATCTTTCGAGTGTGGAAAAAGGATAAGTGCGGAACTTTCATTCAAAAGGACGGTAATTCGCGAGCTGGTGCTCGTATCGCACCGGCAAATCATTTAAAAGTGTTGGATCAGACAGACCCCGGATTTCTCTCACTTTCTAGTTATATGCGAAACCATCTTGTATGGCCGGAAACAAAATTCTGCGACATACCACCTGTCCCACGGATCTCCCTCGATAGAGAGCCTTCGGGTCCTCTAGTTAAGAGGGATTTCGGGCCGGCCGCTTGTCGCAGGGCCACGTGGCGCGTCCCCGGGTAGTACATAGGGGAACGAAAACGCAAACCAAATGCGAACGTGTACTGCCCAGAGACGCAGGTGGGATGCAGGGTATGGACTCCTTGCTCCTGCTGTGTCTTGTGCGTGGGAGCGGCATGTTCATGCACAGTGTGCATGGATGTGTGCATGCCTGATTGTAACTGTGTCGGCTCGGTCAAAGGATTGCACTCGGTAGACCGGGAGTACATTTAAGACGATTCGAGGCCGCCTTAAGTCTCGCCCCGTCCCTTCGGGCAGTCTGGCTGGCTGCCCGGAGTTCCTCGCCCGCACGACAGAGCCTGACTAGCTACCGTGTGGTGTGTACCGGAGTCACACACAGCAGCACTAAAGGACCTGATTCCCCTGACCCCGAAAGAGCTCCCATTTCTGCAGCAATGGGAAGGACGAGTACGGAGAGGCTGCTAAAATCTCAGGGCCTAACCAGGCTGCGCAAACTAAGAAGGACTAGGATGACGATCTGTACTTACAACGCCCGCACGCTCGCATCGGAAGCATCCGTCGAGGACCTGATGATGCAAGCCAGGAACATCAAATACGACGTCATCGGACTGACCGAGACGAGAAGACACCACCCCCTACACGCCGCCTACGACTCTGGAGAAGAACTGTTCCTCGAAACATGCGACAACAGTGGAGTAAGCGGCGTTGGTGTCCTCGTCAACACGCACTTGGCCATGAACATCTAGTCGTACGGGTCTTTGACAACCTGAATCGGACGTCTGCGACTGAAGCGATGTGGCTCCGTGCCAGCTTCGACTGTGTTCGTCGCGTATGCCCCAACATCCGACTACGACGGCGAAGAGGTCGAAGCCTTCTGCATGGAGCTGGAGAAGTTCTATAAGGAAGAGCGCACCTTCTACAAGGTGATTGTTGGCGACTTCAACGCCAAGATCAGGCCACAGAGGTCGACGGAAGAACTTCGCATCGGAACCCACGGTTTGGAGTGGAACGAGCAAGGTGAACGGCTGTCTGAGTTTATCATGTCGAACAAGACCTTACTTACTTTGATACTTTGATGGTCGTTTTGTCGGCTGGAGGTCTTCTCAGTGGGGACTACAACTCTTCCAGACCGCTCGATCTCTGGCTGCTTGCATCCAGTGAGGCAGACTCCGCTCTCTGAATGATCTTGAGAATGAGTCTGCGCATCGCGTTGGCGGTCGTCCCAGTGGTCTCTTATGGTCTCTCGGGAGCCATTCTGTGACACGGAGACTCCATCTATCGTCCTGTCGTCGAAGCAGCTGTCCGGCCCAGCGATATTTGGACTTCTTCATGTACTGCAGCGAGTCTACTACTTGCGACTTCTCCTGTAGCTCTGAGCTTCGTAGGCCTTCTTGCCATTGCTGACGAAGGCTTTTCCTTAGAAGACATCTCTCCAGTGCACGATGCGTAGTTTGCATCGCTCTGGCGATTGTCTTGTTGTCGGGCCAGGTTTCCGTCGCGTAACACATCGCAGGCAGTACAGAGGCGTTGAATATCGAGGCCTTGAGGCCGGCATCCTTGACCTGATCGTTGACTTCGCGAATCGAACTGAAGGCTGCCCATGCTGCGCGTCTCCTGTGGGCGATATCAGGAGCGAGGTCGTTATCCATGTTCAGCTCTCTTCCCAGATAGACGTAGGAGTCGACCTTTTGTAGAGCGACTCCATTTAACCTTACGAGTCCCGTGTCACACCCCTGGCTGACCATAAATTGTGTTTTGGACATATTCATGTCCAATCCAATCTTCATACCTGCCAATTGAGCTCGTTCAGCATTTCCCCCGACTTCTGCCGTGCTGGTAGAGATGAGAACAATATCGTCGGCGAAGCGAAGGTTGCTGATCCGTTTACCGTCGGCAAGGTAGCCTTTATCGTCCCAGTTCAAGTCCTTCATGGCATCCTGAAGTGCCGCTGTAAATAGCTTGGAAGAAATCGTGTCTCCCTGTCTCCTTGCTCTACTCCTTACCCGATAGGAACTTTAAGCTTTCGATCGCATAGATGGATGGTAGTCGAAGTGTTCGAGAAGCATTCGTCGAAAAGTCGGATGTAGGGCGATGGTATACCAGCGTGTGCAAGTGCGTTCAAGACGGCGTTGATTTCCACAGAGTCGAACGCTTTCCGGTAATCCACGAAGACAAGGACAAGTGGGAGGTGGTATTCGCGGCTCTTCTCGATGAGCTGTGAGACAGTCTGAATATGGTTCATGCAGGAGAAATCCTTGCGAAACCCTGCTTGCTCCACTGGCTGATATTCATCCAAGAAACGCTCCATGCGGTTAAGCAGTATCTTGGTGAAGATTTTGTACACAACCGAGAGAAGACTGATAGGTCGGTAGTTGTTGATATCCTCCTGCTGACTTTTTTTGAAGATTAAAACTGTTTTCGTCTCCTTCCATGAGTCCGGAATCCTACCAAGTCGAAGGTAGTGGTTGAAGTGCTTGGCAAGAAGTGAGCAGAGAGCACTGCCACCCGCACGAAGGAAATCAGCAGAAATGCCGTCCGGTCCGGGAGCAGTGCCCGACTTCATCCTTCTGATGGCATGAGCAACTTCTAATTCCAGAATGGGAGGTACTTCCTCAGCTGGTGGCATCAAGCATTTCGGGACAGTGATGGAAGAACGGAACAGATCTGTGCAGAATTCTTGAACGATGGCCTCCATCGCTTCTCGAGACGTTTGCGTTGTTCCATCCTTATCCACAAGGGCTGACATTATTGCCTTCTGTCGCAGAGATCTCGTTTGCAGCGCTTTATGCCTGAACCTTTCCCAGCGGCTTCTACCAGCTTCAACCTTCTGTAGGCTTGAATGGACTCCTTCACTGCAATTCGACAGACCTTCGAGATGGTGACTTTTTCCAGATGGAAAGCATTAGGATCCAGTTTAACAGCTCTTCTTTGCTCCAAGAGTTTAATCGCATGTGCGTTCAGTCTTGAAGCAGACGGTGATGTGGCTCTGCAAGAGTTGCTAGGTCACTTCAACAGTCCTTTGGAGAGAAGGTCGTAGTCTTCCGATGGATCTTCAAGAAGATTCCAATCATACAACTTTATTGCATATTCCAACTCCTCAGACTTGAATGTGGGGATCCTCACCGGTGCCGGTTTATGAGTGTCACGCTTGAACATCCTCTTTTTGAGAGCCAGCTTCGCACGGACAAGACGGTGATCCGAGCCGGTGTCAAATGAAGGCAGCACCGAACAGACTCCAGCGCCTGTTTGCAAGAACATGGTCGATCGTGTTTCTCCATTTGGGCTTTCCCAGGTCCATCACCGGTTTGAAGGCTCCTTGAGCATAGAATTTCCATAGAGTACGGCTTGGGGATAGGAAGTCTATCAGTCGTTCTCCGTTTTCGTCCATGAGGAAGTTCCGTGTGGTCCTAGCCTCCACTCGTCTTGGTCATTCGTACCGACGGTACTTTAAAGTTCCAACATCAACATTGAAGTAGCTCTTTTCGTCGTCGACAGTCCTTTCTAGCTTGTAGAATTCCTCCTTTTCTTCATCTGTGGCCGCAGATATTGGAGCATATCCATTCATGATGGAGATGGTTCCTTGATCTTTGGTTTCCAGACGAAGAACAGCTACTTGCGGACTGATGATCTTGTAAGAGTCTACTAGGTGGTTCACTGTCGAATTGACGAGAAATCCAACTCCGCCAATATTCTTTCTGTCCACCTTTGCTCCGATAATGAGAAGCTCGTTGTGGTCGGTCCTTCGTATGATTTCCGTTCTGCCTTTCGTTTCCTGCAGGGCGATAACGTCGTATTTGATGTTGCGGCTTCTGTAAAACAGTGTCCGAAGATCCTGCTTAGATGCGATCGAACGACAGTTATAAGTGCAGACGAATAGGCAGTTTCCGTGTCGTGGTGGGAGGGAGTTTCCGGTAGTCCGATTCTAATGACGTCCTGGGGCCGGATTCATCAACCATTTACCGGCTGTAAGTGGCGAAACTTACCAGGAAGTCCCCCGCTTGGCGGATTCATCAAAACGTGGTTGGTTAAATCCGGGCTCAGATCCGGCGTATCCGTTACGAGGCTGGAGTGCCCGGTAACCGCTACCGGGGTGCAGCGGTAGCGCTCTACAGCAAAGTGTTGACCCAGTGGCAAAGAGTTGGGCTCGTTGCGAAGAATAGCCAAACGGATCAGCTGAAGAGATTGGCTTCGCATTTGTCGTTGTTGTCTTGTTTTAGTCGGCTAATGGGCCGGCTCTCGGAATCGTAACAGAAGCCAGTCAATGATTGGACTAATTGGACTAGAGACGTTATAGGAGGACTGAAGAAATTGAAGTTTTTCGTTTCAGATTTGTTTCGATTTTCTCAGAAATGTTGTTAAACGTTCACATGAATTCAGATAAAACAAAAACGCTGTCTGATTGTTAATATTTTCATACAGCCATTCAAGTGTAAGGTGTGTTTAGGTATAATTAAAGCATAGAACAGCAGATATTTTCCGGTGGGTTCCTCGCATGCTCTCGCACAGCGCATCATCCGTTTTATTTGGTTGATAATCATAAGCCTGTTTACGTCGTGTAGTTCATAAATCAGCGAATACCGTAGAAGCAGTCAAAGAAAGCAAACGCAGAGCTATCCATTGCACAGCTCCACGCGAACATTTACGGTATCCATCTGTTCCATTCCTCAATAAAGTAATTAATGGGAGATTCCTGTATCTGTCACATACCTCTTTCAAAAGAATGTCAAGTAAGATTGGTTCTGCAGAGGTGTCCTAGGTTTTTTAATCTTACCTTTATAGTTTCATTCTTTGTCCTTGTACCACGTGGACATTGGTCTACACCACGAGCAAATAAATAAAACGAGTGTGTTACGCAGTCTCCTGTTTGATACACCGGAAATTTTTGCTCTTTTGCACATGTGACTGAACATGAGAACAACTTTGTAGCTGATACAGTGGGATGTGTATGAGTTTCCTAACAAGGCATTCACTTCTTCGGCTCCACTTTTAGGGAAATAACCTCGATAATGACGGCTGACTAACGATGAGCGTCCCTAGCCTTCAAACAACATTGTCGAAGCAGCTCCTATATGGAGGTGGGCCAATGCGCTTTGCGAAAACGAAAAAAACGAAACGGATGCTTCGTTTTGGTTCTGTGCTCTCTCGTGCATCAGCAAAAGAGAACACATACTGCACACCACTCGAACAAATCACTAGACCTGCGAAGTCACCGAAGAAGAGGTCCTCAGCGAGTGCTACTTATGCCATTACCGGGACATGCTTCCAAACACCCCGTCTCATCAGTCTTGTAAATACCTCGAAGCAGGAATATACCAACTCAAGCGACATTCTTTCTGATTTATTTAGTGTTCGCATTAAAAAAACCAATCACGGGCACTTCTCCACAATGATTGGGAACTATAACCATATATTTTGCTTAAGGAAAATTATCCGTATAATTCCCACCAAGTAACAGTTTCTAAAGATCACAATCAAGGCATCGAGATAGAATACACTCGACTAAAACAACGCTCCCAGAATCGCCTCAGCTTTATGCGCACTGCAGTTGCGGTACGTGATGTACGTGTCCATCCACCTCGTCATCCGATCCATGTTCATCGTATGTCTGACCAGATTTATGCTGAAGATATAAAAACTTACGAAAGATTGTGAATGCTTACGAACTGTAATTGATTACATGGATCAATCGTCCAAATACTGGAAAGTAGCACCTTCCGCGGGAAATACTAAATATTTTGTTCTTGTATCCCGATGAAAAGATTACCCCATCTTATACAGCTTGCGGGACCTGTTTTCACTTTCTCATCTCACTATGACATTCAACATACTGACATAAGGGTTTCAAATAATAGGGGCAAAGTAAGCCAAGCCGAGACAAAACACATTTGTAATATTGTGCATCTCGTTTTTGCAGTTCGAGAGAATGTTGAACAAACCGCCTACTTTTTTGAAATCAGCCCTCTCTTTCGAATACATCATCGGGCCTGACTTGAATCGCGATACGCCTGGCTCAATGTCGTGCTGTAAAACAACGCTTACTAGCACCATTTCTCAAGGTGAAAGTCGACCGTCGGCATGTTGCCTCGTCCGCGTAGAGGGAATATGTTGATTTGATTCTGTGACAGCTGGTAAAGGGAAGGAACTCCAGAATGTGATGTGGACTAACCAGGCACAGGTGCTTAAGAGATAATATCCCGAAATTCTTGGTACGTGCACCTCACACCGACAAGTCCGAGAGCTCAACATTAACACCAACTCACATCTGTCTGAGCAACTTCACCTGGGAACATGATTTTCTCATTGCGCCTCATTTTCCGGCTTACCTAGCGTCCGAAATGATAACTTTAGAACGGAGAAAATAGAGCAGGCAAATGAGGTCCCTTGCTAGGAAAGAGAAACACACTACGAGCACGGTGCAAGCAATACCAAAAGCAATAGCAACAACCGTACCAAAAGTGCTTTAAGCTTACCTGAAATTGCCCAACGTGACTCACACGAGAAATGCTTCTCCAGAGACGCCACCGTACAAGCGCACTGCTCACCGAAGCTGGGATTTTCTGCAAGAACCATATTGTACATGTAATAGCACTAAGCAGAAATCGTAAAGCAACTCACAAAATTCCGTACAACATGTAGGGCCATAGCAAACGTCATCGACTACCTTCCGCTCAAGTGGATCTTCGATCCGCTTGGGGTCTGGTCCCGACTCCTCATACGTTACACCAACTGGAAACAGTTTTTATTCGAAAAGGAAAAACATTCAAATTACTGTTATTGAAGATGAGATTATACTGAGAACTTCATAATCAGAACTGCCGAAATTCATTAAAGACAGGACCGTTCCGTTATTTTCTAATACCTCCAAAACAGCGTCGATACCTTTTACTATGAGTATGTTCTGTAGAAGTGATAACAAATCCTTCACATATATGGTTGGAGTTATCTGACCAGGCAAACATTTTCTCCTTATCCTCATTTTGACGTTTTTGGCACTGGCAGTAGGCGTTAGCGTCCCATTTTTCCTCATTTATAGCAATGTTAGATTTGTCTTGATGAGTTCCCGTATCGGACTGTTATTATGAGAAAAACAGCAGTAAAAATTTGAATATGGAAAGTGGCATAGTAACTAATAAAGACGTGACATACTATAGTGTTGTCATGTAAGAAGAAAGAAATAGTGTTTTATAACATACTGGAATGAGAAAACATGCCAAACAAGGATGAGGGGAAAATGTTTCCCTGACCAGATAACCTCACTCCAGCAGCTGCCCCCAAGGCGAGAAAGAGTACATATGAATAGCTCGTCAAAGAAGTCAAGAAACGAAGAGAACTATCATCAGAATAAATAAACGAGTGGAAGAAAACCCTGAGGAGTCGAACACCGAGCGATACCGATTTAGCAGTTTGACGGCCATTGCGTGTAGCTGCCGTTGTTGCGGCCAACACGCAACAGTCGTCATTTTACCACAACGCCATCACTTACCGCGAGTTTGATGAATCACAACTTGCGATTAGTGAACCGCTGACGGATAGTAACGGGAACGGGTGATAAGATTTACCTCCGTTCTCGTTTATGAATCCGGCCCCTGCTAGTTTAACTCCGAGATTAGATGGCCCCTCGCCGGAGGTGGATGCAACCGACGTCGTAGAAGTCCACCCCCGGCGAGCGGAGGACTGGGGCACGGGTTTAGCTGTTTGAGCCATAGCGGTGGTCTGGTTACTCACATGTTCCTGGCCAGGGATACAGGAGAGCTGCCATACACGACAAAGCGTTGCGTACTGCGTGACCGTTTGTGCCGTTAGCCATCACAAAGTGATGTTCACCCCTTCACCGCGATGAGGTGGCACATGAAGGGGTCGACCAAGAGCATCCATGGAAACTCACAGTTCCAGAAGCCTCCCTCACCCCGATGAGCCTGGGAATCTTCCGGTGGCCAGTTCCACGACGAGATCGACCACATTATCTTCAATCGCAAGTATTGCCTGACCGACGTTTCCGTTGTCCCCAAGTTCTACACGGGATCGGACCACCGCCTCCTTCGCGCAAGGTTCCGCTTTTCGCGTCAAGGAGAGAAGGCCGCGAAGCTCAAGAAGAGGAGTTCCAGAACGTCCATCAACTGGGACCTCTACACCTCTCTTGCCGGCCTTTGGGAATATGCCGTCATGGACAACGTCGATGAGGAATACGACGGTTTCGTGCACCATCTCCGCGATAGTGTTAAGGAAGCCGAAAGTTTGAAGACCACCAAGAGACGTCTGACTCTCAAGCTTATACCACTGTGTGGAGCAGCACAAACGTCAGGCAAGTACCAGCTGACGTCCAAGCTTGCTATGCTATGCAGAGCGGTGATAAATGAAGACCTCAAGGAGAGAAGGGCGGAAGTGTTGGCTGAAGCAGCAGAGGCGGGGTTGAGCATCCGCAATGCCTGCCGAAACTTCATCAACTTCAAGACCAAGATGACCGCTCTCCGACGTTCTGGTGGAACCCTCACCTCTTCCAGAAGGACCACGGAGAAGGTCGTCCACGACTTCTATTCCGATCTCTTCGATCGCCACGTCCACTTGCCCCATGCCATCTTCCGCAGGATGGATACGTCGTTCCCTCTGTTCTCCCTTCCGAGGTCCGACACGCCATCTCGTCGGTGAAGAAGCGTACAGCACCAGGTCCCGAAGGATCAGACCCGAACACCTGAAGAATCTCCCGCCAACGCTAATCAACACCTTGGTGCGGCTCTTCACACGCTACCTATCGGAGTGCAAGGTTCCATCTCAGTGGAAGACCAGCAAGACCGTCTAGCTGTACAAGAAGGGAGACGTGCACGACATTGGCAAGTATTGCCCAATCTGCCTGCTGTCCGTAGTCTACAAGCTGCTTACTCGTGTCATCCTGAATAGGATCAGCAGAACGCTGGACGAAGGACAGCCATGCGAACAAGAAGAATTTCATCCTGTTTGTGTTTCTTTAAGTGCCAGCGATACAGCGATGAATAAACCCTACTACGAGGCATTTGGCACATTTGGTTTATGTTTCAAGTGGCTGCAGAGGTTAGAGGCCTGAATTTCGTTTAGTCGCGATCACAAATTTAGCGTCTGATGGAGCACGAACCCATCCCCTTGCTATGCTGTCAGGATGTTACGCCATTACACCACTACTAGCGTTGTTTTATTGAAAGCGACATCCTGATATCACTGAGGACTTATTGGTCGTAGGAGGAGCTGTAAATGTTGCGCTCGACAAAACACTGCAGGTGGAATTAAAAAATATGAAAACAAGGGAGAGCACCCTAAGGCCTTTGTCATACCATCGCTCCCCCCGAGCGACGCCTAATGATATGCTCCCATATCGATTTCATCGCGCCGCCCGATCGATATGGGAGCACGTCATGAGACTTCGCTCGGGGTGAGCGATGGTTTGACAGAGGCCTAAAATTTCATCAACTCGAAAAAAAGGATTTTACTCTTGGCATGACGTGCAATTCTGATATGTTCTTGATAAGCTATCGACCAAGATTGTTAACAGCTTTATTCGGCTGACGTTTCGGCAGCTTTGCCTTCTTCGGAGCCTGGAAAAGTCGGAAATATTCACAATGCCATTCGCCCAAACATCATTTCATCCTACAGAGTAACGTTCTTAGAGAAAATAGATACAGGATCAGAAGTGGGCGTTACAGAGGACGACTGACCTGACAGGTGGTTGCCGTCGAGGACCACCGCTCACCCGTAGCTGGAAGTAACGAGAGGGTGAATGAGCTTCAGCCTGGGACCACCCGACTTAAATACCCCAGCAGGTCAGATCAAGTAGATCGTAACCCGCAGAGATCTAAGAAGGGCGCTAGTTCTTGGGTTACCGTTAGACGCTCTTCCTTCCGGTTGACCCCAGGATTCCTAGCGGTGATCCAGAGCGCCTCGAGTGTCCTGCGTGCCGAGATGTCACTTTCTCGGGCCAAGATGGACGTGGACACCTGCAGCATCACACCTGCATGGCAGCGGACTCTGTGTTCCCCCCAAGGAGTCAGAACGTTGCCTTTTCTAAGGCCATCCAAATGCTCCTTAACCCTTATACATAGGGGTCTGCCCGTTTCCCCTATGTACTCCTCCCCACAGTCATTGCATGACATAAGGTAAACCACACCAGATGTCATACAATCCCCCTCTTTCCCATTAGGGCAAACTACGCAGGATGGAGTTAAGCAGGTCCTGTCGTAGATACGGTTCCGAACAAGCTGTCCCTTCAAGGACCTAGGGGGGACATCAATGACCCTCACCATGTCTTGAAGATCAGCTGTGCGCAGACACTTTCGTATCTCCGCACTCACATCGTCCGATATGAAAGGCACACAAAACGGTACCTTTCCGCGCTCCTCCTCGCGACGGGCCAAAGCATTGGCTTGCCAACATCCTCGTACATTTCAGTTCTGCCCACCCCTCTAGTA